>JACGWO010000001.1:29816561-30416561 GCA_034509735.1 Sesamum alatum | reverse complement strand
TTTATTACCTGAATTTTACCATTCATGTCATTTTGGTACCTCGAGTAGTTATAAATGATCCAATTAATATCCGAGTTTCACCAGTAGTATTATTGTTACCCAATTGATGTTCTTTATTTATTTGTTCTATTATCCTTTTATTTAATGTCCATTTTACCTGTAGATACTAAAATAAAAAATAATAGATATACCAAAGAAAAAATTGCATAAATTTCTATCAAACATAGTTTGTCTTTATTGGTATGTTTGACTTTCATTTTCATATTTGGTTATCAAGGCTCTTATATGTATTCGTTTTACTATCTTTATTCCTAATATCTATACTATTATAAAAGCAAACCTTATGGCGTACCAATTTTTAAATGCCCAAATTAACCCTTCAATCCTCTTCTTTTCTTAAAAAAATTATTGGTCAGAAAAGTAATTTTATTATATTTTTGTCTCAACCCACTACTCCAAGTTTTTCTCACCCCATTCAATATTTCTTTCTTCTTACTAACTTTTTTTTCTCATTCCTTCACAATTTTATTTTTCTTTTCATCTCACGCAGTTCATTTTTATATGCTCGCGAGGACCGCGTGCAACAACGACTAGTTTTTTTAAAAGGAACTCATTATTAAATAACTTATATTGATTATCAAAAAGAAAATTTATATTGATAGTCAAATCCACCGACGAACAGATTGAAAGTGGTAATTTTGTTCTACATAATAAATATATAGGACATAAATATTTATTCATCCTCAAATGTTATTTTTTTTTAACATTTAATCAAAGTATTATTTTGATTGCAAATAGATAACTGATTTGGAGCAACGTGGATTGGCTCATCCTCTCGGTCATTTCCGTTGGTATCTTATGGTTGTGGAGGTTTTTGGAGTTAGTTGTGGGCTTTGAAGGTTCCATCCCGAGTTTGTTTAACTGTGTGACAACTTTGTTATGAAGCAGCCCCAACCTTCAAAAATTTGTCTTGGCGGTGGCCTGATATTGATATACAATGTAGGACGTTTGAATGGATTTTGGGGACTTTGCAAAAGCTAGATATGGAAGCCAAAGTGAGATTTGTCAAACAAGAGCCTTGCCTAATATTGAATGATGCTTGGTCTTTATTGGTATGAGTGCGGAAAAATGTGTGATCTTAGGATTACCAATATATTTTTGTTATTTAGCTCCGTTTTAATTGTAAATTAGGAGTGTGTTTAGTTTAATTTTTTTGGGTGCAATTTGTTTAGTTTTGTGATTAGAAGAGTTTAGTTTGGAGTTATTGTTTAGTGCAGGTTGTTTGTCTTTTTCGACTCTAGACCATCTTTTGTTGGTTGATTGTTGTATATAAAAATCTCATTGCTTTGGATGATAAGGTTTTTACGCGAATAGTCGATAAACCTTTCATACAAGTAGAAGATATGGTTTTAGTACAAGAAAAATAGGTTTGTCAAAAATATGTTTAATTAATGATGAAGTAATATTTTATTCCTCCCGCATTTGAATTTTTTTGTATTCTATATATCATCACTTTTACTTTATTGTATTTAGTTGATTGAAATAGGTTATATTATTGCATTAGTTCATGTTTTCAACTATAATCATTTTTTAGTGAAATAATTATCTTGAAAAAATATCATTTGTTTATATATTTTACTTACTGATTCGTTTTCATTTTTCAGGTTATTATATCACATAGTGAAGCCACCATTCTTCATACATTTTGACATTGTATGAGAAATTTAAAGTAGAATTAGTACTTGATAGGGCCAAACGAATTTGAAAAATTGGACTTAGTTGAGTTCTCAACCTAAGCAAACATAATTTGATATCAAATTACCACTGAAAGTATGGTTGTAGCTAGATTACAACCAACTTAACCATATTTATCATCTAAATATGTGGTGTTTTATATATATATATATATATATATATAATTATAAAAAGACATAAATGCGATAGTGGGGAGCACCTGCAGAATATTATTACTTTATTAGATATAAAATATTGTAATTATTAGTTTTGTTAATCCTATAACATGTGGTGATGAGCCTTATCCTATATTTTGTTTACTAATAAAATCTTTATATTTTGCTTGATTTACGTAACTTAGTAAATTTATGTTTAGTTTATCTTTTCAACTTTGCTCACAATTTAAGTTAATTTATGGTACTCTTATTTTAAATGACTTTATGAATTAATGTTAAAGAGTTTCTGGGTTAAAAAGCATTGTTGTTGCATGTATATATGGATATTGTTGTCCAGAGATTATGTATTTTATAGAATAATATTTTTATTTCATTAATGCAAAGCATGTATTTATAATACATTCTATTGAGAAAAATATTATAAGGCCATCTTTACATGTTAGGTTGTCAAGCAATTAAAATTTCTTAGGAACGAATTATATGATTTAATATATCACAATATAATAATATTATGTGCGCAGGTACTGCGTGCCACGGTTACTAGTTGTATATAGATGGGAGGAGACCCCCAAAAATTCTCCCATTGATTCTTCAGTATTTTTTTTTTTAAATATTCCAACCTCAAAAAGATTTTATTCTAGAAAAAGTGCTATTATATAAAATCTTCTCTTCTAAAATTAATTTATTTAAAGTAAAGTTCAAATTTTTTAATAATTTTCACAAGAATATTTCTTGTTTTTTCCTTTTCTTACCCCTCCCCCCTTTCATTCTTCACCCTTTTCAAGCCCTAAATCCATCTTCATTGAGTTTCAAAATAAGAGAAGGCATGTCCTCTTATCAACAACACAACACAAATTTGTCGACTATGTTTGGATGTGTTTTTAATTCGATTTTTGTGACTCCCCGTATCTAGTATATTAAATATTATATAGGATAAATTACATCCACACCCCCTGAGGTTTTTCACAATTATAAATACATCCCTGCTAGATTGAAAATTACATTTACCCCCCTTGAGGTTTGTTCCATCTTATATTTAGCTCCATCGGTAGGTTTTTGGTGAATTTAATATGTGTTATTCCAAAAATACCCCTTATAAAAAGTTTGACTATAATTTGACCAATTTTTTAGACCAAAATGCCCTTTGGATGAAATTGTAATGTTTTAAAAAATTTAGGGGGTCAAATGTTATAATTTATCATATTTTGTACTTAAATGTTACTTTTTTTTCTTTTGGTAAACTTATCATTTTTGTACTTTGTAATACTCACCCACTGAATGTATGATTATTTATTACCAACAATATAAAAATAATCTGTTTTTTGTTACCTCTAATGTAAGGTCTACCAAGAAAAGAAAAAAAAAAAAAACTATACTAAACCAGCCACCTGCACCAATATTTCTCATCATACAAATTAGAAAAAATGATACCAATATTCAACATCAATATCTGCATATAAATCAAACAATGTTCAATAGTTATTACAAAATTATCCTCCATATTCAATAGCTATTACAAAATCATCGATAATGTATAGGAGCTTAAAAAAACATCCACCATGTTCAATAGCTAAACAAAAACATCCCCCCAGCCAGAAACTACCTAATAATAACCCAACTAAAACCAATGTATATCACCAAAAACGAAACAAATCACATGATTGGAGTACTAGAAGCTTGAGATGGCAATGGTTGAGATCGTTGTGACGAACCAACTCGATCCTTTACTTTTTTGGAATATGTATAGGTTATGGGTGAACCAAGCTTTCTTTTGGAATGTGAATCCCCTTCATTAACCTACAATTACAAACAACATTAACGAATTCAGCTTACAAAGTAAAGTTTGAAAAAATTATAACAACATTACCTATTTCTTTCTTGTGACCTTTTCTTTTATTTGAGAAGAAATTTTTCTTTGACTACGCGTTGCCGCTTATTTCATAAATAATTAAATTAGTTATTAATAGAAACAACAAAACTTATATATTTTAGAAATTCATAGAAATGTTAAATAAATTGTACCTCAAGTCCTGTACAAGTCCTGTTGTTATGCCCCCATCCGTTGCATTTCTTACACCTAATTAAATTTGATCTCTTCACAACAGCTATTTCCCCTGGTTCTTTTCTTCTATTCTTCTTGGATCTTCCAGGTAATCTCTTACTAACTGGAGGTTTCAAATTTGTAGGACTTGCATCTATGTCTTGGGGCCAAAATGAAGGATCGGGGATAGGATGAATCATATAACTGTATGCTCCTGTATATCTTTCCTTCATAAACATGTTATCAGTGAAATTCTCCAGCTTACCTCGCCTATATGTTATGTCAACTGCAACATGCCTACAAGGAATCCCTCTGATATTCCAAACCTTACAGTCACATGTTCGATGTGCCAAGTTCACCACATAATGCATACTACGATCCTGGACTTCAAACTCAAATTGGCCAGCCACAAGAAGTTTGCAATTCCTTGACTCATCCCTCGCATCATTGACCACTTTTACAACATTTGACACAATAGAGTTTGACCACTTTGGAGATTTTTCTCTCCTATTCTGGAGGCGACTCATTAGTTTGGCCCTCAAGCCATCAAGCAAAGTCAGCACTAGTTTACCTCAGAGCTCACCTACTTAGTGATTGAAAGACTCACTGATATTGTTGGTCACATGATCATTCTTCAGTCGTGAATCAAATGCATGTCTGGACCATTGCTCAGCAGGAATCTTCAAAAGCCAATCATATGAAGCAGGCTTTAATTCTTTCAGCTTGTACATTGCCAAGTTAAACCCAACGACATTATATGATCTGACAGCCTCCCAAAAATATTTCTTCAGTGTGGCTCCGGCAAACTGAAGCCTAAAGTTGGCATATATATGCCTCACACATCTTCTATGAATAGCATGGGGTACAACCCCATTTATAGTTTCCACAAGACCCTGTAGCATAACATATACCTCCGTTCAAAATATGAAACGTAACATATAACTCAATTAACATTGTAAATGATCATTATACCTTTTGTTGGTCGCTCATAAAAGTCCATGGTCTATCAGCACTGAAGCCTCCGAGCATATTTGATAAGTTTTTAAAGAAAAACATCCAATTTTTTTTGGACTCTGTCTCAGCAACAACAAATACAATAGGAAATAATCCATTGTTCACATCTAAATCGATAACCGCAAGCAAAACTCCTCCAAAAGATCCTTTTAAGTGGCACCCATCAAACCCTATGAAAGGACTACAACCTGCCATAAAACCATCCCTCAAAGCTGAAAGTCCTAAGAAAAATTTCTTAAATAAAGGCACAACCGGAATACTAGAACTAGATACATCATCATGGATATCACACTGTAATGTAGCAATACTACCCTCATTTGTAACAGATACCATGTGTGCATAATAGGGTAATTTGGCAAATGATTCTGCATGGCCACCCTCTATCTCTTCCAAGGCTTTCTTTTTTTTAGCCCTATAGATTTGCATGTACAGAGGATTTATCCCAAATTTCTTCAACTCGGTCCTAATAGCTTTAACATCCATATCTTATGTTGTCTCTCAAAATATTCACTAATTTTGAGGCCATCCACTTAGCACTAGCCTCCTTGGTGCTGTCGGACTGAACACATGTGTGAAAACTAGAGTATGCCTTGATCTGAAAAGTAACACCATCACCCAAAGGAGAAGCATGGATCCTCCATGAACACCCTTTCACATCACAAGTTGCAGTCACTCTTTGAGTCTCATTTTTGTATCTTTTAATTTTAAAACCTTCTTGAATAATAAACTCCCTCAATGCGTCCTTAAAAGCATCCACATCAGTGAAAATCATGCCTTTTTCTAACAGAATTTTCTACTAGCTGCATTAGGAAACTCAACGGCATCCCTATTCAAGCACCCTTTTAAAGGATCATTTACAAAGTCCACGTCAAACTCATTAACAGTCTCACAGTGATCATCGGAGCAATAATTGGACAAGCCGTCATCATCATCATCAGCAGCAACAACTACACTACAATCTCGAAAGTAAATAGCCCCACTGCCTTCATCACCGTCACATTCTCCAACAAGCTTATCATCGTCAACTTCATTTCCATCTCCATCCCCACTCTCTTTCTCTTCATTATCCTCTCCACTACTATCATCACCCTCATTACCACACTTTCCCTTGGCGCCTCTCCCTTCATCATCATTGCCCTCATTCACATTTTCATCATCAACATTCAATTCAACAACAATATCACCAATATTAACTGCAGTTTCTACGATATCATTCACAATTTCAACAAACAAATCAAACTCCAAACGCCTATAATTTCTAGAAAACATAGTCATAACATCATTATCATTTGTCACAAGCATTCTTTCACTACAACCATCTATACTACATGTAATTCTAAAAAGTAAATCACCCAACTCGTACAAGTCTCTAATATCACCTATCATATCAAAGTAACTATACTTATTTGGATCAATATTCTAAAGCTTGCTTTCTTTGTCCAGATAGTGTATAGCAATATCAAATATCTTATCATCCATACCTATGAAAATTGAAAAAGAAAAAGTATTAAACAAAAAAAAAAAACACAAAATATTAAAAATTATAGTATAAGCATACACATTTCCGTAACACTCAAAGTGGTCTAAGTGGCTCAAAGATGCTCAATTGTAGTATAAGCATACACATTAAAAATTATAGTATAAGCATACACATTTCCGCATACACATTTCTTATGTATACTCTCATTGTGCTTGTCCTCGTTGGACATCTTTTCATGTGGAGTGAAAGCTTTATCCTTTTAAAAAAAAAAACAATCCACCACACTTGAATAACACCTCAACAACTCCAATTACTTCATTTTCATCTTTTGATTATTTTCTTTATGTTATATTTCAGAACAATAGATGTGAGCTTTTAAGCACAATATGCACCAAACACTAACTCAATTTATCACATAATACAGAAATTACTCATAGAAATAGAAATCACCCAAATTTATCACACAAACCCTAACTCAAAATTTGACATGTTTAAACCAAATAATTTACATTCTATAATAACAAAAACAAAGAAAGAACCCAAAATTTCAGAAAATGAGAGTTTGATACTTACTTTTTTTTGAAATTGTGATGAACAAAATAACCCAAAGTTTTAGAGAAAACTTGCTTCAAATTGTTGATGATGTTTGGTCGCACTTTTTAAACACCATCACCGGCGCGATCATCCAGAAAAAAGCAGCGATCGAGACTCAATCGTGAGAGAGCAAGAGAGAGAAAACTGAAATACAAAGAGAAAGAGAGACACCGGAGTTTTCGGAGAGTGGCGCCGGCGAATGGACGTCAACGATGTGAAAAAATAAAAAAGAGAAACAGGGAAGATGAAGGGATTTACAAGAGATGCAGAAGAGAAGACGTCTTCTTTCTTCTATAGACAGAGATTACTATTTTGAGATTGTAGTGAGAGCGAAAAGTTTATGGTTTTGGAGCCAATTTCATAAGGACTTTTTGGTCTTTTTCAAAATTTAATATTTTCAATTTTCTTGTATTTTTTTTTGGCCTGATAAAGTCAGGGTATGTTTGTACTTGCACACACTTTCGATAAATATTGTAATATTTTACAAACCTCAAGGGGGGTTAATGTAATTTTCAATCTAATAGGGATGTATTTATAATTGTGGAAAACCTCAGGAGGTGTGGATGTAATTTACCCTATTATATATCATCCTTAACGAATTAAGTTATTATCACCAATAAGATCTATTCTTTTTCACGTATCTCTTTTTTAAGGTTTACTCCGAAAAAGTTTATTTGAGTTAATTTGAGATAAAGAAAGAAATTATATGAAACTTAATTAATTAACCGATAAGAATTAGAAATCTCAACTTGACTAGGGGATAAATTATTGGGTATAAATCAACATATTAAAATTTTAGGGGATTAGATTGAAGTTTCATCAAGTTTTTGGGGTTAAATTATATGAGTATAAAAATTAAAGGACTAAATCATAAATTACATAGATTAATAAAAAAAAAAAAAAAGAAGAAGAAGATGAAAATTGGGGTGGCAGCATGTGGCTGCCACCAACCTTACTATTAAGGCTACCAAGTGGATGAACTTATAAAAAATAGAGAGAGAGAGAGAGAGAGAGAGAGAGAGAGAGAGAGAGAGGAAAGCAAGCATTTTTTTTCTGAGCTTAGCCGTAAACACCCACACAAACACAACTACAAAGCAAATGCTTTGTCACTTTCATTTCCTCTCTCTCTCCCTTTCACACTCTCTCTGTTATGCAAGGAACAAAAACCACAAAGCCATAATTCTGTAAGTAATTCCCAACTATTTCAATTAATTGCATTAAATTAAATTGTAAATACCACAGTTATATATATTAAAATATTTATATCTTTTATTCATTCGATTATATATTAACAACAATGGATTATATTATTCATTTTATCATTTATAAATATTGAATTATGTTATAGTTTTGAGTTACTTAATTAATCCATTGTAAATATTAGCCGTAGCTAAGTTATGAATTGGCAAAATTGACAAATAGTACCATTGCTTAAATAGATTAGTTAACCTAATCAAATATATATGTATATATATATATATAGATAAGTGGAAATAAAGCGGAACATAAGGATACAATACATTGTTTCCACTAGTAATCTCAACTTTATTTAAACTACCTATTATCATTTTTGTTATTTATTTTTTAAATTAGTTAACTTAATTTTTTTAAACTTAATGTATCATTGAAAATTAATTAATTATACTAATATTACTTTAATAATTGTTTCCTTCGTTAGTAAATAGTATTAATTACGTATCCATTTACTCGAATTAAGCATTTATTAAACGAATACGTATAAATGAAAATACTCATCATCGATATTGTTTAAGATGGGAAGTCTAATAATATATACCATTCATTAAAAGTATAAATATATAAATACTAACTGTCAAAGGACTAAGTGTGACTAAGTTCAATTGGGTTGATATTATACATTACAAATTGAATGGAGAATACTAAACTTACTTGTGGAGCTAAGTGGTACAACGTGATTATTGTTCTGGTCATGTGGTATTCTGGTATTCATTATGAACTACGTTGGGAACCACTAGAGTCCATGTGAGTCCAAGAGACCCCATTTATCCAGATATTGTTAAGTTCGTCGTATAATTCGATATGCATGTGATCTTTAAATGATCTATTTTGTGTATGATTGTTCGAATGGATTTATGAATTTGGTCAAGTGGTTCTTGAAAAGCGGTCAATGGGCCCGGGGCTGGACGGTTCGCGAGGCACGCTGGGGTAGCATTGGGCTACCAGTTGAGGCTTCGTCGTTCAGTTCCTACTTGAGTGTACTTTCATGGGCAGGCTGGAGGTTGTCTGCGTGTGATTGGCGCTGCCATGTACCTAGGCATGGTCAGTTCAATGCAGTCACGGGGTAGCTCCCTGCCTGGAGAATAAGTTAGTAAATGATCTTTCGGGAGACATAAGGTGGTGATCATGTGATTCGGCCGTTGCCTGATATGGTCTTCACAGGCTCAATTGTTGTTGTTGCAAGTCAATATGATATGTTTTGAGTATTTTGATCGAGTTTTCTAATATGATTATTTTCTTCCACATGCACCCACTCATGGCCTCACTAAGTTTTTGCTTATGTAATTTGAATTTCCTCCTCAGATACAAGTGACATCATGAGCAGATCAAGGCCTAGGTAACCTAGGAAAGTGATTGTGGTGGTGTGCAACGAGGTTGAACTTTTAGGTCATGTGATCGGGGGGCCGTTGGACTATTATTTTTGGGTGGGTTTATTGTTGTTACAATTTCTGTTAGGTCACATCCCGAGAATAGGGCCTAAAGTAGGAGTCCTACTTTTGGAGCGTGACAATTTTGTTTGTTTGTAAGACACAGAGAGAAAAATAGAGACATGAGAATGTGTTTCTGAGTATTTTTTGTATGTATAGTTTTGTTTTTGTTGTATTACGACATATATAAAGATTTGTGGATGTATGTTTGATTTTATATTTGGTAGGGGAACAATTTTGTTAGAATAGGTGACCGTGAAGCTAATCTGATTGGGCTTATGTAACTTATTTCTGGCAATTATGGTATAAATAAATTGTTCCGAATAAAATTGATGTTCACTTTTTGACGTTTTATACTTTGATTGTATTCACTTATTTGTATTACTGTTCAATGCACAAACAAAACCCACAGACCGGATATATTAATCTAAGAGATTGTACTGCGCATAAGTTGGCAGTCATGGATTCAGCCTCTGTGGATCGGTCTGAAACCCTTCAAGTCAAGGACCTCGAGACTGGGTATAAAGGGTCCGAATGAGACTTGCACTAAAGATGAAAGTCGTATTTCATCGACAAGTGACGAGGATTGTCCATGCAATATTAGTGGATTAGTTGGCTCGGTGCCTGCTGACTGAGGTCACTCAAGGGAATTGTCATATGGAAAGCCTTGAGTGGGTTGGTCGGTATGACTTGTATTCCCGACTCGGATAGTACGAGAGTAGTCCTCAGACTTGAGGGACCACGACAGTCGCATACACACCATGCCTGTATCTTAGGTTTGGTGAAAGGCTACCAACTCGAAAGACTTGGTTGCTATATGCTCTATCTAGTGTAGTTAGAATGTGTAGTGTGGACGGTGAGTTCCAGGAAAGAATCCGTCTCCTATCAACGTTTGACAGTAGTGTCTCACTTACACTCTGAGGCTCGTTCCCTGTAAAATATGTGGCCATAGTGATTGAACAGTGGGAGGGGATCCCAGTGACGTTTCAGTGGGTGAAAGAGTAAAGGCTTAAGTCAAGGATGGGGACCGACGTCCAAATTTCATACCCTAGACTATAGTTGTAAGATGGTAGACGGAAGGACCGTACTCGTATGCATTTGCGAGCCTAAATGTTTACGCCATGATTTCACCTAGTTGCTAGTGCCATGGACTATTCCTAGACGGCCACCCATGGTGACAGGTGAATTCCGGTCATGGAATGATTGGAGATTCGGTCAAGTCTAGCTGAAGGTGAACCTAAAGAGTCATACACAATTCACTGGAAGTGAAGGAATTAATTTGAAATTAATTCTGGGAGATGAGTCAATTTAATTAGATTAAATTGGCCTTCTTTTGGAGTGTTGAGCCTTTGAGGATTAATTAGGCTTGATTCATAATTTATATTTATGATAATTAGAGGATGGGATTTTCCCTTTTTAAATTAGATTAAGAGGTGGAAATGTTTGTTTGGCCTTAAGTATTTGTTAGATTTGTACTAGAAGCCCATTACGACTTTTGGACTATTTTTATTAGATTTAAAGGTCCATTCCATAAAGCCCATCAAGAATAGATGGACGAGATTCGATCTAGGGTCAAGATGAGATGAAGGGATAGAATTAAGTTTGACTTAATCAAACGCTTTGTTGACTAGGATTTGACTAGGTCAAAGTCCTAATAGTCATCAAAGTGTGTCTTTTTAGAATAGTTTGAGTAGGAGTAGGAATACTACTATATATTTAAACTCAAAATACACACAACACACACAACTCTCAAACTCATCTCACTCACCGCCGCCCCTCTCCCTCTCGGCCACCTCTCCTCTCTTCTCCACCTCCAAAAGCTTCTTTATTTTTTTGTCTTTGATACAAGAAAACATATGAACGATCGATCACGTTAAACAATAGCATTTGGTCGATTGTTCTCTTCCTTTCTTTGATATCTTGCTAGCACAAGGGTATCAAGATTCCGGTGAATTGCATAGATGATTTGGAGGATATCTACATCGGGATTTAGGTGGCAAATCCGGGAACAACGCGTGTAGCCGAACAAAGAAAGCTACAAGGGTGAGTACACTTACTACGATTCCATTTCTTTGTTCCACCCTATGGCCTCCATGAATCTTGCATGCTTTATTTTATTCATGAGATACACTGAACGTACGGGAGAATCAAGGGAACACCCTTTGATCGGTTTTAAATTCCGCTCTATTATGCATGTTTATGTTTTCGTTTCGTTTCAAACGGCCCCACGCTTCTACACGCACTCTCTCCCAGGGCAATCCGCTTCGCTTACAAATTTTACTCACATCATGTCTGTAAAATTATTTATCTATGTTGGTAGGTTTATTAATTGTTTGATTAGTGTATGTATATATGCCTAATGAGTCAGTATGGGGGAAAATGTTATGCCACCCAACTATTTTTATTGTAACATTTGTACTCATGTGATCTAATATCATAATGACTAGTAATAATATATTAAACACAAGGAACATGATAAATCTCATTTAAATGTAAATGATATATATTAATGTCACCTATTTTTAATACAACAAATTCGTTTAATGTACAATTAAATTAGAGAATGATGTAGACATTACTACTAAATTATCAACAATGTAGGCCCTTTAGTTTATTGCAACAACCAACAATAATATTTTATCCAACTACAATATTTTATACAACAACATACCAACAAACAACAAACCAACAAACAACAAACTAATATTTTATACAGATCAACAATATTTTATTCAAAATACACAAAAGTAAAAAAGCCCTAGTTTCTGCAGCAACCAACATCACTCTAAACAAAACTTCTCATGCTTCGCAGAGCACAAAGCACAACATTATTCTACAAAAGCAAGTATTAAACAAACAAACAAAATGAAATCCCAAAAGAGTAAAACTTACCGTATTTCAGAGGTGGGAGATGGTTAAAATGGCTACTCCTCAAAGCCACGGCCTTCAGTGTCCTTCCGTGACCTTCAGCAACAGAGATCTTCACTTGCAATCGGGATGTTTATGGAATTTTTTGGAGGGATTTAGTGCGAATTTAGAGAGAAGAAAGACTTAGGGTTTTCTTTTCTTTTCTTTCCCCTCCCCCCCCTCCCCCGCCGATTTTGGGGGAAGAAGGAATGATGATCGATTTGTTTGACTGAGGTTTCTGTTGACTTAGGGCACGTGAGTGTCATGTGAGTGGGAAACCAAAATCACTTTTGTTAATTAATGAGCAAGTGAAAATACGCGCGTTGGTTTCCATCAAGAACCTAACATCCGTTAGCCCTTGGGACCAAAAATGCTGAGCCCGTAAACAATGGGGCCATTATTGCAACAACCTATGTCCTATGTGACCAAAAGTGCATTTTTTCCTGAAACTAACGATGGATAGAGGGTACAAAGAAGAGAAGAGGAAACTATGGGTCCAAAATTAATTTTAAAGAAAAAAAAAGAAGAAGAAAAATGAGTCCAAGGAAGAAAAAAATACTTTAATAACAAAGAAAGATAAGAAAGAATATATATATATATATATTATGTAGTTTTTGGTAGGTTGTTTAAGTTGCCTATATTTGTGACAAATTAAATCTCTCACATGAACTTATTAGAGTAATAAAAATTAAACTAAAAAATTAAATAATTAAATATTTTTAGGGGGGGGGGGGGAGATATTAGAAAAGGCGGGACCTATTAGTTTTTTTTCATCTTTATTCTAATGTGAGGAGTTTTTTTAGTCAATATATCAATATTTATTGTGAGAAGTTAGATATATATTGTGACAAAAATAAATTTTCCTCACAATTAATGCATGCTATTATGAGGAAATTCAAGCGCGTCACAATTTTTAGTATATAATGGGAGGAAAACTTATTTTATCAAATTTAACATATTACATATAACAAAACTTATTTTCGTCACATAAAATTAGTAAAAAAAAAAAAAAAGAAGAAGACATTTTTTGTAGTGACCATAGAAACAAGGCAACAAAATGCTTTACTTATTTACCCATTGAAAATAATGTTTTAACTTTTTCTCAAAATTAAAAAGTTTTATTGCACATCATAAGATTTTCATAGACGCAAGAATCAAAATCACTAAATTCATCATTCTTTTCAAAAGCTAATCGGATAAAGCTTATCCTGTTACCATGTATCTAACTTAATTCATCATTCTCTTCAATTTCAGCTTCCATATACCCAAATTTAGGAAAGTAAAGGGGGACATGATCTTCTTAACTAATAGAGAGCTCTTCCAAGAAAACCTCGAGGTGTTATAAGCTTAAAGAAAGAAATGGAGAAGACAAGTCTCCCTTTCTTTCTTTGATATTGTCTCCACCGCCTCATCACCACTCTTTTCTTTTTTGTTTCGTTTCTACGACTCTCTATAAGCTTTAAAAACTGATACAAGTGAGTGTATATACATATATTTTGTTTATATATATATGTATAAAGATATTATATCTCACCCCTCCCCTTTCACCTTATTATTTTAACCCCACAATATCTATTGTGCAAATATTCAAGTGCCTATAATAATTTATTTGTCTTTAGAATCTCTAATTCAACAAAAATATTATAACCATACCATATATCCATATTATTATGTTAATAAATGATAATTATGTATTAACATTTGAGGATATTACACATGCGCTACCACATCATGAATAAATAATATTCTTAAGGCATATGAGAATCGTCACTCTTGTACAACCAGATGAACTATCACCAGCATTTGGTGTGTGATAACCACTCCAGCTATATCTAGACCAACTTGCCATTTGATCTGCCGTGAATTTTTGTATACGTTGAATAATAACCCAATGTTGAATAATTATTTTTAGTTCAACATATTCATGATACTTCTACATTTTGCATAACTAAGTTACGATACTACACCAACTTATTAAAATATTAAATATGTGAAATCATAAATTTTGAAATTAAAATTTTTTTGTTAGTGATAAATTATTCAAATTATTTGAAAAGTCTAACATTAACTTTAGACGAGCAATTTTGAAAATAAATTAAAAGGGGTAAAATCGAATTGAAATTATTATAATGAGGGTAAAGTAGTCTAATAGGAAGTTGAATTTATTTACAAAAAAAATCAAAGCAACTAGAAGGACTCCCGAAGGTGCTTCCAATTTTTGGCTTAAAAGTGCTTTTCATAGCAGTTTCAGAAGTAAAAATTGTCATCCCAAACACCTCAAAAGTGCTTTTCAGCATTCAGAAGCTGAAAAATATTTTTTTCGAAACTCGTGCAAATACTCCCTAAACACCTTAAAAGTGCACTTTTGAATTTAGAACTTGAAAAATACTTTTTCAAAGCTCGCGTGAACACTACATATATATATATATATATATATATTTGACCAAACTCCAATTTAACCCCCTATATTTTTCTTCAAAATGTTGAAAACCCCCATGTGTTTTGGAAATAAGCAAAAAACCCCCTATGTTTTGTTTAACTAAGCGCAAAATTCCCATTCCGTAATAAACTGATGGAAGGTGAAGGAAACGCGCCCTTCATGCGTTTGGGAGAGTTTTTTGTCGTTTCTTAACATTTTTTTTTTATGATTTTATAACTAAAATGCCCTTGAAGTTAGTATATACTTGTGTTGGGCTTTTTCTTTTTACTTGTTTTGACTGTTTTTTAATTTTTTCATATGCCTAAAAATATATATTTTTTTAATATATTTTAAAAGTTAGAATTTTAAATTAAAAAATCACAATATAATAATTAATACACTAGAATTTAATTTTTTGGATATTTATATAAATAAAAATAAAAATCTAATTATAAAATTATATATTAATAACTAAATTAAATTATTATTTAATTTAAATATATTTTAATAAATTATATTAAACTAAAACATAAAATTACATTTAAATGAAAAATAATATTTAAATTAAAACGATCATTATATGTATTTTTACCACATTTTAATTATTTTTATGAATATAAATGTTAATAATTATATATTATTAACTAATTTAAATTATTATTTACATTAAATATACTTAATAAATTTTAAAATTTATTTAAATATTATTTAAATTTAATTTTTTATATAAATTTAAATCAATTTCTTTAATTTTTAAACAAAATCAATTTTTAAAAATTTAATTTTATAAAAGATTTGGTCGACGACAGCCGTCGCCTAGAAACCCATGGGTGACCGCGAACCTAGGCGTCGCGACCACCGTCACAGTCGCCCAAGTTGGGGGGCGACAACGACGTTTCCCCTTCTGCGGCGGGCGGCAGTGTTGGCGGCTGGGGGGATTGGGGACGGGGGGTTTGGGGAGGGGTACCTGGTGGCAGGGGCAGGGTGGTGGGGTTGGGTTTAATAAATATATTTTTTTAAATAATTTATTTTTATAATTTATAATTTTAAATATAATATATATTAAAATGATTAAATCTAGACCCTTGATCTTTTATAAATTTAAAATTTAATGGTTTAGATGGATTGATTAGATCCTACAGTTTTAATGCAACAAAAAAATTTCAACGATCATTGAAAAAAGATATAATACATAATAAATAGGAGTATAACGATCTTTTAATAAAAAAACACTGTTGGCTTTGACTAATGGTGAGAAGCACGTGTGAAGAATTTTATAAAATAGAAGGAATTTTTTGCTTATTTTTTAAAATACAAAAAGATTTTCAGTTGCGTTTTTAAAATACAGGATAATATGCAGTTTGGCGTATTTTTTTCCCCCAATAAAAGCTAAAAAATGATTTTTTAAGCTGTAGAAAACACGTCCTAATTTTGGAACAAACGCTTTCAAAAGTTAGGCTGACTGAAGTAACCTCACGCAGCAACGCTGACGCCACACTAGAAAGAACTCCTCCGCCCAAACCCCAGAGTTCGAAGGCCGGATACGGCACTGCTTTGAGGCTGGAAAGAATTCCATGGAGACGATGGGCACAGTGACGCCGATATCCTCCGTCTTCCCGGCTGAGGAAGCCCAGAAAGCTTCGAGGCGTGTGCAGGACACAATAGCTGAGCGCGAACAGCAACTCGATCAGCTCAAGGGTTTTATTAACGACAATGTTAGCGTTATAAACCTCGTCCAGAAACTCCCTGATGAAACACACCACAATATCATGGTTAATATTCCATCTTGCTCTTGTCCTTGTATTAACTTACCCGCGTATGTATGTAAAGTAATGGTGATTGTTTTCTCTATGGGTTGATAGGTTCCTTTCGGAAAGGCGGCGTTTTTTCCAGGTCGGTTGATTCACACCAATGAGTTTATGGTACCCCCTTTGGCTATATCCGCTAATTTCTTAATTATTTTTTTTTTTTATCATTTTTGTTATTGTTTGGTGGAAATTTTTTCTCTGTGGTGCATTTATCTGTTATGTTTCATGGTCCTTTATGCAACATTAACAAAGTATTCAGTGGTGATTTTATATCTGGACAATGCTGGCCCTTTTCCTTTGTCCCAAATTTTCAATTGGTAAGCTATTGGATTACCAGTTACTTTCATAGTGCTGTTAAATTGCTTATAAGAGAAATATAGCTTTTCGTTGTTTAACTAGGGAGATGAACTTTTTACTATGATTGAGTGGATCTATTCCATTTCAAGATGTCTGTAAATAACTCCCCTGTAGGGTGTTACCTATGCACGTGATCTGATTGAGAATTGGAGGAATGTTCTTACACGAACCTTTTCCAAATGTTGAAATAGCTCACTCAATTGTGGATCAAGAGAGTATATAATTGCTCTATGTTTGTTTTCTCTAAATGAGAAGTACCCTGTTTAAAAATTGAAGTTCAAGTATCTCTTTGGTTACCTGATGATATGATTTGAGAAAGAGTAAACCAAATTTATACATTCTTTTTCTCTGATTTTCTGATTTTTTTAAAATTATTAAATTTTGCAAATTTATGTAGGTTTTTCTCCTTCACTATAGTTTATGTTCTCTATCTACTTGGTGTAGGTCTGG
The DNA here is from genome assembly GCA_034509735.1 of Sesamum alatum. Taxonomy (NCBI): domain Eukaryota; kingdom Viridiplantae; phylum Streptophyta; class Magnoliopsida; order Lamiales; family Pedaliaceae; genus Sesamum; species Sesamum alatum. The sequence continues at coordinate 30,398,897 of JACGWO010000001.1, read as the reverse complement.
TGTTGTTACACGCTACTCTGATATGATTACCTAATTTTGATATTAAAACTTAGGCCACTGTTCCCATGGTGTGGAGATGAACTTTGATGAGGTCATTTTATTTAAACCATTGTGGTTACGTTGTAAACATTTTATAGTCTTTTGTCTTTGGCCAATGAATGCCAGAAAATCAAACACTTTGATGTGAGCATCAGGAAGTCTTCATAATAAAAATGATTGAGATACTTTATAAACTCCTCATGAATATTTGAGTTGATGGTTTTTGATTAAATATTGTTGTAGTTTGGTTTTCACATATCCTAGTGTAACTGCAGGTCCTTTTAGGGGAAGGGTACTATGCTGAAAGAACTGCCAAACAAACCATTGATATTTTGAAAAGAAGAGGCAAGGCTTTGGAGACCAAAGTTGAATCTCTCAAGGCTATTATGCAGGACTTGGAGGCTGAGGCATCATTCTTTGATGCTACAGCTCAAGAGTCGGCGGTAAGCTTGTTGATTTGCAAGAGATTATTTCCCTTTTGTGTGAACTTGCACTGTGATAATTAGGGTTGCTTATATTTTGCATACTGTTCATATTATGATTATGCTTTTTTCAGCTTTAAAATAATAAAGATTGAAAAAACCAAGATGAATGGGTACTGATCATTTTCAAGTTAAGGTAGATCTATCTTGTAGTAAGCTTTAACTGGAGGCGACAAACTAAATGATGCTTTCTTTTCTTGGGTTTGACCAATTGTATTCTTTGGTTCATCACAATTCAAATATTTAGCAGTTTGTTCTATAATCTCTATAGTTTTCCTTTTTCTCCTACTTGCTTGAAGACTCCCACTTGCTCTTACACTTGGTGACACTTATGATATAGGTATGGGCTTTGTAGAAAACATGAATAATGGCTAGATGAAGATAGAGCTGAGAGCTGAAATGCATGAATGTCCACCAGCCAATGCTGACCTGCCATTGATGTTCATATTTTATTCATTGTCACGGATCATTGATGCATCAAGCCATTTGATGTAGTTAGGTGTGAATGTGAAATATTTTTCACATATTTTTCATTAGATAAAACATGGCCCTTGGGGCAAATTGTCTTTAGCTAGGGATTTTTTGGGGCTGGTCCTGCTGCATCAATATTTTAGTACAATCAGACAAAACCTTATTGAACCTAACTTGTTTCTTCTATTAAATTGTTGACATCCTGTTTTCCCTTTCAATATTTCCTCTAGTGGTCTCCAGAGATGTCTCTGGAGTATACAATTTTTAATGGTGTAACTTGTAGACGCTAAGGGAGAAAGATTTAATAAATGGACTGTACTGTTAATCAGGTACCAAAGTAATTATGCACATTGCTAAACTTCCTGGCAGAGTCGGTGTTCATTTATGAATTAGTGTTCTTGCTATCAATAACCACGTTAAATCTGCTGTTTTTGCGAATTCTATTTATTCTTGTTTGTTATGTATCTTAGATAGTTATACTTTTTGATTGATGTTTGACAGGAGGGTCTTGTAGAGATCAGGGAAGATTATGTGGGGGAAGCTTCCTCCGGGGCTGAAACAGCAGGCTAGTTTCTACTTAGTTTCTGGCATTGCTTCATAATGGATCTAATTTAGCTTGGTGATTACAATAATTAATAAAATACATTTTTTGGAAAGAAATATGAAGTACAACTGGTGCGTTTTTCCTGATCCTATCAAGAATGACTTTTGTATTAGTTAATCTTATCATATGTCAACAAGCAGAAAAGACAAAGGGCTGTTTTAAGAGTAAAACCTTAAATCTTTTGATCTGATAAAATAGTAACTTAAAGAGTAGTTAGTTTGTATTTTAATCATCATTGCAAAAGGTGAATCAGATGTTAATAAATTGATGCGGTTTTTTGTCATTTTTATCAGACAACTCCATTCTTAAGTAAATGTGTGAATGCATAATGTTTCCAAAAATTTATGTTTTGGAGCTTGTTCATAAAACATGTTATTAGCTTCCGATGGCAGAGGACTCGATGCCTTGACAGTTCTACAGATTTATAGCATGCAATTTGTCCCAAACATAAAATGAATGGGTTGTAATGAGAACACGTGTGGCCTGTACTTTTCTGAATATGTCTGATTTCCGGCACAGAACAGTCCTATCCTTCCGCTTCTTAATTGAAATTAGTAGGAAGTAAAACTGAAGAAGAATCATCAAAGTGGATTTGATGGTTGCAAAACACAATTGAGACATTCAGTTCTACATGGAAGGCCATTTGTCCATTTAATGCACATGTAATGCTTGCTCAAAAGAGAAACTAGATGGAAGGGGACATTTAATGAGTTCATGTTGTCCGAGCAAGTTTGTGGTAAAGAATCATCATTATGTGTTCAGTTTAGGCTGGTAATTTTAGCTTGGGTTTGGCTGCATTTGATATTGCTTTGAGATGATAATTCCTGACTGATTATTTCTTGAAAATTGCAGGGTATGGGAAATCTGATTCCACTTCTTCTCTTGAGGTGGATGCTAGAAAAGCTGCTGTTGAAGATGAAGAATATACACGTATATTTTCGCGAATTGATGAGCTTGAAAAAGAAGAAGAAGAAGCTGAAAAAGCCAATGAATCTGATGAGGATGAGCGGAAACAAAATGAGCTTGATAGTACTATCCGTGAAATGTCTGTTCACCAAGAAGTTAGAAGTTCGCCTGTTCAAGCGATTGATGCGGTACGGTTTTACTAGTTTGTTCCTTGCAACTTCTGTAGTTTACATATGAGTAGTCTATCAACTTGCTTTGCTGATCACTGGTGTTGGATTGCACAATTATAGTTAATATTTTTGTGCCCTTCATGATCCAGGCTAAAGCTCCAGAGGCACCAGCAGTATCTAAAGGTAAATGTCGTCAGAAACAGTTTGGCTGATTGGTACTGTCATTTGCTTTAATACTGTTGCATTTTATATCCTTGGAGCTGTGGTGATATACCATGTTTTAATGTTGCCATATAAAACTGCGACCCATGTGCTGCATTTTTGTTCTAGTTCCTCTTTGATTTGAGTTGCAGCTCTTTCCTGTGCATCATTTTTTGTTTATATCAGGATATTTTCTATGAAAATCATTTTCTTAAAAAATCATACTTGTAGTAGACTGGTGGTTCAAGAGCTGCATGTAAAATGACTTTACATTTGTTGAATATATCACTTCTGATTCACACTGCTAAATTAGTAACATGACATATTATGCTTTCTAATTCACAATTGATTTTGACATGAGCTAAACAGCGCTGGAGGTAATATGAAGCTCCATTTGGTTCTATTTCAAGGAGTTTTGGAAAATGAATTGGGAATGTGAAGTATGGTTGATTTTACTATCGGGGGAGACATTTTCAACTGAATATATCTTTTAATTTAAGCTTTCCTCGTATTAGTGGTGTCACTCAATCTTTTATGCTTATATTAGTATAACATGAAAGATGTAAGTATACATATTTTTAATTGATGTAATAATCTTAATATGTATAATGTACGAGAATAAATAATAATGGACCTCGGTTTCCATATGTGCGAGATATAAAAATATGGCTAAATTACATTGGGCTCCCTTGAAGTTTGATGCAATTACAAATATCCCCTCGTTGTTTGAGAAATCACCGATATCCCCTCATATTTGACATAATTTTGTAACCCTTGGATGGTATGGTGGAAATGTCAACTTTACGCTTAGAAAATTTTCATTTATTTTTCCTTATACTTGTGAAAAAAATGTAAAAAACTGTAATATGCAATGTCCCATTCAGCCCTCTGCGTTTATGCCTTTTAAAAAGGATTTTAGTCCGTAAAAATATTTTTAAAGAATATGCAAAATTATAAGTCAGGGTTTAAAAGGGCATTTGGAGCAATTTAATACAAAATCTTGGTGTAACCCTAACACAAGCTAAGGATTGGGTCCATTGTTTGATGGACATTAGTTCAGGGCGGTATCAGTACCGTTTGTTGATCATTGTAATGCTTATAATTGTTTACAGGCACTGCCTTCAAGATACTGCTCGATTCTGTTGTGGTTGTCATCGATATGATTATCTCTCCATTTTTGTTTTGGTTAACTGTGTATTTGAAATATGATATCACTTGGTCAGGTTTGAAAACACCAAGGTTGGATTTTGCATTTTTAATTTTTCTCTATCAGTATACATGGAAGACTTTCTTTCCTCTTTACTGAAAAAGGAAACTGCAATGCATAGATATCGTCCTGGTTTATCTTTATGCAAGTCATTTGGCATATTGAGCTCCCCATGCTGGATTTTTGGACTTTTTTCATGACTCTTCTGACCCTGTAAGTATCGCACTAATCTAGATGGATCTTCACGTCGGGATTGTCCACCACCAAAAAGCAGTACGATGAACAAGGTTTTGGAGCTCCCTGAAGAAAAGAAGAAAGTTCAAGCTCCTCCTACAACCAGTAACATGGTATATTTTGTCTCTTCCCCTTGTGGTTTTGTTGTGCTGCTATTTATTTTACATACTTGCCATGTCAATTTCATATTGAAACGGCACATTTCTGATTGAAGTCTTGAATGGTATGGATTAGTGCAATTGTTCTTTCTAAGAATTTTAAGTTGCCGTTGAAGCTGTGACTTCAATTTCTAATATGCTGTCTATAAGTTGAAGATGGAAAAGAGGGTTGGGATGGCCAAAGATCCTGCTGTGGGAGACCTTTACCTGACCTTATAATGTTTTGTAAAGAACTTGTGGTGTAAGAATAGGTCGTACCACCTCTACATCTGCCAATGGTGTGACAACTAGATTTACATCAAAATCTGACATTCGAGGCTAATTTACCGAATATATAGGTAGCTATAAAGAGACTAGTTCAGATCGCATAGGCAAAGCAAACTTTCGATGGCACCAAATATTATGTCTTCGATTATATGACAAATATGGATAATTGTAGCACTCTCCCTCGAGGTTTTGTCAAATTACATAGACTCTCTAGTATAAGAGATAGGACCTTATGCATCCAATTCATGTGCCTCTTCCATACCAGGCCCTGATGCCAAAGGCATAAATCAATTACTTCTATTAAGCAATATTAACATTTTCGTTAGTCTTAGTTAATTCACTGATACAGCAACTTAGTTTAAGATGGATGTTCGCCCTCTAATTATTATTTTTTCTTATATTTAAACTATGGAACAGGCTTTTACTGGTTCAATCATCGAGCATGCTCATAACATTGGAATGAATATGCCAGAGCAGCAGACTGGTGCTCGTAGCTCAAAACCTGTTTCAAGGTTTAAGATGCAGAGGAAGTAGCGATAGATTACATACCTTGAAATTAACCAGGATTTGGACATTCATTTTTCTCAACGTCCTCACCTGTCTACGAATTTTGGGGTTCCAATTAGTCACTAGGTGTATACTTTTGCCATTTGCATCTGATGGGATCAATAGCACAGAAAAGCTGTCTTTTCTGCCTCGTCATGCATCTTTGACATGTTTTTGATGTTGTGACTGCATATTATTTAGAATTTCTTGATAGTAGAATGAGTACCGGATGAGTTAACACTTCATTGCATATCATCTGCTGCGTTTTTAGGATGCAACCAACTACATTGGTGACCATGAGCTAGGAAAAACTGATGAATGTGATGACTCAATAAAAATGTGGAAACCAACGGCATTGTGTAGCAAGTTAGTGTTATATTCTTTAGCACCTGAAGATTCTGGCTTCTTGTGGTGTATGAAACAACTCTTCACTTCTCAAGACTGTTAATTGACCTAGAAATTCCTTTCTTTTGGAAAACCCTCACATCACATGCTATTAACAAAACAAATGGAAATATTCTTGTGGGTCATGCCATTAGAACTAATGGAAAGGCGAGCATTGTTTTGCCTTGCCTTAGTTGGTACGTCTGTTATTGCAATTAAGAGTTTGTTAGGCTAAGCTTCTTTAAAACATCTTCTAAGTTTCTATAATTTATAAGATGTTTTAGGAGCTTATAAGATGTTGGATCTTATTATAAAAATAAGTTCCGGAAGCGTTTTGATAAAATAAGATATTATAGTTTATATGATGTTAGGGTGTTTCACCTAGTAAGATCTTTTTATTGGTAAAATGATTAAAAAGGACATAATGCGATTGGATCAAATAAATGCTAATTCTTAACATATTGTGTATTTAAATATTTTAAAAATACTTTCCTAAATAGTATGCATTAGATGAACTCCAAACAAAAATTTAATAGATCTTCTCTTTATAAAAATAAATAGGCTGATGAATTATTATCTAGATTTTTGCATCAAAATGATATCAACATTCATACTAATCAAATATTAACATAAATATATAATTGATATGTATTTTATTGTTAATTCCAATGACTTATTTTAGTCATGTAATTTATATAATTTATAATGTCTTGTATATATATTTTTTTAGTAGATACAATGTCAAGTAATTATAACTTTAGCGTAACCATAATAATTGGAAATCAATTATTAATTACACAAGTATGAATTATGTAAGAGAGAGAATCTTTTGTTGTTAAAAAAGTGTGAATTATGTCAACAGTAAAATTTGAGTAATACAAATTAATGAGGTTATTTTTGTCTTATAAGATGTTATAAAAAATTAGGAAAGTTTACTTCTTTAAAAAGATCGTATAAGAGCTAAAACATTTTATTTTGATATCTTATAAATTCTTTTAAGAAAAATTTCAAATGATTTTTAATATTTTAAAATTTCTTAAACATCTTATAAAAATATCTTGCGTAGCTTATAAACTTACGAAACACCTATAAACATTAGGAAAAAAATTAATATTAGCTATATTTTTAATGACCATGGCTAAAAATTGTGGTAAATAACTATTATTAACTACAGTTAAATAAAAATCAATGTAAAAACTGTTAGAACAGGTGACCATGAAGCCAAGTTTATTAGGCGAATTGTAATCTATGTTTGAACAATTTTAGAGTTCTAATAATCCACTTGAGGCTTGCACTAAGCGTCTGCTGTCGTGTTTCATCGACGGGTGACTCGCGGAACCGTCTTACGGAGGACCTTGATTAGGGATAGGTATGACTTGAGTTCCCGGTTCCAACGGTATAGGTCAATCCTTTGACTTGAGGAATTGCTGAGTTTACTTGTACACCGTGTCTGTATCTTAGTATGGTGAGAGATTACCAAGTCATAGTTGCTGAGTAGTCATAAGCCATATCTAGTGCAGCCATGATGTGCAACGTGACAGTAGTTTTCAAGAAAAGATCTATCTCCTGTCAAGAGCGTTGACAGTAGCGTCTCACTGTACTCTGAGTCTTGTCCCTAAAATCTGTGGTCACAGTAACTGAACAGAAGGGAAGGATTCCCTACGCCATTTAGAGTAGGACAAGCCGACGCTTAGGTCCAAGATGGGTACCTACGTATCCGTGCCCTAGACGCTAAGTGGTGAGATCGTAGACAGAAGGATAGATGTACTGTAGAGCCTAAATGTTCACCCCCACGCATATTCACCTAGTCTCTAGTGCCATGGACCGTTGCTAGACGACCACCCATGGTAACGGACGGATTCTAGAAATCCGACCAAGTTTAGCTGAAGGTGAACCTAAAGAGTCACACACAATCCGCACACATAACGTATTTAATTTAGAATTAAATATTTGGAGAGAGATGGGACGATTAAATTAGATTTAATCGGATCTTTCTTTTCTTGGAAAAATTAATTCCTTCAATTGGATGAAAAGAAATTTATCTAATAAATTAGATTTATTGGAATTTATTTAATGGGCTTAAAATAAATATTACTATTTATTTTATTTATTTCTTGCCCTATAGATTATTTAAATTAAATTTAAATATTCCATAAAATAAATGGATGGTTGAGATTAAGAGGAGAGATGGATGGTTAGGATTGGTTTGACCAAGTCAAAGAGCTACTTTGACTAGGACTTTGACTAGGTCAAAATCCTAGTCGAAATAGTCTTCCAAGAATTGAAGTTTGAAGAGGAATGGATTCCTCCTCTATATATATACTCCTAGTCTTTCACTTGGAAGAGATGATGAAAGTTCAAGAACACACACATACACACCATCACCAACCCCTCTCTCCCTCTCGGCCACCCCTCTCTCTCTTGCCCAAGAAATTCTCTTTTGTTCATTTGTTCTATACAATTGAATTAAAGGAGGATTGATCTCGTAATTGATAGCGTTTGATCAATCCGTCCTCTCCAAATAATATACACTTGGTTTTTTGCTAGCACGAGGATCAAGATATGTAGGCGGATTGCGTGTACAATTAGAGGGTCTCAACACGAGATCTTGGAGCAAAACGGGGAACAACGCGAGTAGCGGTTCGAAGACAAAACGACAACCGGGTAGGTTTTTCGTTTTGTTAATTACATCTTTTAACCCTATGGCCTCAATGATTTTCTTTCGTCGTTTTATTCATGAGATACACCGAATGCCCGGGAGGTTCAAGGGTACACCTATTGAACGTTTATATTTAATTATTATTTATGACATGTTTTAAATTTTTGCAAAATTGTATTAGATCGCGCTTCCGCATTCGCGTTCGTCCCGGGACGATCCACACGTCTATCCCAGGCTTTTAGTGGTATCAGAGCCCGGTTCGGTGTATAGGCATAGGGTTTTACGTGTGTTTAAAGCATGAAAACGTGTTTGGCATGATATATGTGTTTCTTAATTTTTTATATTATCAAGCATGTCGTTTTCATGTCGTTTAATTATGTATGAGTTCTTGGTATTATTAGTATTTCTTGGTTTTCTTGGAAAGCGGTGCAAAAAAAATAAAACGGGACGAAAAACGCATCACGTGTCAGCCGGCGGCTGACCGCGCTCGCAGGCAGCCCCACAGGGGCGCTCAGTGCGGGCTTACGGCCGTTGTGCGCGCCGCCGGATGCGCAGGCCGACGCATGGCAAGGGAGCCCGCATGCACGCCAGGCCTGCGCGTCAAGGGCGCTCGCGCGGCCGACGCGCGGTAAGGCAGGCCCGCGCGCGCGCACGCAAGCAGGCATCGGAGCCTGCGCGTGCACGCCCGGCAGGCGCACCCGAGGAGGAGCCTGCGCACGGCTGCCCCACCAGCGCCCGGGGGCGGCAGGCCAGGTCTGTTGGCCCGCGTGCGCCGGACCCGGCGGCCGTTCGTTGTTTTGTGTTTTTCTTGTTCTTTAATTTTTTGGATAATTTCTGAAAAATTGGTTTTATTTATTTTTGCATGTTTTCTTGAAAATATTATTTGAAAAGTTATTTTATTGGATTTGGAATCTCGACATTTTATTCACTTTCAAATAATGAGGAAATATTTTCCTAAACAAGAAAGGGGATTACCAATATTGTGCCAAGTTTACATGCATGACTCGTTTCTTGTATGGATGATGTGATTGGATTATGTACATGTGTTTATATGATTGGATATCATGTAATTATGTGCGTTGATTGAGAACGGATGATCACAAGCCCTAGACCGCATGTATGGTTTAAATTTATGTTGGGCCTGTGTGCCTCTTTTATTTTCAACTCCTCTTTTCTAGTTGCCTTGGAATAATAAGGCATTCTATCTCCCTCCTATTGTACTCGCCCCGAGTTTTCGCTGCGGTTTCTTTTTAAATATGTAATGAGAGTGGTATAGGGGTGAAGAATTATTTTATTTTATTTCCATGGTGGAGATGAAGGATGGCCCAAATGGAGAGTCCAAAATGATGAATCCAAGGCGTTCTATGGAGACCTGAAGGAGAAAGAGACCAAGGCCTATCAACATGTTGATTGGGTTGCTATTATTAAATGTAATAGTATAGGACCAACCCTAGATTGACCATAGATCCATTACGGGCTCAGTGGGTCGCATAGGATTCGGGCTTGTGATCATCCAGCAGGGGCGTGCTAGGCTTTAATTTTGCATGTGGCTCTTATGGTGAATGAATTGTTTATTTGTCGTATTGTTGCTATGGGATGCAAATCTTTATTATGCATTATGGATGTATGTATGTATTGAAAGAAATCGGTGGATCGTCCCGGGAATTGCGCGAGTGCGGAAACGCGATATAAAATAACATACAAAAATTAAAGCATGCTTTTAATTTAAAAGAACACGCTCAAGGGGTGTACCCTTGAGGTTCCTGGGCGTTCGGTGTATCTCATGATCATATAACATGTAAAGAAATCATGGAGGCCATAGAGTTGAAAAATAAAGAGGGACGAAAAAATAAAACGAGACCTACCCGTTGTCGTTTTCGTCTTCAACGGCTACACACGTTGTTCCCCGTTTTGCACCGAGATCTCGTTCTTGAGATCCTCCAAATCGTGACACACGATCCACCCACGTATTCTTGCACGTCGTGCTAGCAACGAACAAGTATTATTTTGGAGAGGATAGATCAACCACGCGTTATGAATTAACGGGATCGATCTTCCTTAGTTCAATTGTTCCAAGAACAAAAGAACAAGAAAAATAATATTTTCTTGGTGAGAGAGAGAGAGGGGCGGACGAGAGAGGAGAGGAGAGATTGTGTGTTGTGTGTGTGTTTTTCAAGAATCATCATCCTTCAATTGTTGGAGGCTAGAGGTTTATATAGAGGAGGAGTTTAATCCTCTTTAAACTCCAACTCTAAGAACTCTAATTTGACTAGGATTTTGACCTAGTCAAAGTCCTAGTCAAACTAGTGTTTGACCTAGTCAAACGAATCCTAGCCTTCCATCTCCCCTTTCCATCTCAACCGTTGATTTAATTTAATGGAATATTTAAATCTCATTAAATATTCCAAAAGGCTAAAAATAAATATAATAAATAAATATTAATATTTATTCTAAGCCCATTAAATCAATTCCCTTAATAAATCCAATTTATTAATTTAATTCCCTTTATCAAATAGAAGGAATTAATTTCTCCAAGAAAATATAGGACCCGATTAAATCTAATTTAATCATTCCTTTACTCCAATATTTAATTCCAAATGAAATACTAAGTGTGTGTGGATAGTGTGTGACTCTTTAGGTTCACCTTTCAGCTAGACTTGGTCGGATTCCCTAGAATCCGCCCGTTACCATGGATGGCCATCTAGCAACGGTCCATAGCACTAGAGACTAGGTGAAATAATTGGGGATGAACATTTAGGCTCTAACAGTACACTTGTCCTTCTGTCTTCGGTCTCATCACTCAGAGTCTAGGGCACGGAAAATGCAGGTACCCATTTTGGACCTAAGTGTCGGTCTGTCCTTACTAAACGCCGCAAGGGAAACCTTCCCTTCTGTTCAGTTACTGTGGCCACAGATTTTAGGGACAAGACACAGAGCATACATGAGACTCAACTGTCAATGCCTTTTGACAGGAGATAGATCCTTTCTTGGAAACTACTGTCACTCTGTACACCCGAGCTGCACTAGACATGGCTTATGACTACTCAAGAGTATTTTGGCAATCTCTCACCATATTTAAGATACAGACCTGATGCACAGGTAAACTCAGCAGTTCCTCAAGTCAAAGGACTTGGTCTGTACCGTTGGAACCGGGAACACACGTCATACCTTGCTGACCATACTCAAGGTCTTCCGTAAGACGGTTCCCGCGAGTCACCTCAGTCAGCTGCTTCCTAGCATGCTGACCCACTAACACTACTTAGACGACCTTCGTCACCCGTCGATGAAATACGACAGCAGATGCTTAGTGCAAGTCTCAAAGGGAATCACGGTACCCATTTTCGGGATTCCTTGACTTGGAGATTTCTGGACTGATTCGGCAAGACTGATTTCATGGACCTACCTCCAAGCGTAGTCCCAGTCCCCGAAATCGATTCTTAGTCCGTGGGCTTTGTTTGCGTAGTGAACAGAAATGTAAATGCAGATATAAGTGAACGTAAACAAAGTATTGCCATATGAATTTTCACTTCTTTATTCATAAATGTCTCATCAAATACCAAAAAATTGTCTAGACATAGGTTACATATTCTTCCTGCCAAAATTGGCTTACATGGTCACCTATTCTAACAATCTCCCACTTGACCTTTAAAGCCAATTGCCCATATGCTTAATCCCCATCTTCTCAAGATGTTGCGTATGAGCGCTCTGCGACATAGGCTTTGTCAGCGGGTCTGCTGTGTTGTCTGCCGAGTTGACTCGGTCCATCCGGACGTCACCTCTTCCTACCATTTCTCTAAGAAGATGGTAGCGTCTAAGAATGTGTTTGGAATGGTGATGAGATCTCGGTTCCTTTGCTTGCGCTATTGCCCCGTTGTTATCACAGAAGATGACAACGGGCTCGGCGATGCTAGGCACCACACCCAACTCTTGGATGTAGTTTCTCATCCAAACCGCTTCTTTAGCAGCTTCTGAAGCTGCTATGTATTCAGCCTCTGTGGTGGAGTCAGCAATGGTTGCTTGCTTGGAACTTTTCCAAGCTACTACTCCTCCATTGAGTTTGAATACGTACCCCGATTGAGACTTGGTATCATCGTCATCAGACTGGAAGCTAGCGTCGCTAAAACCTTCCAGAATTAGTTCTCCATTGCCATAGACTAGGAACATTTCCTTAGTCCTCCTTAGGTACTTAAGGATGCCCTTAACAGCATTCCAATGTGCCTCTCCTGCGCAGGACTGATATCTGCTTGTCACGCTCAAAGCGTATGCAATGTCAGGCCTAGTGCAGTGGACCGCATATTGTATGCTACCTACGACAGAAGCATAGGGGATGACTTTCATCCTTTCAAGTTCCTCATCAGTCTGTGGGGACTGTTTCTTGGATAACTTGATCCCATGCGTCATTGGAAGGAATCCTCGTTTGGAGTTGTCCATTCGATATCTCTTTAGGACTTTCTCCATATACGAGTTTTGGGTGAGTCCTAACATCCTTTTAGATCTGTCCCTGACAATCTGGATGCTTAGGATGTAGGAGGCTTCACCCAAGTCCTTCATGGAAAACTGGGTTGACAACCATGCTTTTGTGTTTCCTAACATTCTAACGCCATTACCAATGAGCAGAATGTCATCCACATAAAGCACTAGGAACACAATTGAGCTCCCACTGACCTTCTTGTATACACAGGGGTCGGATTCATTTTTGATGAAGTCATACCCCCGTATTACTTCGTCAAAGCGAATGTTCCAACTTCGGGAGGCTTGTTTGAGGCCATAGATGGACTTCTGGAGACGACAGACTTTCTGTTCTTCTCCAGTGACCGTGAAACCCTCCGGCTGATCCATATAGATCTCTTCTTCAACGAAACCGTTGAGGAAGGCCGTTTTCACATCCATCTGCCATATCTCATAGTCATACCATGCTGCTATGGCGAGCAGGATCCGAATGGACTTAGCCATGGCTACTGGCGAGTAGGTATCCTCAAAATCGACCCCGGGTCGTTGAGTGTATCCCTTAGCTACAAGCCTAGCCTTAAAAGTTGTGACTTCTCGTGGAACGAGAATGGTATGGTATACCTCCCACATGTTATTTCCCATGCGAATCGTAAAAGCGGGGTATGGGGGAGATCGCTGTGGATCCCAAGCCCACTAGGAAAGGGATTTCCCGAAAACAACGTTTGAGAGTGTCGTGTTTTCATATAAATAGTGGGAGCATCAAATGACTAAAGTCCAAGCATTTAATTTTATTAAAACTTTCGATTTTTTATTCTGCTGATTGTAGTTCTGTTCTTTAAATATTGATTTAAAATGTCTAAGAACCCACTATCAACCATACTTGAGACCAACAAGTTTAATGGAACCAATTACAACGCGCAATCTGAGGATAGTCCCCGATTATGAGAACCAAGGCTATGTCATGGACGAGCCGTTTCCTAGGACCTTGCCGGAAGGATCCACGCCAGAAGAATGTGAGACGTTCAAGACTTGGCATAAGGATAACCGGAGAGTCCGTAGCATCATACTTGCCTCTATGACGAATGAGATTCAAAAGCAGTATGAAAGGCTAGACGATGTCCCTTCCATTATGGCTCGCCTGAGGGATTGCTATGCGGTCCCGGACCGGCATACTAGGTATGTCACAACGAAGGCGTTTCTTTGGAACTAAAATGACCGAAGGGTCCTCTGTACAAGAGCATGGGGTCAAGATGCTTACCTTGGTGGAAAAGCTTGAAGACCTCAAAGCAGAGCTCGATAACGAGACGTACATTGATGTGATCCTTCAGTCACTCCCACCCTCCTTCGACCAATTCATTGTTAACTACAACATGAACGCTCTTAAGAAAGGCATCCATGAGTTAATTAATAAGTTGGTGCAATACGAGGCAACGACCAAAAAGTCTGCGCCGTCGGTGTTGTTTGGAGATGCTTCGACTTCCAAAACGAAAGGCAAGGGTGCTGGACGTTGGAGAAGGAAGAAGGAAAAGGGAAAAGCCGCCAAAGCAGCTGCCAACACTAAAAGTGTTTCCATCGCCAAAGTGGGGAAAGGCAAAGGGAAAAGGAAGGTTGACTCATAGCAACAGTCGAGGGGCAAATGATATATGTATTCATTGCCGGGAGAAAGGGCATTGGAAGAGGGATCACCCCAAACTCCTCTCCAAGAAAGGTATATTTGTGATTGAGGTTAATATGGTTACTAACACTGCTTCTTGGGTTTTAGATACCGGCTGTGGAGCTCATATTTGCAATGATTTGCAGGTGCTGAAAAGAAACAGAAAATTAAGTAGCGGAGATATGATCCTTAAGGTTGGAAATGGCAAGGCCATCTCGACAGAAACAGTAGGATCCGCCACCTTAGTAGTTAGTGATCGTATTAGTATAGAACTAGAGCAAATTTATTATGTACCTAGCATGATTAGAAACATCATTTCCATTCTGTTGTTAGATAATAATGGATATGAATTTATAATCAATAAAAATTGCTTTTATTTGATGAAGGGTGAAATTACTCATCTGCTTGGTACGCTTAATAATGGTCTCTATGTTCTACAACAAACGAATTTCATTCTAAACGCTCAACATAATAATAACGGGAATGCACAACTGTGGCATTCAAGGCTAGGTCACATCTTCCAAGATAGGATGAAGAAATTGGTAAACTCAAAGAACCTAGAGGTTGGGGACTTGAGTGAACTATCAACTTGTGAATCCTGTCTCAGAGGGAAAATGACCAAGAAGCCCTTTGTAGGACAAAACAGGCTTGCCACAGGTCTGTTGGACTTGGTCCATACAGACGTATGTGGACCACTAAGGATGCAAGCCAGAGGCGGGTTCTCCTACTTCATAACCTTCACCGATGATCATACACAGTATGGTTATGTATACCTAATGAGGTAACAAGTCTGAAGCTCTTGAGAGGTTTAAAGAATTCAGGCTTGAAGTTGAGAACCAAACCGGTTGCAAAATTAAAGTCCTACGGTCAGACCGAGGCGGGGAATACCTTAGTACTGAGTTCCTTAATTATCTTAAAGAAAATGGTATAATCTCTCAATGGAAACCTCCCAAGACACCACAGTTAAATGGGGTCTCTGAAAAGAGAAATCGAACCTTGTTAGACATGGTCCGATCCATGACGAGTTTTACCAAATTGCCCTTGTCTTTTTGGGGCTACGCATTGGAGACCGCGACCAAGTTATTAAACTTGACGCCAACCAGTGCATTGAACCAAACACCATATCAGATTTGGCACGGCAAGCCTGCGTCCTACAACTACTTGAAAGTGTGGGGTAGCCCTGCATACGTCAAGAAGCTAGTGGGAGACAAGCTGAAATCAAAGTCTAGTTTGTGCAGGTTCGTTGGATACCCTAAAGAAACCGTAGGTTATTATTTCTATGACCCCTTGGAACAAAAGGTATTCGTTTCGAGGAATGCAGTATTCTTGGAACAAGGATTTTCAGAAGGTATCCAACCTGATGAGCTGATCCTTGAGGAGTCAAGTGATGCGAATCAGTCATTAGAAGAAGCCGCGGGTACCTCACTAAGAGGTTTCAGGATAAATACCCAAAAGGCTGATCAACCTCGAGAAGTTCAGCATGCCAGACATGACGAACGACCTTAGGAAGAGCCAGCCCCGGTACCTGAACCGCCAGCTCCTATTTTGTCAACACCCACAGTCACCACTGATGTTCCCGTTCTCCGTAGGTCAGCTAGAGAGTCTCGCCCTCCCATGAGGTATGGCTTTCTAAGCGCGACCAGTCAATTGGATAAGGATCTCAAGACTTACGGGGAGGTGATGTCTGACATCGACTCGGGGAGATGGCTTGAGGCCATGAAAATCGAAGTGGACTCCATGAATGAGAACAAAGTCTGGACACTTGTAGACCCACCCAAAGGGGTTAAGCCAGTTGGCTATAAATGGGTCTATAAGCGCAAACTTGGCATTGATGAAGAAGTTACAACCTTCAAGGCTAGGAAAATGGCAAAAGGGTACACTCAACGACCCGGGGTCGACTTTGAGGATACCTATTCGCCGGTAGCCATGGCTAAGTCCATTCGGATCCTGCTTGCCATGGCAGCATGGTATGACTATGATATATGTCAGATGGACGTGAAAACGGCTTTCCTCAATGGTTTCGTTGAGGAAGAGATCTACATGGATCAGTTGGAGGGATTCACAGCTGCCGGAGAAGAGCAGAAAGTCTGCTGTCTCCAGAAGTCCATCTATGGCCTCAAACAAGCATCCCAAAGCTGGAACATTCGCTTTGATGAAGTCATACGGGGCTATGATTTCATCAAAAATGAATCTGACCCTTGTGTATACAAGAAGGTCAGTGGGAGCTTTTTGTGGATGACATTCTACTTATAGGTAATGATGTTAGAATGTTGGGTAACACAAAAGCATGGTTATCCACTCAGTTTTCCATGAAAGATTTGGGTGAAGCCTCCTACATTCTTGGCATCCAGATTGTCAAGGACAGATCTAGAAGAATGTTAGGACTAACCCAAAACTCGTATATAAAGAAAGTCCTGAAAAGATTTCGCATGGACAACTCCAAACGAGGTTTCCTTCCCATGAGGCATGGGATCAAGTTATCCAAGAAACAGTCTCCTAAGACTGATGAGGAACTTGAGAGGATGAAAGTTGTCCCCTATACTTCTGCCGTGGGAAGCATCCAATATGCCGTCCACTGGACGAGACCTGACATCGCTTACGCCTTAAGTGTAACGAGCAGATATCAGTCTTGTGTAGGAGAGGCACATTGGAATGCAGTCAAGAGCATCCTTAAGTACCTGAGGAGGACTAAGGAAATGTTTTTGGTCTATGGCAATGGAGAACTGATCCTGGAAGGCTTTACCGATGCTAGCTTCTAGGCAGATGACGATGATGCCAAGTCTCAGTCAGGTTATGTATTCAGGCTCAATGGAGGTGTGGTAGCATGTAAAAGTTCCAAGCAAGCAACCACAACTGATTCGACCACTGAGGCCGAATACATAGCAGCTTCAGAAGCTGCCAAAGAAACGGTTTGGATGAGAAACTACATCCAAAAGTTGGGTGTGGTGCCTAGCATTGCGGAACCCGTAGTTATCTTCTGCGATAACAACGGAGCGCAAGCAAAGGAACCGAGATCTCATCACCGATCCAAGCACATTCTTAGACGCTACCAGCTTCTTAGGGAGATGGTAGGAAGAGGTGACGTTCAGATGGACCGAGTCAGCTCGCAGGCAACACAACAGGTCCGTTGACAAAGCCTATGTCGCAGAATGCTCATACGCAACATCTTGAGAAGATGGGTATTAGACATATGGGTGATTGACTTTAAAGGTCAAGTGGAAGATTGTTAGAATAGGTGACCATGAAGCCAATTTTATTAGGCGAATTGTAACCTATGTCTGAACAATTTCAGAGTTTTAATAAACCTTGATGAATAAGAAAGTGATGTTCATCTGGCTCATACTTTGTCTGTGATCACTTTTACTGCTTTATAACTGTTCACTACACAAACAAAGCCTACAGACTGAGATCACATTTCGAGGACTAGAACTACGATTGGAGGTAGGTTCATGAAATCAATCTCGCCGAATCAGTCTGAAAATCTCCAAGTTAAGGAATCTCGGGAAATGGGTATCGAGAATTCACTTGAGGCTTGCACTAAGCATCTGCTATCATGTTTCATCGACGGGGACGAGGGTCGTCTATGCAGTGTTAGTGGGTCCGCTTGCTAGGTAGCAGCTGACTGAGGTAACTAGCGGGAACCGTCTTACAGAGGACCTTGAGTAGGGTCGGATAGGTGTGACTTGAATTCCCGGTTACAACGGTACATGTCAATCCTTTGACTTGAGGAATTGCTGAGTTTACCTGTACACCGTGTCTGTATCTTAAGGATGGTGAGAGATTACCAAGTAATAGTTGCTGAGTAGTCATAAGCCATATCTAGTGCAGCCATGATGTGCAACGTGACAGTAGTTTTCAAGAAAAGATCTGTCTCCTGTCAAGAGCGTCGACGGTAGCGTCTCACTGTACTCTGAGTCTTGTCCCTAAGATCTGTGGCCATAGTAACTGAACAGAAGGGAAGGATTCCCTACGACATTTAGTATAGGACAAGCCGACGTTTAGGTCCAAGATGGGTACCTACGTATCCGTGCCCTAGACCCTAAGTGGTGAGATCGTAGACAGAAGGATAGATGTACTGTAGAGCCTAAATGTTCACCCCTACGCATATTCACCTAGTCTCTGGTGCCGTGGACCGTTGCTAGACGTCCACCCATGGTAACGGGCGGATTCTAGGAATCCGACCAAGTCTAGCTGAAGGTGACACACAATCCGCACACATAACGTATTTAATTTAGAATTAAATATTTGGAGAGAGATGAGATGATTAAATTAGATTTAATCGGATCTTTCTTTTCTTGGGAAAATTAATTCCTTCAATTGGATGAAAAGGAATTTATCTAATAAATTTGATTTATTGGAATTTATTTAATGGGCTTAAAATAAATATTACTATTTATTTTATTTATTTCTTGCCCTATGGATTATTTAAATTAAATTTAAATATTCCATAAAATAAATGGATGGTTGAGATTAAGAGGAGAGATGGATGGCTAGGATTGGTTTGACCAAATCAAAGAGCTACTTGCCTTGGGCTTTGACTAGGTCCTCCTAGTCAAAATAGTCTTTCAAGAATTGGAGTTTGAAGAGGAATGGATTCCTCCTCTATATATACTCCTAGTCTTTCACTTGGAAGAGATGATGTAAGTTCAAGAACACACACCCACACCATCACCGGCCTCTCTCTCCCTCTCGGCCACTCCTCTCTCTCTTGCCCAAGAAATTCTCTTTTGTCTATTTGTTCTATACAATTGAACTAAAGGAGGATTGATCTCATAATTGATAGCGTTTGATCAATACGTCCTCTCCAAATAATATACACTTGGTTTTTCGCTAGCATGAGGATCAAGATATGTGGGCGGATTGCGTGTACGATTTAGAGGGTCTCAACACGAGATCTTGGAGCAAAACGGGGAACAACACAAGTAGCGGTTCAAAGACAAAACGACAATCGGGTAGGTTTTTCGTTTTGTAAATTAAGTCTTTTAACCCTATGGCATCCATGATTTTCTTTCGTCGTTTTAATCATGAGATACACCAAATTTCCGGGAGGTTCAAGAGTACACCCCTTGAACATTTATATTTAATTATTGTTTATGGCATGTTTTAAATTCTTGCAAAATTATATTATGTCGCGCTTCCGCATTCGCGTTCCTCCCGGGATGATCCACACGCCTATCCCAGGCTTTCAAAAACTAGCTTTTTCACCATGAAAAATTTATTTACCATTGCTTTTAGCCGTTGTAAAAAACATTAGCCACCCTCGCAAAAACCACGGCCGACAACCGTTACGTGGCTGTAGCCAATGACTATTCGCTACGATTATTTAGTATTAATCTTTGCAAGCGACTCATCACCGTTGTTCCAACGAACCAAGCTTTCTACCGGCGTTAGGCCGCCGCATCATTGCAGGGAAAGCCAAGTAGGGCGACAACATTCACTTTGCCGGTGAGTTCCGCTTCATCAAAGGATTTTGGGAGTAGACGAAAGACGTACTCAACCTGTGCAAGGACAAGCTAGTTGCAACTCAAGTATATGATGCCGTGTACGCCTCACTGTTCACTTACAACTGCAATTTCGACATTGTCAAAGCATTCTGTGAAGTGTGGTGTCCATCTACTAACACTCTTTTGACATCCTTCGGATAATTGTCTATCTCGTTGTGGGACGTGCATACCCTTGTCGGACTTCCTATGGCCGGACTCCTTTACGACGAAGTCGTCCGAAGTGCCAAGGAGCTTAATGGGGTTGACAAGACAGGGTGGAGACTTGTGCCTCGTTCTTGCAAATTCCTACTCCACGCTACCATTTGCTTCGAAAAAGTAATAACGATGGTCAATCCCCTCAAGTTCCTGTCGACAAATGGGTCAAGTTTTGGCTTAAAAGGGCGACGAAATACTACGAGCCCCCTGCACGCAAAGAGAAGAAGGCCGTTCGTCCTAAGTCAACCCATAACCCCTCCGGGACCTTTGGGGTACATGGCAAGTGGTCCACGACAGACGAGGCGTTGTTCTCGAGGCTCGGTATTGAAGGGAGTTCAATGGAAGAGACATTCTTGGCGGCGTATTTGGCATGTTGGCTTTATATCTTTGCCCTTCCCATTCAAGATGTTGGTTCAATACGCCCAAGTATTTTCAAGGTGGCAAGTGCTATGGTAGCCGGTCGAAGGATTGGTCTTGCCGTTCCCGTCTTGGCTATCAATTACAGAGGTTTGAATAAGATCTCTAACTCCCCAAGACCAACTCGCGTAAACTCTCCATTTTCGATTTACTTTGTTTATAGTTAGATAGCTTATTGTTTCAAGACTCATTATAACTTGTGCAAAGTGTTCGTGGGCCCAAGATTATGCTCTTTTCAGGTGAAGGTGGCGCAAAATACTACGATCCGCAAGAGGCGAGAAAGGGGCGACACAGAGGCGACTTTATCTCTTGGACTTGCAACATGATTATGAGGGACAAGGATTTTTCATTCACAGATGACGGGCACGCCACAGAATCTGAAGAAACCTATTTCATGGCCGTCCGTTCGAACTACCTTTCTCTGCGGCAAGACGATCATTTCGTTGTTGAGACCTATAGCCCTCATCGATTTATTTATCAATTTGGTTTCTTCCAAGAAGTGCCGGGGATTCTTTTGGAAGACGTTCGCAAAGCCTCTTTAGAAGGTGGAATCCG
Organism: Sesamum alatum; assembly: GCA_034509735.1. Classification (NCBI taxonomy): domain Eukaryota; kingdom Viridiplantae; phylum Streptophyta; class Magnoliopsida; order Lamiales; family Pedaliaceae; genus Sesamum; species Sesamum alatum. The sequence continues at coordinate 30,377,795 of JACGWO010000001.1, read as the reverse complement.
TTATTGGCGCTTGTGCCTTTTGTCCAAGACCATGGAAAAAGTGTTGTTCCCTCCCATGCCCCCAAATATGAATAAGTTCTCCTCTGAGGCGTACAAAAGGTGGTGGCTTGGAGTTCACGATGGCTACTTTGAAGAAAATGTGGCAAAGTTGCTTACCTTAGGCCCAAGTCGAGCTTCTCCGAAAGGCAAGAAGTGTGGTGAAGGAGTCGCCCAAGATCAACCTCGCGAGTCGGCTACTTCCCCTACCAAGCGAAATTCTCAAGTGGTCGAACCCCTTGAAGTGAATAAGAAGCAAAGTGCTCCTCGTTCCTTGGAAGTAAGTGGGAGTAGCAACCCTGATCGTCATTGGAAGAGGCCGAAGAGGGATTCGAAACCAACAAACATGGACATTGATGGTGAAGGCTCAAGTCATGAATCATCGATGTTGAATTTTGTCGAGGAGGTTATTTTTTCCTTATTCCTTTTCTTTTTTTTGTGATAAGATTTTCTTTTGTTTCTAACTCTAGTTGATGCATTATCGTAGCTCGAAGCTGAAGTCTTAGCCGTTGAAGATGATGAAACTTCCCAAGACAGCCAAGGGTCGACTTTTGGGTCTAACTTGTTGGCTATGACCCGTCCTCTTGGAATGGGGTTCAAGAGAAAACAACCCTCTTGTCAAGCCGTGATGTCGGTATTTAAAGGCGAGAGGTTTGTTCTTAATCCCCAAAAGGAGTTCCTTCAAAAGCTATGGCGGGAACTTTTCGTGAAGATATCAACACCCCAATTGATTTCATCTTATCGACCAAAGACGACGTTTACTTCGCTCTTGAATCTATGAAGAGCTTTCAGAATTTTGACATCTCAAAAGTGGAAGAATCGATGAACACATTCTTCGCCAAGGCCGCTGCTTATGATGAGGCGAGGTTGTCGTGTTCAGAAAGATTATCTAAAGATCTTCTCGAGCGACAATTAAGGAAAGTGAATGATCGTCTTCAAGATGCTCGAGCTAAAGAAAGTGACGAGGCTTTCAAGGTCCAATCTACTATGGACAAGTTGAAGCGCGTTGAGAAGGAGCTTGCGGATTTGAAGGAGCAACGGAAGAACTTGTGTGCTACTCTGAAGGAAAATCAGCTTTTTTCATAGTGCTCAAGTCGGAGTTCGTGAAATTGTAGAAGAAATTGCAGCGCTTGAGAATACCACCCCACTCAAGGATGAAGTGGTTGTGAGTTTGGACTCTTCAAGAACAAATTTGGAAGCCCTCAAGGGAGAGTTGAAGGGCTTGAGTCCCTTTCCTTGAGATTTGCTTAGTGTTAAAATAGGTGACCAGATAGTCAATTGGATTGGTTGTTTTGGGAACTATTCGTCGATCTTTATCAAAGTAATATTATACTGATGGATAAAGTAAGTGTTCATCACTGACAAAATATGTTTGTTGTGCTTACTACTTATATTGAATGCCGTTTAAATGTCACAGCAAATGCCTACAGACTGATTGGTTAAAACTCATTGAGTTGAGCTGTGCATAGGTTGGCGACTATGAAACCAACTCCTTAAGGATTGGTCTGAAACGTTCCAAGTCGAGGACCACGAGACTGGGCCTCGAGTGTCCTATAGAGACTTGCACTAAGTATTGCATTCACTGGATGAGTGCCGAGTTTCATCGGTGCCAGACGTAGGTCGTCTTTGCAATTTTAGTGGGTTAGTTGGCAAGGTAGTCGACTGACTGAACTGACTCGCGGGAATCATCATATGGAAGCCTTGGAGGCTTGGTCGGTATGATTGGAATTTCCAGTTCCGATAGTACGGGATTAGTCCTCGGACTAGAGGAATCATGGCAGTCGCATGCATATGAAGGTTGTATCTTGGATCTGGCGAGAGGTGACCGTGTCTTTGATATGTCACTATATGCCTTGTCCAGTGCAGTAAGAGTATGTAGTGAGGACGGTGGATTCCAAAATAGAATATGTCCCCTGTTAGTATTTGATAGCTATGTCTCCTATGCGTTTTAAGATGGTTTCGACTCATTAAAGTCTACGACCGTAGCGATTGGTCGAGTAGGGAATGGTTCCCTAGGTCGATCAATAGAGTAAACGCGTCTCGAGTTTGTAGCATAGTTGCCTAGTCCAGGATGGGAATCGACACCCAATTCCATGCCCTAGACTAAGGCCGGGAGATGGTCGACGGAAGGACTGTACCTGTATGGAATTCGGAGCCTAAATGTTCACGCCAACATTTACCTAGTCTCTAGTACCATGGACCGTTGGTAGACGGCCACCCATGGTAACGGGCATTTCTGATTAATGGTTAATCAGAAATAATTAATTAAATTGAATTTAATTAGTCAATTGTGTTGGACACAACCCCAAGTCTAGCTGAGGGTGAACCTAAAGAATCACATACAAATCACTATGGAAGTAGTGAAATTAATTTGGAATTAATTCTGAAAGAAGTGAATTAGTTTAATTGGATTAAATTAATTCAAGAAGAATATAAATGATTGGATCATTTATTGGGAAAATCCATTGGATGGATGACCCAAGAATTAATTAATTGGATTAATTAATTTTGAGCTTAATACCTTTAAATTAATTGGATTAATTTATTGGGTTTCGTTTAATTAATTGATTGGATCAGTTAATTAGTGTTTGAGCTTATGTTTATTTAATTGGATTAAATAAACTTTTGGATTTCAATAAGGTTTAAAATTAATTGGATTAATTTAAAATTCATGGATCACTTGATTTAATTTGATTAAATCAAGACCGGTCAAATCCGGTCCATGACTTGAAATCAAAGCTCAAAGGTTTGATGCAAGTTTAAGAGGAGTTGAAAGTCCTCCATGTAAGCAATGATGTGGCTCCATGTAAGCAATGATGTGGCTTGCCATTATGGCTAGGTGGTCCACATATTGTGCTAACATGATTGGAGGTTGAGCACAAGTTGTGCATTAGTGTGTAGGTGGTTTTGAAAACTACCTACAACTACACAACACATGTATACACTTTTCAACTCTCTAACTTGAAGTCTCCTCACACAAGCCACGAAATTTCCTGCATTTTTCTCCTTCTTTTGAGTTCTTTTTGAATTGGATTCAAGATGAGAACATGAGAAATACGTATACACTAATCAATAGTGTAATACGTTTTTCGTTTCTTCCTTGATCTAGCTTCTACATAACAGTAGATGTAGATTTGCTTCCATTGTTGTGGTGTGGACAAATTAGAGGGGTTCTAATTTGAATCCTAAGGTGAACGGAAAAGGAACGAAAAGAGAATCAAAACTTGTTGCCGTTGTACATGTGAACGAAAAAGGTATGTTTCTATTTAAATTATTGTACCTTTTTGTTTCCTCCTCTAGCCACATGTTCAAGCATATTTTTCTGTATGTTATGATGCTTTTGAATACACCGAACGCCCGGGAATTCAAAGGGAACACCCCTTTGAAATAGTTTTTAATTTCTTTTATTTTACGCTTCCGCCACGTTCCCGGGCCGTACCGATTCTTTCAGTGGTATCAGAGCCCGGTTCGGTGTTGTGGCTTTAGGAATAACATGTTTTTATGTGATGAGCATGTTCAACATGTTTAATTTGCTTTTAGAAAGCATGTTTTTACGGTTTTAAGCATGATTATGTATTTAGAAGAATATGTGTTAATTTTGCTTTTAATTATGGATATCCATGCATTTTTTGAAAATTAGATTTTTTGTAAATGCATGTTTTAGTTTCAGTTTTAATGCAGATATTTAAAAAGAAAAAAAATTGGGTTCAAAACAGTGCAACCGGTAGCAGCTGCCGGCCGCACAGTGACAGCGCTGCAGGGCGCGCGCGCCGTGCGCGTGCGGGCGGCCGGTCGCCCTGCAGCGTGCGGGCGGCCGGTTTCGAACGGCTGGGCCGTTTTTGCCGTTTTTACCTGAAAAATTGAATTTTCCACATTTCTGCATATTTTTTGAAATGATTAATTTTGGCTAATTTTAATTTTAGTTAAATTAGATTTTCTAAAATTAAATTGTGCCTTAGATTAATTTAGAAATGGTTTCCAAACAAAAAAGTATTTTTTGGTACATTGGATGTATGATACTTGATATCCATTTTTAATTGCATTATTAATATGTATATTTCTGCATATAATTATGTTGTTGTTTATGATATTGGATATCATTTTTATAAGTGCATTGGATGTATTTATTTGTTGGGCATGTTTATATTTGATATAAATGTGTATTAATTGTTTATTGGATAAACAATGGGGATGATCACAAAGCCCATGACCCTTATGTATGGTTTAATTTTTGTTGGGTGAGGCCTGCGTGCCTCCTTGTTTTATTATTCTCTTTCTCTCTCTCGTTTTTAGCCTTGAAATAATAAGGCTTGCTTTCTCCCTCCTTTTGTACCCCTCCCAACTTTTGATTGGGGTTTCTTATTTAAGTTGTAATGAGTGTAGTTAGGTTGGTGAGGATTTATTTTTTGTAATAAATTGTAAGGAAGCATCCATGGCGATGTAGGCCCAAGAAGAGGCCCGTTGGACGGAGCCCACGATGGAGAGTCCAAAGAATGAAGAGGCGTTACAAGGCCCATTAGAATGATAATGAGTTATAATTTTGTAATAGTGTAGGCCACCTTAGATTGACCATAGATCCACTGCGGGCTCAGTGGATCAGATAGGATTGGGCTTGTGATCATCCAAAAGGGGCGTGCTAGGCTTAGTTTTTGCATGTGGTGTATGTTTTAATATTTGATGTATGATGTGTTTGGAATGCATCCTTTATATTCAATATTAAAACTCGAACATGCAAAACTTTCTTAATGATGAGGTCCCGGTCACAAATAAACTTAACTCTCACTTGGATGGTCCAAGTAAATATTAGGCCCATTAATGGATTAAAAAGTCAAATGGTTTGATTTTAATCCAAGCCTTCCATCCATAGCAATGTAGTGAGGAAGCTACTTTCACCCATTCGTGTCTCACGAGTCGTGGCACGTTTGGAATGGAAGAAAGTTGCGCTATTGTTATGAACAAAGGAATATGCTCCTATTTTCTTGTCTCACGAGTCGTGGGGGCGATAGTTGAGATATTCATTTGGTTGATGGGTCGGGCCTAACGCTGAGTAACATGATTCGCTTGGAGTCCTCGGGATCATGTGAAGAGGCGAGGCAAAATAACTTGGGGATCTCATTGGATGAGAATGGTATAGGTTACCTCCCACAAAGCTTTTTCCGTGTGAATCGTAAAAGCGGGGCATGGACAATTGCGTTTGTGGACCTCAAGCTCACTAGGAAATGGTTTCCCGGAACCCCATTTGAGAGTGATGGGCCTTCGCAGAAATAGTGGGAGGGGTTAATGACTAAAGACCAAGTCTTAGCTTGAACATAATATTACTATAATCTACTTAATATTTTTCTGTTTACATTTTGAATGTATATGTCTAAGAATCCACTAATGCAAATACTAGAGGCTAATATGTTTAATGGAACAAACTACAACGACTGGCTGTGAAATCTTAAGATAGTCTTAGATTTCGAGAACCAGACTTACATTCTGGATAAGGAGCTTCCTCAGGCCTTGCCGGATGGGTTAATGCCTCAAGAACGCTTGGCGTTCGAGAAGATACATGTTGACCACCGGCAGGTCCGCAACATCATACTGGCCTCGATGACTAATCAGATCAGAAGCAGTACGATAGGCTAGATGATGTTGGCGCGATTATGCTTCGTTTGCAAGATATCTATGCGGTCTAGGACCGGCATGTTAGATACGCTGCAACGAAGGCATTCTTTGGAGCTAAGATGACAGAAGGGTCATCTGTACAAGAGTATGGTGTGATGATGCTATCCTTTGTGGAGAAGCTCAAAGACCTCCAAGCTAATCCTCAAAAAGCAACGTACATCGGCGTGATCCTTCAGTCTCTTTCTACCTCCTTCGACCAATTTATTGTCGACTTGATAAATATGTTGGTCCGGTACGAGGCAATGATTGAAAAATCTGCGCCGGTGGTATTAGTAGGAGAGGCTTTGACCTCAGAAGCGAAAGGCAAGGGTGCCGGACGCTGGAAGAGGAAGAAAGCTAAGACAACTTCAGCCGCTGCTAGCACTTCGGGTGATCCTGTTACACCGCTGGGCGGAGGTAAAGGAAAGAGGAAGAGGGTTCGGCAGTCAAAGTAATAGATTCCAAATGATGTGTGCATTAAATACCGCGAAAAGGGACATTGGAAGAGGGAGTGTCCCAAGCTCCTCTCCAATGAAGGTACATTTGAATTGAGTACCAACATGATTATTGTTCTACTCTTTGGTATTGGATACTAGTTAATCATAATCTGCAAATGGTTTGCAGATGGTTATGAATAGAAAGCCCAGACAGGTCCTAAGGCTTAGCGATGGCAGGGCCATTGTTGCAAAAGACTAGGGACTAATTAGGCTTAGCATAGCAGTAATCATGTTAGGATAGAGTTTGAAAGGAAATATGTAACCTGGCATGATCGAAGTATGTTATTATGTACTATTGGACAATTTTTTTTTTCATTACATACGTTTGATCAATAAAATTGCTTTATTTGACAAAGAATGACTATTCTTGTCTGCCAGGTGGGATACATAATTATCTTTAAAAAATTATCCCATAATTGGATTATGAGTACTCAAATCAAATGATTAAAATGGATAATCAAGATAAACTTACTAATTTGGCATCCATAGCTAGGGTGGTTTTTCCTTTAGTAAGGACGAGGAAGTTGGAAGATTCAAAGAGTCTAGCAATAGACAATTTGAGTCGACTAACTTACAAGTCCTTTCTGAGATGGAAAGACTGTAAGGCTTCTTTGGTGGAAAAAATGGGCTTGCCAAAAGTCTATCGGATTGGATCCATTTAGACATCATAGGTTACTGAATACACAATACCAGAAGAGGGTTCACAAGTTTAAGGACCTTGGATAGGTTCGGGGAATTAGTCTTGAAGTGGTGAACCAAGCTGATTGCAAAATTAAACCTCTCGATTAGATCGAAGGGGCGTGTATTTAGTGCGAGTTCTTGAATATCCAAATGAGAATGGAATTCTCACTCAGTGGAATTCTTCCTGTAAGGACTGTGGTTGAACGGTCTCTGATAAGGGAGAAATCGAACCTTGTTAGACCTGGTTCGATCGGGGTTTCACTGGATTACCTTAAACCGTCTAGATATGGGCTTGAAAAGTTGTCAAGTTGAGAAACATGGCATTTTCTAATAGTCATGATCTAGTTTCCATATAGGTTATGGTTTGGCAAGCCTGCATCCTATAAAGTTCTTGAGTACATGGGATGGTCCCACATACATCAAGGGACTAGTGGGAGACAAATTAGACTAGGTGTTTGATTTGTGCAGGTTTAATGTAGATCATTTGTTATTACATTATTCCACTGACTATATTCCAATCCTCCTAGGGATAACCAGAACACCTTAGTAACTTGAGAGGCATAGGTTTCTGGGCCTATCCGGTCAATTGGATTATCATCCAAAAGATACAAGGAGAGGCGATGTTAGACATCGGGTTTGGATCAATGGCTTAGAGCTATTGGATCCGTCATGAAAATTCAAACTGGGTTTGAAATTTTGTATAACTGGAATATTCGTTTTGACGAGTTCATACGGAGTATGAATCAATCAGTAACAAGCTTTAGGGTCAGTGGGAGGATAGTTTTGTTCCAAGTGTTTAGTGTGTAATGTCTTATTCATTTGGAATGAATTTAAGATGTTAGGAAACACTGAAAAACGAGCGTTGTTCACGAAATTCTCCATGATAGGAATTAGATTCCTTTATACAGGGTTAAGCTGTTCAAGACTCAGTCTCATTAGACTGATGAGAAAGCTTAGATGTTTGACATCCCCTACGTCTTTGCCTTAGGCAGCATGAAAATGTTGTTCGTGCATTGGGACTGATGTTGTGTATGCTTTGTGCATAACAACGGTTATTGGGCTTATGCCAAGAAGGCAGTAGAAAGCTGTTGAGAATATCTTTAATACCTGAATAAGGATTAAAGAAGCGTTCTTAATGCACGTTTTGTCGAGGGTTGATTCTAGAAGGCTATAGCGATACTAGCTTCCAGAATTATGTGAATAATGTTTAGTCTCAATATGTATGTACATTTGGACTTAATGGTGAATGTGGTAGCTTGGAAAGGTTTCAAGTAGGATACCATGACATGTCATTATGAAAGTCGAATGTATGGCGACTTTGGAAGTCGATTCTGGAAAGTGGTTTGGATTGAAAACCGCATCCATAGGATGGATGTGGTGCCTAGCACGACCGAGCCAGTAGTTGCCTTGGAGGCGAACAACTAGGCATTGGCAAAAGCTTTTGGGCTCGAGATCTCATCACAGATCCACGAAAAATTCTTAGACAACCACCATTTACAGGCATCAATGGTAGGAAGAGGTGACACGGTTGGACCATGTCACTTCGACAGAGAAATATAGTAGACCCACGAGATCGAGCCGGTATCATAGATTGCTCATGCACAGAAGGCTCTGAGCAACATGGGTAATTTACTTTGTGGTCAAGTGGGAGATTGTTATAATAGGTAATTTACTGATGGATAAAGTAAGTATTCATCACTGGCAAAATGTGTTTGTTGTGCTTACTACTTACATTGAATGCCGTTTCAATGTCACAACAAATGCCCACAGACTGATTGGTTAAACCCATTGAGTTGAGCTGTGCATAGGTTGGCGGCTATGAAACCAACTCCTTGAGGGTCGGTCTGAAACGTTCCAAGTCGAGGACCTCGAGACTGGGCCTCGAGTGTCCTATAGAGACTTGCACTAAGTATTGCATTCACTGGGTGAGTGCCGAGTTTCATCGGTGCCAGATGTAGGTTGTCTAGGCAATTTTAGTGGGTTCGTTGGCAAGGTAGTCGACTGACTGAACTGGCTCGCGGGAATCGTCATATGGAAGCCTTGGAGGCTTGGTCGGTATGACTGGAATTCCCTCTTCCGATAGTACAGGATTAGTCCTTGGACTTGAGGAATCATGGCAGTCGCATGCATATGAAGGTTGTATCTTGGATCTGGCGAGAGGTGACCGTGCTTTTGATATGTCACTATAAGCCTTGTCCAGTGCAGTCGGAGTATGTAGTGAGGACGGTGGATTCCAAGATAGAATGTCTCCTGTCAGTATTTGATAGCTATGTCTCCTATGCGCTTTGACATGGTTTCGACTCATTAAAGTCTACGGCCGTAGCAATTGGTCGAGTACGGAATGGTTCCCTAGGTTGATCAATAGAGTAAACGCGTCTCGAGTTTGTAGCATAGTTGCCTAGTTCAGGATGGGAACCGACACCCAATTCCATGCCTTAGGCTAAGGCCGGGAGATGGTCGACGGAAGGACTATACTTGTATGGAATTCAGAGACTAAATGTTCACGCCAACATTCACCTAGTCTCTAGTGCCATGGACCGTTGCTAGACAGCCACCCACGGTAACAGACATTTCTGATTAATGGTTAATAAGAAATAATTAATTAAATTAGATTTAATTAGTCAATTATGTTGGACACAAGCCCAAGTCTAGCTGAGGGTGAACCTAAAGAGTCACACATAAATCACTATGGAAGTAGTGGAATTAATTTGAAATTAATTCTGAAAGAAGTGAATTAGTTTAATTGGATTAAATTAATTCAAGGAGAATATAAATGATTGGATCATTTATTGGGAAAATTCTTTGATGGATGACCCAAGAATTAATTAATTGGATTAATTAATTTTGAGCTTAATACTTTTAAATTAATTGGATTAATTTATTAGGTTTCGTTTAATTAATTGATTGGATCAATTAATTAGTGTTTGAGCTTATGTTTATTTAATTGGATTAAATAAACTTTTGATTTCAATAAGGTTTAAAATTAATTGGATTAATTTAAAATCCATGGATCACTTGATTTAATTTGATTAAATCAAGAGTCAAAAGCGGTCCATGACTTGAAATCAAAGCTCAAAGGTTTGATGCAAGTTTAAGAGGAGTTGAAAGTCCTCCATGTAAGCAATGATGTGGCTCCATGTAAGCAATGACGTGGCTTGCCATTATGGCTAGGTGGTCCACATATTGTGCTAACATGGTTGGAGGTTGAGCACAGGTTTACACAACACATGTATACACTTTTACTCCGTAACTTGAAGTCTCCTCACACAATCCACGAAATTTCCTGCATTTTTCTCCTTCTTTTGAGTTCTCTTTGAATTGGATTCAAGATGAGAACATGAGAAATACGTATAAACTAATCAATAGTGTAATACGTTTTTCGTTTCTTCCTTGATCTAGCTTCTACCTAGTAGTAGATGTAGATTTGCTTCCATTGCTGTGGTGTGGACAAATTAGAGGGGTTCTAATTTGAATCCTAAGGTGAACGGAAAAGGAATGAAAAGAGAATCAAAGCTTGTTGCCGTTGTACATGTGAAACGAAAAAGGTATGTTTCTATTTAAATTATTGTACCTTTTTGTTTCCTCCTCTAGCCACACGTTCAAGCATATTTTTGTGTATGTTATGATGCTTTTGAATACACCGAATGCTCGGGAATTCAAAGGGAACACCCCTTTGAAATAGTTTTTAATTTCTTTTATTTTACGCTTCCGCCGCGTTCCCGGGCCGTACCGATTCTTTCACGTAGGACCTTTTATTTTGTTGCATTTGATTCCCTTTTTCTTTGTTCTATGTCATGAACTCCAATATTTTCTTCAGATTACGTATTAGAAGCTTTTTCTTTTCTCTCTATTTTGCAATCTTTGAGCATGTTTGAGTACTTCCACTCTCGATGACTTTATAAGAGAAATAAAGGTCATTTAAATGTTATGACTGAACTTAGAAAATCTAAGCTACCTACGTACCTCATCAAGGGGATCAAGTCAATACGTAGTTCAAGGGTACAAAATATTTGTTTGGAGAGGGGAAGGCCGTTGACAGTTTATACTCATGCAGGCCAGGAGTTTTTTTCTTTCTTTTTTTTTTTGAGTTTTTTTTGTTTCTTCCTTTTTTGTTTTATTTACCTTCTTTTTGTTTTTTTTGTTCTTTCTTTCAGGTGTAATACAGCTTCAAGAACTTTCTATTTATCGGGCCTATCCTCAAGCCGTCTTTGGTATCCTCTCCTTCAACCTCACCATTTTCAGCTAAGGTGATGTGACGAGCTTGGGTAATATCTTCTTCAGCACTGTTGCTAATATAATTATATGATGCCACACTTTCTCTGTCACCCTCATCATCAAATTGAGCTTGCGTGAAGACCATAGTTCATGCTTTAACCTTCAAGATTCTGCCACATGATATGTCTAAAGTTGTGTGGCGTCTCATCCTAGAAGGAATCAAGCTTCTGAGCTTTTGCGTACATGAGGACTTGATGTTTTCCTTCGAATGTGCAACGACCTTGAACACGTCTTCCTTTTGATACACCGCTCTTCTGCGTGGACCAAGCCTATCGAAGACCGATCGATTGTTGGTTTTTTTATGCATCATTGCTTTATGTGGGACAAGTCTATTGAAGACAGATTCTCATGGATTTCCTTTCCTTTTGTCGTCCTCAGCTAAAAAGCAACCTTCAGTGATGTAATTGATGCTGGCCCTATTTATGGCAATGCGGATAGGCTTAGGATGGATCAAACCAAAACCTATTCGGGAATCCTGAATTGCATATCCCTTTTCTTTCAACACCACTTGGGTGGCATTGCGTCCTCCTACTTGTTTATCATCGGCCTTCGAGGGGAGTTTTCCTAAAGTAACCCCTTCTTGTGGCTTATATGCAGCTTTGATAAGAAGTTTGCATGCTTTGGGGTCGGAAACTTTTGCAGTTTTTAGCTCTGATGGCTCTTCGTGCTCCACTTCGGGTCCTTGAGTTGGTCGTGCCAACCCTTTGAGTCGTTAAGGCTTCCTTGCATCAGGATTTGTCAGTGGGAGTAATATCTCCTTTGATGAGTCCAGTCCTACGAGGGAGGCTTTTTCTTTTGGCCTTTCACTAGCGTCTGTTGAAGAAGTTACTTTATCTTTACTCTCTTCAACTTGCTTGATTTGTTCTTTGATATTTCTCGATGGATGAGTCTTGTTTAGCTTTTGTACTCTCGGGATAGTATTTAGCATCAACAAAATGAGATTCAATCTCGGTAAATGATTTATCATCAGCAAACACTTTGTTTACAATACTGTCTCTTGAATATTTGAAGCACTGGTGCCAAGTAGAAGGAACCACACCATTCTCATGTAGCCAAGGTCGGCCGAGAAGCATGTTGTATGATTTCTTGGCATCTATGACATGTAACAATGCGCTTGACGACATATCCTCCATCAACAAGTTTATTTTTTATGATGCCGAGAGCCCTTTGACCTCCCTGGTTGAAGCCTTGGATCATCATACGACTGTTTGTTAATTCATCCATAGGAACCCCCAACTGCCTCATAGTGCGTAAGAGGCAGAATGTTGACCGCAGAGCCGCCATCAACTAATACGCGGTTGACCTTTTGCTCATATGCGTAACAAGTTACGAACAATGGCCTGTTATGCATGCGGCTTGGAGCCAAGTAGCAGATCTTTATCAGTAAAGGTCATTGCTAACATGCATTCACCTACATCAGAGAAGTTTTTCTTTTCGAGTAGGTCATCCTCGTTGATTCTGATGTCATTCCCATGCGTGGTATTACATGAAGCTTTGCTGTCAGGAGACCCACGCTTGATCATGATAACATTTGCTGCTGCGGCACCTTCTTCAAGAGAGATTTTACCTTGGCGGGCTAACTGCATAACCTTGTCTTTGAACACAAAGCAATCTTGTATTGAATGCCCAACTAAGTGATGATATTTGCAGTACTTTGGGTCATCTATTCGTTCGGATTTTTCAGGTCACTTTGCTTTGGTTAATTCGATAAGGTTAGCCTCCAACAAGTCATCAAATATGCCGGGGACATCGGAATCAAGGAAAGGATATTACTTTGCTTGCATTTCCTTCAAGGTTAATTTTCTTTGCGGTCTCTCGTAAGGAGCATCATTCCTTAGGATGCCACGCTTATTTGCCTTGTTTCGAAGCTTGAAGGGTCCCACATTTACTGGAATGGATTCCTTGCTTGGAGCTTCCAAATAAGGCTTGCCCTCTTTCTTGCCTTCTTGCCTTTCCTTGATTCTGTGGGGTTCTTGAACAGATGGTCCTTCTGCTCCACTCGCTGCCACACTTAACTCCATGTCATGTGCTCAAGTGGCTAAGTCTTCGAATGATCTTGGAAGGACCCCTTGGAGAATGTAGCAAAGTCCCCAATACATCCCATGAATGCACATCTCAATGGCGGAAGCTTCAGATAACTGGTCTTTGCAGTTAAGGCTCAGATTCCTCCACCTATTAATATAATTGATGACCGGTTCATCCTTCCATTGGCAGGAATTCGTAAGCTCAATCATGCTGACGTGCGCCGAGTGCTATAGAAAAGATTGAGAAATTCTTGCTCTAGTTGTTCCCATCCATCAATTGAACCAGCCTCCAAATCAATATACCAGTCAAATGCATTCCCTTTTAGTGATCGAATGAACTACTTGACTAGGTGATCCCCATATGTTCCAGCACTGTTGCATATTTCAACGAAGTGAGCTACGTGCTGCTTAGGGTTGCCTTTGCCATCAAATTGCTAAAACTTTGGTGGTTGGTACCCTATCGGCATCTTCAAGCTATCAATTCTTAGAGTGTAGGGCTTGGAGTAGGTGAAGGATGACCTTGCGCTCCCCTCAATCTTGCTTCTGATGGTTCCTTCAATAAATTCTTTTAGTTGGTCTATCAGAATCAACCCATCAGACGAGGCTTGAAGATCTTTTTCAGGTTTATCCTTCTCGATACAATTCTGCTTTGTAGATATTTCTACTTCATCATGAACCTCGACTTGTTTCCCCTGAATAGGCTTGTCTCAACATTGTCTGGCTTGTTGATCAACCTAGCGATTTGGGCATCTTGCTCTTGGACATGCTTGGTGAGTCCTTCGGTAGCTCTTGTTAGGCTTGCAATTTACTCTTCTAAGGTTGTGACATTCGTTACCATGTCTGGAGCCACATTTGTTGTGAAGGAGTAACTAGACTTGGAGCAAGGAGAGGATGGAGGAGATTTATCTTCATCATCTTCGCTTGCGTGGTTAGGTATGAATATGTCGTTCTGAGCAGACTCAATGGGAGGAGTCATTTTGGAAGATTCATTAAGTTTCTTCGACATGCTCCTCGTAGTAACACCGACACTCTTCGTGCTAGCACTCAAAGACTTTGTTATGACGAGTTTGCAATTCACCGTCTTCATAGCTTTTCCTTGAGTATCCATACTAATACTTCAGACTTTGATGAAGAGAAGAGATGAGAGGTAGAGAAGGTCCCACTGGGCGTGCCAAAATTTGTAAACAAATTTTCGTGTTCATGAATTTAACGAAACAAGAAAATAGTACAAATAAATTTCTTGAATTGAATTGAATATTCGTGGGTGCGAAATCTCTACTTGAAAACCTCTGATTTTTCTCTTCAAGAATGTGACCTTTGACTTCGGCGACTTCGGAGGTGAAACTTGACGTTTGATCTCCTTTGACGTTGACTTCGACTTTGAATAACGTTAATTCGGGGGTCGTTGACTTGTTCCCGAATTAAAATTTATAAACTTGAAGATATTTGACTTGAATTTAGGATATTTCTTGGTGGATTTGAGACTTTGATCCTCCGTCAAGGTGGACTTATTTCCTTATAACGTTAATTCACCGATTTTCGGACTTCTTATCGAATTAAACGCTGATTTTGGACGATTTCTGCGACGAATGCCTTGAATCTTGCCTTGAACGCCGTGGATCTTTCTTGATTTGTGCTTGAGAGTATTTCGGGACTTCTTGAATGCTCTCTTGCTTGTATCTTCAATTGTATGTGTGTGTGTTGAATGAGTTCCAATGACCCATTTATATAGCTGTCAAAGAGTTAGAGTTGTGGTGAACTTGAACACTAATTTTATATTATCTCCTTATTTTTATATTTAAAGAGATAATACATTAAGTATTTGGAAAGACATGATTGGTCAATTTCAATATTATCTCTTTAATTTTTGTATTTTTCAAAGAGATAGTATGAGAAATATTTGTCTTAATTTGATTGGCCGGAGCACCTCAATTTGACACTTATCGGCCGTTGATTTGTTGACGAAATATATATTAAAATATCAATTAAATTAACTATTTATATTTGAAATTAATTTAGTAAATTCCAAAATATAAATAGAAAAATAGAATATAATTGATAAATAATATATATTTTCCACTTGTCTTCATTTGATTGGTTGCAAAATTTATTTGTCTACAATAGGTTTTAGTGGCTTAAATCTTGATCAATAGAGATGCACTCTTGTTCATGTATTGTGGTATTTTAAAAAATAAATAAAACCTTGAAGTATGGCAAAAGAGGACGAGTTGAAATCCGAGGTCCTTGGATATTGATCGAGAAAGGTCAAACCAAGGTGTCGGATAAGAGTGGAGTCCATCATATGAAGTGGGCACAACTCTGGTGGTTGATAGGGGGGGGGGGTTGTGATATGAGGAGAGAGAAAGTAATTGAGGAAAAAGGGTTTGAAAAGGCTAACAATGGTGTGTGAGAGGACGAAGAGGACGGTGCCAACAATAACAGCTAGAGGAAAGAGAACGGTGTTTTTAGAGAGAGGAGATGGGAGGGGCAATTTTGTCATTGGACATTTGACTTCACTTCATATTGGGCTTGTAGGACAAGCGGATCTGCTTGGGAGCGCGAGAGGAAGCGAGAATGAGAAAAATACGTAAATTTAAACCGCATAAATAAACGTAATAATCATAAGATCCCAAGAGGTGTACCCTTGGGTGCTCAACCGGGTGTTCGGTATAGGATGTATCATCCTAAAACAGATATTGAAACATAGGGCATAGAATGGAATAAACTACGGAAGTTCAAACGTATGAACTCTCCAAAGGTGATCCACCCCACACCGGAGAGATGCTCGTTTTCCTTGCTAGAGGGAAAACGGATCTAGAAGGACTCGGTTTAAGAAGATGAACATTATCAATTTAGTGTTCTTCTTAAGCTCACTTTGTTCTTTCAAGTGATCCTAGATCAAATGAAGAACACAAGTGTAGGGAGAGGGAGAGAGGCCGAGAGATAGGAGGGAGAGAGTGTGATTTTTCTTCTTCTTTTCTTAGAAAAGATGAATAATGAATCTTGTTACTTAGGTGTTAGTATATACTCATATATATACATAATTAACGTGATTATTGGAATGTGTCTAGGTTCATCCAAGGATGTTTAGATACATCCCAATCAATCACCATCAATTCTTCAATCAAGCCTACTATCTCTTAAGGTATGATCAAATCATACTAAAAGAGAGAGGCTTGATTAGAGTTGATTTGTCTCTTACCAAAAGAGACAAGTCAACTACACCTAGCATCTAACATGACCGATTTTTTCTCCCTCCAAGGTAGCATTTTCGGCCATGCTTATTTAGGGAAGAAGTCCACCTTCTTTCTATTCCAAAAATGGAATTAACACCCCTCTCGGATCAAAATTTAACGGACCGGACTGTAATTCAATTACAACGAACCCAAAATTAAATCCAATTTAATTTAATGTCCACTTAAATAATTTCCATTGATCTTTTAATCTAATTAAAAGATCCAACATCTGAACTTTCTATATTAATCAATAAATTCTATTACCGATTAAACGAGGGCCCGATACAATATCGGCCCGTCCATCTAATGGACTAACCCTTAAGTAATCCAATTACTTAGTCATCCTCCAAAATTGACTCCAAGTCCATTTCTCAACCTTCTCGATGATTTGTGTGTGACCCTTTAGGTTTACCCTCAACTAGACTTGGGCCCATGTTCCACAAGGACCCATTACCATGGTGGCCATCTAGCTGAAGGGCAAGCGGGTCCGCCCGGGAGCGCGAGCGGAAGCGAGAAAGCGAGAAAAGTGCGTAAATTTAAATCAAATTTAAATAAACGAATCCCAAGGGGTGTACCCTTGGGTGCTCAACCGGGCGTTCGATGTAGAATATGTAAATATTGGAAACATATATTTAAACACATAGGGCATACATATATACAATAAATCAATCAAAGCGTAGGGAGACTTTTACCTTCGATTGTTTAGCGTATGCTCCCGGCTACTTGCGTTGTTCCTTCTCTGGAATGCTCACGAAATCCAAACGTATGGATTCTCCAAAGGTTATCCACACCAAACCGGAAGAAACACACGTTCTTCTTGCTAGAAAAGAACGGGTTTAAGAAGGAATCGATTTAAGAGAAGAACACTACGAATTGGTGCTCTCTTAAACTTACTTTGTTCTTCTTCTTGATTCAAAATCAAGTGAAGAACACAAGTGTGAGAGAGGGAGAGAGGCCGAGAGTTGAGAGAGAGGAGAGGGATTTTTTTGTCTTCTCTTTTTCCTAGAAAAAGATGAATAATGAATCACTTATGCTTGGTGTTGTATATTCTAATATATATACATAATTAATGTGATTATTGGAATGTGTCTAGGTTCATCCAAGGATGTCTAGATTCATTCCAATCAATCACCATCAATTCTTCAATCAAGCCTACCAAAATTAATGGTATGATCAAATCATACCAAAAAGGGAAGAGCTTGATTGGAGTTGATTTGTCTCTTTCCAAAAGAGATAAGTCAACATATCACCTAGTATAAAACATGGCTGATTTTGCTTCCTCCAAGGGAGCATGCCCGCCATGTTTAAATAAGGGAAGAAGTTCAACTTCTTCCTATTCCAAAATAGGAATTATTTCTCCTCTCGAGTAAATTTAACGGACCGGGTTTTATCGTAATTCAATTATGACGAACCCAACATTAAATCCAATTTGTCCATTTAAATTATTCTCGTTGATCTTTTAATCCAATTAAAAGATCCAACGTCTCAACTTTCCATATTTAATCGAAAATTCAATTTACCGATTAAATGAAAGCCCGATAAAATATCGGCCCGTCCATCAAATGGACATTCCCTTAAGTAATCCAATTACTTATTTATCCTTCGAGATTGACTCCAAGTCGATCTCTCAACCTCCTCGGTGATTTGTGTGTGACCTTTTAGGTTCACCCTCAGCTAGACTTGGGCCCGTGTCCCACAAGGGCCCGTTACCATGAGTGGCCGTCTAGCAACGGTCCATCGCACTAGAGACTAGGTGAATTGGCGTGAACATTTAGGCGCTGATTCCGTATAGGTACGATCCTTCCGTCTACCGTCTCCCGGCCTTAGTCTAGGGTATGGAATTAGGTGTCGGTTCCCATCCTTGACTAGGCAACTATGCTTAATACTCGAGACCACGTATGCTTCATTACGTCGACACAGGAAACCATTCCCTGTTCGACCAACCACTGTGGCCACAGCTTCAAACAGCATGAACGTGTCTCCCAGCACATAGGAGATACCTCTGTCACATACTGACAGGGGATGGATCCTCTTCTTGGAATCTGCCGTCCTAGCTACACATTCCGACTGCACTGGACAAGGCTTATGATGATCATCTTATAGAATAATCACCTCTCGCCAGATCTAAGATACAACCGTCATGTGCACGCGACTGCCATGATCCCTCAAGTCTGAGGATTACTCCCGTACTATCGGAACCGGGGAAAACCAATCATACCGACCAAGCCTCTAAGGCTTCCATATGATGATCCCTGCGAGTCAGTCCAGTCGGCTCGACCCCAGTTGACCAACCCATCAAGATCGTGTAGGCGTCCCACGCCTGTCGGCGATGAAACATGGCACTCATCTAATGAACACGACTCTTGACGCAAGTCTCAATAGGACTCTCGATGCCCTGTCTCGAGGTCCTCGACTTGGAACGTTTCAGACCCAACTCTTAATCAATTGGTTTCATGACCACCATCCAATGCGTGGCCCAACTACACGAGTTGTTATCCATGGTCTGTGGGCTTTGTTGCGATATAAGTTAAACACCGTTTTAACAAATGTAAGATGAGCGCAACAAAGAAGATACCATTGGTGACGAACACTTATCTTATACATCACATAATAATATTACATCTACATTAAGTTGTTGAATAGGTTACAAATTGCCAAACCTATTGGCTTTCTAGTCACCTATTCTAACACTAGAAACGGTCCATGGCACTAGAGACTAGGTGAATGTTGGCGTGGACATTTTAGGCACCGATTCTATATGGGTACGGTCCCTCCGTCTACCGTCTATCGGGCTTAGTCTAGGGTATGGAATTGGGCGTCAGTTCCCATTCTTGACTTTATGGATCTATGCTTAATACTCGAGACTACGCATACCTCATTGCATCGACACAGGAAATCATTTCCTGTTCGACCAACCACTGTGGCCACAATTTTAAGCAGCATGAACGTGTCTCCGAGTGCATAGGAGATACCTCTGTCACATAATGACAGGGACGGATCCTCTTCTTGGAACCCATCGTCCTCGCTACACATTCTGACTGCACTAGATAAGGCTTATAATGATCATCTTACAGAATGATCACCTCTCGCCAGATCCAAGATACAACCGTCCTGTGCATGTGACTGCCATGGTTCCTCAAGTTTGAGGACTACTCCTATACTATCGGAACCGAGAAAATCCAATCATACCGATCAAGCCTCCAAGGCTTCCATATGATGATCCCCGTGAGTCAGTGCAGTCGGCTCGATCCCAGTCGACCAACCCATCAAGATCGTGTAGGCATCCTACGCCTGTTGCCGATGAAACACGACACTCATCCAATGAACACGACTCTTGATGCAAGTCTCTATAGGACTCTCGATGCCCTGTCTGAGGTCCTCGGCTTGGAACGTTTCAGACCCAACTCTTAATCAGTTGGTTTCATGACCACCATCCAATGCGTGGCCCAACTGCATGAGTTGTTAATCATGGTCTGTGGGTTTTATTGCAATATATGTAAAACAACGTTTTAATATATGTAAAATGAGCACAACAAAGAAGGTGCCATTGGTAATGAATACTCATTTTATTCATTACATAATATTATATTACATCAAGTTATCAAATAGGTTACAAAACGCCAAACCTATTGGCTTTCTGGTCACCTATTCTAACAGGGATAGGGAGCTTGTGAGCATCATTTTTCAAATACCAAGGTTTTTTTTTGTATCTTTTTTTAAGTAAGGACTTTTTTGTACCTTTTTAATTTCACAAGTGAGTAAGTTGTATTTTAACGTAGTATACATGTTATATATGACTATGCTTACATTTCAATAAAAGATTCTTTTCTGAATCTGTACTTTTTGATTTAGAATAAACCCATTAAATATAGGAATAATTATATTTACACACCCTAACTTATGGTCTGTTTACACAAATCACCTCTGCCTTTTGAATAATTACACATACACCTACTAGAATGTAAGCATCATTTATACAAACCACATATTTCTTAAGAAAATTACACTTAAACCCCTCAAAAGTATCTACATTATTACACAAACTACCCCTATTTTTTTACTATCAAGTGTGGTTTCTGTAATTATGCAAAAGGCATGGGTGATTCGTATAAATAGACTATAGGCCAGGGGGTGTAAATGTAATATCCCTTAAATTTAAGTCATTTTTGAGAAAAAAGATGCTCTCCACTTAACATTGAGCCACCGTAATCCATTTCTCTAGTCATCATTTATCTTTCACCTTCATCAAATCACCACCACCAAACCTTGATCCCTCTCCCTCTCTTGAATTGCATAACCCAAACCCTATCTCCACACAACCACCACTATCCTACTCCACCACGGTTTGTTCCTCACAACAGATTTGCCTTCCCCAGTAATTTATGTCCAACATTCATATTAGACTATTTTTAGAAGTCCGCTAGGTGTTTCCTATAGATAGAAGTTAACAACAAATACATACATGTTTATTTCCATCCTGGCCAAAAAACAGGGAGTATGAATACTATGAAGATTAACAAGACTCAGACCCAGTTCTCAACAAAGAGCAAATCTCACAAGTACATAGTCTCAAGAAAGACATTGATAAAATCCAATTGCCACAAAAATTGGATTGGCTAAATCATTAATAACATAATATTAACCTAATACGTATTTGGAAAACAATAGACCACATCACTATGACCGAATTAGGGGAAGGTTGCTATAAATCAAGATGTTTAGTTTCTTGCTTTTGTAGGCGGCCATGGTTCTTCAACAACCATTATCTCCTACGTACAACAATAAAGGCCCCATTTTAACCAAATCAACTTATTCATTTCGATTTGACTACCAACCTAACTAGAATATTATGATAACAAAATTCTTTTCAATTGCACAAATCTTCGTAACCTGTAAAAGTGGATGAATATACAAACAACATCAATAAGAATAAATATATCACACTACGCATTCAAATGATTATAACAATAATCATTTTCAAGAACCGTTCTAAGAACCTAAGACCACTTTTGTCACTTATGCAGTTTCGTTGGTTATACCAAAATTTTATATTTTAACTTAACCCACCATGCTTCTTAGCCCCTAGAACCCTCAAGTTCCACAACACCATCAAAAGCACCTTATCAACCTTGGGCCTCCCAACTATCTTCACTTCGAATTATAAGGCATGGACAATAATCACCCACGAACACAAAAATAAAACGCCACACACCCTTCATACTTGACACCGAAACAAGCACCTCGTATTCAACATTCTACACCAAAAATTACAAACCACAAGCACAAATTATCCGAACCACAATGCAGTAGAAAATGGGTTATAAAAAAAACCAGGCTACAGTAACCTTTACTGGCTGAAATCCCCATATGCCACTCGTCTGAAACTTTGGAAAACCAGCCACCAGAGAATCCCCAAAAACCTTCCACCTCCATTTGCTCTAATACAATTTTAGTCTCACATGTGTTGAATTTCAGATCTAACACACGAGCGAGAGAAAACTATGAGAGTATTGTCAGGATCTGGAAATAATTTTCTGTAATTGTATTCAATGAGCAACACCAAAGTAGTTTAAATACAAATCAGAAGCGGGAAAAATAGTCAGCTGAAACTAACTATCCTAACAGCCTAGCATTCACGTGCCTATGGCTTAAAATAGAAAAAGCGCCAGCAACAACTAATAAAAACGCTAATGCTATAATACATTTCTTCTCCAGTGCTCTTCTTCAACTTGGATCCCATGGATGAACACTAGCAACATTTCCAACATCCCCCCACAAGTGGGACTTGGATCCACAGAGACCAATCCTAACTTACACACAAAGATGCAAAGGTAGCCCCCGGCAGAGACTTCGTTAATAAGTCAGCCAACTGATGATGACTGCGGACGAAGTAAGGATTGATGAACCCTGCTTGTAGCAATCACAAACGATATGACATTCAATATCTAGGTGTTTCGTGCGCTCGTAAAATACCGGATTAACCATGATATGGAGAGCAGCTTGATTGTCGCAATACATCGGAATAGGCAGCGGAATCTGGACCTACAGATCACGAAGTAAATACGAAATCCATTTTAACTCACAGACTGTGGCCGCCATACTGCGAGATTCGGCCTTGACAGTGGAATGAGAAATGGTACACTGTTTCTTAGTCTTCCAGGAGACTAAAGCACCTGCAAGAAACACACAGAAACCAGTTAAAGAGTGGAGGGAATCGACACAAGAACCCCAATCAGCATTACAATAAGCAATCAGATTATGGGAAGAACATGCAGGAAGAACAACCCCTTGGAAGAAGTACCTTTCAAGTAACGAACCACATGTAGTGCCGCATTCCAGTGACTAACACATGGGTGTTGGAGAAACTTGCTAAGCTGTTGCACCCCATGAGAAACATCCAACCGAGTAAAGCTGAGGTAAAGCAGTTGGCCCACAAGGCGGCGATAAGGCACAGGGTCCTCCAAGTAAGCATCAGCATCAGCATCAACACAGAGCTTGAGGCCCTAAGGAAAGGGAGAAGCAACAGATTTGGCATGACTCAACCCACAGTCAAGAACAATGTCACAAATAAACTTCAATTAGGTGAGCGAAGTCCCCAGCCAGGAACGGGCAATCTGTAGTCCAAGAATGTATCGAGCAGACCCCATATCCTTGATAGTAAACAGATTGTCATAAGAGCATCTGAAGGTGCAATGAGAAGAACATCATCAACATAGATGAGGAGACCAATAAAACAACCTGCCACAGATTTGATAAAGAGGCAATGATCATGAGGTGACTGCAAAAAACCATACCTCAAGTCTAGCAGTAAACTCCTTATTCCACTGACGTGAAGCTTGCTTGAGGCCGTATAAAGAATGCTTAAGACGACAGACATGGATGAGGAATGGGATAACCTTCAGGCGCTATCATATATATCTCCTCTTGGAGATGCCCGTGTAGGAAAGCATTGTTGATTATCAATCTGGTGCATAGGCCATTAATGAGATGTAGCAATTGCCAGAAAAACCCGCAAAGTGACCGCTTTAGCCACAGGTGAGAAATTCTCTGTGAAATCCACCCCTTCGATTTGATTATATCCCTTCTCCACCAACCTCGCCTTATAACAGTCAAGAGAGCCATCGACCTTCAATTTCACCTTGTACACCCATTTACACCCTGTAGCATGCTTCCCATCCGTTAAGGGAACAACGTCCCAAGTGTTATTTTTTTCAGATCCAGAAGTGTTAGAATAGGTGACCATGAAGCCAATCTGATTAGGCTAATGTAACCTATGTTTGAACAATTTCAGAGTTTTAATAAATTGTAATGAATAAGAAAGTGATATTCATTTGGCTTATACTTTGTCTGTGTTCACTTTACTACTTTTATAACTGTTCACTACACAAACAAAGCCCACAGGCTGAAATCACATTCTAGGAAACTGGAACTACGCATTGGTGAAAGCCTAGCAAGGCATGTGGATCGGCTCGGGAGTAGCGCGAATGTGGAAGCGCGGTATAATTAAAGTTGCAAGTGGGAGACATGCATAAACGAGATAAAATAAACACGTTCAAGGGGTGTTTCCCTTGAATCTCCCGGGCGTTGGGTGTATCTCATGAATAATAAAACATACAAAACTTTTCATGGAGGCCATAGGGTTTAAAAGAAAAGGGGCGAAAACTTAAACCAGAAACCTACAGATTGTCGTTTTCGTCTTCAAGCCGGTACTCGTGTTGTTTCCCATTTTGCTCCAAGATCTCGAATGGGAGACCCTCTAATTCGTACATGCAATCCGCCCACGTATCTTGATCTTCGTGCTAGCGAAAGAACAAGTGTATGTTTATTGGGAGAGGACGGATTGATCGAACGTTATTGATTAACGAGATCAACCCTCCTAAAGTTCAATTGTGAAACACAAAAGACTTGGAAGAGTTTCTTGGAGAGAGAGAGAGAGAACTCGGCCGAGAGAGAGAGAGAAGAGGGCCGAAGTGTGTGTATGTGTGTGTGCTTCAATTTTTCATCGTCTCTTCCAAAGAGGACACTTAGGAGTATTTATAGAGGAGGAATCCTATTCCTCTTCTAATTCCTACTCTTTGAAGACTCCTCCTTGAATAGGATTTGACCTAGTCAAATCCTAGTCAACATCTAGCTTCTTGGTCAAACCAATCCTAGCCATTGATTCCTCTCTTTAATCTCAATCACTGATTAATTTAATGGAATATTTAAATCTCATTTAAATAATCCAAAAGGCAATAAATGAATATATCAAATATAAATATTTATTCCAAGCCCATTAAATTTAATTTCCAATAAATCTAATTTTTAAATAAATTCCTTTCATCTAATAAAAGGAATTATTTCTTCCCAAGAAAAGAAGGACCCGATTAAATCCAATTTATCGTTCCATTTCTCCAAATATTTAATTCCAAATTAAATACGTCATGTGTGCGGATTGTGTGTGACTCTTTAGGTTCACCTTCAGCTAGACTTGGTTGGATTCCTAGAATCCGCCCTTCACCATGGGTGGCTGTCTAGCAACGGTCCATGGCACTAGAGACTAGGTGAATATGCGTGGGGATGAACATTTAGGCTCTACAGTACATCTATCATTCCGTCTACAGTCTCACACTTAAGGTCTAGGGCACGGATATGTAGTATGCATTTTAGACCTAAGTGTCGGTCTGTCCTTTACCAAATGCCAGGGAAACCTTCCCTTATAGTGTCTGTTCAGTTCATTTGTTCAGTTACTGTGGCCACAGATTTTAGGGACGAGACACAGAGTATTGTGAGACACAACTATCAACACCCTTGACAGGAGACAAATCCTTTCTTGGAAACTACTGTCACGTTGTACACCGTAGCAGCACTAGACATGGCTTATGACTACTCAACTGCATTTTGGCAATATCTCACCATACCTAAGATACAGTCTCGATGTACAGGTAAACTCAGCAATTCCTCAAGTCAAAGACTTGACTGTACCGTTGGAATCGGGAACTCACGTCATACCTAGCCGACCCTACTCAAGGTCCTCCGTAAGACGGTTCCGCGAGTCACCTCAGTCAGCCGCTCCCCAGCAGGCCAACCCTAACACTGCTTAGACGACCCTCGTCACCTGTTCATAAACACGACAGCAAATGCTTAGTGCAAGTCTCAAGTGGAATCTCGGTACCCATTTTTCGAGATTCCTTGACTTGGAGATTTCCAGACTGATTCAGCGGAATTGATTTCATGGACCTACCTCCAAGCATAGTCCCAGTCCCTGAAATGTGATTTCAGTCTGTTGGGCTTTGTTTGTGTAGCGAACAGTTATAAAGCAGATAAAGTGAACACAAACAAAGTATGCGCCAAATGAATTTTCACTTTCTTATTCATCAAGGTTTTATTAAAACTTCGAAATTGTTCAGACATAGGTTACAATTCGCCTAACAAGATTGGCTACATGGTCACCTATTCTAACAATTGGATGTTAATTTCATGAAATCAGTTTCGCCGAATCGGTCTGAAATTCTCCAAGTCAATGAATCTCAAGACAGGGCATCAAGAATCCATTTGAGACTTGCACTAAGCATCTGCTGTCATGTTTCATCGATAAGTGACAAGACTCGTCCATGCAGTGTT
The DNA here is from genome assembly GCA_034509735.1 of Sesamum alatum. Taxonomy (NCBI): domain Eukaryota; kingdom Viridiplantae; phylum Streptophyta; class Magnoliopsida; order Lamiales; family Pedaliaceae; genus Sesamum; species Sesamum alatum. The sequence continues at coordinate 30,351,797 of JACGWO010000001.1, read as the reverse complement.
AGTGGGTCAGCCAGCTAGGTGGCAGCTGACTGAGGTGACTCGCGGGAACCGTCATATGGAAGACCTTGAATAGGGTCAGTCAGGTGTGACCTGTGTTCCCGGTTCCAACAGTACAAGTTGATCCTTGGACTTGAGGGATTACTGAGATCACCTGCACACCGTGCCTGTATCTTAGGTATGGCGAGAGACTACCAAGTCGTAGTTACTGAGTAGTCATAAGCCTTATCTAGTACAGTCAATATGTGTAGCGTGACAGTAGATCCCGAGAGAGGATCCATCTCCTGTCAGAGGGCTGATAGTGACATCTCACTTTACTCAGAGACTCGTCCCTTATAAATCTGTGGCCACAGTAACTGAACAGAAGGGTAGGACTCCGAGTGATGTTTAGTAAGGACGAGGCAAAGCTTAGGTCTAAGATGGGCACCTATGTTTCCATGCCTTAGACCCTAAGTGGTGAGATTGAAGATGGAAGGACAAAAGTATTGTAGAGCCTAAATGTTCACACCAAGTACATTCACCTAGTCTCTAGTGCCATGGACCGTTGCTAGACGGCCACCCATGGTAACGGACGAATTCCTACCATAGGATGGTTGGGAGAATTTGACCAAGTCTAGCTGAGGGTAAACCTAAGAGTCACACACAATCCACACACATAAGGTATTTAATTTGGAATTAGATTTGGAGAGGCAGGGACGATTAAATTGGGTTTAATCGGTTCTCTTTTCTTGGAAAGTCAATTCCTTTAATTAGATTAAGAGGAATTACTTAAATAAATAAATTGGATTTATTGGAATTAATTTTGTGGGCTTAAAATAAATATTATTATTTATTTTATTTATTTATAACCCCATGGATTATTTAAATAGGATTTAAATATTCCATAGAATAAATGATGGTTGAGATTAAAAGGAGAAGATGAATGGCTAGGATTGGTTTGACGATCCAAGACCTAGTTTGACTAGGTCAAAATCCTAATCAAATTCACATTCTAAAGTTGGAGTTTGAAGAGGAATAAGATTCCTCCTCTATATACACTCCTAGGGTTTCACTTTAGAAAGGATGATGAGAATTCAAGAAACACACACACACCCCTCTCATCTCTCCCTTAGGCTCGGCCACTTCCCCTTTTTTTCCCAAATATTATTTTGGTTCTTTTGTTTCATACAATTGAAGTTAAGGAGGATTGATCACGTTAATTCATAACGTTTGGTTGATCCATCCTCTCTACACTTGATTTTTTCGCTAGCACGGGGATCAAGATACGTGGGCGGATTGCGTGTACGATAGAGTGTCTCAATTCGAGATCTTGGTGCAAAACGGGGAACAACGCAAGTAGCGGTTTGAAGACAAAACGACAGCCGGGTAGGTTACTACGTTTTGCTATTTTCGATTTCTACAACCCTATGGCCTCCATGATTTGTAGGTTCTTTATTTTAGTCATGAGATACACCGAATGCCCGGGAGGATCAAGGGAACACCCCTTGAATGTGTTATTTTAATTCATGTTTATGCATGCTTTAAATTTTGTAATTCTATTTCATATCGCGCTTCCACATTCGCGCTCCTCCCGGGACGATCCACATGCCTACATAGGCTGTCAAGAAGTTCATGTTCATGGCCTCCACCAAGAGGGATTGAGAGCCGCCTGTCTATAATTACGTGGCTCCTGCAAAACAAACAGTGATGCCACAAAACATTGATATGTAGGTCCAAGGGAAGTGACAGCAAGGGGAGTATGGTCAGTGGAGGTGCAAACAAAATCAGACAGCCACACAGGCTTATGTGAGTGTCTCTGTGATCGTCGTGGTTCCAAAGAGGGGGCAAAGGTTGATCTGAGGAGGAGGGTGTAGAGGTAGCAGGCATTGGAACCTCAATAATTGGAGGTAAAGGAGTGGACATATCAAAAGTCAAAGGAATAAGAGGTAGAGGACATGAAGGAGGATTATGGGATTGTGAGGCAAAGGGAAAGACGTTCTCCTGAAACTGGACATCTCTAGACATAAAGGAAGTTTGAGTGTCAAGATCAAATACTTTGTAGGCTTTCTGGCCAGGGGGATAACCAAGAAGTATACACCTAGCAGCACGGTTATCAAACTTGGATCTATGCGGATCAAGGTTGAAAGCATGGCATAGACATCCAAAGGTTCTAAGATGTACATATGAGGGTGCTTTCCCTGATACGAGGAGCTCAAAGCGAGTTTTCTAGTTAAGGACAGAGCTAGGAATCTATTGATAAGATATGTGGATGTGGAGTATGTCATCCACGCCAAAATTTCGTGGAAGAGAGGCTTGAATCATTAAGGACCGGGCGACATGAGAAGGTGTCTATGCTTACGTTCCACTACCCATTTTGCTGTGGAGTATAAAGTACTACTCCGTTGGTGGGATGATACTAAAGCATTGAAGAAGGAGTGACATTGTTTATTAGGAATTCGGTCTCATTGTCTGTCCGTTATAGTTTGATGGATTTGGCAAGTTGAGTAGTGACCATATTGCAGACTTTTTGGATAGTATGGAAGGTTTGGGATTTATGTCTCATAAGGTAAGTTCACGTACTACAAACTAAAAGTTGTCAATGACAGTGAGCATGTATTGACAACCAGAGATAGTGTAATTGGCGATAAGGCCCCAAAATGTCCATATTCATAAGATCAAGGTGGAAGTGGAATGTGTTTCACTGTGTTTGAAAGGTAATCTTATGGAATTTGGCCAAAGGACACACCCCACAAGATGAGAAAGAAGATTCAGCAACAAAGTAGTAGAAGAATGTGTTGCATAGCATTTATTGAAAGGTGACCCAATCTTTGATGCCACAGTGTATTTGTATAGACAACATTGTAAGCCACTACAGACTCAGACTGGGAAACTCTTATTTACAGATAAAGATGAAAGCATCTAAAACATATAGATTATCCTATTACCCTTCCATTGCCACAACTTCATTATTCCTCCGGTCCTGCAACACACATTCAGAGTTTAGGAATTCACTTTAAGGGTAGAGATTGGCAAAGACGTCGAACAGAAATGAGATTAACAAAAACTTGGAATGTGTAGGACATTGTGTAAGAGTGATATGTGGGGAAAGTTGTATGGAACCAGTATGTAAAACAGGCTTTGTGGTTCCATTGGGCAGATGTATGTTCATGGATTGTTTTTAGTGGAGTATATTATGTGAAACAGTTTAAATCAACACATGTGTGGCTTGTGGCAACCACTATCAATAATCCAGGAATTAGTAATTATACAATGAGGGCAAGCACTAGTACCACCGATGCAAACTTGTCCAGCTGAGCAAAGTTTACCCTCACAGGATCAGTTGGTAGCTCCTCCTGCATGTAAAGCTCAACTCAGATCATCACAATGTCAGCAATAGATTCACCATTAGTCTGCATATTGCACTTCTCTCCAATTACAACTCCCACAAGACCTCTACCTTTCCCTTCGTTCTTCTTCTCCTGCTCATTCAGTTTTTTTTAACCACTCACGGTACACTGATCAGTTTAAAGCAAGTTTCCCTAAGAATGTCCAGGTTTTTGACAATTATCGCAAGACAAAGATTTTTTGTTAACAGGAGGCATTTTCGTCGGAAGCTGGATTTGAGGACGCACTCCCACTTCTCTTTCATGTGTCCTCACGTGATAAACAACATTTCCATTGAGTTCTAGGCTGCTTGTGCTAAACTTGCATTTGTTTCTCCATCGTCATTAGCATCGATTAGGCTTTTGTGACTGTAGGCAGAGGATCAAGCATCAAAATATGACTCCTAGCCTGATCAAATGCACTGCTTAATCCTGTAAAGAAACTGTATAGTAGCTGGTTTGAAGTTCTAGATTTTGTTATAGCTTTGTTAAACTCCACAAATACATCTACCACGAAGTGCATCTAGGAGCAGGGACTGTACGCACATCAATTTGTCCCATAGTTTTCTTCATCATCGTAAAGTAGTTCAGTAATAGAGGTGTTTTCCTTGAGAAACTGAGTTGATCTCACGTTGCAATTGAAACACCAACGGTCCATTGTTGTCGCCGTATCGTGTTTCAAGTTCAATCCATAGCTTCTCTAGCTGAGCTAACATACTCATAAGCTCTACTAATCTCTTTCGAAAATAGAGTTGACAATCCAGAGTTGTTACCATCGAATCAGTAACGATTCCATTATTTAAGAAAATCCTCTGATCCTCACGCCGGCTGCACCATAGTTCCATCAACGAGAAGTCGAGCTTCATCTTTGCAGCAATAGCATGTCTGAATTGATCTACTCCAACTGAGATACTTGTGGGTAGTTAAAAGTGTTGAAACTAACACCATACCAGGGTGATTGATGGCTGGAGGTACACTGACTCCAGATCCAGAGATGAAGACAATACAGTTGCTCCATTTTCAGTCTGATTCATCGCTCCAACTCCTGAAGCATTTCCAGAACCTTCAGTCACCATGGGAATCACCAGTTGATTAGCTGAGTACACCTATGTTCCGTCCAGTATCAAGAGACCTTCATACGAAGGCTCTGATACCATGTTGAATTTCAGATTTAACACACGAGCGAGAGAAAGCTATGAGAGTATTTGAGAGGATCTGTAAATAATTTTCTTTAGTTGTATTCAATGAGCAACACCAAAGTAGTTTAAATACAAATCAGAAGCGGGAAAAATTGGTTAGCTGAAACTAACTATCCTAACAACCTGGCATACCGTGGCTGTGGCTTAAAACAGAAAAAGCGCTAGCAACAACTAATAAAAACGCTAATGCTACGTTTCTTCTCCAATGCTCCTCTTCAACCTAGACCCATGGACGAACAGTAGCAACAACAACAACATGTCCAACATGCAACTACAAAGCAAGATCCAAATTCCAACATAAGAGATAATAATCAGTATAGGCACCAACTAATACACAGTTAACAAAAACATGGCACCACTTAGAGAGGACAAGTTGGGAATGTCTCCACTAATTAAAATAAGCCTAAATACAAACAGAACTCTCTCTGGACCCACTATAATTAGAAACTAATTTCCCCCTAAACTACCTGCGTGGTACCCAAATCTACGTAGCCGTTACACTCTCGTTACATATGCACCTCGATGTGTTGCAAAGTATCAATTATTAACACAAGTAATCACTTGCCCGTTTGGTTCGTGCAATTAAGCATGATAAGAATGCTTATCATACTTAATCACACATTTGATTCACAGTATTAGAGCCTGGTATTAATATATACGAGGAACCGAGATTAAATAATTTTTTTCTTTTATGACTTGTAAAATACATGTATGTTTGAAAGTTTATACTTCAAATTATAATAATTGAATAATAAACAATATAATAAAAAAATATTACTTCATTTTTATTTGGAACTTTTAAAAAATATTGAATTTGAATTAGTTATTAAGTTTTAAAAAAAGTAGAATTTTTGCCATAGCTTTTATAATATTATTAAAAAATAAACCTTTGTTTTATTTTTATCATTGAATGTCTATTTTGAACTTCTGCTACATATGAATGTTAAAAATGGGAAATATTCCATAGTAATTATTATTTTAAAATTTATATTTCAATAAATATTGAGAGGTTTTTATCTTTTGTATTTATTTCCAAGTTACAATGTTAAAATGAAAATAACTTAAAAATGATACACTTAATTATTATTTTTTTCATTTAATCATATTTTATAATCCATTTAACCAAACACTATATTATATTATCACATGAGATATCATACATACAATACATCAAATCAAATACCACATAATGGATGCTATCATTTTATTTTGTCACCCCACTCTTTTTCATCATGTCTAATTCTCTCACAAGAATTGAGTACTCATATCCATTATATAAACTAGTACAGGTGGCACACTCAAATGTGTGTGCAAAATTAATTATTGTTTAAAAATATATTAGTTAGATAAATAAGATATTAAAAAATATAAAAAAAATATGAGGAAAATATTGAAGGAAAAATGGGAGAAGAAAAACGGATATGAAAGTTTCTTTGGAGAGGAAAAATTTTGACAAAGTTGAGAGGAGAGAAAAAAATGAAAAGAACAAGAGAGAGAGAGGAGAGAGAGAGAGAGAAACTAATAAAATTTAAAAATTATAGATAAAAATTGGCAGACCATAAAAATTGAAGACACCAATGTAGAATGGCAGAAGCAGAGAACACTTGGAACAAAGCGATAAAACAGTTAGATATGTTGTTTTACGGAAAGGTTGAAAAAAAAGACTTACAACGGAGGAATTTTCGTAATAGTATTCTCAGGTCTAAAGCAGAAAACTTAGGCCGAATCGCAGATTAGACTGCTGTACCTTAAAGAAATGATAGTGAGCCGACTGGTCCACGTGCACTGGTACTACACAACTTCTTGCAGGATAAGACGGCTCAATGCGATAGTACTGGGCACTATACTACGAATACTCGAACAACACTCAGAAGTCATCAAAACTTAAGCAAAAATACTTCGGTTTTGTGAAGGAAGAGAAAGTCTGATTTTGCACTCAAAATCCGGAGAGAGAGAGAGAGAGAGAGAGAGAGAGAGAGAGAGAGAGAGTAATGCTAGAGAGAAAAAATTTTAGATTGTGTTCGTGTTTTGAAGTGCTCTATGGCCAGCCTTTTATAGGCTTCATCAAATGCAGCAGCATAAGCTGCCAATTATTGCAGATTTAACCATTAAACAACCTTAAAACAAAATCAATCAGGCCTTAAAAACATATCTATTTCTCTTACAATCTAACCTATGGATTTAATCTTGTAATTTATCTTCATATTTTAGACTAAATTGTTGTTACAAATAGCGAACTAAAATGCCAATTGCAACATCCTCCTCACAAATGGTCATAGATTTGAGACTCAAGCTTCTGTGTCTTGCTTTCAACAATGGTACCTTCGGTTTGAACACGGCCTAAGTTATCTAACGTCAGCTCTCATCGGGTTCAAATGGAACTAAGCCTTGAATTTGAACCCGGGATTATGACAATGTCTGACAGTAACAACAAAAGCACCGGCTTTGTGTTGATCTTTAAGGTTGGGCACGTTAAGCATGTGTTTCCGATCCCTGTTCATAAATGCTTTCAACGAATAACCCCATCCTTAGTTGTTCCCAAACATACTGCATTCACTTAGTTGGCGTTCTCCAGGGATGCACTATTAGCATCTCGTCTAAAAGGCTTGACCCCATTCAGAGTTACACTTTTACTACTACTTGCAGTAACAACACCTTCCAGAATTATAACCAGGGACAGATTCTATTATACAAAGTATCGAGTCTATTTTGGTGCTCTGATATATAACCCTAACGACTTGTTAAATACACATTGAACCTTTTTGTGGGACCTCTGCACTTGGAGGTTGTTTTTGCTATCGTAGATATGTCATTGATGGGTTTTTCAGTCCCATCCCCAATCTGGATTTATGTACTTATGACAGATTTAACCCTTTTCATCAAAGATTAACACATTGTCCTTTTGTTCCCACAAAGTCAATGCCTATAATATGTCGACACGACTAATGCCATTTATAAACTTAAGTCTAACTTGGATGTGTCTTTTTGTCTTTTCATTGTATTTACGACTCCGAATTTTTGCTATTATGGTCTGACTATCACAATATATAAACAATAGGTAGAAGAGAGTTAGCTTACAATGGAAGTTGTAATAACAACCCATACAAAACATTCTGCCTCGGTAGTAGTCGTATCTAACGACAACATAACTCGGCTTCAAAGTAGACCGGGTTATAAAGTCTAACACTTTTGCAGACTTCCAAGAGACTGCCGCCCCTTATAAATAAGGTAAATACATATCCTGAACCCATTATTATCGGTGTATTTTGGCTATCCAACTAGATCACTATATCGCGTCCAGAACAATAGCGAATCTGCCATAATGAATAGCCAATGACACTGCGCCCTTAAGGCACCTTAGTACCCTATCCAAAGCTCCTCAATTGGTTCTGTCCGGACAACTAGTGTATCTAGCTAGCTTTGAGACAGAAAAAGAAATATATGGTCTCGTGCCATTCGCCAGATACTGCAAACTCCCAATAATTTGGGAATACCTTAGTTGTGCTACTGGGACACCACTTTCATTTTTTAATAAAGCTACCTAAAGAGTCACACGCAATTCATCGGTAACAGAGGAATTAAGTTGGGATTAATTTTGGGAGATCGAACAATTTATTAGAATTAAATTGGTTCTCTTCTTGGAGTGTCAAATCTTTAATTAGATTAAATAGACTTGACTCGTAAATAGGATTTATGAAGTTGGGAAATGGGCTCAAATATTTATTTGATATTTATTAGAAGCCCAATGGACTATTTTAAATAGGATTTAGAATATTTCTTAAATTCCATCAAACGATGGATGGACGAGATTGATTCTAGAGGGTTTGATGAGATGAAATGACATGATTGAGTTTGACTCAGTCATAAGCCTAAGTTGACTAGGATTTGATGAGGTCAAAATCCTAGTCAAAGTGTGCCTCTCTTAGGAGAGTTTGAGAAGGAATAGGAAACTCCTTTTCCTATAAATACTCTACACACACACACACACACACACACACACACACACTAATCTCTATAATTCATCTCTCATACACACACACACACACACGGCCGACTTCTCCTCTCAATATCATCCCTTCTCCTCTCTTCACTCCAAGAAAGCCTAGTTTTCTTATCTTTGATACAAAGGGAACATTAGACGAATCGATCGCGTTAATTCATAACGCTAGGTTAATTCATCTCCCTTATTCTATTTGATCTCTTGCTAGCACGGGAAATCAAGATCCGGTGAATTGCGTGGATGATTTAGAGGGTTCCTATTTTGGGATCTCGGTGGCAAAACATGGAACAACGCGTGTAGTGATTTGAAGAAACACTACAACGGGCAAGTTCGTTACTTTGACCTCTTCGTTACAACCCTATGGCCTCCATGAATTCTACATGCTTTTATTCATGAGATTACACCAAATGCCTGGAGAACGAGTTCTTTAAATTCCGCAATTTGAGCATGATTTACGTTTCTTGTTTTTTTAGTTATCGCGCTTCCGTATTCGCGCTTCCTCCCGGGACGATCCACATATCGTTACAAAATGTCCCTTCATCATAAGCCAAATTTTCATCTGCTGTTGCCAATGTTTTGAAAAAACTGGCCCCGAAAACTTATCCAGCATTCCAGACAAGTCAACTTTGGGGCGATAGAAATGGCGACAGAAATAGTTTCGGCCATTTTAACAATTAGGAAGCAGAAAGTAAACACACAGATTTTTATAACCAAAAGTTTAATTTTTCAAAACCCATAATTTCTTCAAAATTGTTGGAAAAAAGCTATAGACCAATCATAGTATCGTTTCGAAATTCAATCAGATTTTATAAATAGTTTGAAATCAAAGGATGGCAAAGCAAACACGTTGGAACAAAGCGATAAACGTTTAGATATGCTATTTTACAAAAAGTTAAAAGAAAGACTTACAACGAGAACTGTATCGTAACAATTCTCAGTCCAAAGCAGAAAACTTAGTCGAATCGTAGATTAGACTGCTTGCCTTTAAGAAATTATATACCCCGTCCACGTGCACCAGGTACTACGCAACTTCTTCTAGGATAAGACAACTCAATTTGATAGTACTCCACTATACTAACGAATACCTCGAACAACACTTGGAAGTCGATCAAAACTTAAGCAAAATACTTCGATTTGTGAAGGAAAAAAAGTCTAATTTTGCACTCAAAGTCCGAGAGAGAGAGAGAGAGAGAGAGAGAGAAGATAGAGAGAGAGCGAGCTGGGTTGGCTCGCGCATATGATGGCGACCATGAAACCAACCTCTATGGTTTGATCTAAAATATTCCAAGTCGATGAATCGGTCGAGACAGGGCATCGATCATTCTTTAAAGACTTGCACTAAGTGATGCGTTCATATGATGAATGTCGAGTTTCATAGACAGAGACGTATGACGTCTGCGCACTTTAGTGGGTGCTTGATAAAGAGTTATCAAGTTCACTGAATTGACTCACAGGAGTTGTCATATGGAAGCCCTATATGGCGTGATCGGTGTGACTAGAACTCCTAGGCTACGATAGTGCACTAACTAGTCCTCAAACTTGAGGTTCCACAGTAACCTTGTGCATAGGACGACTATGACTTGATCATGTACAATGTGGTCTCAGGTTTCATCCTGGATCACTATACGGTCATGTTTCAGACATATTTGAAGCATGCATGGAGGTTGGTGAATTCCAAGATAGGATCTATTACTTATCATGAGATGATAACGAACCTCCTACGTTCTCTACATTATGCGTTCCTTGAAGCCCATGGCCATAGCTATTGATCAAATAGGAGAAACGATTTTTCCTGTATTGATAAATTGAAAGCATAACTTGAAGAGTTGATACATAGACATCAAAGTCGATAATGGAAACCGGTAACTAATTCCATGCCCTAGACTTTGATCGGGAGGTTAGTAGCGAAGGGACCATATCTGCATGGTACGCGTAGCTCACAGGTTCACGCAATAATTCACCTATTCTCTAGTCCCATGGACCATTGCTAGATGGCCACCCATGGTGACGGGTACCCTCCAATTAAGGAGTTAATTGAGGGTGATTAATTATGATAAGATCTAATTAATCTAATGCAAGTAAGTTGCTAATTAAATTGTATATATGATACAAGCCCAAGTCTAGCTGAATAGTGAACCTAATGGGTCACACACAAATCCATGATGGAATTATTGGAATTAATTTGTAGAATTAACTATGGAGAATAAATCAATTAATTTAAGGAGTTAAATTAATTGATTGAAATGATTTATGAAATCATTTGATGGGAATATTAAATAATATGATTATTTATTTTGGAGTCCAAATTCACAAGCATTAATTTGATTAAGTAAGACTTGTGATAGATTAATTAAGATGAATCTTGAGCTTGAAAATCAATGAATTAGATTAATTGAGTTGGGCTTATATTTAATTAAGGAATTAAATATCATGGGCTAAATAATTAGTTGGGAATTAATTAAAATTGGACTTAGTCCAATTGAAAATTAAGATAAAGCTCAAGACCTTAGCCCAAGCACACAAGACAAGATTCATTGAACATAGACATGACTTGTTTTCATCTTTAGATGAAAAAGAAAATACGAGTCATGTTAAAGCTTGTCTATAAAGAAGACAAGTGTAAAAGAAGAAAATATGAGTCATGCTAAAGCTTGTCTATAAAGAAGAGAAGTGTAAAAGGAGAAAAGATGAGTCATGCTAGAACTTGTCTATGAAGAAGACAAGTGTTCTAAGAGCAAGACAAAAGGCCTTGTCTACATTCATTGTAACTAGTGCAAAGGAATGCCTATAAAATGGGGTACAAAGAAAGAGATTAATATACCAATTTCTACATACAAAAATACAAAAACTCTTGTTTTTCTTTTGCTCTTTAGTTCTTAGACTTTCTCTCCTTCAAAGTTAGAAAGTCTAGCTTTTACTTTAGCCTTGGTCTTATGATCATTTCTCATCTCCAAAAGAGAAGAATTCCCTTGATTTCTCCATGGATCAATAGTTGATCTACCATAATCCTCCAATACCTACTAGCATAGGTTTGAGGGTGATTCCATCATAGGTGGTGTGGACTAACTTTAGAGGGAAGACACTTGTGTTCTTACCATGAACAACAATTAAAGGCGCTTCCGTTTTGACGTTCCACCAATTTTAAGGTAAGGTTGTTCTTGAGAAAGTTTAAGTAACCAACATCAACCGGAGAGCAAGAAAGGTTAGTTTCTCTTAACCATTCAGTTGACATCCTTTTATGCATGAGATCCACATCGTAACAGCAACGAGATGGGCGATTTGATCGCTAATTATAATATTATTTTGTAATTAAAATCTTAATTTCCACTGCGTTTAACCTCTCGAGGCTTATACGAAGCTAACAGTGGTATCAGAGCCCGGTCATGCAAGTCAATTGAATTTATTTTGGTTTGATGAGATTTAATCGGATTAAATTGCTTAACGATTTAATTTTATGTGTTAATCTCTTGATGTGTTGAATTTAATTCTTGGGCATATTTCAATTGTTGAAATTTGATTCTATTGTATTTCACCTTCCGCCTACATGGCCGGATTTATCATTCCGCCTACATGGTCGGATTTAATAGCGATTTTTGTATATTCTCAACTCTGTTTTTTATTTGAGGATAATAATAAATATATGTATATATATTATTTTCCTAATTTATATATGGATATAAATTGAGAAAGAAAATTGGATTTTCACTTTCCATTTCATTAGGAAAATTCCACATATTCTCCTAATATGATTAGGACAATTTCTTGGAAAGTCCTAGTTAATTTGACACTATGAATCAAGTGCCCATGAATTAAATTCAATTTCATTCCATGAAAAACATCATGTGATTTAACATAAGGAATTAAATTCTTTTGTTTTATTGGATCTAAATATATATATACATGATATTATTTACATATATGATATGTGATACCTTTATGTAATAAATATATGGGATGACTATGGGCTCATGATCATCCAACAAGGGCATGCTAGGTTTTATTTATTGTATATGATAAACAAGCAAACAAGTATAAAACATCGTGATGAGGTCTTGCGTAAACAAATGGTTTAAACCCTCACTTGGAGTGTCCAAGTTAAAATATTAAGCCCGTGATGGATAAAATCAAATTGAATTTGATAATCCAGACCTTCCATCCAAAGTGACAAAATATGAGATGCTATCACCTTTCAATTCATTGTCTTACGAGTCGTGGAATGATTTGGAAGTAGTGAAAAGCTGTATTATCACTATGAACAAGTAGATTACTTACTATCACTCTGTCTCACGAGTCGTGGAGGGTGATAGTGAGAGGTCTTTTGATCGATGGGTTGGGCTTAACGTGGAGTAACATAATTCACTTGGAGTCCTTGGGATTATGTGAAAAATGAGGTAAAACACCTTGGGGATCTCATAAGATGAGAATGGTGAAAGTCACCTCCTATAGAATTGTTTTTCATGCGAATCGTTACAACGGGGTATGAAATTTGTTCTATGGACCTCAAGCCCACTAGGAAAAATATTTCCCGAAAATCCATATGGGGGTTTATGGAATTTTGAAGAAATAGTGGGAGCAATTTATGATTAAAGACCATATCGTAAATTTAATTAACATTGATTGAAAGAATGCTAAAATCTCCATTGTTTCTTCTTTTCTTTCTTGTAGATCAAAAATGTCTAAAAGTCCACTTGCTAACATACTTGAGACAAACAAACTTATTGGAACCAACTATGCTGACTGGCTTAGGAATCTCAAAATTGTTTTGGATTATGAAAAATGCTCTTATGTGTTGGAATCTCGTCCTCCGACTGAGCTTCCCGAGGATTCAACTGATGAAGAACGTGTGATGTTCCAACGTTGGATCGATGATGACCTTCAGGCCCGTTGCCTTATGCTGGCATCTATGGGCAATGAACTGCAAAAGCAACATGAACACCTTAAGCATGCATCTGGGATCTTTGTATGCTTACAAGAGTTGTTTGCGGTACAAGATCGGTATATATAACATATACAGCATCAAAGGATTTCTATCGGGTAAAGATGACTGAGGGGTCGTCTGTTCATGGCCACGACGTAAAGATGCTTTCTCTCATTGAGAAGTTAGAATCTTTGAGCACAGACATGAATAATGACTCCTACATAGATGTGATCTTAGAGTCATTACCGCTATCTTTGGATCAATTTGTTGTTAATTACAATATGAACAGTCTTGAAAAGATTGTTCCTGAATTGATCAATATGCTTATGCAATACGAGGCTACTATGAAGAAGCCTGCACCAGTAATGCTAGCAACCCCATCCACGTCTTCCTCCATGACCAAAAGGGTCAAGAAATGGAAAGGGAAGGAAGAAAAGCAATAAGGACGGCCGAGGGAAGGGCAAAGGGAAAAAGATAATCAAGGCCAATCCAGAAAATGATGAGTGCCATCACTGCCACGAAAAAGGCCATTGGAAGAGGAATTGCAAGAAGTTTCTTGCAACAGTCCAAGGTATTTTCGTTGTTGAAATTAACATGGTTGCTAATAATTCTTCTTGGGTATTAGATACCGGTTGTGGAGCTCATATTTGCAATGATTTGCAGGTAATAAGAAGAAGCAAAAAGTTCGGTGAAGGGGATGTGATCCTCAGGCTTGGAGACGACAAGCAGGTTGCTGCAGAAGCCGTTGGAACTGTTCACTTAGCTATTAGCAAGGATGTTAGGATAGTACTTAATAGTTGTTATTATGTACCAAGTATGATAATAAATATTGTATCTATACCTACTCTTGATGAAGAGGGGTATGAATTTTGTATATCAAAACAATATTTCTACTTAATGAGGAATGGTTCTTCTGTTTTACTTGGCACTTTAATAAATGATTTATTAAAGTGCCAATATAAACGAAAATTGGATGATCAAGAAAATGCACAAACATGGCACGGTAGATTAGGTCACATTTTCAAGGATAGGATGAAGAGGTTGATTGACTCTAAGAATCTAGAAATAGAGAAGTTAGATGCTCTTTCAACTTGTGAATCTTGTCTCAAAGGAAAAATGACCAAAACACCATTTATCGGACAAAGTAGTCGTGCCGCTGCATTGTTGGATTTAATCCACACCAGATGTTTGTGGACCTTTAAGTATTCCAGCTAGAGGAGGATTTTCTTACTTCATAACCTTTACCGATGATCACTCACGGTTCGGTTATGTATACTTAATGAAGTACAAGTCTAAAGCATTTGAAATGTTCAAAGAATTCAAACTTGAAGTAGAAAATCAAACTGGACAAAAAATTAAGACCATTCGATCTGATCGTGGTGGTGAATACTTAAGTGGTGAATTCTTAAATTACTTAAAAGAGAAATGAGATTCTCTCTCAGTGGACTCCTCCTGCAACGCCATAACTTAATGGCGTGGCTGAAAGGAGGAACCGAACTTTTTTGGACATGGTTCGTTCCCTGATGAGTTCTACTATATTACCTCTTTCTTTTCGGGGCTATGCGTTAGAAACGGCGGCCAAGTTATTAAACATGGTGCCATCTAAAGCTGTACCAAAAACACCATATGAAATATGGCATGACAAACCACCCTCTTATAAGTATTTGAGAACATGGGGTGTCCCGCATATGTCAAAAGACTAGTGGGAGATAAGTTGGATATGAGATCCATCTTATGTAGATTTGTTAGATATCAGAAATAAACTGTAGGATACTACTTCTATGATCCCTTAGAACAAAACGTATTTGTTTCGAGAAATGCAGTGTTCTTGGAAAAGGGTTTTCCTTCGGATACTCAATACAAAGAGGTGCAACTCGAAGAGTCGAGTGATGCATCGGCTATGGCAGAAATGACACCCATACTGCCTCACAATGAACCTTTTGATTTTACACATCCTCTGAGAAAGTCGACTAGAGTCTCTAAACAGCCTGAGAGATATGGTATGCTAGCCTTGACTGGTCAATTGGATAATGATCCAAAGACGTTCGAAGAGGCGATGTCTGACATTGATTCGGGTAGATGGCTTGAGGCCCTGAGATCCGAAATGGACTCCATGAACTCCAACAAGGTATGGACCTTGGTGGACCCACCTAAGGGAGTTAGGCCCATTAGGTGCAAATGGGTCTACAAGCGAAAGCTTGGAGCCGATGGAGAGGTATCGACCTTTAAGGCCCGATTGGTAGCAAAAGGCTACACTCAAAGGCCTGGTGTGACTTTGAGAAGACCTATTCGCCCGTTGCTATGGCCAAGTCCATAAGGATCTTACTTGCCATATCTGCATATTATGACTATGAGATATGGCAAATGGATGTGAAAACTGCATTCCTTAATGGATTCATTAAGGAAGAAATCTATATGGATCAACCACAAAGTTTTACATCTAAAGGAGAAGAGCAAAAAGTTTGTAAACTCCAGAGGTCCATTTATGGGCTCAAACAGGCATCCCGAAGTTGGAACATTCATTTTGATGAAGTTATAAAATCTTATGACTTCATCAAGAACGAATATGATCCCTGTGTATATAAAAAGGTTAGTGGGAGCTCTATTGTGTTCCTCGTGCTTTATCTGGATGATATTTTACTCATCGGGAATGATGTTAAAATGTTAGGTCGCATTAAAGCATGGTTATCTACTCAATTCTCTATGAAGGACTTGGGTGAAGCTTCCTATATTTTTGGGATAAAGATCCACAGAGATAAACTTAAAAGAATGTTAGGAATGACCTAAGTCTCGTACATTGATAAAGTTTTGAAAAGGTTTAAGATGGATGAATCAAAAAGGGATTTTCTCCCCATGAGCCATGGAATTAAACTCTCTAAGACTCAGTCTCCCAAGACTGATGAGGAAGTTAAGAAAATATCAGAAATTCCCTATACTTCTGCCGTTGGCAGCATACAATATGTTGTTCAATGTACGAGGCCTGATATAGCTTACGCTCTAAGTGTTACGAGTCGTTATCAGGCATGTTCCGGCCACGATCACTGGACTGCTGTCAAAAATATCCTTAAGTACTTGAGAAGAACTAGGGATTTATTTTTGGTGTACGGTAATGGAGAATTGGTATTGGAAGGGTATACTAATGCCAGCTTCCAATCGGATGTGGATGACGCTAAGTCTCAATCTGGTTATGTATTTCGGTTGAATGGAGGAGCTATCAGTTGGAAAAGTTCCAAGCAAGATACGACAGCGGATTCCACGATGGAAGCCGAGTACATTGCAGCTTCTGAAGCTGCAAAGGAGGCTGTTTGGATGAAAAATTACATCCAAGAGTTGGGTGAGGTGCCTAGCATTGCCAAACCTATAGTTGTACTTTGTGATAACAACGGGGCTATTGCGCAAGCAAAGGAGCCAAGACCTCATCACAAAGCCAAACACATAATTAGATGCTACCACCTAATCAGAGAGATGGTAAGAAGAGGGGACGTGCGAGTGGATCGCGTTGCATCAACGGAGAACATAGCAGACTCGCATACAAAGCCGATATCACAAATTGCTCATTCTCAACATCTTGAGAAGATGGGATTAAAGAACATGGGCAATTGGCTTTAGGTCAAGTGGGACATTTTTAGAATAGGTGATCGTCAAGCCAATTTATTGGCTCTTTGTAAACTATTCTATACGATCTTTTTCAATAATATGTTAATTTAAGAAATGTTCTTTGGCCATCTTCATCATATGCTTTTGACATTATATTTATACGAGCATTTTGTTGAAGCCCATAGATCAATTATGATATGGGGTTGGCTCGCGCATATGATGGCGACCATGAAACCAACCTCTATGGTTTGATCCAAAATATTCCAAGTCGATGAATCGGTCGAGACAGGGCATTCACCATTCTTTAAAGACTTGCACTAAGTGATGCGTTCATATGACGAATGTCGAGTTTCATAGATAGAGACGTATGACGTCTGCGCACTTTAGTGGGTGCTTGATAAAGAGTTATGTTCACTGAATTGGCTCACAGGAGTTGTCATATGAAAGCCCTATATGGCATGATCGGTATGACTAAAACTCCTAGGCTACGATAGTGCACTAACTAGTCCTCAGACTTGAGGTTCCACAGTAACCTTGTGCATAGGACGGCTATGACTTGATCATGTACAATGTGGTCTCAGGTTTCATCCTGGATCACTATACGGTCATGTTTCAGACATAGTTGAAGC
This sequence comes from Sesamum alatum, assembly GCA_034509735.1. Classification (NCBI taxonomy): domain Eukaryota; kingdom Viridiplantae; phylum Streptophyta; class Magnoliopsida; order Lamiales; family Pedaliaceae; genus Sesamum; species Sesamum alatum. The sequence goes on along the minus strand of JACGWO010000001.1, from coordinate 30,334,095 downwards.
ATGCATGGAGGTTGGTGAGTTCCAAGGTAGGATCTGTTACTTATCATGAGATGATAACGAACCTCCTATGTTCTCTACATTATGCGTTCCTTGAAGCCCATGGCCATGGCTATTGATCAAATAAGAGAAAGGGTTTTTCCTATATTGATAAATTGAAAGCACAACTTGAAGAGTTGATACATAGACATCAAAGTCGATAATGAAACCGGTAACTAATAACATGCCTTAGACTTTGATCGGGAGGTTAGTAGCGGAGGGACCGTATCTGCATGGTACGCGTAGCTCACAGGTTCACGCAATAATTCACCTATTCTCTAGTGCCATGGACCATTACTAGATGGCCACCCATGGTGACGGGTACCCTCCAATTAAGGAGTTAATTGAGGGTGATTAATTATGATAAGATCTAATTAATCTAATGCAAGTAAGTTGCTAATTAAATTGTATATATAATACAGGCCAAAGTCTAGCTGAATAGTGAACCTAAAGGGTCACACACAAATCCATGATGGAATTATTCGAATTAATTTGTAGAATTAAATATGGAGAATCAATCAATTAATTTAAGGAGTTAAATTAATTGATTGAAATGATTTATGAAATCATTTGATGGGAATATTAAATAATATGATTATTTAATTTGGAGTCCAAATTCACAAGCACTAATTTGATTAAGTAAGACTTGTGATAGATTAATTAAGATGAATTTATTTGAGCTTGAAAATCAATCAATTAGATTAATTGATTTGGGCTTATATTTAATTAAGAAATTAAATATCATGGGCTAAATAATTAGTTGGGAATTAATTAAAATTGGACTTAGTCCAATTGAAAATTAAGATAAAGCCCAAGACCTTAGCCCAAGCCCACAAGACAAGATTCATTGAACATAGACATGACTTGTTTTCATCTTTAGATAAAGAAGAAAATATGAGTCATGCTAAATCTTGTCTATAAACAAGACAAGTGTAAAAAAAGAAAATATGAGTCATGCTAGAACTTGTCTATGAAGAAGACAAGTGTTCTAAGAGGAAGACAAAAGGCCTTGTTACATTCATTGTAACTAGAGCAAAGGAATGCCTGTAAAAAGGGGTACAAAGCAAGAGATTAATATACCAATTTCTACATACAAAGATACAAAAACTCTTGCTTTCCTTTTGCTCTCTAGTTCTTAGACTTTCTCTCCTTCAAAGCTAGAAAGTCTAGCTTTCACTTTAGCCTTGGTCTTATGTTCATTTCTCATCTCCAAAAGAGAAGAATTTCCTTGATTTCTCCATAGATCTAGTTGATCTACCATAATCCTCCAATACCTACTAGCATAGGTTTGAGGGTGATTCCATCATAGGTGGTGTGGACTAACTGTAGAGGGAAGACACTTGTGTTCCTACCGTGAACAACACTTAAAGGCGCTTCCGTTTTGACGTTCCACCAATTGTAAGGTAAGGTTGTTCTTGAGAAAGTTCAAGTAACCAACATCAACCGGAGAGCAAGAAAGGTTAGTTTCTCTTAACCATTCAATTGACATCCTTTTATGCATGAGATCCACATCGTAATAACAACGAGACGGGCGATTTGATCGCTAATTATAATATTATTTTGTAATTAAAATCTTAATTTCCACTGCGTTTAATGTCTCGGGGCCTATATGAAGCTAACAGCTTGTCCACTCGACAGATGTCCTACCAGGGTTGTTCAAAACATATGACATAATATAATCGTAGAGCCGCAAGAAACCTTCAGTCAAGCATCTTAGAGTATTTGACAGTATCTCCTATGTGCATATTCCAACTAAAAAAAGACACAAACTGGAGGAGAAAATAGAAAAAGGGATCATCCTTGGCTACATCACACAATTAGGGTGAATTACAAGGACCTCCATTGAGGTTTGATATAATTACGGATACCCCCTCGTTGTTTTAAAAATTACAAATACCCCTCTGAGGTTTGTAATCGTCTAACAAATAACCCATTTTCATCCATTTTTATGGGTGAAGTGACAAAAATGCCCTTATGCAAATTGAATTATTTTTTAAAATATTTAATAAAATTTTGGACAAAAATGCGTAGAGAGGGGTTTCTTATGTTTTTTACACAGATGAGCAATAACGTAATTTACCTCGGTTGATTCTTCTATAATTAAAAAAAAAATCAAGGGCAAAATGGACCATTCCAGGCCATTGGTTAAAAGCTACAAACCTTAGCGGGGTGTTTATAATTTTTGAAACAATGAAAAGATCCGTAATTATGCCAAACCTCAAGGTAGGTCATTGTAATTTACCCCACACAATTAATAGGTTGTAGAATCTCCTAAAAATGAGGAACTAATCTTCAGTAGAGATGTTGAGTTCGATGAAAATGCTATGTGGAACTGGAATGAAGAAATGGTAGAAAGAAAAACTATAATAATTCCTAAGGTAACATCTACACGACAATAAGAAGAAGAAGGCACGCACCACAATGAGATGGAGACAAGGAATCAAGAAGCACCAAGATGACCCAGAAGTCTGTCACGAGCAGAAAAGGCTAAGGAAAAAAACTCCAATAAGAAGGACAAAGCTTCTAGGTGATATATATCAAACTTGCAACTTCGTCATGACAGAACCAGAGAATTTTGAGGCCTTTGAAAAACATAAAATTTGGGTCCAAGCAATGAAAGAAGAAATCAAGATGTTTTGAAAAGAACAAGACATGGGAGCTTGTAAACAATACAAAAGAACAAGAAGTAATAGGAGTCAAGTGGATTTATAAGATGAAGCTGAATGTAGATGGATCAATACAGAAGCAGAAATAGCAAAAGGATTTTCTGAACTTCCAGGTATTGACTACACTGAAACTTTTGCTCCACTAGGTCGTTCAGATACCATAAGAGCTCTTGTTGTAATAGCAGCAAATAAGAAGTGGATAAAATATCAAATGGACCTAAAGTCTGCATTCCTAAATGGCTATATCGACGAAGAAATCTATGTGGAACAAGCTAAAGAAATCCCAGCAAAAGGTCATGAAAAAAAAAAGTATTGAAATTGAAGAAAAGTATTATGCAGATTTTAAACAATAGCCAAAGTTTACAACAGAATAAATAGCTACTTCATGGATTAAGGGTTCCAGAGGAGTTAGTGTGAGCTAGTACTCTAGACAAAGTGCCAAGGTAACACTGATACACTGATTATTTCCTTATACGTAAATGATATCATATATATAGGAAACAACGGGAAGATGATTCAAAACTTCAAAGAAGACATGATACAGACATTCCAGATGAGTGATCTTGGTCTAATGCATTTCTTCCATGGAATCGAGATAAATCAAAAGAAAGATAGAATATTTATATGTCAAAAGAAGTATATGGAAACACTACTTGAGAAGTTTAAATATGGAAGGCTCTAAGATAGTAACTACACCTTCGGTCCCTAGCGAAAAATACAAGAAAGAAGATGGATGGCAGAAGGTCGATGATTTCATCTACAAACGTCTCATTGGAAGCTTACTATATCTAACTGCCACAAGACCAGGTATTATGTTCATCGCAAGTCTACTATCAAGGAATATGCAGAGTCTGCGCCTAGTACATTATGGAGCAATAAAAAGAATTCTAAGATACTTATGAGGCACGAAAGATTTTGGAATATGGTACAAGTCCACTAATGGTGCAAAATTGGATACACGGATAGTGATTGGGCAAGATCAACTGACAGCATGAAAAATACATCAGGCTACACATTTTCACTTGGCTCAGGACATTCTCATGGGCTTCCAAGAAACAAGTTGTCGTGGCACAATCCTCAATAGAAGCAGAATACATTGCAACTGCTACAACATCAAATCGAGTAATTTTCCTTAGAAGGATTCTAGAAGACATGGGAGAGAAGTGAGGGGAACTCACATTAATCTATTGTGAAAACAAGTCAGCAATAGCTATTACCAAAAATCAGTGTATCATAATAGAACAAAACGCATCGACATCAAGTGTCAGCCTCTATGAGAAGCAACCACCAGAGGGGACATTGAGCTCAAGTACTGCAACACAAAAGAGCAACTTGCTGATATGTTCACCAAAGCACTTTCACGTAACAAATTCGAGGAACTACGCACAAAGATTGGAATCTTCCAGAAACACATTAAGCAGGAGTATTAACATTAATGTGTTTTTTTGTAAAAGAATATATTTTTGATATTTGATAAAATCTTCTAAACAACTAAGGCTTCTTTAGTAAACCAATATTTCTAACCACAAGTGCATCATCAAGAACCTTCCACCAAGTAATACAGGAAAAATTGCAATTTTACTTTTTTAATTATAGGAGGGTGGTAATTTTGGTCCTGTTGAAATCAAATTTCACAATTTTGTGCAATTGTAGGACAAATCAAGCTAATTTTGCTGAAATTCCAATTAATTGGGTCATGTGAAAGTCACATGCAATTTTTCGGCAAAACTGGTCGCTGTTATCCTTTAATTGAATTTTTGTTTTTAAAATTACAAGACCACAATATGAAACTTGATTTCAACAGGACCAAAATTACCACCCTGTAATTACAGGAATTGCATTTTTTTTCAAGGACTAAAGTGTTGTATACGTTGTCGGGAAATGCAATTTTAGTCCTATAACTAAAGGGGTGGCAATTTCGAATAACGAGATTCAAAGAAATAATGGATAATTACAATCATCTCTCTTAAGGTTGGAATAATTACAAATATCTCCTCATTGTTTGGGAAATTACAATACTCCACTCATTTTAACATTCGTTTAACAACGAGCCCTTTTGATTAGTTTCTAATAGGCTTCCATCAATTTAATTGGCCAAAGTGCCTTTCGGGATTATGAATTATAATTTTATATATTTTTACGGATTAATGTGTCGTATGGATTATTACTTTACCTACCATTGGATATTCTTTTACATATTTTCAAATGTTTTTTAGAAAATCAATCAACAAGGGTAAAGTAGGTATGTCCACCTTACCATATATGGGCTATATAATTAGTTTCCATTTGAGAAGTAATTTTTCAAACAAGAAATGTATTCATAATTTTATGCAAAATGTTAGAGGTGCTACGTGTAAGTTACCTAGAAAAGAATTGTTTAGTAGCCTATGAGGGTAAAGAAAGCGAAGGCGTGCGAAACCGAAGAAAACTAGGGTATTGAGAGAACTAGAAGAACTAAAACAAAATTAGCCAAAATCTTTTTGGAGATTTGCAAGCTATAACGCCAAAGCTCTCCTTCAATGAGTCCTGGCACTAGGTTGAAGGACGATATGATGCAAATGCTCACCAGAGTTTTTGGCAACTAGTCGACCCTACGATCCTAACTACGAAGATGTTTACGTAGTCTAAGAACTCTCGTGCAAGAGAAGCTGATGTCCTCATGCGAGAGGAACTTAATGATAGTCTCAATGTGATTAGTTAATTTAGTTTAGTCAATAGGAAATATATGCTGAGTTAGCTTAATTGTGTATTTTACTGGTCAAGGTTTTTGTAGTAAATCATTTGTAATAGAACAACATTATTTGAAATATGAGATTTTCTTAAAAAAGAAGGGTTAATTACACTTACACCCCCTCTGAGAATGCATAATTACACTTTCCCCCAAAAAAGTTTTGAAATTACACTTACACCCCCTCCGAAAATTCTTTGTTTACACCTGACCCCCATCCGTTAGAGTTTGGACGAAAAATGTTCACGTCAACAAAAATAATTACATAAATTTTCAATTTTTCCCATCATTTAACATTCTCATGTATATTTTTGTACTTATAAGAGGATAAGTGTAACGTATATGTATGGAGTGAGGCCAATATTATTATATTTTTTTCCTTATAAGTACAAAATTATTGCACGAGAATATTAAATGAGAGGTAAAATTGAAAATTTATGTAATTATTTTTGTTGAAATGAACATTTTCTGCCCAAACTTTAACAAACGGAGGTCAGGTGTAAACAAAGAATTTTTAGAGGGGGTGTAAATGTAATTTCAAAAATTCTTTGGGGGAAAGTGTAATTATGCATTTTCAGAGGGGGTCTAAATGTAATTAACCCAAAAAAGAATGCTAGAAGTTAAAATTCAAAGCACGATACTAAAGAAAAAAATCAAGTTAAAAATGAAGTAATATTTTATTTGTTAAATTTCTTATGTACTATTCTCTATGTGCAACACAGGGAAAAAATGCAAGCAACCCCATATGATATTGAAAATGGCAAACTATCCTCCTATGAGAAATAAAATATCAATTTACCTTCCCGTATTTTTTAAAATGAATCAATTTACCTTCCCGTATTTTTAAAAATGGAGCAATTTACCTCCTTGTCTAGGGAGATAAATTGCTTCATTTTAAAGAACACTGGAAGGTACATTGTTATTTTTTTTTTTTTTCAAAGGGAGATAATTTGCTAATTTGCAATATTATAGGAAGGTAAATTACATTAAAACTTGCAACACACCTACTCTTAATTTGTTAGTTAGAGAAAAACACAGTTACAATTAGAAATACAATTTTTACCTTATTTATTTATTTTGTGGAAAACTAGTAAACATATATAACAGTTCAAATTGCAAATCCGTACGAGAAATGTATGCGTGGAGGGTGAGATATAAAGTCAATTGGGTATGTACTCCTTAATTAACTTTATTTACTAATTACCTGCCTAACACTTCATGCTTTGTGGTTTAGAAACTTGTAGACTGATTTTTTAATATTCAACTAAACTATCTTTTTCATTCTTAATGATTAATCTGGATATGTCATCTTATTTACTCGATTATTGTGAAATATTTATTAAGTCATATTTACTTAAGTTGGATCAGGATGGATAACCAACCCGATTTAATTTAGAGGTCGTTTACATTTATATATTGGATCAAATATTGTTGGATATTTGGCCAATCCATCAAAATACCCCATTTACGTCACTGGACTGTAGCTCGACTCCAATCCGTTCAGCTCGCAAAAGCTCGCGACCCACCCCTATAATTTATCATGGCTGGGGGCTATATGGTTTGGGCCCGCTTTTGGTCCCTTCAGCTGCTTTTACATTTTTAGCCCTGACTTTAATCATAAGATAATAGGGATAATTGCACTTTTGGTCCCATCGGATAGGCCTGTTCTCATTTTTGGTCCCGAGCTTTACGAGCTCGACACTTTTGACCCCAAAACCCTAATTTCTAACACATTACGTCCTGCACCGTTAGTTTTTAACGGCGCCATTAAATTAGCGCCTATGGATGACAAAAAAACGGAACCCTGACGTTTGTTGATAGATTTTGGAGGGAAAATGTGGCGCCAAATGCATTTTCCTTCCCTCTAGCCTATATATATACCCAAGTCATCACCTAAACCTCCATAAATCTACCAAGTAAATTTAGAGTCATTTTCTTTTCTTTTGTTTTCCATATTTTACCCTAAAAGTATGTCACAATCCTCTCAAAATACCTCAAATATTGAATGTTATTGTCATAAAGGTGCTCATTTGAAGACCTCTTGGACAAGTGACAATCCCGGTAGGAGGTTTTATACTTGTTCTTCAAGGAGAGGTAGAGGAGGTTGTGGATTTTTCATGTGGTTGGATCCACCAATGTGCGCTTGAGCGAGCATAATAATTCCTGGTTTGTTGCGCCGATTGAATGTGCAAGAGGAAGAAATCCGAAAATTGCGTAAGAAAAATCAGATGTTGATAGGTGTAATGGTTGGTTTTTTGTTGTTGTTGTTATGTATGTTGGTAGTTTGAGGACTTGTTAATGACCTTTTAGTAAGTAATGGTCAATATTTGTATGAATGACGTTTTATTAATCGTCAAATATTTAAGTAAATGTGTAATTCATCATCTGAGATTGCCAAAAAACAAAACAAATAAACAACCACTAAAAATTAAAAAGCTGCCATTAACCATTTGAAGCCATAAAAGGTAGCACTTTACATCCCAAAAAATGCCCAAAACAAGGGCCAAAAACTTCAGTATTGTGTGCTAAAAACAAAGGCCAAAAACACCAGTATTGTGTGCAAGAAATACATCCAAATCAGCCAAAAACTTGCATCCAACATATCACTTTTTCTTCACTACTTTCCCTTTCTTTTTCGTTGCAGCAGCACATGCTGCACCTAAGTTCGCCATGGTGACAAACTTCCTCCCTCCTTTCGTGAGATAGGGGACTCCACTTTCTGAAGTTTGGGCAACTGCTGATGTAGAGCATTGTGTAAACCTATGAACCATTGTTTGGCTTCCCTGCAAACCAAGCATTCAATTAAAATCCTGACATTAACACAAAAGAGGAGGATGTATGCAGTAATCAATGCATACCCCTGGATGTAGAGTTGTTGTTGCAGACTGATTAGTTGCTTGGGATGCTGACTCCATGAATTTAGATCTTGTCAATATTACTGACTGTACAGATAATATTGTTAGTTTCAACAATTTTTCTGAATATTGTTAGTTGCATGCATCATAAACTTACAGGAGCATTTGAATTATCTTGTTCATTGTTAGATGGTGCCATGGCTTTTCCTTTGGCTTTCTTGGCCTGTAAAAGAGTCAAGTCAGAAAACCATATAAGAGTAATCTTCAAGTAATTCTGACATTTTTAGCAGACAACCATCTGCTGTTGACATTTTTTACATTGAATGATCTTCCACATTTATGTTCTGGGTTATACTCCCTGATTTGGAATGTACTCTCATCCCCAAGCTTAAGTGCATTTAGCCGCCATTCACACCCATCACCCTGACATCTTACATAAACCCTTCTTCTATCATTTTTCAAAATTTTCAAACTTCTCTTTGTGTTTACAGCATGAGAATGGACTGCCTCTCTCAGTTCTGTCTTGTTACTGAATATCATCCCAATTTCAAAGTGGGGATTGTATTTGTTTCGAGGATTGAATACAGGATGAGGCCCTTTATCCTCCTCATCAGAAGCAACAACAGAGTCAAAATCATCATCACTCAAACAAACATCTGACTCTGTTGTTGCTTCCTCAGAATCAGATGACTCAGAACCACTCTCCTCAACACCATGCTCTGTCTCATAACCACTCTCCTCATCATCATCCATTTCATACTCAGAGTCCTCCAACCCCTCATCAAATAACCTGTCACTCTCCTCCACTTCATTCTGACTTTCCAACTCATCTTCCCTCTGACCCTGACCCTCTGCATAGCTATCTACAATTTTAAACACCTCATCCCATTCAGCATCAGCAAAATCATTCAAATCCCCATCCTCCACATCTACCCCTTTCCCTTTTTCAACATTTGGTTCAGTTTGGGGTTCAACATTTGCCTCCACATCTACCCCTTTAACATTTGATGCACCAATTTCAGCATTTTGGACCTCCCCACCCACCAAATACAATGTGAAAATTCTATTCTCAGGACTGAATGCATCAGTAAATTTTACAATTTCTGTTTGCAACTTCAATTGCCTAAAGCTTTTAGTGTGAAATCTGTAAAACTTTTTTAGGCCCCATGTAACCCAACTTCTCACCAAGTTTGTTCAAGTACTCCATACTGATATTGAATACATCCACAAAATCAAATTTACTTCTACTCCCCCCCACATATTCTGTCTTCGGCCTATGAGTTATTTTTCCCCCATGATACATAAGAATGGTAACAAAGGGTTCAGGCCCTGAAAATAAAAACAAAAGAAGCACAAAAAAAAGAGATGAAGGGACCACGAATAAAAAAATGCAACAAAAACAGCATCTTCTCGATTCACATAAAAAACACAAAAAAAAAACCCAAAAACGGGACCACATGCCATTATCGAATACATCAAACAAAAATGGGCCACATGCATTAAACTTGTTAAACTATAAACACTGGTTTCCAGAAAACACTTACCATATTTTGCGTAATTTGGGTCTGGGAAGTCCACTAGCACTTGGTGCCTCAAACTCATCGTGATTCACCAGTTTCACGCTCCAAATCAACACCTTTGGGATAATCTTCACAATATCGGCCAGAAAAACAGTTTCGCCTCTTTTGATTTAGGGTTTCGAATGGGGAAAAGAGGGAGAAAATAACTTAGGTTTTTTTGGGGGTGAAAAAATGCGGACCAGATTTACCCTTCAATCTGCCTTTACCCTTTGACTAACGACACGTGATTGATCACGTGCCGTTGCCGTTAAAATTTAACGGCGTGGGACTAACGCCGTCCATTTTTTAGGGTTTTGGGGTCAAAAGTGTCGAGCTCGGAACCAAAAATGAGAACAGGCCTATCCGGTGGGACCAAAAGTGCAATTATCCCTAAGATAATAATTACACCCTTGTACCTTGTCTAAAAAACAACAACTACAATTAATATCTGAAACATCTAATTTCCCCTTGGTCTGAAATTCTTTAGGATGAAGACATCGACTTTTGAGTGGCTTTGTGCTCTCCTCGAACTATTGCTCGAGTGACGTGACCCAGTTGACTTGCTTCTTGATTTACCCGCTGAGGCCCGGCTTGGAATCGGGCCTCAGACTCGCCCACTCTTTTCTGTTTCTTTTCTTTTTCAATTTATGTTCGCCGACAACTCCACCAGCTACAACAACAACACAACTTGTTTGATTCTTCTTACTTCTTCACTTCACACAGTAACCAAGTTGTAAAATCCCTTAATCCTAGGGTCATTATACATACACACAATCACTAAGTATATATCATATATATGTATATATACACATATAGATATTGATGTGGATTAGGGAGAACGGACAACCTATCAAACAAAAGGGATCCTCGTCGAAAGGGTACGAGGTAATGGCTAAATACGAGGGTATCCTCGTAAACTAAATTCATAGAAAAGCTACGATTAAAGTCTTCATACGAGGGAAAGACAAATTCGAAGGGTCCCCCCCCCCCCCCCCCCCCCCCCAATCAACAAGTCCGAGTGAAAACCCTTCGAGAAGTCCCGTAGATACAAAGCGATCTTAAAAACGCGTTCGAACCTAATCCTTAATTTCAAAGATCCTCACGCAGAATCCCTGAAAATTCGGGAAAATTTCAAGGAACCCAAGAAAAGATACGCTATGAGGAAAAAGAAAACATTAGAGCGACTCCCGCACAGTTACTATAAAATCCCACCTTGAACAACGATAGGGGACACCTTCACATCTTTCCAAGAATAACAAGTTCTCACAACCTCAGATATAATACATTTACGCACATTTATTTAAAAATTTGGCCAAATTGCATATTACCCCTGTGTTTTAAAAAGTTAGCTGAAAACCCCCTCGTATTTTAAAAATAGACAAAAAAAATCCCATGTATTATTTAAAATAAAGCAAAAAAAGCCCCACTGTATTAGAAACTAATGGAGAGTGTCTAACATGAATGTATTGTGCGAGTGGGCTTCCTTTTTTTTTTAAACCTTTTTTTAGGATTATTTTATGGGTCAAATGCCTAGTTTGTTCTTTGTTTTTCCACTTAAATAAATTTTAATAAATTAATATTATTGATTAACTTACATTATTATTTAATCTGAATATAGTTTAATAAATTATATTTATTTATAAAATATATTAATCAAATATCAAAATACCTAAAAATATACTAAAATTTACCTTTTTAAAATATTTATATAAATATAAATAAAAATTAATTATAAATTATATATTAATCACTAAATTAAATTATTATTTAATTTAAATATATTCTTATAAATTAGATTAAATTAAAATACCAAAAAATTATTAAATTAAATGATCATTACATGTATTTTACCACATCTTTTTATTTTTTAAATTTTGAAAAATTACATAAATTTTAGTTAATTTACTGCCATTGCGCCCTTCTAGAAGGGGCGGCGTCGCCATCGCCTAGCGCATCCAGGCGGCGACCGTCGCCACTTGTCGTATAATATATATATATATACATATATATATATATATTATAGTGTATATATAATTATTTATATATATATAAATGAAAAATATATTTTTAAGTTAGTTGAAATCTAGATTTTTTTTTTTAGTTATTGAAGATAAAGGGCTAGCATAACAAGGGTATAACGGAAAATTCAGTGAAAAAATTAACGCCGTTAACCCAAACTGACGGAAAGGGGGAGTTTGTAAGTTTGAAACACAGTTTTTTGCCTATTTTTAAAGCACGAAGGATTTTCAACTGACTTTTAAAACACAGGGGGTAATATGCAATTTGGCTTAAAATTTTATATTTTTATCTGTATGTGTATTTGTGTCGATACATGTATATATATACATATACATACATATATGTATGTGTATGGTGAAATCGGCAGTAATTGTTGGAACGAAAAAGGAGGAGAGGCAGTGGTTTGAAGAAGACCCATAACTATTTTGGTTGTAAAGGTAATTTGTGTTTATGAAAAATGTTATAATAATGTCTTTTTTTCTTTCAGAACAACTTTGAAATATCAACATATATAGCAAAACGATGGTTGACCGCAATTAAGTTAATTTTGACCAAATACTAATTTTTTATAATTTTAAATTTTTTAATTGTCAAGAAAACATCTCATTGGTTAGAAATTTCATCCATTTTAAATTAAAAACTAAATTTATATTTATCTACAAAAAAATTTATTTTGAAGATTAGTGTTTATCTATACAAGATTTTACCTTCAAAATTATGATTAGTTTTTTTATCGTAAAATAATGTATATCTATTTATTACTAATTATCCATTTTCATTTTAGTCATATACTACCTTCAAAATTATGATTAATTTTTTATCATAAAAAATATATATTTATCTTATCCCTAATAATCTATTTTCATTTTACTCATATACTTTTCCGGCTAAACTTAATTATATCAATCTCTTGGTATACCTCATGTAGTAATCTTTAAATTTAATCTGGTGAAACTCTTATTGTTTACTATTAGATATTTTATTAAATATTTATTTTTTGACAATTTTTATTGTTCATTAATACTAATAAAATAAGTTTTGAAATGTCATTCAAATTAATGCTTTTTTCCCTTAGCTTTTCTGATTGGATTTGATTTTCAATCTTCCATTGTTTCTCATTTGATTGTATGATCTCTGTGATTTGTTCCAAATTGGTCAACATGGAAGGGGAGATTCCTGAAACAATCTTCGATTTGAATCTTACGGAAGAGGAGAAGGAGGATGTGGCTATTCCGACTGAGGTGTGGGGACAGAAAGTGGACTACAGTTTAACCTTAGTGGGCAGAGTTCTGACTGGCAAATCGTATAATTTTGAGGCTCTACGAACAGTCTTACTGTGCATTCTGAATTCGGGCAGGGGTTTGGCTATACACAGGTTAGAAGAGAATAAATTCTCGCTTATCTTTGGCCACCGTGTTGATTTGAATCGAACTATGGAAGGGGGTCCCTGGTTTCGACAAAAACCTCATAATTCTTAATTTTGTTGCTGAAGGACAAAAGCTGACAGAGGTTGATCTTAACTGGTGTGATTTCATTGTCTTTGTCCACGATTTGCCGGTAGAACAGAGATAAAAAAGAATGGCTACCCACATTGGCAATGAGCTAGGCAGGTTAAGAAAGATTGATTGGGAGGAAAAGGACACATACATATGCTATGTCCACGATGAAAGTCCGAGTTAGCCTAAACGTTTTCAGACCGATACGTCGAATTATGAGACTCTGATTACCATTAGAAGAAGTCATTGTTATTCGGTTCACATATGTCCGTTTACCCAACTTCCGACACTTTTGTGGTCTTATGGGGGCATATATCCAAAATCTGTCTAGCCAATATGATGAAGGGTTCACAGATCCAGGAAAAAACACACCATTTAGCCCTTGGTTACGTCACTTTGGAGGCAATCGAAATATCATAGTTCGTCGGCGTGAAACACAGGGCACGAAAATAGTTACTCGCTTGATCCGAGAATCACGCGGGTCTCTTTTGGCACAATATCATAGAGGAGCGATCAACGGGGTACAAATATATTTGGTAACTTTGAGAGGTATACTAGTAGGGCCGTGAAAGGAAAGACCCAAATTACAGGAAGTGAATCTCCCAGCCAAATTCCTATCTTAAATGTTCCAGATCATAAACAAAAGCCATAAAGGGCCATTCCTTAGAAAATCACAAAGGAAAACAAGCCTACAATTTCGCCAGTACCCCTTGAAGTTTCAAGCCATCTAAATCCTGGACCCCAACCTACTAATATCAGCCCACATCACAATGAACCTACTAATACCGATAGTAGCCCAGATATTAACATTCCCAACCTACATAATCCAAAAGCCAATACAACAAACATCCCCATCCCTGATACTAACAAGCCCACCCGCCCACGCCCGGATACTAACAAAGCCATTTTTATCCAATTCAGACATATACCCACCTGTCACCACCATTAAGGTGAATGAGATGGCCGCACCTCATTATTTAGTATGGAGTATAATTTGCTCGTGTAATTTTAGAATACCACGACTAACTCCCTTTCGAAATTTGCCTTAATTTGCAATTGCAAATAGCCGTTGGAGGTGCAAATAAATTCGTAAGTTCATAAGTAAAATTATCCTATAATGTAAAAGACACCCTTTTTCAAGGATTTATCCATCAACTAACTAACTAAACCAACATTTACTTGGCTTTCGTGATTTACGGCGTTCCAACTTGGCTTTGCTTACTAAACACTACAAGAAAATAGGGTTTCGGAGACAGATTTTTCCTTCTCTAAAGCATACAATTCCATCTCTGAAGACAATCAGAGACGGAAATTTTCATCACTGGATCTGTAGCTGCAGGTCCAATGGCTGATTCCGAAGCTGTTTTCCATCTCTGATATTTAGACGGAAAATTCTATCTGTAAATCCGTCTTTGAGTTCAGAAAAAATTAATGGGAACATGGCCCAGAGGTAATAGCATTTGCCTGCTTCGCCCCTCTCACACCACTTACTAATGGGAACATGGCCCAGAACCAAAAACTGCAACCATACTGAAAGCACCAAAACCAAGCAATTAGCATTAACCGCAACATAATTTTTTCAATAATAACTCCACCTGAAGCATCAAACATATGCTTTAGGAATTAAAGAGGTACACCTGAAGCATCTTATCTGAGAGACTCTTCTTCTTTTGGCAGAAAATAAAGGACTACTGCAGGCAAATAAATCTAAATTTAAAGCTAAAAAGTGTAGTAGTCATATCTTGTTTGTATATCTCTTGAAATACCAGAAAGTCCATGGATGAGTCTAATAATTAGAACTGCAAGAGGTTTTTAATGATACTTTCTGCATGCTCCTCAATTACTTTAGTAGGAATAGCTTTTCTTCTAGAAGCTATAATAGACATTTACATAAAACATTCAAGTGCAAATAGGGACCTGAATAGACATTTACATAAAACATATAATTGCATAAGACATAGCATAGCACATACCTTGTTGTCCAGTTCTGTTATCCTTGATCAAAGCAACTTCTAAAATGCGTCCATGTTTGTCAAATAGGGGTCGTATCTAGAATCATCAGACCAAAAAATTAAGCTAGAATACACAGTAAAAAGAATTAGCAAACTAGCAAAAGATTAACACATTGAATAAACAGACTTTTCATGAAATAGAAACTTAGGACATCATCATAGTGCAAAAAGATCCTTAAAAGATCATTGTTGTAGCTCGAATTAAGCGCTTTCAAGGAGAGTGGGTTACATACTAATGTGACACTGGTTGGAGCAACTACACCCTGCTTCGGAGGAAATGAACT
Organism: Sesamum alatum; assembly: GCA_034509735.1. Lineage (NCBI taxonomy): Eukaryota > Viridiplantae > Streptophyta > Magnoliopsida > Lamiales > Pedaliaceae > Sesamum > Sesamum alatum. The sequence continues at coordinate 30,318,440 of JACGWO010000001.1, read as the reverse complement.
GTTCTTGATAGTTTCGGATGGGAATGTTTATCTGAGGTACTTGGATCAAGAGGAGTGGAAATGGAAGGACTGTGGATTCCCTTATGAGGATTATAGAGCTGATGGCAATGGAGCAAAGGCTGGAAACGATGAAATTTGTGTTGACATGGACAAGAACTGTGACCACAAGGTTAGTGTGTCTGAACACAAATATATGCATATTATGTGTAAATTCTGATCATGAATGGCTGTGAGCAGGTTTCATCTGCACGGCCAATCCCATTTTCTGAAGATTCAATCATATGTAAGTTGCAAGATGGCCGAGTAAGTTGTTCATTATATGTCTTTCTGGTTTAAAGTCAATGAAAGAAACTACTTCCACACAATAAATGATTAGCTATGGGGCCTCGTCTTCCATTTAATGGAGTATTCTAGTAATTAGATTACGATGCTGATACACAATAATTCATGGCAGTTGGCGGAAATGAGGTGCATGGAGGACGACTATTGGATATGGTCACTACAATTGGTACCCCGACAAGCTTATGCATGGCAAATTTCTGGACACCATGGGCATCATAATGTAAAATGCGTGTGGAAAGAAAGATTAGAACTTACCATACTATCAGACAGATATTATCAAGTAGCACAGGCACATTAGATAAAAGAACTAGAAACTAAACTGTAGGATTATATCCTTTTAAACATTCAGAAATATATGAGATGCACACGTTGTAAGAATACAGAAGATATAGCATCTTTTTCTCATATTGACTCATGCATGAATAAGCATCATTTTATAAATTTTGGAATAATTTAAAATAAATTTAACCCAAATGAGTGTACAAGTTGGAGTACAAGAGTATTTGGGCTGCTTGCATATTTGTGGGAAGAAAAGATGAAGAGTGTATAGTCTACAACCCTAAACAACAACACAAATATTCAAGTGGGTTTGCAAAGAGTTCAAATAGAGTACTGAACTGTAGAGCTAAACAGCAACACACAATTTAAGAAGCCTGACAAATATCCATACAAGGGGGAAAGAAGTGAATGACAAGAAAATGGAAAATGGGATTATGAAGTAGCTTAAAAATATATCACCACTTGAAATGTTCTAAAGCATTCATAATAATGGCAAGAAGGTCACAAAACATTGATATCATAAGGATCAAAATGAAAATGAAAATATGAAAAGAGTTCCTAAAAGGTCAGAGAATAAAAGCAGGAACCTCTCATGATATCCAATTAAATTTCCCTGCCAAGAATTAGCGGATGTTCCCAAATTCTAAAGAAACGGATTTTTGAGAAGTTCAAGGCTAGTATTAAGCTAAACAACACCCTGTTACTTAATTTATCCTACAAGCTCAAGAGCTTTTTGAAAATCAAACTTATTTTTTATTTCCAATACTATACCCGTTGTATTCTATCATTATGAAATGATTCAACATTAATTTCAAATTATTCCAATAAATAAAGAGAACAACCTACAACAGAAGTCACTTAGTTCTTAGACAGAATTGCCAATACTGTTATTTCAGTAATTCCAATACAAACAACTACGCAGACAAAAACAAACCAAAAATCCAACAATATCCATAGTGAACTTATTTACAAAACACAAGTACTATATCAATCAGTCCAATAAAAACAACTAGCACTTATATCTGATAAAAACAAACCATAAAACCCAGCAGTAAGCCATAGTTAACTTATTTGCAAAATACTACAAGTAATTATGGTTTATAAAATCAACTTTAGAAATAATATCACAGTCTCATGCTAATTTTAACAACTCACTGGACATGAACATATCAGCAAGGGAAAACAACTCAAAATTTTAAGCTAGAGCATAGTAAAGCATCAAAATTCAGAAAAGATACCTGGCGATCTTTCTCTACTGGAGAACGGGTACCCTCGCATCTGGCCCGTTAGTGGAGGTAGTGGCATGTGGTAATTATCCAAACCACCCTGCCTCCACCACCATCTTCTGAATCGCGATGATCCACTCTTCCTATGACCTTCCCGATCTGCCTCCACGACACCACAATCCAGTAAATAATGTCTTGAGTGGCCTTCAATCGCCGCTGCGACGTCGGAACGTCAGTTGAGTTCCCGGCCTCTTGAGCGTCCACGACACCATCCTCTTCTCGCCGCCTCTTCAGCGTAGCAGTGGAGGTGGTGGTAGTAGTAGCAGAAGTAGAAGTACTGGATGGCCTCAGATTATCCGCCGGAGAAAATGACTTCAGAACTTCAGCAAAAATAATTGAGTCCAATCGCTGGAGGTGAAAGCAATGGGCGTAGATGAATCAATCACCGAACAACTTTCACCTTTCTCTACTTTCACATTCCCTGTACTTCATGGGAGAAAATTAGTGCTAAATGGAAAAGAAGTATCGTGCGTTTAAAAAAAAAAAAAAAAGGAAAGAAAACAAAAACAAAGAAAGAGATATTAGTAGATTTTTTTTTTTTATTTCCGTCTTTGTTTCCATCAAAGGTTGACAATTCAGAGATGGAAACAAAGACGGAAATAATAAAACAAGTCTTTTTAACTCCATCTTTGATTTTGTTTTTGAATTTAGGATTTTGAGATGGAAACAAAGATAAAAATAATAATAAAAAAAAGAGTATTTTAAAAATTCATCTCTAATTCCATCTTAAAATTCTAAATTTTAAGACGGAAACAATGACGGATACTTAAAATAAAATATTTTTAAAACCCATCTCTAATTCCGTCTCTGAATTATAGATTCTAAGACAGAAAGTTTCCGCCTTAAATTTTTGTAATTAATTTCATATCAAAGATGGAATTAGAGGCAGAATATTTTTTATAATTTTATTTTCTGAAATATTTTTCTTAAATCCCAATTAGTAAAAAAATACTATAAATTTATTTTATAATTAAAGACAAAAACATTTTCCGTCTCTGAAGGTTAATGATTATTCACGGATATTTTTCCATCTCGAATTTCTGTCTCTAAAAGTTTGCTCTCTTGTAGTGAAACAAGCCTGGCGGTTGATTATGGAACCGGAGAGCCTTCTTGATCGTGTCCTTAAGGCTCGATATTTTCTAGGACAAATTTTGCTGAGGCTACAATTAAGAACCATCCATCAGTAATGTGGAGGAGTATTATTGCGGCACGGTTTATTACAAATGCGGGCTGTCGGTGGGATGTCGGGGATGGGTCGCGGGTTAGTGTTTGGCGGGATAAATGGCTCCCTCAGCCTTTTCTTTTCAGGCCTGTTTTGGCTCCTTAACCTGGCTCTGAGGATCTATTAGTGGTTGATCTCGCAATCCATGTTTTGCGAGATGGATGTTGACTGTATCAAATCTATCTCAATTAAGAGAAATGATGCGTCTGACCCTATTGTCTGGAATTATTCGAAGGATGGTGTGTTTAGTGTTCGAAGTGCGTATTTGTTAGCGGAACGTGAAGAAGTGAGGCAACAAGGTACATGTACGGAACCTTCTTCTAATGGGCCTAGTGCTGGATGTAATTTCTCATGGAAGGCTCAGCTATCAGGTAAGGTTAGGCACTTCTCCTAGAGATTGTGTAAGAGTGCTCTGCCTTTACTTGTGAACTTGAAGCGACGAATGCTGGAGGTAGAGGGGGTCTGTCCTATTTGTGGAACCGAAGAGGAGGATGAGCAACACATATTCCTAAGGTGTGACTTTGCTTGACAATGTTGGGCTTTGGTTGAAATTCCTTGGGCTGTAATGTCTGTGTGGGAGAGTTCTACAGAAGATTGGGTGCATCATCTGAAGGCTTAGTGTACGAGGGAGCAATTTCTCTTGGCCTTGACATTATTATGGGCAATTTGGGGGCATAGAAACAGGTTTATTTTTTAACGAAAATCCAGTTCTCCTATGGCTACTGTTTTGTTTGCTCAGGCATTTCTTCGTGATTTTAAGCTTGCAAGTTTACATCATAGGGCAATGGACGGTGGAGCTTAGAGTTGTTGTGCTGTGATGAGTTGATAAAATGTGCTTTTGTATTCTTGTTGTAGGAACTGTGGTGTATGTTGTTTCTGTTCTTATAAAAAAATTTACTTCCCTTTCAAAAAAAAAAAAAAAAAAACCTATATTTACTTCAATTGATAAAACTTGTGCATTTATCTTATCCTGCATTTTTATCCAAACAGGCCAAATCCACTACTTTTTCCATCTAGAAAAATAAACGACCCCTTAATTGCTTGTTTACATTCCAAAAGGCAAGCCCAGGATAATAAGTCCAAGCTAATTTTGAAGAGGATAAAAGATTAATAGTAATGCCACCAAGTGAGGTGGGATTACTTATTCCACAAAGCCCACAAGCCCAAGATAATTTTTTGAAAGCCTAATATTTCCTCAATCTTATTTTTGTTTTTGGTGTTTTGAAAACTTAACAAAATAATAATAATATTAATTGTTTTTGGTGTTTTACAATGACCATTTTGTTTTATTAAGGGTGATTTTGATATTTAATAATATTTTTTCAAATTAATGACATATTAGTAATTTTAAGATGAAATTTCACACATTAACTCAATATGTCATCCAATAAAATAAACACAACACTACATAATCCTATCACTATATATTCCAAATTTTATTATTCAATTAATTTATATAATTTTAATTCCATCACGCAAAGTAAATGAGGCCGTAGAGTATATTGCAGTCGCAATTAAATTGGAGAATGTAATTAAACAGTTTTTTGGGCTATCAACTTTCTTCTTAGTTGCCTTTTCTTATCAGAAAGGTGACCCTTTTGTGGAATTTAACTAAATAATGAGAAATTTCATGAAAAGAAAATAACCTATTATCAAATTAATATCACCTGATCGAATGACATTCAGTTTTATCATATTTATTACGGTTGACTAACTTTGAAGAAAGTAAAAGGTACAATTTTATTAAGCTTTGACCCATTTCACTTTCTCTTCGACCTTTAATAAGATTTAAATCTAAAGACATTAAGAAGAATTACAAAAAATATATATTACACCCACACGTACATGTCCTTTGACTGCAATAACGTAGGTCATTAATTATTTCATAATTAATAATAAAAAAGTAGATTTTCTATGAAAATAAAAATAAAGAAAACAACTTTGTCTTAAGTCCATCTTATCGGAAAATATTTTTTTATATAAAGAAAAAGGTTGGCTTCAACTTTAACATTGGATGATTTTCTTTTCTTTTTTGTTTTCAGAAAATTAATTTCAAGAAAAGAAAAAGTTTACCTTTTTTTTTAATATATTATAGCTATATCCCCAGAAATCTGTCATAATTACAAATACCTCCTCGTTGTTGGGGAAATTATGAATTCTCTCTTGAGCTCATGTTAGCCTCTATTATGTTTCCATCCAACTTTTGTGTTGAACTGACCAAAATTTCTTTTTGGATGATAATTATAATTTTTTATATTCTTTAAAAAATTTTAAATTATTTTTATGGAGTAATGTGGAAAGGTATATTTATTTTACCCACCCTTAATTTTGTTATTTATTTTTTAAATGTTTTCTTTTTTTTTAAAGAAATTCAGCAATGATAAAGTAGTAATGCCCGCTCACCGTTTAAGGGTCATTATTTTTTATTTGAGCTGATATTATAATTTCTCAAATAATAAGAAGCATTTGTAATAATGTCAAATTTTAAGTGAGGTAGCTATAATTTACTTATTTTTTTTATTTGTTAAACTTACTTTGTGAAGAAAATAATCTCCTCAATAATACATTACTTCATACCTCTCACGAACCACTAAATTTTATTGGGATTAAATGATTTTTGGTCCTGTAATTTAGATCATTTGGTATTTTCATCCTTTAGTTTTTTAGGGTAGTATTTTAGTCCTAAATCATTTTAATTTTCGTAATTTTAGTCCTTTAGTTCACTAGAGTTCACCTCCACCAGCGAGAAGGGTGAACTTCGTTGCGAAAATTAAAAAGATGCAGGACCAAAATACTACTATAGAAAATTAAAGGACAAAAATGCTAACAAAAATAGGCTAATAGGAACAAAAAATGTCACGTGAGAGGCACATACATTTTTCTGACGAGAATGATGAACTTCGGCAAAAAATGAACTGAAATCACAAAACATTAAAAAGATATAGGACCAAAATACTACCCTAAAAGTTAAAGAACGAAAACGCTAAACCACCTAAATTACATGACCAAAATTACACTTTAAGCCAATTTTATTGCATCTCACCAAATGTCAACAAATTTACATCCAACATAAAACGCTGATTTTAAATATAAAATTTAGTGTGTTCAAAGTAAAATCCCAAGACCAAAGTCATGCAATAAATTTCCAGCATAACTCATATTCTAGCAGCAGGGAAATCTCATTTACACATCCTTTCCATCAGTATATTATATATAGAGGGATGTGCATTCACATATCACTCATCTCCAAACTTTCAAAGCCTTCTCCTCCTTTTTCCTCCCTTCAGTTTTTTGAATTTGCATTCACACTTAATTAATCCACATTTCCCAATTACTCCTCAAATCCCTTGGTTTAATCTTCTTTGCCATGGAAATGGCTGTTTGTGGTTCTGCAACGAGCTTGTTGTTTGTGGTTTTGATGGGGGGTTTTGTGCTCTTCTCATGCTCATACGTTTTTCGTTGGCGGGCGCGATGGCTGGACCCTTAAGCTTTCGGGGAACTACAACCACTGGGCTGAAAGATACCGCTTTCAAATCGACGATGAGCTCGGTACGTTCCTTTGTTACCCCTCTTTTCGGGTGCTATGACTGTGAGCATTGAGAAAGTTTTTACTCAAGTCAGGTTTAATCGAGTTAAATTAATAACAGGACAAGTGGGACATATTTACCATGTGATTAGTTAATTTTCTTGAATTTTGTATCAATCAACGACAAGTGTACTGTACTTGTCATATAATTGATTCAGATTCGATCGAACTCAATTTGGGTTAGAATTTCTTGTGAGGATACGAACGTTTATCATCAATCCATGAACGAAGTTTTGTGTTCATATATATAGGCTTAATTGCATTTCATTCTTTAATTATGTTTGTTTGGTATTTTAGTCCTTTGTATTATTAGGATTGAAAAATAATCCTGCATATTTTCAATTCACAAGTCGTTAAGCTAAAAGATTTAAAATTGGTCTAAAAGTCTCATGTGCCTTGGACGTATTAGTGGAAGACCAGCAACAGCTATTAAATATTCTTATTAAATGTATCTTAAATATGCAAATATTAAAAATATATGGGATATTTGTGCAATCATAACAATATAAAGGAAAATAGTGAAGATAAGACAAAAAATGTAATTAAGCCTATGATTGAAATTGAATTTGTTTGAAAAGCTGCGATTAAATGCAATAGACCCTGATGAAAAGATTAATGGACAAAAAATCCCTCAAATGAAAAAGGCGCTATATATAACCTGACATGAAAAACAATCCTAAGTTTCTTTGTAAAAGTTAAAGGGGTTGCGTGTGTACGTGTGTATATATATATATATATATATTAAAGGGCTTCTTTTTATCTAATTGTATTTTTATAAGGGATAAATTAAGTGCAATTAACCCTTTGAAAAAATGATATCAGTGTTTATAACGAACATTTGTTTGTTTTTGCACTTTTCAGATACAAGAAAGGTCAGGATTCAGTCCTTGTTGTAAGAAAAGATGACTATTCCAAATGTAACAAGGATAACCCTATTAAGAATCTCAAGGATGGTGACTCAAAATTCAAGTTTGAAAAATCAGGGCCTTTCTTCTTCATAAGTGGCCATGATCAGAACTGTGAGAAGGGCCAGAAGTTCATCGTTGTAGTCCTCTCTGATCATCATCACAGCACTCCAGTAAGTGCTCCATCTCCGCCACCGGAAGCTCCTCTGCAACCACCGTCTTCCTCTCCTTCTCCATCCCCCACCACCGCGAAAACTGTGCCGCCTGTGAAACCACCCCATAAAGCTCCAGTCCCAGCTCCATTTGCTCATCAAACACCAACCCCATCCCTGGAGCCAGAAGCTCCTACACACGCGCCGCCACCCTCTCATTCTCCATCCCCATCTCCAGCGGCGGAAACCCCATCACACCCCTTCAAACCACGTTCCCATTCTCCATCCCCTTCTCCGGCGGCTAAAACCCCAACCGACGCACCGCCCGTCGAGCCACCCTCTCATTCACTCTCCCCATCTCCGGCTGCCGAAACTCCGTCAGACCGTGTTGGACCACATTCTCATTCTCCGTCCCCTTCCCCGGCGGCCAAAACCCCATCACACGGGCCACCTGTTGAACCACCCTATGATCATTCTCCATCGCCATCTCCAATCCCTGATCATCATTCACCATCCCCATCGTCTCAAACCCCAAAGAACAATCACGGTGCACCTCAGCCGGACCTTGAGCATCACCGCATTGCTCCGCCGCCCTATGCAAGTGCACCGGTGTTTCCACCCCACCATGCTCCAGCACCTGCGCCGTCAGCTGCCGCAGATTTCGGTGGTTCATTTGTTCTGCTCGTGGCCTTTACTGTTGTGGTGATTATGGTTTCCGGTAGCTTTGTTTGAGCTTCCTGCTCGGTTTTCAGTTATTTTTATGTTTTTCGTGCTGGATTTGTTTGGAATTCCCAATTCGGGTTCATGTATTTCTTTTGTCGTTCTTTATGTTTTATATTTGCAATTAACTCTTGAATGAGATCAGTTGAAGTGTTACTTATGTATGGATTTGGTGATCAAGGAGTTTACTGTTAGAAGTGGAAAGAATCACTTTGCGGAAGCACAATAAATATAAATAATTACAGCGGGGGAAATGGGTGTTATCACCCTTATAATTACAGATCCGGGGTTAAATAACAAAGATGAATAATGAACAGTAATAACCAAAGAAATACAAACTAAGTAGAATAACTCAGATGATAGCAAAATCTAACAGTCTCAGGGACAGATCCCTTTTAGGCTCAGAGAGCCACGAACCAGAGAGTGGTCACGACTATCGACAAGTCGGCACTCAACTAAAGGACCCGGTTGCACCACAGTTCAAATAAACCGCCGAAAAAGGACCCAAGTTCCGACCACACCAAGTCACCACACTGTTTCCCACCAAGGGTTTCAAGGTTTCACAAAGAAAGGGCTTAAGATATCACTGAGAAAATCATAAACGTATTCCGACTATTTTGGGGAGTAAGAAATCGGCCTTTTATAGCCATCTCCCATCCAAACTAGGGTGGGATCCTTTGGCTCCATATTAGGTAGGAGATCAATCTATGGAGGAAGATTGTCTCCATACCATACTTAGAGGAGGAATGAAGAAGGAATGTGAAAGAGAGAAAAGAGTAGCAGCGGCGCTGTTAGGGCAACAAGGGGAAAGGCTGAAAATGAAAAATGGGTTTAGGGTTTGTAGGTTTAAGTATGTTCTTACATGGGTCGGTTCGGGACAAAAGTGGGTCATCGGGTTTATTACATGTTGGGCCATCCTTGGTCTTTAGTTGGGCCTTTCCTTGTTATAAGTCATGGGCCAACTTCATCATTCTCTACCTTGGACCATGACCCACAATTAAGGGCACGACTGATCCAAGGAGATACTGGTTCGGGCATGTCATCACTGCCTTTTTCTTCTTCCTTGTACCTGCAGAGTAAGACAATGCTTGAAAAACAATGTTAGTAACAGAGTTATAAAAGTTTCAAAATTTCTAAACATTTACTGAACTTATCAACTGGAAGACACTTAGTCCCCATATCTGCAGGGTTTGATTCGGAATCAATTTTATCAAGATTAATAAGATCCTTTCCTACGATGTCTCTAATGAAATGATAACGAACATCTATATGCTTTGTCCTATCATGAAAAACAGGATTTTTGCAAAGTTGTATGGCCGACTGACTGTCGAAGAAAATTGTGATTTTTTGCTTAAGAAAACCGATTTCTTTTACCAGCCCTTCTAACCATAGGGCTTCTTTAAAAGTTTCAGTAGCCGCTATATACTCAGCTTCGGTAGTAGATAATGCAACGACATGTTGTAGTTGGGATTTCCAACTTATGCAAGACCCACATAAGGTGAAGATATATGATGTAGTGGATTTACGACTATCCCTATCATTAGCATAATTAGAATCCACATACCCAACAAGACTCACATCAGTTTTGTATTTTGAAAACAAGATACCACGATTAGTGCTACCTTTTAAATACCTTAGGAGCCACTTGAGGGCTTCCCAATGTGGAGGTCCAGCATTAGACATGTAACTGCTAAGACAACTGATTGCATAGGCTATATCGGGCCTACTACATACCATAAGAAACATGATAGAACCAATAGCATTGGAATAAGGAACTTTTTCCATTCTTTCTTTTTCTTTTTCCGTTTTTGGACTTTGCTCCTTACTGAGTTGAAAATGTGAGGACAAAGGAACAGAGCATGGTTTTGAATCAGCCATAGAGAATTTAGCAAGCATAGATGTAATATAAGCACTCTGATTCAAGAAGATTGTGAAATCTTTCCTTTTTCTTTCAATAGACATGCCTAGTATTCTCTTAGCATCACCTAGATCCTTCATATAAAAGGTCTTACACAAATTGTTCTGAAGATTTTTGACATGCTGTAGACATGTACTGACAATTAACATATCATCCACATATAGAACCAAGAAAATAGGAATTTTATTGTCATACTTGAAATAAAGACAGTGATCATAGTTGCTCCTAGTGAAGTTAAGAGAATGCATGAACATGTCAAATTTCTTGTTCCACTGTCTCGGTGATTGCTTTAAACCATAAAGGGATTTGTTTAATAAGCATACATGATCAGGTTTTGCTTTATCAATAAATCCAACAGGTTGATGCATATAAATGTTTTCATCTAAATCACCATGTAGGAAAGCAGTTTTAACATCCATTTGTTTGAGTTCCCAGTCAAAATGAGCAGACAAAGCAAGTAGTATGCGCACAGTAGTGTATTTAACTACAGGGAAAAAACTTCTGTATAATCAATCCCTTCTTTCTGATTAAAGCCTTTAGCAACTAACTTAGCTTTAAAGCGTGTGGAATGTTCTTCTTGTTTTATCTTGTATACCCATTTGCATCCTATTACAGAACCTTTAGTAGGTTTGGGAACTAGAACCCAAGTTTTGTTATTCTTAAGAGACTCCATTTCCTCATTCATGCACTAACCCAATTTTTGGATTTATCAGATTTTATAGCTTCTTCAAAGGTGTTGGGTTCACTAGATTCAGTGTGAAGAGCAATGTGATAATCCCTTAGCCGGCTAGGGATCCTAGGTGCTCGCCTGTGTCTATCCCTAGCTAGATGATAATCTTCTAAAACTGGTTCAGAATTATTATTATCAGGTGGAATTTCTACAGAGTCTTCCTCTACCTGTTTGTTTTCTTCCGAGTTCACCTCTACCTGATTGAAGTGAGGTTCTAAGGGTATTGATTCATTTTCTTTCTGCTGTTCAGACAGGCATGGCATCTCTTCCTCATTAAACACTACGTTTCTGCTTATTAGTACTTTAAAACCGGGTTGACTCCTAACTCACAACCTATATCCCTTAACCCCTTCAGGGTACCCAATGAAAACGCATTTCAGAGATCTAGGTTCCAATTTATCAGTATGCTGATGCACAAAAGCAGAACATCCAAACACACGAAGATAAGAAATATCAATACTCTTATTAAGCCAAATAGATTCAGGTATTTTTCCAAGTAGAGGAACAGATGGTGATCTATTGATCACATGCACAACAGTCAATACAGCTTCACCCCAAAAAGATTTAGACAGTCCTGAACTAACAAGCATGCATCTGACTTTGTCCAAAATTGTTCTATTCATGCGTTCAGCAACACCATTTTGCTGGGGGGTGTAGGGGTTTGTTTTGTGACGCTTAATACCAGATTGATAACACAGATCAGAAAAATTTTGATTGCAGAATTCAAGACCATTATCGGTCCGCAGGGCTATCAATCTCATGCCAGTTTGATTTTCAACAAGAGTTTTCCAATTTTTGAAAAGCATCAAAAACATCAGATTTGTTTTTCAATAAGAAAACAAAACACTTTCCTGGAGAAATTGTCAATTATCGACAAAAAATATTTGTTCCCACCATGAGTGGTATATTAGAAGGACCCCAGACATCGGCATGTACATAATCCAGAATGCATGTAGAAGATGAGGGGGCAGGGTAAGGTGAAACAGGAAAATGCACTTTGTGTTGTTTACCCTAACACAATCATCACAGAACTTCAGTTTTTCAACCTTATCATGCAGGATACCTTCTTTACTGAGAAGTTCTAGCCCTTTAAGACTTATATGCCCAAGTCTCTTATGCCACAAAGATGTTTTATCAAGTGCAGTGACGGATGCAACAAGTATATCATATGAGACATGACAGATGTAGAGGTTTCTCAATTTTTCAGCTTTGAAAGCAGTTAATGACCCCTTCATGATTTTCATGACTCCTTTACCCCATCTGCCCTCAAAACCCTCTTCTTCTAAGACGGCACATGATATTAAATTATGACTTAAATCAGGTATGAAGCGCACGTTTCTCAGAGTAAGCTTATAGCTATTGTCAAAAGTTAAGCATACATCACCAAGACCTTGGATAGCACATTGTTTTTCATTTGCCATAGAGACATAACCAAAATTACCAGATTTTAAATTTGAAAAAATGTTTTTGAAATGGCTCATATGAAATGTACAGCCAGAATCAATCAACCACTTATGCATGCCCATGTCATTCACATTATTTATATCACATACCATAAACACATCTCTAGAATTATCAGTGCTAACAGAATTAGCATTTTCCTTATTGTGGTAATTGTTATAGCTGTCCCTATTTTCCTTCTTGGGTTTCCTACAATCATTAATGTAGTGTCCTTTTATACCACAATTATAGCATTTTCTTTCCCTTTTAATACTATCTTGATTATTATCACGGGTCCGGGATTTACTCCTACTTCTACTCCTTCCTCTACTGTTTTTCCTATACTTGTGATCAGAATTCCGGTTACTGGTTCTACCTCTTACTGCATTAACCTCATTACTAGGTTGGTTGGCCTTATTAGTCCTAATGTCCATTTCCTTGCTTTTTAATCCATTTATGACAGTGTCGAGGTTAACGTTATCTCTACCGTATTTTATTGCTGCTTTCACATCACTATAGGTGTCAGGAATGGCATTCAACAAAACTATGGGAGTGTAATCATCTATGTTTTTTTCTCCGGTGAGTTTTATATCCTGAACTAGTTTGGTGAAGTCATCTATGTTCTTGGATATGTCTAACTTATATCTAAAAAACTTCTCTAAGAGAAAGAGCTTACTAGGCAAGGATGTTTCCGTGTATAGTTCTTCTAACCTATCCCATAACTCCCTAGCAGTTTCTTGTTTACCAACTTTCCGTATTACAGAGTCAGACAGGTTTAGTATTATGGAGGAATATGCAAATTCATCATCTTCTAGTTTCTTGTCATCAGTGGTATTATCAGAATATCTATCATCTATTGCTTTAAACACCTGTTGTATTAATATGCCTTTCATTTTCTGTTGCCATATAGAGAAATCAGATTTACCATCAAAAGGAAGCAAATTATAACCAGCCATATGAAACGAAAAATATCACACAGATTCAACAACAAAAAATTTCCCAGAAACAGTAACAGAGTAACGATAACAGATAATAGAACAGAAACGATTGTAATACCCAAAAATTAATCAACTCTGAACCTCAACCAGATACCCGATAGAGCAGTGAGGGATCAGAGGAATGTAACCAGTGCACAGAGCAGTGTTATAACAATATTTTTACCAACAGATCCAAAACAGTAAAATAAGCACTAAGCAGTTTTACCAACAGATCCACAACAGTAAAATAAGCACTAAGCAGTTTTACCAACAGATCCACAACAGTAAAATAAGGACAGAGTTAAAAGGATTTTACCGAACCCACGATCTCACCCAGAACCGGTTAAACACCGGCTCTGATACCACTGTTAGAAGTGGAAAGAATCACTTTGCGGAAGCACACTAAATATAAATAATTACAGCGGGGGAAATGGGTGTTATCACACTTATAATTACAGATCCGGGGTTAAATAACAAAGATGAATAATGAACAGTAATAACCAAAGAAATACAAACTAAGTAGAATAACTCAGATGATAGCAAAATCTAACAGTCTCAGGGACAGATCCCTTTTAGGCTCAGAGAGCCACGAACCAGAGAGTGGTCACGACTATCGACAAGTCGGCACTCAACTAAAGGACCCGGTTGCACCACAGTTCAAATAAACCGCCGAAAAAAGGACCCAAGTTCCGACCACACCAAGTCACCACACTGTTTCCCACCAAGGGTTTCAAGGTTTCACAAAGAAAGGGCTTAAGATATCACTGAAAAAATCATAAACGTATTCCGACTATTTTGGGAGTAAGAAATCGGCCTTTTATAGCCATCTCCCATCCAAACTAGGGTGGGATCCTTTGGCTCCATATTAGGTAGGAGATCAATCTATGGAGGAAGATTGTCTCCATACCATACTTAGAGGAGGAATGAAGAAGGAATGAGAAAGAGAGAAAAGAGTAGCAGCGGCGCCGTTAGGGCAACAAGGGGAAAGGCTGAAAATGAAAAATGGGTTTAGGGTTTGTAGGTTTAAGTATGTTCTTACATGGGTCGGTTCGGGACAAAAGTGGGTCATCGGGTTTATTACATGTTGGTCCATCCTTGGTCTTTAGTTGGGCCTTTCCTTGTGATAAGTCATGGGCCAACTTCATCATTTACCTTTGATCTTTGCCCGCAAAGTTCAACCTACTTATCATTGATTTGTTTACTTAATCGATTTGCACGTCCGTCTCACTGAGTTTAACATGAGGCAGAGAGTGCCAAAATTGCATTTGTCCTTCTACACTTTTAAATCATTCCCTTTTATAGAATTTTTGAATAGGTCCCAACATTTCAAATTTTTATCACTATATGCTCAAGAATATTTTTCATCAAAAACCTAAACAATAAAATCACGTGTTCGGTATATGACTGATGTTTTTTAACGAAAAGTGATTTTTAGGATTAAATTTGAGGAAAAAATTGAAATATTGGGACCATTTAAAAAATCGCATAAAGTGAAGGACCAAATATGAAGACTCTCCTATCATGTAAGACAAAAAATATAATTTTGACCTTCCTAGCCATTACTCATTTATTCCTTTTTCATCAATCGCCTTTACTTTTCCAAGCTTAGTAAAGGTTTGGATTGCCTTTTTTCAAATTATTTCATCTTTTATCCTTGAAATTGCACTTAATTTTTAAGGAATTTTTTTTTAGTCCATTAAGTTGATTCTCGTTCAATTTTAGTACACTAACTTTAATAGTTTTTAAGTTTATACACTATATTGCAAAAATGCTTCAATTAGGTCTACTGGTAGCCGAAAAATAGCATGTGCACGGCACATGCTGCAAATTTAGGGATTTTTTTATCCTATGTGGCACTAAAAAATGACTTCGCACTTGAGGTGGACATTTTTTTTTTTTTTATCTATTCTTTGCACATAAACACTTACATTAAAAAAAAAAGTCAAATTGCATAAAAACAAACTTTGAATTTATATTTTACAATAGCTTTCATGATACTTCGTCCCTGCATGCATATAATAAATAATCTACACACTTCAAAAAAAAATAAAAATAAAGAATCTACTTAAATATATTATATTTGACACAACAAAAAAATATAAACAATTAAAATTTTAGATAACTATAAATAATTACTTTGTAAATACTTATAGATTATAAAAATTGATTATTATTTTACAAGAAATACATAAAATTATTATTTTATAAATAATTATAGATTATATAGATAATAAATACATAAAATTATAGATAACTATAAATAATTTTAGTTTGTTATGAATAATTATTTTATTTAATTATAAAATTAAAAATACATAATTTTATTTTATAAAAAATAAATAATATAATGTAAAAATTTATTCATCCTGATAATGCCCTATATCCATAGCATCTAAAAGTTTTATTACTCTTTCTTCATTATCAAGGGCTATTGATTCTTCACTAGTCTTCACAATCTGTTTAGTCTTTCAAAAATTAAATCGGCCGAAATTATAAATTAATCTAGAATTTACCTTGGGAATTGTCCATTTATTTAATTGACTCAAATTCTTAGGAATTTCATATTCTTCCTTTTTGGAATTTCTCAATATACTTATGGGAAATTAATTTGAACTTGCATTCAAGAAGGTTTAAATCTATGCAATGAAATTAGATAAAATAAACAAATTAAAAGACAAAATTTAAGAGAGAAGAAACAACTAGGAGAATTTTGTGCTCAATTTGGGATAGAAATGATGCCGTCAGATAGACAAAAAATTCCCAAATACAGGACTCCAGAGGGAAAAAGGAAAAGACATAAAAAACGAAGTGATAGAAAGGAAAAAAATAAACGAAGAAACATAACCAGGAAAGACGAATGGAAAACTAAAAATAATGTAACAAAAAAGATAAGAAGATGTAACATATATGGTGAAACAAACCACCTTGCAAACAGATGTAGAAATAAAAGAGCTAAAAGATTAAAAAAAAAAAAGATTAATAGTCTTAAATTAGAGGACCAAGAAAAAGAAAATATAATAAATACAATATTTTCTGAAGAAAGAGAATCCTCTGGATCTGAGGAATTAGAAGAAAAAGATAATCAAGACGAATTCGGAAATATAGAAGAAAATCCTGAAAATTTATCGACTTTGGATGAATCAAATGAAGAAGAAACTTCCTCATGTGGTAAACAAGGGACTAATGAAGAAGAATCAGATGATGAATTTTATGAATTAATGATACAATTCAAAGATCTAGCAACAGTAAATGTCCTTACAGATAATCATATAGTTGAATTGCTTAGGAAAATTAAGGACCCTGAGATAAGAAATATTATCCTTAGTAAAATGGATAATAATAAAGATTCATCGTCTGAGTCAAACCAGGCATATGGAAACTTAATTAGTAAACCATTTGAACCTTATACAATTACTGAAGGTAAAAGAATACTTAGAGAAAAACAAACAATTAAAGATAACCCTTCCACTGCAGAAGATCTAAAATTAGAAGTTGAAAAATTAAAAGAAGAAATAAAAATTATTAAGAAATATAATCAGACTCTTACTACTAGGATAGAAAATATTAGAAATAGACAAAAACAATAAATTTATTGAATTAAGCAAAGAAAAAATTGAGGATGATTTTCTATCCACATTAGAGGTAGTGAGTAGTCACTACAAAAAAAAAAAAAAAAAAAAAAACGGGAATTGAAACGGTAACAGGAACAGTTTTTTTATTATTTGGAACGGTCAATACTTCACTTGAACCTTTTGGACTGCAATTAGGAACGGTTGAGGAATCGGAGGCTATCCGTGGCAATAAGAGGCGATCCTAATTATTAGGAACGGTAACGAGTTTACCGTTCCTATTTGGGAATGGTTTTTGGCACCTTTTGGTACAACCGTTCCTAATTACCTTCGTACGTATAAATTTATATTTTTTTGCACTTGGAACACTTTATAAACATTAGGAACGGTGGCATCGAAACTAAATCGCGCAATTAAGAACGGTAGGTAGAACACTTTTTGGAATAGTCCCCTTATGTTGTAGATAAAATTTAGCATGGTGTTTGGAATACATGTAGGAACGGTTAGTTGTAGAGATTAGGACCGGCAATTGGAATATATTTTGTCGCAAGCCTTAGGAACGGTTTTAGCACTCTAACTTTGGAATAACATTTTGGACCAATTTTTGGTATTGTCTTTAGAACGAAAGTCTAACCACGAAAGAATTGATTTTGGAATACAAGTAGGCACGGTAAGTCCCATCTTTAGGAACGGTTTACTTGTATAGTTGGAATGGTTATTTCATCGGCATTGGGAACCGTAAGTTTTTGAAAAAGTCAAATATAGGAACGGTACATTGCGCTGATTAACCGTCTAAAGTACCGTTCCTAAATAATGAATTATTTATTTTTTATATTGATAGTTTTTATCATTTAAATATAAATTAAATTATTAATAATATTTTGATTATATAATTAATATTTAAATATGAAAAACTGCATAATTTAGAAATAAAAATTATATTAAATACGAATATTTTCCGATTTGATTACAAAAAATCAAAATAAAAAAGATACATAATTTACTCCTCGTCCCCATCGGCCTCGTCCATCTCGTCAATGTCTGGAAAGGTGGGGTCTCTAGGAGGCCTTGACGGGCCGGCGCCGGAGTGACTGGTCTGCATGTCCTTCATCATGTCCATCAAGTCCGCTATCATCTCCTCGAAGCGGCCCAACCGACCCTCCACGTTTTACGAAGGCGCTGGCTCTGGTGTGGGGTAACGGTCTGGCTGAGACCCAGGGCCTCAGAACCAAGACCAAATACTCGGCCCTTGTTCTTGCCCCCGATGTAAGTGAGCCACATCTGCTGCTTGGTCTGCGCCACCGAGCCCTCTGATTCGGAAGCAGGATCCTCAGGATTGCACGGGGCTTGAGACTGATGATCCTCCATCATCTTCTGGAACATCTCCTACAAAAATAATTACAATAAATTAGAAAATTTTCAAACATTTAAAAAAATAAAGTAGAATGTATTAGTTACAACTTACCGCCAACTCTGCTGCCCTCGACCCGCTCCAGCCGCCGTCAGCCTTCTTCTTATAGCATCTGGAGAATAACTCCATCTGCTTCACTGGCCGGCCGAGCTGCTTCTCCTGTAAAAAGAAATGGGAAACAGTTATTATAATTTTAATTTAATAGTAATAAATAATTGAAATAACATTAGATATCTTACCATTTTCCGCTTGTGCATACCGACGGAGACAGATCCCCAGCGGTACACAATAGCGGATGCGGCTGGGTTGGCGTTCCGATACGCCTTGTTCTTCTCGCACTTCTGCTTGAACTCCGGGGAATCCCAGTATAGGAGGAGCTGCCGCCAGACCTCGGCGAGTGTGATGTACTGGCGCGCGGATGGTGGTGGCAGTTGTGGGGCCGGTGGGGGTGGTGGTGGTGGGGGCAGTCCATGGACTGGCTGGATCGATCGCCAGTGCAGTAGTGGATGGTCCGGGCTGCTGATCCAGCACAGCGGTAGACGCACCGGGCTATTGATCCGGCGCAGCGGTAGACGCACCGGGCTGTTGATCCGGCGCAGCGGTAGACGCACCGAGCTGCTGATCCGGCGCAGGTGGAACACTGCTTCCCCATCCTGAGAAGCAACACCGGCCGTCGGTATAGCCGGTTCGCCGCGACCATGGCCACGACCACGACCACGTCCACCTCCACGAGGTGGAAAATCCGACCAGACATTATCTAAAAAAAATCATGTAAGTATCAATTTATTTCAATAATGAAAATTTTCTAATTTATTCTAATATATTCTAATATATATGCAAACTAAATTCTACAACTGTATATATTTATACTAAATACCATAATTTTACCATAAAATTGCACTAAATCCTTCCAATTATAATATTTTTAATTATCATATTTTTTAAAAAATTCAAATTTCCAGATTTTCAAAAAAAATTCAAATTTCCAGATTTTTAAAAAATTCAAATTTTTAGATTTTTAAAAAATTCAAAATTCTAGATTTTCAAAAAAATTCAAAACTCCAGATTTTTAGAAAATTCAAATTTCCAGATTTTTTAAAAAAAATTCTAATTTCCAGATTTTAAAAAAAAATCAAATTTCCAGATTTTTAAAAAATTCAAATTTCCAGAATTTTAAATAAATTCAAATTTCCAGAATTTTAAGAAAATTCAAATTTCCAGATTTTTAAAAAATTCAAAATTCCATATTTTTAAAAAATTCAAATTTCCCGATTTTGAAAAAAAATTCAAATTTCCAGATTTTTCAAAAATTCAAATTTCCAGATTTTTAAAAAATTCAAAAATTCAGATTTTTATCATATTCAAATTTCCCGATTTTAAAAAAAAATCAAATTTCCAGATTTTTAAAAAAACTACAAATTTTCAGAATTTTTAAAAAAATCCAAATTTCCATATTTTTCGAATTTTTAGATTTACAGAAATATACCCAAATTACAGAAATAGTAAATTTTCAGATTTTCCAAAAATACAAATTTCCAGATTTTTCACATTAAATTTTCTGTTTTATATTTTCAGATATAAAGCAGAATTTTTTTTTGAAATTTTTGATAATATTAGAAAATAATAACCTATATTCCATCATATTTATAGAAATTTGATTAAAATTGAAAAAATTAACCACAAAATTACCATAAATTACCTACAATTACAGAAAATTAATAAACTACATTACATTCACAAAAATTACTCAATTACAAGAAAATTTACAGAAAAATCCCAGAAAATTCACAGAAAATTACAACATAATATCCTATATCCTACATAAAATTACCATAAAATTACAGAAAAATACGACAATTAAACGAAAATTACAGAATTTACAGATTACTCCCCTAACTAAACGGAAATTACAGAAAATTCCCTAACTATTCACAAATTACAGAATAAAATTACAAATATTACAACATAATTTTTACATGCATTTTCAGAAAATAAAAATAGAAAAAATAAAAGTAGGGTGGTTTTTGGAAACCCTACTTGGTACTACGACGGCGGAGGGATGGTAGCGGCTTGCAGTGGCGACTGACGACGGGGGCGCTGGCAGCGGCGACTGACGCGGGGTATGGCGGCTGGCGGCTGTGGGGGAAGGGGGCGTTGACGCAACTGTGGGGAGGGGGTGGGCGCTGACGACGCGGCGCTGGAGGCGGCCGGCGGCGTCGGTAGGAGAGGCGCTGATGGCGGCGGAGGTGGGAGAGTGAGATTGAGGGGGAAAGAGAGATTGAGGGGGAGAGTGTGAGGGGGAGAGTGAGATTGAGGGGGAAGAGGGAGAGGCAGAAAATGGGTAAAAATCGGCCAAGGGGTGAATTTATATTAGGATTTTGGAACGGTAACATTTTGTATTGACCGTTCCTAAGACCAACCCAAAGTTGCAAAACAACGTCGTTTTGCTTTTAAAACGACGACGTTTTACGACATATTACTTATAATAAACTTACTAGGAACGGTAATGTAATATGCCTTGTGTTACAGGTACCGTTCCTAAATTGAAAAACGAAGACGTTTTAATACATATTACTTATAATAAACTTACTAGGAACGATCATGTAATATGTCAAGTGTTACAGGTACCGTTCCTATCTTGAATAACGCCGTCGTTTCTTTACCTGTACATAGTTACCGTTCCTATTTCTATATCGTACCGTTCCTATATGTATTACAATGTTTTTGCTATTTTCTTAGATAATAAATATAAATTAAGAAAAACACGTTTCGAACACTTATTTTATTAAATAAACGTATACAATTGGATGTTTAAAGATTTTAAAAATCTGTAATAATTTCCAAAAAATAGACACACGTTCACAATATGAACTATTTTTATATATTTATGTTTGTTAGTATTTCACAGATGTAACTAGCATCCTATATTGTTGTACTGCACGGCATAATCAGACCGTCAAAATTTCAATCAGACCGTTAGATATGATATAACATACAAAAGAATACATTATAGGTCGTTTTGAAATATTTCGGTGTGCGGATGTCGAGGTATCGTATCCGGTCAGTATTTATCATAACAAAAACAGATGCATCCTTAAATCTGGGTTACTGATTGAGAATCAAACCGTTGGACATCAATTCGTATCCATAACCTTGTATGTGTTAAAAAATGGTGTCGATCCGGCTGACGGATGTTGAGATATCGGATAAATTGGTTGGAGTTGTAATACTAGGAACGGTTACCTAATGGACACCGTGTTCCCAATACCGTTCCTATTATAAAGAACGATGTCGTTTTAATGCACTCACGTAGTTACCGTTCCTACTAAAATCTGGAACAGTCATGTGTAAACTTATCGTTCCTACTATAATCTGGAACAGTCATGTGTAAACTTACCGTTCCTACAGTTGAATTTCCCACCAATTTTTCATCGGGTGCCAAAAACGAAATATTGGACTACAGTTTGGAACGGTCGTAGGTTTTCACCTACCATTCCTAATTCAAATTTCCCTCATTTTTTTTTAATTAGCCGCCATATTTGAAATATTGTACCTCAAATAGGAACGGTCCTGATAAATTTGGACTGTTCCTAATTCAAATTTCCCTCATTTTTTTTAATTAGCTGCCATATTTGAAATATTGTACCTCAAATAGGAACGGTCCTCATAAATTTGAACCGTTCCTAATTCAAATTTCCCTCATTTTTTTTAATTAGCCGCCATATTTGAAATATCGACCCAACGACAATTAAACAGTACAATGTGCATGTTTGGAATTAGTGGGTAATCTAGTTGAATTATCTCTTCCAAAATTCCATAGAAGTCAGAATCCGTGTCTGTATATGATGAGCTTTTGACACAAACACCACAATTCATTGTTGACTTCCCGACATTGTGACGTTCAGTGTGGAAATTGAAGCCATTGACGAAGTAAGATAGGTATGTCGTCACTTCTGCTCTTGGCCCCCAATAATGCAAATTCAACAATTCGTCGTTTGTGTGATTCAATTTGGGTTTCACCTGCAATTAATGATATATATAGCAATTGAAATAATTGATTACAAATTAATGATCATACCACATTAATTACAAGAAATCGATGATACTTAGACGAGCCTTGAACCAATCCTTGAATTGTGTCACCACTAATTGATTAATTATCGAGTCCTCCGAATTGTGTTGCTCGAACAGTTCATTCAGGAATGACCTGTTATAGTAAAATTGATAGTTATAAATATACATGTAATTGAACTTGAAATGATTCACACGAGATAATTATGTTTGTATAAGACACTTACCCATAGTACGGTGCAACTACTTCACAATTACACAAGACGTATGTCTCGATAGTATGAAGTTCCTCCCCGCTCAGCCATCTCTTCTTCGAGGCTCCACTTGCTCGGCTTGGGTAATTGAAAATGGACCGAACAATTCAATCGTCGTTGCTCGTGAGATCATCGTTCCGACCGGGTCTATTTCGCTTTCACAGAATGTGCGGTTCGAAGTAGTGCGAGGAGAAAAGTCCGATTTCTTCGACAATATAAGCCTCTATAATTGACGCCTCGACGTGTTCTTTGTTTTTCACCTTTTTCTTCAAATCGCGTAGGAATCTATTCATATGACAATTTATTAAAATGCAAATAATAAGTATATATTTAACAGTATTAATTATTTAATTATCTTTCAAATGGGTACATCCACCTGTATTGCACGGGACCCCCAACGCGCGCCTCATATGGAAGGTGAACAATTAGATGCTCCATTGAGTCGAAAAAGGAAGGAGGAAAAATTTTCTCGAGGTTGCACATGATGACGGCTACAGTATCTTCCAATTCTTTTACCTTGGGAACATGTAGTGTTGTTGAGCATAGGATCTGGAATAGAAGGCTGACTTCCGTCAAGGCCCCCCACACGTGCTCTAGAAGCATTTCACGGAAAGCAACTGGAATCAATTTCTGCATGAATACATGACAATCATGGCTCTTCATGCCGTGCATCCTCAACTCTTTCAGGTCGACGCAACGGGCCAAGTTAGAGGTATACCCATCAGGAAATCTAAGATAACGAATCCACTCATATATCTTCTTCTTTTGCTCCTTCGTCAGTGTATATACCGCCTTGGGCATCACGTTCGGTCTCCTTTCGTCCACCTCAAGCTCCGACCGATTACATATGATCTTCAGATCCTTCCGTGCATTCAGATTGTCCTTCGTTTTTCCCTTGATGTCCATCACAGTATTTAATATATTATCGAACACATTCTTCTCAATATGCATGACATCAAGATTGTGTCGTATTAGATGCGCCCCCCAGTATTCAAGCTCTCAGAATATGCTTTTCTTCGTCTACTTATGGTCGACACCGTAGCCTTCTGGTTCACTCAACGATTGTTCGACAGCAACACTAAATGCATCGACACGAGTTCGGATCTGTTCTCCAGTCAGCCTGGGACGTGCAACCTTCCTCTCCATTCGGTTTTTAGTGAAGGCTTTCTTGTTCCTGCGATAAGGATGAACTGGTGGTAGGAATTGCCTGTGGCAGTCAAAATAGCATGCCTTCTGACCGTGCTGTAAATAGAATGCCCGTGTGTCCTCCATACAAACTGGACACCCCATAACACCGGCGGTACTCCATCCAGACGCCATACCATAAGTAAGAAGGTCGTTCACTGTACACATCAATGCGGCATGCATCATGAATGCCTGGTTTTCACAGTATCGTGCGTACGTACACCCACATGCCATAAATTCTGCAACTCCTCGATCAACGGCTCCAAGTAGACATCGATAAGACGTTTGGGATTAGATGGGCCAGGGATCACCATCGTTAGGAACATATACTCAGACTTCATGCACATTCCCGGTGGGAGATTGTACGGTATAAGTATCACCGGCCAACATGAGTAAAGTTACCATTGTAATATAGCCATTAGCGCATATTAGGAGAGGCAACAGGAACGGTAAAGTTACCATTGTAATATAGCCATTAGCGCATATTAGGAACGGTATGAGGCACAACAAAAATGGACCGTTCCTACTTGGAGTACAGTTTGGACCGGTACTTGTAACACAATTGCACTTACTATATACCTGTAATTTGGAACGGTAATTGCATCACATTTTTCCCCATGGCATAAAAGGGCCTCCTGTAGGACGACATGTTGGAACGGTCGGTCAACAGGAACACAGATAGTAACGGTCAGTGTTCCCGATCGGCCTGCCGTTGCAAATCTCACACATGTGTTCCAAATTGAAGTCCAAAATATATCAGGTCCCCTTTAGGAACGGTTATAGGTGTACAAATTGGCTCGCTATTTTTGGCACTCTAATAGGAACGGTCAGACCGTTTCTATTAATCTGTATTACAATTAGCACAACTGTGACGTCATCAACAGTTTACCGTTCCACAATAGTTCCTACAACCGTTCCTACGTGGAACGGTAACTGGAACGGTCATCCCTAACCGTTCTATTCCCGCATTTTTTTTGTAGTGAGTCAAAAATAGAATATAAAGATTGACTTGTTGATAAGTAATAATTTTAGAAAAACATTTACTGCCCTAGTAGATAGTGGGATAGATATTAATTGTATAAAAGAAGGGTTAATACCAACCAAATACTTTGAAAAAACAACTCATTCATTATCCTCTGCCAATGGGCAAAAATTGAAGATAAGTTTTAAAATCCCAAAAGCTTATATATTTAATAATAAAAAATGTATCCCTATGAGTTTCCTATTAATCAAGGACTTAACAAATGAAAAAGGCACACCCTTCCTAAAAAAGATTTTCCCAATAAAAACCATTAATGAAAAAGGCAAATAGGAACATTTGAAGATGAGATAATAAAATTTGAATTTATTACTCAACGAATGGATAAGGTTATTAATGAAATAAGAGATTTAATAATTTCTAAAACAAATCAAATTTGTTTCATAAAAGAAGAAATTATTCTTTACAGATAAATGAGTTACTTGAAAATCTAAAATTACAAGCAAAAATCAAAATGGTTCAAAATAGATTCGAACTTGAGACATGTAATGAACATCCTAATGCATTTTGGCACAGAAAAAAACATATTGTAAGCCTCCCTTATGAAACTGAATTTTTGGAGAAAAATATTCCCACTAAGGCGAGACCTTGTCAAATGAACTCCGAATATTTAGAGTTATGCAAAGAAGAGATTAAGGGATTAATAGATAAAAAAACTAATTAGATCCTCTAAACTACCTTGGTCATGTACTGCTTTTTATGTTAATAAACATGCAGAACAGGAAAGAGGGAGACCTAGACTTGTTATTAATTACAAGCCCCTCAATAAGGTCTTAAAATGGATAAGGTATCCAATCCCCAATAAGAAAGACCTTTTAGATAGATTACATAAGGCAATAATTTTTTCAAAATCTAATTTAACATCAGGATATTGGCAGATCTAAATAAATGAATCAGACAGATATAAAACTGCATTTACAGTTCCTTTTGGCCATTATGAGTGGAATGTAATGCCTTTTGGTCTGAAAAATGCACTTTCAGAATTCCAGAATATCATGAATGATATTTTCAACCAATTATCGAACTTTATTATTGTTTATATTGATGACATCTTAGTTTTCTCTAATAACATAGAAGACCACTTTAAACATTTAGAGATGTTTAAAACATTAGTCGTCCAAAATGGATTAGTATATATCTAAACCAAAAATGAGTATCTTCCAAACTAAGATAAGATTTTAAGGCCACAATATTGAAAAAGGAGAAATAATTCCCATTAACAGGTGCAAAGAGTTTTGCAGATAAGTTTCCTGATAAAATTATTGATAGAACTCAATTACAAAGATTCTTAGGAAGCCTAAACTATATAGCTCCATATGACAAAAATCTTGCACAAGATATAACATTATTATATGATAGGCTTAAGAAAAATCCATCGGAATGGACAGAGGATCACACTAAAGTAGTTAGGCTAATAAAACAAAAGGTTAAATCATTACCATGTCTAACACTCGCAAATCCTAATTGGAAGAAAATAATAGAAACAGATGCTTCTGAAATAGGATTTGGAGGAATATTGAAGCAATATTGATAATAATAAGCAAGATTATTTAGTTAGATTCCATTCCAGAAAATGAAAAGCAGCCCAGTTAAATTATGCTACAATGACTAAAGAAGTTCTTGCTATCGTTAAATGTGTTTTAAAATTCCAAGATGACTTATTGAATCAAGAATTTATTATCAGAACAGATTGTTCTGCTGCTAAGTTTATGTTTAATAAAGACTTTAAGCATGATGTTTCTAAACAAATGTTTGCCAGATGGCAACCACATTTAGCCCCATTTAATTTTACAGTAGAACACATTAAAGGAAAGACTAATAGTCTCCCTGATTTCTTATCAAGAGAATATCTAAATGAACATTAACATTGGAAAATTTAACTGGATTGGAGGAGAATTCTTTAAAGGAATAAGTACCTCCTCTAAAATCCCAAATTATTTGGTTGAAGAAAGAATTGAAGGAGAGAATTATTGGATGAATGGGTTAAAATGACCTGTATATAAATTTAAATTTTGGGATGAACCAATCGAATATAAAGCACGACTCAAAAGAATTCAAAGAATAATAAGAAAAAAGATTGAGGAAATAAAAAAGATTATTTCTGAAATTCTTGTTCAACATCCAGATGCAAACATGTCTTATCATTATCGCATAAAAAATATTTGGATAGCAAATTTGCTATATCACCAAAAAATTGCAGGATATTATGCCAGTTAAATGAATAATCCTTTTATTGCAGGAATGCTTCCTCAAAGAGGAAGAGGCAGAAACTCCTCCAATCAGAGAGGAGGTAGATTTAGACTAGGCGAAATTATACGCCAAGGTAACAGATCATTAATTAAAGACAACATTTCCGGAATAGGGAAATATAGTAAAGTCTCTGAAGAAGAAAATGAGCTCTTCCAGCAATTCCTCATATTTAAAAAAGAGCAGAAAAAAATCGCTGCCGAAGAAGTATCATCTTCTTCAGTATCTTATGCTAAAATACTTGAAGAAGGAGATGAATTAGCAAACTATAAATTTAGTGAACATCAGGAAGTAATTATACTCCTAGAAAATGAGGATTTAAGGCGGGAGAAAGATCCATGGTATCTAATGAAAAGATATCTGGATGTGACAGCATTCACAGCAGGTTCATATAAACCGAGAGCTCATTATGAGTGCATCCTGAAAGCAATGCAAAGTGTCGAAATTACTCACACATATTCCAACAATGGAAAAGAATTTAATTACTCAAAAGCAGTAATAAAAAAATTCATTACTGCTGTTGAATGCGGAATCAACCCATTAGGTGAAAAAGAATATATTCACTCGGAATCTAAATCCCCGATAAAATTCAATTATTGGGACTATGTTGAGGCATTCAACAAAACTTTTCTCTATGAAAATTATAAGAGAAAACACACGTTTTTTCAAAATTTGTCCATTAGTTTTCCAACAAGAAGTACCAAATTGGGTATTTTAATGGTGATTAAATTATGGTCCTCCCATTTCTATACCCCCTGAAATTTTCCAGGGTTATTATACGGAATGGATCAATTGTTCGCCAAAAATTATCCAGGTGGAGAAATAAAAAAAATGGATTGAAGGAATGACCTCATTTTTCTTTTTTATGGAATTCTCACTTCCATGGATATGGAAATGGCTACCTGAAGTAGGAATGACCCTACAAAAAATTCCCTGTATTAAAAGGAAATCTTGTTCTAAATTCTGGAGCAAATTAATGCTCATCAATCTAGAAACAAAAAAATATTTTTATCAAGAAGCACTCGATGAAATGGAGGAAAAGCTTCAAGAATATAAGGCATTCCTGGAGAAGGAAGAAAATCAGACTCCTAGCCCCTTCAAGCAAATATCACAAAGAATCAGGAGCAAAAAAGGTATCATCTCTAAAGAGCAAATGATTGAGGAATATCTCAATCAGGTCCACAAAGACCTCAAACGAAATCTGACAGGAGCAGAGTCCCCAATGGAGACCTCTTCCAAAGATGAAGAAAATAAGTATTCTTGTTTAGCAAGAGAATCACAAGACCCATTTGAAGAACCCAATCACGAAATTATTCTTGATCAATTATTTCAGGGAATCAGGACTGCTTTGAAAGCAAAGTCAAAAGTTGGGACTTCTGAATCTTCGGAAGAACAAAGAATAGATTACCACAAGATATCCGAAGCAGAATCGGAAGAAAATAATTTCTCCAAAATAATAAAGAAATGAAAGCAGACAACATATAAATGCCGGAAGAAGACAAAGTCGGAAAACCTTGACCGAGTCAAAGACACGAACATGTGTCATACATGCAGCAACACGTGTCACACATACAACAACACGTGTCATTCATGCAGCATGTCTGGAAATAACTCCAGCCATTTGTCTCTAATGCAGAGGACATCTGTCATTTACGAATGGACTTGAAATAATACTTTCAGGTCCGACCTTTCCTATAAATACACCCTCTTAGCTCATTAGGAGCAGGCTAGAAATACTCTTGTACATGTATATCATCTTTTCCTCCCTCACTAAATAAGACTTCAGTTTTGTGCACGGGTTTACACTTCTATAAGTTTTTTACTTTAAATTATTGTATGTATTTATCGTATTTATATTCCTTTTAATTTTGCTCTTAGCCTAATGAAAGGCTAAATCTATACTGTTGAATTATCCATGATAACGAAGATGGTAAGGTTCTAAAAAAAAAGTATTTTAAATTCATAATAAATATACGGGTAAAATGAATGAATATGGAAAGGAGACCCTTTGGGTCGTTCCCTTAAATTATGAGTATGAAGGAGGTCTGTGTTGCCACTGCTGCCCGGTTTTGCCGAGTATGGCATTGTTTGGGCCTTTTGGTGGTGTTTTAAGACTGAATCCGTACTTATTAATTTAACGGTGCGTAAAAAGTTCCCAAATTTACTCTATTCCTATTCATTTAAATTCTCTCTATATATGTCACAATTTAATATACTCCTTTATTTTGATCGCCTTTCGCCTACATGGTTGGATTTACATTCCGCCTACATGGTCGGATTTATATTCCGCCTACATGGTCGGATTTTAAGACGAGGTTTTGTATATTCCCGATCCCTCCATGGCATTTTGCCATGGCTCCTTATGGTATCAGAGCCATGTTGTTGAAGTTGTATTGGATAATTCAACAGTACTTGTTTAATATATTGCTTAATATGCAATATTTATCTGTTTCAGATATAAATACTGTTAAAAATTTCAAAAAGGAAGAATATGAAATTCCTAAGAATTTAGGTCAATTAAATAAATGGACAATTCCCAAGGTAAATCCTAGATTAATTTATAATTTCAGCCGATTTGATTTTTGGAAGACTAAACAGATTGTGAAGACTAGTGAAGAATCAATAGCCCTTGATAATGAAGAAAGAGTAATAAAACTTTTAGATGCTATGGATATAGGGCATTATCAGGATGAATATACATTTTTACATATAGGACTAGTACAAATTGCCTTTAAACCCTTAACATTAGAAGGTTTGCCTAAAAGCTTTTTAGCTACCCTTAGAGATGTCAGGAATTTAGATTGGAAATTTTTTTTGATTGGGATAATACAGTCCAGTCTAGCTCATGGCCCAGTTTTTTTTAATGTTTATCCGAATTTACAATTATCCTTGTCGGATGCTAATATATTGGATGCTTTAACATTAAATGTTAAGACTCATGGGTATAATTATTCACCCGGATCTGAATTAATATGTTTATATTATAGACCATATTATAAACTTCTCCATACCCTTAATCCTAATTGTAGGATACAAGACAATAAGTCTCTAGAACAAACTATACTTTTTGAAACAAATTTACATAGTTCTAGAATTAATACTAGGAGGCAAATAAAATGGAGTGAAATAGAATTTCCAGAAAGTTGGATAATTGAGAAAGAAGTTCCAATTTTAAGTCACATAGAAAGCAATAATGCTAGTATTATTCAAAATTCAGAAGGAAATGTTAGAATAAACTTTATTAATAATCAACCGAAATGTTTAAGAATCAATTCTTCAAGATATTCTACAGTATCATATTTTTCACCAGTTGAAATTATGACTCTATCTAGAGCATCCACTTCCCGAATTAAAGAAGAAAGTAACCAAGAAGATATAAGAGAAAATAAAGTTGAAGAAATAAGGATTTAGTCTAATAATATTGCTAAAGGAATATATAAGGATCCAAGATTAAATGAAGAATTAACTTCAGAAACAAATTTCTGTTTATAAATGAATAGTCTAGATCTAATTGATTTGGAAATAGAGATCCCATTTGTAGATTATTCTAAAACAATAGATTTTAGTTCTGGATCTCTAGTTAGAAAAGAAATTCAAAAAGAATTCAGGGAAGAGAGATGGAAGCCATTTAGGAAATGGTTCTTTGAAAACTTTAATATAACAAACCAAAAAATGATCTTACACAATTCTATAAAGAATTAGCTATAAGAAATAAAATAGTTGCTTTTGTTCCTTTGGTTTATCGTTAAATATTCAGAACAATATTTGAATGTATTAGAGAGAAAATAATTTCTAGATAATGGGAAAGTTGTTAATAACATATTTCCACCTCAAAAATCATTTAAAATGAACTCGAATGAAATAGAAATTAATTTCAAAGCATTTTCAAAATTAATTGAAGACGACACCCTAACGATTACAATGGCTCAAATTAATGAGATGATGGAAAAAACAAAATTATACAAATTTGTATTTAAATATTATAGCAGAACAAATTACGAAACTAAATAAAAAAAATAGATAAAATATCTAATTGGCAATAGAAAATTAGTTCTAAAAATACGATAATTAGTGGGGTAAATAAAGAAATTATAGCAAAATCATAACCGCCTCCTGAAATTGAAGATTTTCATTTAAAACCCTTACGAGAATTAGAGAAATTATTGGATCAAAAATTTAGGGACTTAAAATTAAATACCTTAAGTGATGATATCACTACTGAAAATAGTAGAAAAAATTTGCCAGAAGGAATAAATAAAATAGAGAAATATGCTAGGAAGCCTATGCAAACAAAATTTTATTACCCTAGGCCCACACCTCAAGACATACTATATGAAGAACAAGAGATTTATGACCAGCATAGCTATAATGGAAAACAAATTTATGAATGGAATATTGATGGATATACAGAAAGACAAATCTACAATACTATTCATAGAATGATGATGTACAGTACTGTCTGTAAAGGAAATAATAATCAGATAAGGCTATTGCTAAAATGATTATAGCAGGTTTTACGGGCCAATTAAAAGGTTGGTGGGATAATTATCTTAGCCCGATAGACAGAAATAAAATTTTGAGTACAGTCAAACCAGAAAATATGAAAGAACAAGCAGTTTATACCCTTGCCATAAATATAGTAGAACATTTTACAGGGAGATGGTATGATAATAGTGAAAATATTAGGACCCTATTACAGAATTTCCAATGTAAAACTCTAACATCATTTAGATTCTACAAAGATGTCTTCCTTACTAGAGTAATGGAACTCCCAGAATCCAATGATGCTCACTGGAAATCTAGATTCATTGATGGACTTCCTCACCTATTCGCTGTATTGGATAATTCAACAGTACTTGTTTAATATATTGCTTAATATGCAATATTTATCTGTTTCAGATATAAATACTGTTAAAAATTCCAAAAAGGAAGAATATGAAATTCCTAAGAATTTGAGTTAATTAAATAAATGGACAATTCCCAAGGTAAATCCTAGATTAATTTATAATTTCAGCCGATTTGATTTTTGGAAGACTAAACAGATTGTGAAGACTAGTAAAGAAATTATAGCAAAATCATCAATCCAACTGCCTCCTGAAATTGAAGATTTCCATTTAAAACCCTTAGGAGAATTAGAGAAATTATTGGATCAAAAATTTAGGGACTTAAAATTAAATACCTTAAGTGATGATATCACTACTGAAAATAGTAGGAAAAAATTTTTCAGAAGGAATAAATAAAATAGAGAAATATACTAGGAAGCCTATGCAAATAAAATTTCATTTCTGTCCATCGGGCTAAGATAATTATCCCACCAACTTTTTAATTGGCCCGTAAAACTTGCTATAATCATTTTAGCAATAGCCTTATCTGTATTATTATTTCCTTTACAGACAGTACTGTACATCATCATTCTATGAATAGTACTGTAGATTTGTCTTTCTGTATATCCATCAATATTCTATTCATAAATTTGTTTCCATTATAGCTATGCTGGTCATAAATCTCTTGTTCTTCATATAGTATGTCTTGAGGTGTGGGCCTAGGGTAATAAAATTTTGTCTGCATAGGCTTCCTAGCATATTTTTCTATTTTATTTATTCCTTCTGGAAATTTTCTGAATCAGGAGCAAAAGAGATATCATCTCTAAAGAGCAAATGATTGAGGAATATTTCAATCAGGTCCAAAAAGACCTCAAACGAAATCTGAAAGGAGCAGAGTCCCCAATGGAGACATTTTCCAAAGATGAAGAAAATAAGTATTCTTGTTTAGCAGGAGAATCACAAGACCCATTTGAAGAACCCAATCACGAAATTATTCTTGATCAATTATTTCAGGGAATCGGGACTGCTTTGAAAGCAAAGTCAAAAGTTGGGACTTCTGAATATTCGGGAGAACAAAGAATAGATTACCACAAGAGATCCGAAGCAGAATCGGAAGAAAGTAATTTCTCCAAAATAATGAAGAAATGAAAGCAGACAACATATAAATACCGGAAGAAGACAAAGTCGGAAAACCTTGACCGAGTCAAAGACACGAACACGTGTTATACATGCAGCAACACGTGTCACACATACAACAACATGTGTCATTCATGCAGCATGTTTGGAAATAACTCCAGCCATTTGTCTCTAATGCAGAGGACATCTGTCAATTACGGACGGACTTGAAATAATACTTTCAGATCCAACCTTTCCTATAAATACACCCTCTTAGCTCATTAGGAGCAGGCTAGAAATACTCTTGTACATGTATATCATCTTTTCCTCCCTCACTAAATAAGACTTCAGTTTTGTGCATGGGTTTACACTTCTGTAAGTTTTTTACTTTAAATTATTATATTTATTTATCGTATTTATATTCCTTTTAATTTTGCTCTTAGCCTAATGAAAGGTTAAATCTATGCTGTTGAATCATCCATGGCAACGAAGATGGCAAGGTTCTAAAAACAAAAAAAAAAAGTATTTTAAATTCATGATAAATATACAGGGAAAATGAATGAATATGGAAAGGAGACCCTTTGGGTCGTTCCCTTAAATTATGAGTATGAAGAAGGTCTGTGTTGCCACTGCTGCCCGATTTTGCCGAGTATGGCGTTGTTTGGGCCTTTTGGTGGTGTTTTAAGACTGAATCCGTACTTATTAATTGAACGGAGCGTAAAAGGTTCCTAAATTTACTCTATTCTTATTCATTTAAATTCTCTTTATATATGTCACAATTGAACATACTCCTTTATTTTGATCGCCTTTCGCCTAAAAAATACATAAATTTTATTTTATCAAAAATAAATAATATAAATATTATATATATTTATAAATATTTTATAAATTTTATTTATGACTATAAATATTTTATAATATATATAATTAAAACAAAATTATTATATAATATAAATTTAGAAAAAAATAATTCCCTACCCCAACCATAGTAGAGGTCGACGGCTGCGCTGGGCGACTGCGAGTTGCCCAGTAGTGTTAGGGGGCAATGCTTCCCCCTTGCTGGGCGGCGTCTCCCCTTCTATGGGGGACAATGGGGCGATGCAGGTGGATAGAGATGGGAGGGGGAGGGGGATTGGGTGGGTAGGGACTTTTTTTAAAACAATTTAATTATATAATAATTTTATTTTAATTATATATATATATTTATATCAATTAAGCCATGTCGGAAGCAACATTTGACCACGCCATCTGTCATTTGAAATTTTAACCACGTCACGTGCTGATGTGGTTAATTTTGCTGGATACGTAAGTGACATTTGGCCACATCATCAAATTTCGTTCAATTGAGTGGAAAATTAGAAGAAAAACCCTCAGTTGGACTTAATTGAAGCAAAATTACAACATAGTGTATAAAATTAAAACTATCAAGTATATTAAAATTAAACGAGAATCAAATTAATGAACTAAAAAAATTTTCTCCCTAATTTTTAATTGTGTAGCCGAATAAAAAGCTTATCCATAATTAACTTTTCGTACCATTACCAGTATGCCCAACTGATCTATATTTTCTTTATGATAGGTTAAAGACTTTTAGGAGCAAATGCCATACAGCCAATATACTTCGTTTGGATGAATATACCATTCATTAAGATAAGTGCAATAGATTCATCTCTTTTCTATAAGAATTTCACTGTTAGGACCTTTAGTAATTATTTACCATATATTTAGCATTATGGATTTTGTTGGTAACAATTATGATTTTAAATACATGTCATCGCTATAACACAAATGTATAGCGACAAGTTCTATTTTAAGCGCTGGCCATATGAATAGGTTTAGTAGTTTTCCACTTTATTGAATCAATTGTCAGTATTTTTAGAGTAAGTCTATTGTGACATCGAAAAGAGTTACAAATACATGAATTGAGATTGTTAAGTTCATTTATATTAACTATCATAGGATGATTAAATAAGAGACGTGCTTCGTTGAATGTCCTGCTATATAACCTTTTTCCATTGGGCAATTACCGTGGCACCAAAACATAATCTAACAAAGATGAAAATTGTATATCGCGAGAGTAGTTTGATATCAATTAGCCTTCAAAATGCCACTTATTTTCGTTCTGAACCTTCAAATGATCAGTTTTCTATTTCTCTTTAATCAATTTTCTTATTAATAATCGATGCTCCGAAATAATTTTATTGCATTTCAAATCTGAAGGGTTGCACAAGGGATCATTACGCCTTGTTTTAGTTATGGTCTAAAATTTTCATGCGTTTCCATTGAAACTGTGAAAATATTTCTCTTTTCGATGTTATGAAAATAAAAATACATATTAGTTTCGAAATTATCTAATTTCCTTCGAAACTTTTGAGTTTCCTAAGAAATTTTTTATTTTTCCTAATTTTTCAGCTCAACATTTATTTCATACTTTTAGCTACAAATATATAAATTCTTGTGTTAGACATAAGTATTTTATTTAATGATAACACATTTAATATTAAGTTAAATTTGTAATGTTATATGTATAAATATCAACATAAAATAGATATTTTATAACAGATAGTTAAAAATATATATTATATTATTATTTAGTTTCAATAGCAACTACATCAATTAATAACTCCAGATACATAATTATACAACATAAAAATAATGTTAATTGGCTAAATGATACAAAATTAAACTACATATATTTAAATTAAAAAGAGAAAGGTAATATTCTTAATTTTTTCTATGGCTATTATGTATGTTTCTTTAATTTTACGAATTTTCTATTGCGTTTCTGAAACATTTTCGAAAAGTTTCTAATATTTATAAACTCAAAGCATGTGTTGAGAATGAAACTTCTTCTTTTTTTTTTTTTTTGAAAGGGAACTATCATATATGAATGAGGTTACATTGGTTCATGAACACCCTCAGAGTTAAAACCGAGCCTCTCTAGCGAGTCCGTGAGCCCTAACATTGGCTTCTCGGGGTACGAAGCAGAAAATGCAAGAACGAAACTGTCTAGCTATCCCTCGTACATCATGCACTAAGTTAGCCAGCACAGAACAATCATTTTCTATGCTATTCAGTTCGGAAATAACAGATAGGCAGTCAGTCCCCTTCGATAATGACCTGATCCCATCCCTTGTCCTTCCCTAAGTCGACAGCCGTGGCCGCAGCAAGAAGTTCAATATGCTCTGGTGAAGCCTTGATGTCGACATGACGCTTTCTCCAACCGATGCATGCGCCCAAGGAATCGCAGGCCAAGACACCAATTCCTGCCGAATTGGTTTCCGCAAATATAGCCCCGTCCAAATTTATCTTAACAAATCCTGCAGGTGGGGGTTGCCATTTGCGCCTGATATCATCCTTCCTCTCATGGCCCTTCAGGGATGTGCAGTATTCGCCAAATTCAGATAGCAAACAGTGTGCTCTCCAGACAATATCTGGAGGAGAAAGACCCCCATTTTTCCATAGCCATCGATTTCTGTTGAGCCAAAGCTGCCAGTAGAGAGTAAGTGCGGAATCAGCTGCTGGTCCATCCAATTCCTCCGAAACACCGCAGAACCACGACTCCACATCGCTCTTCCAGTCCGACACAACTCTCAATGGAAGGTCGGAGAGCGCCCATACTTGTTGTGAGACCGGACAGAACAGAAAAGCATAAGAGGTGTCTTCACCTATCGCTTTACAAATGGGATAGACATTAATCACTCCTGGATTGCGACGAGCGAATTTCGTCATGAGAGGGAGAGCTTATTTACACATCTTCCAACCGAACGTCTTGACCTTCGGGAGAGTAGACCTATTCCAAATGAAGTTCCATCCTTCCCATTCTTGATGAGCTGAGCAGGACGCCATTGATTTCTTGGAAATAGACAGTGCCAGGTGGTGTACACTTCTAACGGAGAACTTCCCATTGTGTTGTAATGCCAAATAAGGGTGTCGTCGTGTACCTAGGGGGATGTCAGAATTGAATCAGCTTCAGCTGAATGGAGCAAACTCCGAATGGTTGACACCCGTCATCCACTGTTGTCGTGATTGATGAGCGAAGCCACTTGAGAAGACTCATCATAATCGGTTGGCCTAAATTTCGGGCGAAAATCAGAAAAGATGGAACCCATCTCTCAATCTAGATGCGGACAGACTCACCATTGCCAATCCTCCAATGAGATCCCGCTTCGACAAGGTACCGGGCGTTCAGAATGCTTCTCCACAAGAAAGATGGTCGACTGCCCAACTTAGGACCAAAAAAATCAGTAGTCGGGAAATATCTAGCTTTAAAATTGTGGCTTACCAGTGTGTCTGGTTGGGTAATGATATGCCGCACTTGTTTAGCTAGGAGTGCGCCGTTAAAAGCATCAAGACTGCAAAAGCCAATGCCCCCAGATGCCTTCGGTCGTCTGATGTTGTGCCATGTGACCTAATGCACACATTTATTACCTTTGTTGTGCCACCAAAAGTCGGTCATCATGTTCTCAAGTTGGCGAACAAGTGTTTTGGGAAACTTGAAACATGACATAGCGAAAGAAGGGATTACTTGAAGCACCGCTTTCACAAGAATCTCCTTGCCCGCCTGTGAGAGTAGCTTGGCATCCCATCCACTAATACGGTCCAGAAACGCTCTCGGATGCCCCTAAACATCTCTTTTTTTGACCGCCTGCAAACCGCCGGTAACCCAAGGTATTTGTCATGTGGTCTAGTCTTGTGACTCCCAACAACTTGGCCCACTCGTGTTGTAACTCTGGGCGGATGCATGGACTGAACACCACCCCCAATTTGTCAAAGTTAACCTTTATCCCAAAGCCAGCTCATATTTTTTCCAAAACCCCTTTAATAGCTTGAATCGCTTCCAGTGTTGCTTCGCAGAAGATGAGGGTATCATTTGTGAAGAGAAGATGTGAGATTCGAGGGGCGTCATTAGAGATGGAAACACCCCGGAGTTGACCCTGTGTCTCCGCCTCTCTCAAAAGACCACTCAAAGCTTCAACATAGAAAAGAAAAAGATAACGTGATAGAGGGTCCCCTTGGTGGAGACCCCTCTGTGGACGTAGGAAACCAAAGCTCTCACAATTAAGCATAAAAGAGAATGAAATAGAGGACACAAACATCATAATGAGTGACACAATAGAAGGATAAAAACCTAACCGAAGGAGGACACGCTCCAGAAACGCCCATTCCACCCGATCATATGCCTTGCTCATGTCGAGCTTCAGAGCTGCATACCCCTATATACCTTTTGATTTGGTTTTCAAGAAATGGTTAAGCTCAAAGGCCACAAGAATATTATCAGCAATTAAGCGGCTTGGAATGAAAGCAGATTGCGAATCTGAGATAATGGAGCTCATGAAAGGTTTAAGCCGATTAGCAAGTGCTTTCGAAGCAATTTTATATGCGACGTTGCACAAGCTAATTGGTCTAAACCGGGACATGTTCCCGGGGCTGTCACATTTTGGGATAAGCCCAATAAACGTGTGGTTCCATTTAGAGTCAAAACGATGAAAGTTAAGAATATCAAGAACCACATGCGTGACATCTTTACCGATAATATGCTAGAATTTATCAAAAAATTGAAAGAAATATGTGGATCGTCCCGGGAGATTAACGCGAATAGCGGAAGCGCGAAATAGTGCGTAATAAAAAAAAATTACAAAGCATAATTAAATGGAATTTAAACTATGCATAATATACATAACGAATCAAGGGGTGTGCCCTTGATTCTCCCGGGCGTTCGGTGTATCTCATGTTCAATAAAACACAACATGGAGGCCATAGAATTGAAATCGAAAAAACGAAATTAAAGAACCTACCCGGTTGTAGTTTTGTCTTCGTTCGCCTACATGCATTGTTCTCCGTTTTGCACCAAGATCTCAAGAAGAGACCCTCTAAATCATCTCACTCGCTCCACCGGAAAGCAAACAACCCTTGTGCTAGCAAGAAATTATTTTGGGGAGAAGAGACATCGATACACGCTATGAATTAACGCAATCAATGTCTCTTATGTTCTTAACTTGAATAAATCAAGAAGAACAAAGTAATATTCTTGGAGAGTGAAAAATAGGGGTGGACGAATTTGAGAGAGAATTTTGAGAGATGAGAGTTGTAGAGAATACTAGGTGTGAGTGTGTGTTTTTTGAGTATTTATAGAAGATGGAATTCCTATTCCTTCTCAAACTCTTCCAAAGAGACACACTTTGACTAGGATTTTGACCTAGTCAAATCCTAGTCAAATTAGGCTTTGATTAAGTCAAATTAATCGTGGCCCTTCATCTCATCATTCTCTAGATCAAATCTTGTCCATCCATTTTGATGGGCTTTATGGAATGGGCTTTATTTAATTCTAAATTAAATGATCCCATGGACTTTTATATTAAAATCCTATTTAATATACTAAGCCCATTAATTAATTAATGGAATGGACTTTATTTAATTCCAAATTAAATAGTCCATGGATTTTACATTAAATCCTATTTAATACCAAGCCCATTAATTAATTTCCATAGAATGGGATTATTTAATTCTAAATTAAATAGTCCCATGGACTTTATATTAAAATCCTATTTAATATACTAAGCCCATTAATTAATTAATGGAATGGACTTTATTTAATTCCAAATTAAATAGTCCATGGACTTTATATTAAATCCTATTTAATATACCAAGCCCACTAATTAATTAATTCACCCTTTTAATCTAATTAAAAGGAAAGCCCATGCTTTGTAAAATTCATAAATCTAATTTATGAACTCAAGCCCGATTATTCCAAATAATTCATCGAAGCTTGAATCTCCAAGAAGTATAATTTAATTCCATTAAATTAAACCTTCTCCCGGAATTAATTCCAAATTAATTCCCTTTCATTTGGTGTAGCGGGTGTGACTCTTTAGGTTCACCTTTCAGCTAGACTTGGGCCTACTTTTTGTTATTTCATAACCAAAGTAGTCCGTTACCATGGGTGGCCATCTAGCAACGGTCCAAGCACTAGAGACTAGGTGAATTTATGGTGTGAACATTTAGGCTCCGAGTTATACGCAGGTGCGGTCCTACCGACGTTCGATACGTACGGGTACGGTCCTACTGTCGCCTGTCTCCCGGCCTTTAGTCTAGGGGTCGGTTCCCATCGTTGACTAGGCAACTATGCATAATGCTCGAGATAGGTTTAACTCGACGTAGGAAATCCTTTCCCACTACATCAAGTGCTATGGCCATAGACTTTGTGAGTCTTAACCATCTCCGAGCGCATAGGAGATCTTGCTGTCATATCCTTTGACAGGGGACAGATCCTATCTTGGAATACACCGTTCTTACATACTCCGACTGCACTAGACGAGGCTTATGATGACCATGCAATACAATCGGTCAAATTTCACCAGATCCAAGATACAACCTTAGTATGTAGGGGACTGTCGTGATCCTCAAGTCCGAGGACTAATCCCGTACTATCGGAACCGGGAATACGAGTCATACCGACCAAGCCCGAGTAGCTCTATATGACGATTCCCGCGAGTCACCTCAGTCGGCCGCTCCCCAGCAGGCCGACCCACTAACACTGCTTAGACGATCCTCGTCACCCGTCGATGAAACACGACAGCAGATGCTTAGTGCAAGTCTCAAATGGATTCTCGATGCCCTGTCTCGAGATTCCTTTGACTTGGAGT
Organism: Sesamum alatum; assembly: GCA_034509735.1. Taxonomy (NCBI): domain Eukaryota; kingdom Viridiplantae; phylum Streptophyta; class Magnoliopsida; order Lamiales; family Pedaliaceae; genus Sesamum; species Sesamum alatum. The sequence continues at coordinate 30,277,522 of JACGWO010000001.1, read as the reverse complement.
ATTTCAGACTGATTCGGCGAAACTAATTTCATGAACCTACCTCCAAGCGTAGTTCCAATTTCCCGAAATGTTATTTCAGTCTGTGGGCGTTTGTTGTGACATCGTAACGATGCAAGCAGTAAGTACAACAAACTCATGCCTATGAATCCTTACCACATTCATTAACATAATATTACTTGTTCACAGATTGACGAATGGTTCTCAGAATAGCCAAAACCATTGACTTTCTGGTCACCTATTCTAACAAAAATATTGGAGACATACTATCGGGCCCCGGGGACTTAAGGGGAGACATATGAAAGATAGCTCGCTCGGCCTCTGCCGAAGTGAACGGGGTGCATAGGGAGTTGTTCATCTCGGTTGTCACCTTTTTGGGTATTGAACCTGAGACCTCCTCTAGGATATCAGAGTTGGGCCTGTTCGACGTGAAGAGCTCCGAGAAGTAATCCGAAATGATCCGCTGAATGTCCATAGTCTCAAACGTCCATTGACCCTCTTTGTCATGTAGCTTACTAATGTAATTCCATTTTTTACACGTGGAGGCCCGCTGATGAAAGAAACTAGTATTTCTGTCTCCTTCCTTGATCCACTCCATTTTTTCCCTTTGCTTCCACATGACTTTCTCTGCATTTAGCAATTTCTCCGCTTCCTCCTTACACTGATGAATTTTTGAAAGAGACTCACTCGACTGTAAACCCTTTTGAAGCTTGAGCACTCGATCTTCAAGTTCCTTAATTCTTCTACTGATATTCCCGAAAGTACGTCTGCCTCACGTCGTTAATCCTATACGACACGAATCAAATATGTCCATCAGATTAATCGAACCACCCCCCAACCCGAACCCCAAGTCTGCTTGACCATGGCTTCACATTGGTCGGACCTCAGCCATAGAGCTTCAAACCTGAGTGGCTTCTGTCGTTTCCGTTGTCTCGGGACATCTGCTTCAGTATTTACCAACAAAGGGCAGTGATCGGAACCAATCATCTCCAAGTGATCAACTCTGGCCGACGGAAAAAAGGTTATTCCAATCTTCGGAAATGCATCACCTGTCCAAGCGAGCCCGAACTGTGTTAGAAGACTCACGTTTGTTACTCCACATAAAACGTTTGCCCACAAATCCAAGATCCCGAAGATTACAGTCTTCCAACACTCGTCTAAACTCCATCATGTGATTTAAGGGCCTCGGATTCTTACTCTCAAACTCGGAAGATGTCAACACTTTGTTAAAGTCCCCAATACAAAGCCACAGTTTATGCGAATGTCGATATAGCCATCATAGACGATTCCAAGAATTGCAACGTTTAGATGAGTCAAGATCCCTGTAAAAGCCACTAAACCGCCAATAATTCACTTGACCAACAAGAATGATTTCCACATTAATAAAGTTCGACGAAAAAACTTTAACAAAGACCTCCAAAAACCTATCCCATAGAAGAGCTAAGCCCCCAGACTTACCTTTGGCAGGCGAACAAATACCAAACATGTCGTATCGAGATTTAAGCTATTCAATTTTAGGACCTTTACATTTTGTTTCCAGCAGATTAACTAAACGCGGATGGTGTTGACGAATCATCTCATCAAGTTTTCGAACTGTCCAGGGGCCACCAAACCCTTGGCAGTTCCAACTCAGTATTTTCATGGTGATCGGCGGGGCTGTGAGGCAACCTCCACCGTTGGGGATGCTTCATCAACAAGGTGCTTGAACGGCTTGGAAGGAAACTGAATATGACTGAAGAAGAGGAATGCGGAGTAGTTCTAGAGGATGACCAAGTCCGGCAATATGGATGACACAGGCCTCTATCTGGTTAGGCACCTCCTTGACCGCCGACCTGCTAAGTTCAATTTTCTGAAGGAGACTCTAGTTGTTGTCATGAACCCAGTCAAAGGTATGGATATCAGATGTATAGCGGATAACACTTTTTTGTTCATCTTCCGTCACGAACTAGACAAGAATAGAGCACTTGAGGGATGTCCATGGAACTTCGAGAAAAATATTTTGATCCTCAATGAAGTAGGAAAGGATGAAAACCCATTGTCCGTTGATCTCAGTTGGTGCTCATTTTTTGTTCACATTCATGATCTGCCGATTAGAAAAATCACGAGAGAGGTAGCAAAAACTATTGGAAACCGTATGGGCCATTTTATTGACATGGAGGATCATCGACATTGGTGTCTAACACTGAGGATAAGGGTTCAGATCAACGTGTTCAAACCACTGATGAGATGCATGAAGATCCAATCTTCGGGGGAGAGGTACTGACGGTGACTTTCATATATGAGCAGTTCCCTAATGTTTGATATCTCTGCGGCAAGTTGGGTCATCTCTCCAAGGACTGTGCTTTACGTTATGAATCAGATTTCTCGGACCCAGGCGAGGCGACTACATACGGACCTTGGTTGAGGGCATCTCCGGTAAACAGACGAGCGTTTCCGACGAGTAACACTAATTATGGTAAACGGGACATAGGGAAGGACAATGACTACTTTTCAGCAAGATTCCCGTATCCAAAAGAGGCAACTTCCGCGAAGAAAGGAATGAACATCTTTAGCCCTAATTCATCATGGGAGGATGATGCTTCTTCTGAATTTAGGGTCGCTAATCTCGGCCAAGAAGAGCTCCAAGACAAACGTGAGGAATCCCCTATTTATAGAGAGTCAACACCTTCCACTCCCATGCAGAATCACAATAACAACTTTCTAAACATGCAAGTGGCCCCCACCCACACATTTACCCGATCCCAACCCTCACCAATCTCCAAAACATCCCATGCAACCCATGCACACAACTCCCCCAAACCCTCAAGTCTCTCCAAAAAACTCCATGCAACTAATGCACCCAATCCCCCCAAACCCTCATCTGCCACCCACTTCTGTCTTCACCACCAACTTCAGCCCACCACACCATATCATCCAACATCACCCACACCTCTCAGACTCATCAAACCCTATCACACTTACGAATGAAGCCATAGCCCCTTATCATGATTTATCCCAAGTACCTAAAACGCCAACACATACCTTATCCGAAACCCCACCAGTGCTACGCATCACACTGCCTCAACCTATCAAGATGACCAGACCAATACCTCGCTGATTGAGGCCTAGAGAACGACAAAAGATGCACCCAGTTCGCGCCATAGACGGCGAGGAGTATCCTGAAAATGTTAAAAACACAAATAAGAAAAGGAGACAAGTCAAGGAAAATTAGAAGAAAAGGAACCGGAGTGGGGGGATATACAACCCTTCGACTAGATGTGGTTAGCCATGATCAACCGGAATGATCGTCGGAGCACAAAGACAACACTCTCAAGGAAGAGACTAAAACTCGTATGCAAGAGACACAGAGTTCTCATAGGAGAGAATCATATTGACCGGTAAGTTGCTATAATGAATAAATCATTTTTCATCAAAAATAATGATCACGTGTAGGACTAGATTAAAATAGCATTTGAAAATACATGAAACAAACCATGTGTAGTTAGAGTTTTAATAACACAGCCTGCCTAGTCGGCAGAAATTGTATTTTTCGTCGCACATGATAGGCGGTGAATCAACACTATTGGTCCTTCTCTTTACCCAATTTTTTAGAAGCTCACAACATTTCAAAATTTTCCCACATTTAGTACTAAAACCACTTTTCATCAAAAAATAATGGCCACGTGTAGGAGACATGATTTTGCCATTCATTTTTTTTGACGAAAAGTGGCTATTGGGACAAAATGTGAAGAAAAAAAGTTAAAAAATTTAAAATTTTTAAAAAAGGCTAAACTCTAATTTAAACCCCTTTGTTTTTTCCGAAAAAAGCTGGAAACCCTCCCGTCTTTTCAAAATAGGGTTAATTACACTTAGACCCCCTCTGAAAATGCATAATTATACTTTCCCCCAAAGAAGTTTTGAAATTACACTTACACCCCATCTGAAAATTCTCTGTTTACACCTGACCTCCATTCGTTACAGTTTTGACGGAAAATGTTCATTTCAACAAAAATAATTACATAAATTTTTTAATTTTACTTATCGTTTAACATTCTCGTGTAATAATTTTGTACTTATAAGGAAAAAATATAATAATATTGGCCTCACTTTATATGTATATATTACACTTATCCTCTTATAAGTATAAAAATATACACGAAAATATTAAATAATGAGAAAATTTGAAAAATTTTGTAATTATTTTTGTTGACGTGAACATTTTTCGTCCAAACTTTAACGGATGGAGGTCGAGTGTAAACAGAGAATTTTTGGAGGGGGTGTAAGTGTAATTTCAAAACTTCTTTGGGAAAAAGTGTAATTATGCATTTTTAGAGGGGGTATAAGTGTAATTAACCCTTCAAAATAAGGAAAAAACCCCCTATGTTTTGTAAAAATCAGCACGAAATTCCCATTCCACTATAAACTAATGGAAGGTGTAAGAAACACGCCTTTGGTGCGGTTTGGGGAGTTTTTTAGCGTCCTTGCACACTTTTTTGAGGTTTTTATGACTAAAATGCCCTTATTGTGGCAATATAATAGTCTTGGGCATTTTTTACTTGTTTCGACTGTTTTTTTTTTTTTTTTTGGCATTTGTACCCCCTTCTATTGGTACAATTTTGTGTTCTTTGACTATATTTATTTAAATGTAAAAATACCAAAAAAATTATAAATCTTTTATAAATTTATAACTTAAATTGAAAAATCGAATTAAAATGCTTATAGAAAATAATATAGTAAAGTTCATTTTTTAAATATAAATCTATATCAATGTAATTGTTAATCAATAATAACAATAATATTTATTAACTAAGTTAAATTAATATTTAATTTTAATAAATTATATTATTTACTATAAATAATATTAAATTTACATTGCAATGAAACTTTTAATACTTATTTATGATTTTTAAATTTAAAAATAACTTTCTTACCCTTTTCATAAAAAAACTTAAAACTTTTTAAAATTGAATTTTTCTTAATTTACTTTTAATTATTTTACTTAAACCTTGATTAAAAATTTTAATTTTTTTAAATTGGAGGCTACGGCGACATTGCCGCCCCATCAAGAAACGCGATGATGTCACAGTCGCCTAACATTTGGTCTGGACTATAACAACATCGCCCAAATATGGTGCTAATGCCCCTTTAGGGGCGGCGATGGTGGGGTGGGTAGGGAAGGGGGGGGGGGTTGGAGAGGTGGTGGTTAGGTTTATTTTTATTATAGTTATATTAAATAAGCAATAACTTAATTTTTTATTATTTGTAATGTGCATATAATATATAAATTCTTAAATTTATTAAATTTAGACCTTCAATTCTGTAACATTGGTTAAGATAAATTTATCAAATCCTATGCACTACAAAAAAGCCAGACCTATAGCAACGGATTTCATGAAAAATTCGTTGCAAAACAGATTTGCCACGGACTTTTTGCAACGGAAAATTTTCCGTTGCTATAGGTACCACTGCTATATAGCAACGGATTTTTTGGTCGTTGCAAAATATTGCCACGGATTTTTATCCATTGCAAAAGTCCGTTGTAAATTTTGTTATTTTAAAAGTTGACTTTTTATATTTTGCAACGACTTTGCGATGGTATATTCGTGGCAAAGATGATGGTAATTCGTTGCAAAATCGGGTTTTATTTGCAACTACATTTGCAACGAAATGTCGTTGCAATATTGCAACGGAATATTTGCAACGTCATTCCGTTGCAAATTTTGCAACGAAATATTTAGCTATAATTCGTTGCAAAATCATTTTATTTGCAACGACATTTGCAATGGAAGTCGTTGCTATATTGCAATATTTTTTTGCAACGACATTCCGTTGCAAAATTTGCAACGGCATAATTTACTACAATTCGTTGCAAAATAATTTTCATTTACAACGACAATTGCAATGACAATCCATTGCAAATTTTACCACGATAATTGCAACAATAATCTATTGCAAAATTATTTTCATTTACAACGACAATTTCATTATTTATATTCAATAACAAAAATATATTTAATTTAACTCTAACAAGAAAATTCAAATATGACAATATATTTAAGGCAAAATACTTACAGTAAAGATAATTCAACATTTCAATCCACAAAATAAAAATATTCAATTTTAAAGCATACAAATTTAAAGAGGGGGATCAAATGCATTTTCACAATGTTGTGAAGGTGGGTGGTCGGGTGGGATATCACCCGGACTATCTTCAGAGTCGCTCCTTGATGACCTCTTGAACTTTCGAATCCCTACAAAGTATCAAATAAATAATTATAAAAACAAATATAATATAACATTTTTAAAATATTTTTAAAACAATCAAACATTTTAAATTTCCTTACATGATATCCGCCGGAGTAATGACATTTAATGGAGTTAACTAAGTTAAATTAGTTTAGTTAAAGATTTTAAGTTGAAATTTAACAAAATTACATTAGTGGAGTTAGATTTTTAACTTGTGATTTAACTAGTAAAATTAGTTTAATTGAAGATTTTAATTTGAAAGTCAACTAAGTTACATTAGTTTAGTTGCATTTTTAACTTGTGAAATAACTAAGTTAAATTAATTTAGTTAAAGATTTTAAGTTGAATGTTAACAAAATTACATTAGTTACAAAATTACATTAGTTTAGTTGAGTTTTTTAACTTGTTAGTTAACTAAGTTAAATTAGTTTAGTTAAAGATTTTAAATAGAAAGTTAACAAAATTACATTAGTGGAGTTTGTTTTCTAACTTGTGAGTTAACTAAGTAAAATTAGTTTAATTGAAAATTTTAACTTGAAAGTTAACTAAGTTACATTAGTTTAGTTGCATTTTTAACTTGTGATATAACCAAGTTAAATTAGTTTAATTAAATTTTTAACTTGTGATATAACTTAGGTACATTAATTTAGATGAGTTTATGTTAATAAAAATCCTAATCTACAATCATAACCAACAACACTCATCCAACCTCATCAATACAATTATCATTCCCATCCACCTCAATATACCAACCACATTCTCAATATATCAACCAAATACTCAATATATTACATTGTCATACACAATTTTATATTAAACACATACTTAATATACATTTTATACCAACACATAGTCAATATAACATACTCAATTTTGCACATGAACAAAATATGACTTAGTCAATACTCAATATAGCATATATTCATGTAGGGAATTAGAAGTTTTGGACATGAAAAATTAAACAAAACTAAACAAGTAAATTGGACATGAAAAATTAAACAAAACTAAAGAAGTAAAAGGGTTTTAGACATGAAAAACTAAAGAAATAAAAGGGTTTTGGACATGAAAAACTAGAAGAAAGTGGATGACCTCGGCGGGCGGCGGCGGACGGCGGTGGCGGACGGCGGTGGTGGAGGCGGCGCGGCGGCGGGCGGCTCTAAAAAAAGTCAAAAACTGAAAAAAAAAAAAAATATATATATATATATATATATAAGAAAGAAAAGAGGAGAAAGAGAAGAGGAGAAGAAAGGAGGAGAAGCATACCTCGCGGCGGCGGGCGGCGGCTAGAGGCGGCGGGCGGCGGCGAAGACTTCAACAAAAAATGAAAAAAAAAATTAGAAGAAAGAAAAGAGGAGAAAGAAAAGAGGAGAGGAAAAGAGGAGAAACATACCTCGTGGTGGCGGCGGCGACCGGCGGCGGTGGCGGCGGCGACCGGTGGCGGTGGCGGCGGCGGCGGCAGAGAGAAGGGGGAGAGGGGGAAAAGAGGGAGGGAAAGGGGGGAAGAGAAATGTAGTGGTGAAAATGTATGGGGAAGGGGGAAGGGGGAAGGGGGAGAGGGGAAAAAGAGGGAGGGAAAGGGAGGAAAAAATTAGGGTTTAGAAAATAGAGGAGGGAAAGGGGGGGGGGGGGGGGGGGGAAATTAGGATGTGAAAATGGGGAGGGAAAGTGTATAGTAAAAAGTTAAATTATTTTTGAATTAATAATTTTATTTAAAATTAAATGAGATATATTATTCAATTAGTAAATCAAAAAAATAATTTTAAATTAATAATTATTTTTAAAATTAAATGAGATAAATGATTTAAGATATAGTTTTAATTAATAAATGAAATAAAATATTTTATAATTAATGATTTTTTTTAAAATGATATGGGATAAATGATTTAAGATATACTCTTCAATTAGTAAATGAGATAAAATATCATGACAAAATCATCAACACATTATGTTCAATTAATAATCATTATCATCTTCATCATCATCATCTTCTTCATTATATAGTCTATATTAAGTTATTTAAATCTAAATTGAGTTACTTAAATCTAAATTGATATTATTTATTAAAAAATAAAATATTAGTTTAATGTATTCTTTGTATAATATAATTCATTGTAAATTGTAAAATGATATTACTTGAAGAGAAGATTAATAATATAGATAAACATATTATTTGTCTTATACAATTCATTTTAGATATATATATTATTATATATAATTACATCAAAAAGTTTAATTAACAATTACGACATCTTAAAATCCAGCCACCCGATTCATACTAAATTTTAATATATATAAGTATGTGTCCATTAGATCATACTAGACGGTACGATTTAAAATCACATGGTCTGATTCAACGATACACTGTCTTAAATGATTACTCTTTTGTTACGAGTACGATATCTGAACATCCGTATAACCAATAAGTCTAAAACTTTACCAAATGTATTTTTCTGTAAGTTTGATCATATCTAACGGTTTGATCTGAATTTTAACGGTCCGATTAACCCATGTTGTTCAACAATATAAGATGATAGTTACTTCAAATGTAATACTAACATTTATAAATATACAAATTTATTGCATATTGTGAACATATCGATCTCAACTATAAATATTTTTATGTAATTCAATTGCATTATTGCAGAAAATGGATATTTTCTACAATATTAAATTGTAAGCGGGGCGGGTCTCGGGTCCCGGCAGACCCGTACCAGATCCGCCCCGTTGCCATCACTAGTCATTCCTCCCAGGTTTACGCCTTTTGCAAATAACATCGGGTTCAAAATAATGCGTGGCGAAGGTCGATATTTCCTCAACAATGTAGGCTTCACAAATTGAAGCCTCTACAACAGCTTTGTTCTTCACCTTTTTCTTCAAAGTATGGAGGTTTGCAAAATATAGTGGAATTTAAAATATTAGATACATAAGCAAAAATTATGCATATTTAAATTTTCAAGAATAATAATAATACCTCTCAAAGGATACATCCATCTATATTGCACTGGACCACCTGTGGACAAGATACAGGATCAGTTGCATAAAACACCATCCTCCGATCCTCATAGTTATTCCAATTTTTCGTTTGATCTACAGAGTTGTCAGTTGAAATTGAATGCTCATAATCCTTCTGTATTGGCCGTTGTTTAGTTATCCCTCCTTAAAAAGCCTATGAACTTCTGTCAATGGACGGTCAACTCACCTTACGCGACGATAGGGTCGACACGGGCATTGCGAACGTAGAAGGGGCTTCCTCAGCTACCGGGGAATGCTGCTTAGAATGCCAATGCAGTACCTCACACTTGCGTCCACCCTTAGCCGTACCACATTAATCGTCAGCCACAGGAGATCGTTATCACCATGAGATGTCCAATTGTAGTAATCTTTCCTAAAACATATCTTGTAAAGGTCGCATGTCTAAGGATTTTGCAACGGATTTTGCAACAGATTTATATTACTGTTGCAAAATCCATTGCAAAACATATAGCATTTTAAAATAGTGGGTTACAACTGTCACAAACATATTGCAACGGACAAATCCGTTGCAAAAATCGTTGCAAATTCAACAGCTCAATAATTAATGCTTACAGCTGTATGTACGGATTGTAACGACTTCCAAGGTTGTTGCAACTCCGTTGCAAAATTGTCGGCAAGTTGTGCAATGGACAATGTACCGTCGCTAAATCCGTTGCAAATCACAATATTCAAATTGCAACGACACGGGTTCGTTACAAAGTCCGTTACAAATTTTTTGCAACGGATTTAACTACAATTTTCGTTGCAAAGTATGCAACGAAATACGTCAGTTGCAAAAACCGTTGGAAGTTTGCAACGGAATGTGTCGTTGCAATATTTTGCCACGACTTTTGCAACGACTTATGTTGAATGTGGGACATTTTAAAGTTGACAAAATTTTGCAACGGAATTTTGCCACGGATAGTCCGTTGCAAAATATCATTGTTAATTTGCCACAGAAATTGCAACGAAAATGTAAAAAAAATCAGAATCCGTCGCAAAGTCGTAGCAAAGGTCGTTGCAAATTTGCAACGAATTGGTCCGTTGCAAAAAAATCCGTTGCTATAACCTTGTTTTTTTGTAGTGATGGCTTTTATTTATTCAAAAAAGATTCAATGATCGTTAAAATAAGGAATAATATATAATAAAGAAAGACAAAATTGTTATTTTACAAAAAAAAAATTAACACCGTTAGTTATATTTAACAGAGAGGGGTGTTTGACCCATTTATTTAATAAAACAGAGGAGGAGTGGGGAGGGGGGGGGGGGGGTTAAGCCTCTTTTTAAAAACATATAAGAATTTTTAGCTGAGTTTTCTAAATACAGGGGAATCATATGCTATTTGACCCTTAAAAAAATCACGTAAAGCAAAGAACTAAATTATATACCTGTATCATAATACATTAAAAATGCAATTTTGCAGGTAGATAGTGATGGGGTCACACTATCACAAAGAAATATGCCAAATGAAAAAGAACTATTCAAGAAAAAGTAAATTATATTTTATCCTTCCACATCTTTAATTAAATTACAACAATGTTTGAAAACCCGGTTGGATATTGAATCAAATAAATTATTGGCTTATTATGTCATTGATTTGATCAGTTGAACCGGTTAAATAAAGAAAATCGTTTGACTCAAACATGTGCACATATATACAAATTATAAATAAAAACAGAGTATAATAAATCAAGTTTCAAATAAATAAGCAGTCCAAATTTCCAATTAAATATTATCAAATAATTCAACTCAAAATAATAGATAGAAATTGGATTATTCTCAATACATATTAATTTCATATTTACATTTATAATCTAATTTATCGTCCATGTTAAATTTCAAGTGTTAAGTGAAATATTGTCAAGAACTTGCTTCATGGACGTTGTGGATGAGCCCGGATCTCCTGCAACGCATTGACTCCGAAACACCACCAAACCTATTTATGGATTTCATGGTCCCTTTCCTTATGATTGGGGATAGCATTTTTTGTCGGGTTTAAAGTAATTTACTTTCCTGTGATATTGTAAATGAACAAATTATCCCTCTATGAAAAATATAGTAATTTATCTCCACGTGTTCTTTAAAATGGAGCAATTTACCTCCATGCCTATGGAGGTAAATTGCTCCATTTTGAAAAACACGGGGAGGTAAATTGATTCATTTAAAAAAAACACAAGGAGGTAAATCGTTATTTTTATTTTTCATAAGGGGATAATTTGCACATTTGTAATATCACAGAGGGGTTGCTTGCATTTTTTCCAATTTTTGTCCAATAAGTTGGCCTCTTTTACTGTTGGTATCATTCATTAGGGGATTAGTATTTTTAGTTTTGTAACTTATAAAAATTTGCACTCTTGGCCCTCATCCATTTTTTCATCTATAATTTAACGGCCTAGGCACGTGTTGGTTAAGTATTTTTGGCTGGAGGGAAAATTGGCGTATTTTCAAGTTTGGCAACACTTTGGGGAGAAATATAACTATCTTTTGAGGAAAAAAATAAATTTAGAAGGAAAATAGGGCAGAAAAAAAAGATTTCTCTCTTTTCTAACAAAACTTAAATCCAACCCTTCCAATATATTTGGTTTTTTCTGAGAGAAGATCCCCTTTTCCTTTCTCTTCAATATTTTGTTGCCTTCTAATGATCGATTTATGTCCATTTGTTGTGGAGCCTCTTATGTAGCGAAAATGGCACGATAGTTGATTCTTACTGGACTTATTTGCACCTTCCTGCATCCAAAGCCTAATCATATGCTTGTAACAATAGGGGCAGAATTTTCTCAATTCTAATAGATTAGGCCAAAAGTAGTCAGACACATCATGAACATGCTACACACCGAGTCTAATCATCATTGGAACAACTTTGTGTGAAAGTCTTCATAAGAAACCCTTAATGGAGAAGGGAACATACATTCTAAGACTTTTGGAAATTTCTCTCTCTTAAAATAGCTGTTACCGAGGACATCTGATCCCCCCATCTGTTACCTAACTCACTCTTTCACTCCTACCCTCGAGGATGCCTTGATGGCCGACCCCACTCCCCTCCATCTTCCTCCTTAAACCCCCTTAACCCTCAGCCCCCACCTACACCTTCGCCTCCCCCCCCTTCCCAACTAAAAGAACTTATGCAAATGCTGTCCCACATCCACTGACGACGATCTTCCAACATGATCCTGAAAGAGCGGCAAAAAAATCGTTCAACGGGGAAACTCTGAAAGAAATCGGTGGATCGTCCTGAGAATTGCGCGAATGCGGAAGCGCGATAAAAATAAACATACAAAAATTAAAGCATGCTTTTAATTTAAAAGAACACGCTGAAGGGGTGTGCCCTTGAGGTTCCCGGGCGTTCGGTGTATCTCATGATCATAAAGCATGTAAAGAAATCATGGAGGCCATAGAGTTGAAAATTAAAGCGGGACGAAAAAGTAAAATGAGACCTACTCGTTGTCGTTTTCGTCTTCAACGGCTACTCGCGTTGTTCCCCGTTTTGCACCGAGATCTCGTTCTTGAGACCCTCCAAATCGTGACACATGATCCACCCACGTATCTTGCACGTCGTGCTAGCAACGAACAAGTGTATAATTTTTGGAGTGGATGAATCAACAACACGTTATCAATTAACGATATTGATTCATCTAAGTTCTAATGTTCCAAGAACAAAAGAACTAAGAAAAATATTTCTTGTAGAGAGAGAGGGGGCGGACGAGAGGTGAGGAGGGGAGAGATGAGTGTGTGTTGTGTGTGTTTTCAAGAATCATCATCCTTCAATTGTTTGGAGGGTAGAGGTTTATATAGAGGAGGAGTTTAATCCTCTTTAAACTCCAACTCTAAGAACTCTAATTTGACTAGGATTTTGACCTAGTCAAAGTCCTAGTCAAACTAGTGTTTGACCTAGTCAAACAAATCCTAGCCTTCCATCTCCCCTTTTCATCTCAACCGTTGATTTTAATTTAATGAAATATTTAAATCCCATTAAATATTCCAAAAGGCTAAAAGAATAAATATAATATAATAAATAAATATTAATATTTATTCTAAGCCCATTAAATCAACCCTTTAATAAATCCTATTTATTAATTTAATTCCCTTTATTAAATAGAAGGAATTAATTTCTCCAAGAAAATATAGACCCGATTAAATCTAATTTAATCATTTCTTTACTCCAATATTTAATTCCAAATTAAATACTAAGTGTGTGTGGATAGTGTGTGACTCTTTAGGTTCACCTTTCAGCTAGACTTGGTCGGATTCCCAGAATCCGTCCGTTACCATGGGTGGCCATCTAGCAACGGTCCATGGCACTAGAGACTAGGTGAAATATTCGGGGATGAACATTTAGGCTCTAACAGTACACTTGTCCTTCTGTCTTTGGTCTCATCACTTAGGGTCTAGGGCACGGAAAATGCAGGTACCCATTTTGGACCTAAGTGTCGGCCTGTCCTTACTAAACGCCGCAAGGGAAACCTTCCCTTCTATTTAGTTACTGTGGCCACAGTTTTTAGGGACAAGACACAGAGCATATATGAGACTCAACTGTCAATGCCTTTTGACAGGAGACAGATCCTTTCTTGGAAACTACTGTCACTTTGTGCACCCGAGCTGCACTAGACATGGCTTATGACTACTCAAGAGTATTTTGACAATCTCTCACCATATCTAAGATACAGACCTGATGCACAGGTAAACTCAGCAGTTCCTCAAGTCAAAGGACTTGGCCTGTACCGTTGGAACCGGGAATACACGTCATACCTTGCTGACCATACTCAAGGTCCTCCATAAGACGGTTCCCGCGAGTCACCTCAGTCAGCTACTTCCTAGCATGCTGACCCACTAACACTGCTTAGACGACCTTCGTCACCCGTCGAGGAAACACGACAACAGATGCTTAGTGCAAGTCTCAAAGGGAATCCCGGTACCCATTTTCGGGATTCCTTGACTTGGAGATTTTCGGACTGATTCGGTAAGACTGATTTCGTGGACCTACCTCCAAGCGTAGTCCTAGTCCCCGAAATCAATTTTCAGTCCGTGGGCTTTGTTTGCGTAGTGAACAGAAATGTAAATGCAGATATAAGTGAACGTAAACAAAGTATTGCCATATGAATTTTCACTTCTTTATTCATAAATGTTTTATCAAATACCAAAGAATTGTCTAGACATAGGTTACATATTCCTGCCAAAATTGGCTTACATGGTCACCTATTCTAACAAACTCTGCAACTACTGGGCACTACCTCCAAGTTCAAAGGGGAACTGGGAATCAAATTCTCCAAAGCTGAGTCTTCAAAAATGGCAGCACGGTTGAAATTTGCCCTTGTCGGTAAATTTTCTCAGGGCCTCCCTAATCGTACTTTCCTTAAACAAAGGATTATCAGACTAGGGCTTAAAGGGCCATTTTCCATTGGAGCAATTAACCTAAAACATGTTTTGATTCAACTTACCCACGAAGACGACTACTCTAGACTTTGGCTCAGAGGAGAATGACAATTTGACAATTTCCTTATGAGAGTTTTCAAACGGACTAGCAAGTTTAACCCTCAGATTGAATCATCAATCACCCCAGTCTGGATTAAGTTTCCCGAACTACCCTGCCATATGTTTGAAAAAAGTTCACTCTTTAGTATAGCTAGCTTAATTGGCAAACCACTCCGTATGGATGAGCCTACAACTAATCTTGTAGGTCCAGTTATGCTAGATTTTGTGTTGAACTTGATCTCACAGCCCCTAGATGCCCAACAATCTACATTGAAGATGACGATACAACATTTAAGCAGCCTGTGATATATGAAAATTGCCCTGCGTACTGCTCTATCTGTAAACACCTAAGCCATGAGCAACAAAAATTGCCTGTCAAAATCAAGAGGTGACCAAGTGAAAATAGTGGGCAACGTTAACCAAGCCTTGGAAGCTGTTGCAAATCCTAGAGACCCAAATAATAGAAAAAGCAAGAGAGTGATATTTGCTAATGAAGGCCCTATTATCATCTCAGAACCTAGTTCTAATTCTTCTCTAAATGAGGGTAGGGAGTCTGTTGCTGTTTCAAGTGGACAAGAAAAGGAAAATGATGATTTCAACTATGCTGACCCACTCCTTAATGAATTACTGGATAGAAACTGGAATGAAGAAAATATAGGACAGAAAAGCACCAAACAAGAGCTATTTGAAGATATTGAAATCATCACCAACATTCTGGAAAAAGCAGGTCAACATGAGTTACACAAAGGGGAAATTAATGCCAATGGTGGAGTAAACAAAGTGAAAGACCTGGAATGATGAACACTCTTAGTGATCAACATTGTAATGTGGAAGAGGGAAACTGCAAGAATCAGTCACACCCAATGGGAGAGGATTATACTCCTGCACCAGCTTCTTCCCTGCCTGGTCATTAGAAAAAGGTGAATCTAATATGATCTCCACAAACTCCACAGGCTCTAAGATCATTTTAAAGGGAGACCATAATAAACAAATAGATACAAACAAGAATGACTCTTCTTCAACAGAGGCACCTAGTGAGGAGGAAGAAGATATCACTCTAGTGTTCGACAAATTCAAAAGCCTAGAGGATCTACAGGACTCTTAATACTCCTTGCCCTCTACAGAAACACCAGTCCCAACAGATATCGGAGATAGCTTCCAGTGCAGCATCCCTGAGTCTCTCCCCAACACCATTGAAGGACCAACCAGATTATGTCATGTGCTACAGATATTGCAACAGACAAGAGCTCAGGAACTTCAGGACATGGTGACCTTGCCTTGCAAAGAGAACAGGGAAACTACTGACATTCCCAATATCACCTCACAAATACATAACCAACATATCATCCTGTCAGATAGTACAGAAGCTGGAAAGCACAAAAGGAACAAATCAATTGAGGAGGTCATCACACCTAACAGGACAGATAAGAAGGGAGACAAAGGTAAACGAGGTAAAAGACAAACTCCATTTTCGAATAGGAAGAAGTTGGACTTCTTCCCTTATTGAAAGTGACCGAAAATGCTCCCTTGGAGGAAGCAAATCAGCCATGTTGGATGCAAGGTGGTAGTTGACTTGTCTCTTTTTGTAAGAGACAAATCAACTCCAATCAAGCCCTTCCCTTTTGGTATGATTTGATCATACCTTAAAGGTTGGTAGGCTTAATTGAATAATTAATGGTGATTGATTGGGATGTATCTAGACATCCTAGGATAAACCTAGACACATTCTAATAATCACATTAATTATATATATATATGAGTATATACTAACACCTTGTGTAAGATAATCATTATTCATCTTTTCTAGTAAAAGAAGAAGCAAAAAACGGCCTCTCTCCTCTCTCTCACTCTCAGCCCTCTCTCCCTCTCCCACTTGTGTTCTTCATTTGATCTTGGATCAAAAAGGAAGAACAAAGTAGGTTTAAGAGAACACTAACTTATAGTGTTTATTCTCTTAAACCGATTCCTTCATAAACCCATTTTCTTCTAACAAGGAGAACGTGAGTTTCTTTCAGTGTGGTGTGGATCACCTTTGGAGAGTCCAATACGTTTGGACTTTGTGAATATTCCGGAGAAGGAACAACGCAAGTAGCCGTGCACACGTGAAATCTACAACGGTAATGATTAATTACGCTTTTGTAGATTTACATTTCATCTATGCCCTATGTATAATATATACTTTAGTATTAATACATCCTACACCGAACGCCCGGTTGAGCACCCTAGGGTACACCCCTTGGGATTATGTTTATTTTTATATGCAATTTAAATTACATATTTATTTGCATTTCTTGCTTCCGCTCGCGCTCCCGGGCGGATCCGCTTGTCCTTCAAGTGGTATCAGAGCCCGGTTCGATGTAAGAGGCATAGATCTATGTGCTTGGCATGATCTACTTGCTTTTACGGCTTTAATGACATGTATGATTGCATGAATATATGAATAAAAGGAATTGTGGATCGTCCCGGGAAAAACGCGAATGCGGAAGCGCGGTATAATTAAAAAAGTAAATGCGGAATTTAAACATGCTTTTAAATTAAAACACGTTTCAAAGGGTGTGCCTTTGAAATTTCCCGGGTGTTCGGTGTATCTCATGAATAAATCACATATAACATATCATGGAGGCCATAGGGTTGAAAATAAAAGAGGACGAAAATCTAAAACGAGACCTACCCGTTGTCGTTTTCGTCTTCAACGGCTACACGCGTTGTTCCCCGTTTTGCACCAAGATCTCGTTCTTGAGACCCTCCAAATCGTGACACACGATCCACCCACGTATCTTGCACGTCGTGCTAGCAACGAACAAGTGTATTTATTTGGAGTGGATGAATCAATAACACATTATGAATTAATGGTATTGATTCATCAAAGTTCTAATGTTCCAAGAACAAGAGAACTAGTGGAATGTGTTTCTTGGAGAGAGAGAGGCGGACGAGTGATGAGAGGGAGAGATCCGAGTGTGTGTGTGTTGTGTGTGTGTTGGAGATTCATCATCCTTCAACTTGTAGGATGCTAGGGGTTTATATAGAAGAGGAGTTTAATCCTCTTTAAACTCCTCTTTTAAGAACTCTAATTTGACTAGGATTTTGACCTAGTCAAAGTCCTAGTCAAAGTAGTGTTTTGACCTAGTCAAAACAATCCTAGCCATCCATCTCTCCCATTGATCTCAACCGTTGATTTAATTTAATTTAATGGAATATTTAAAACCTATTTAAATATTTCCAAGAGGCTAAAATAAATATAAATATTATTTAAGCCCATTAAATAAATCCCTTTGATAAATCTAATTTATCAATTTAATTCCTTATATCTAATAGAAGGAATTATTTCTCCAAGAAAAATAGAGGACCCGATTAAATCCAATTTAATCATTCCTTCACTCCAATATTTAATTCCTAATTAAATATCTAAATGTGTGTGGATAGTGTGTGACTCTTTAGGTTCACCTTTCAGCTAGACTTGGTGGGATTCCTAGAATCCTTCCGTTACCATGGGTGGCCATCTAGCAACGGTCCATGGCACTAGAGACTAGGTGAAATATTCAGGGATGAACATTTAGGCTCTAACAGTACACTTGTCCTTCTGTCAGCGGTCTCATCACTTAGAGTCTAGGGCACGGAAAATGCAGGTACCCATTTTGGACCTAAGTGTTGGTCTGTCCTCACTAAACGCCGCAAGGGAATCCTTCCCTTCTGTTCAGTCACTGTGGCCACAGTTTTAGGGACAAGACCTAGAGTATATATATGAGACTCAACTGCCAAAACCTATTGACAGGAGACAGATCCTTTCTTGGAAATTACTGTCACTTTGCACACCAGAACTGCACTAGACATGGCTTATGACTACCAAAGAGAATTCTGGCAATCTCTCACCATACCTAAGATACAGCCCTGATGTACAGGTAAACTCAGCAATTCCTCAAGTCAAAGGACTTGACCTGTACCGTTGGAACCGGGAATACACGTCATACCTTGCTGACCATACTCAAGGTCCTCCGTAAGACGGTTCCCGCGAGTCACCTCAGTCAGCTGCGTCCTAGCATGCTAACCCACTAACACTGCTTAGACGACCCTCGTCACCCGTCGATGAAACACGACAGCAGGTGCTTAGTGCAAGTCTCAAATGGAATCCCGGTACCCATTTTCGGGATTCCTTGACTTGGAGATTTCCGGACTGATTCGGGAAGACTGATTCCATGGACCTACCTCCAAGCGTAGTCCCAGCCCCCGAAATTGATTCTCAGTCCGTGGGCTTTGTTTGCGTAGTGAACAGATATAGAAAACAGATATAAGTGAACACAAACAAAGTAATGCCAAATGAAATTCACTTCTTTACTCATTAATGATTTATCAAACACCTATAATTGTCTAGACATAGGTTACATATACCCGCCAAAGTTGGCTTACATGGTCACCTATTCTAACAGTGAATATATATGATGATTCAATTGTTTAAATTTGATGGATGTTAAGCATGCAAATTTTGTGAGATTGGATCTAGAATTTGCATGCTCATTTTTAGTTTATTTTTTATTGATTTGTGCTGAAAAAGGATGTTGAAAAATATATGAAAACGGACAGCAGCGGCAGCGGTTGGCTGCCCCGCCCCTGCCGGGGCGCGCTGCCGGGCTCGCGCCTGCGCGCAGGTCTGGCCGGCGTGCCTGCCAGCGTGTGTGCTGGCAAGGCGGCCGTGCATACCGCGGTCGCACGTAGGTGAGCGCCTGCGCGCGCTGTGCGCACGCATGCCACTGCCAGCCGAGGCCAGCGCGAGCACTGTCCTGTGCGCGTGGCTGGTCGATAGGCACAACGGCTGGGCCGTTTTTTGATGTTTGCTGAAAATGTATTAATTTTGCACATTTGATTTTGAAATTATTGGATAATTCCTTGGATCAAATTTGCTTAATCAATTTGGGATTAATACATGTATTGGATGCATTGTGTATAATGTCCATTGAATTTGAAATTTGGATTTTTGCATATTTTTTCTATATTTGTGCTTTGTGCTATTGGACATCACTTGAATATTTGGAATATCCATGGTTTAAGCATGATTATATCAATTAATTGTGTGTTATGTGCGTTGATGGAATCAACATGGGATGATCACAAGAGCCCTAGACCTTGTGTACGGATGAATGTATATCATTTATGTTTTTGTTGGGTGGGGCCTGCGTGCCTCTTGTTTTGGGACTATCATCTCCAGTATTTCAGCTTCATGATGTTAAGACTTGTTTTATTTCCCATGTATTACTTTCAATTGTAATGAGAGTAGATAGGATTGGTGAGGTTTTAATTTTAACAAGCTTATGGAGTCGGAGACCCAAGGTGGAGCATCAAGGCGTGAAACAAAAGCATTACAAAGCCCATTGGAATGACAATGGGTATATTATTTTGTAATAATATAGGACCACCCTGGATAGACCATAGACTCACTGCGAGCTCAGTGAGTCGCATAGGTTGGGCTTGTGATCATCCTAACAGGGGTATGCTATGTTTTTTGCATGCGGCGAGTCTATTTATCGATTTAAATATTGGATATTTATGCATGCTAAAACACCTTAATGTGATGACGTCTCGGTTGTACATCAAGCTCTCATTTGGTTGGACCAAATTGAATATTAGGCCTAGGACGGACTTGGATCATAATGGTATTTTGATCTATCGGAGCCTTCCATCCACAGCAATGTGGTGAGGAAGCTACTACTACCCAAGTGTGGTCTCACAAGTCGTGGCACACTTGGACTAGGGGAAAGCTGTACCAATGTTGTGAACAAAGGGATTGCACTCGTTGTTTTCCTGTCTCACGAGTCGTGGGAGGCGACAGTTTGAGGCATGATTTAGTTGATGGGTCAGGCCTGACACTGAGTAACATGGTTCGCTTGGAGTCCTCGGAACCATGCGAATAGGTGAGGCAAAACATCTTGGGAATCTCATGGGATGAGAATGATATTGGATATCTCCCACGAGGTCTTCTCCATGTGACTCGTAAAAGCGGGGCATGGAGATTACGCTTGTGGATCCCAAGCCCACTAGGAAATGGTTTCCCGAAACTCCGCTTGAGAGTGGTGGGCTTTCGTATAAATAGTGGGAGGGTTAAAGACTAAAAGACCATGTCTTCAACTTGAACAACAATATTACCATCATCTGCTAATTTCTGCTTTATATATTTTTTTTTTATAAATGTAGATATGTCTAAGAATCCATTAACCATGGTATTTAAGATTAATAAGTTCAACAGAATGAACTACTTTGACTGGCTGAGAAACCTGAGGATTGTCCTCGATTTCGAGAACTAAGGCTACGTCTTGGACGAGTCGCCGCCGAACGACTTGCTGGAGGGGTCCACGCCAGAAGAACGTTTGACGTTCGAGAAATGGCATGAGGACAATCGAAAAGTGCACGGTATCATATTGGCTTCGGTGTCTAACGACATCCAGAAGCAATATGAGAGGCTAGACAACGTCTCCGCTATAATGCTCCGCATGAACGTGGTTTATGCGGTTCCGAATAGGCATATTAGATATGCCGCCACAAAAGCATTGTTTGGCACCAAGCTTGCTGAAGGATCGTCTGTACAGAGTCATGGGGTTAAGATACTTTGCCTAGTGGAGAAGCTCGAGCACCTTAACAATGACACGTACATTGACGTGATGTCGCTTCCTCCGTCCTATGACCCGTTTGTTGTAAACTACAACATGAACGGACTTGAGAAGTCTATTCATGAGTTGATGAACATGTTGGTCCAATAGGAGGTAACGACCCACAAGTCGGCGCCGGTTGTATTGGTAGGAGAGGCTTCGACCTCCAAGGTGAATGTCAAGAGGGCCGGACGTTGGAAGAGGAAGAAGGGAAAGAGAAAGACGGTTTCGGCCCCTACTCGCGCTACAGGCGCACCTGTTGCCCTAGTGGGGATGGGCAAAGGAAAAGGGAAGGCCCGTGGTTCTCAGCGGTCCAAGGCAAATGATGTCTGCATGCATTGCCAAGGAAGGGGCATTGGAAGAGAGAGTGCCCACAACTTCTATCCAATCTAAATATGTTTGTGTTCAACAGTATAATTGGATTATGACTGCGGAACACAAATGAAAATATGATAATCAAGATAATACACAGATTTGGCATGCGAGGTTAGGTCATATTTTTAAAAGATAGGATAAGAAGGTTGGTGGACTCAAAGAGTCTAGAAATAGACGATTTGGACAACCTGCCGACCTGGGAATCCTGTCTAAAGGGAAATATGACCAAGAAATCCTTTGTTGGACAAAGCACGCTAGGCCACAGTCTATTGGATTTGATCCATACGGACATCTGTGGCCCACTAAATACTCAGGCTAGAGGTCGGTACTCGTACTTCATAAACTTATTGATGATCACTCACGATATGGTTATATTTACCTGATGAGGTACAAGTCTGAAGCCTTTGGAAGATTTAAGGAATACAGACTTGAGTAGAGAACCAAATCGGTCGAAAGATCAAAGCCCTTCGGTCGGACCAAGGTGCAGAGTATTTGAGTGGTGAGTTTACTAATTATCTAAAAGAGAATGGAATTCTCTCTCAGTGGATCCCTCCCGGAACACCACAGCTTAATGGTCTGTCTGAAAGGAGGAACCGAACCTTGTTGGACATGGTTCGATCCATGATGAGTTTTTACCAAACTCCCCTTATCCTTCTGGGGATACGTTCTTGAGACGGTAGCCAAAGTTTTGAACTTGGCGCCATCTAAGAAGATATCCCAGACGCCATATGAGATATGGTATGGCAAGCCTGCCTCCTGCAAATACTTGAAAGTGTGGGGTTGCCCCGCATACGTCAAGAGATTAGTGGGAGATAAACTGGACCCCAGGTCTAGTTTATGCAGGTTCATCGGGTATCCGAAAGAAACTGCGGGGTATTATTTCTATGATCCCTCTGAGCAAAAGGTTTTTTTCTCGTGAAACATAGTGTTCTTGGAAAAGGGTTTCCATCGGATAGTCGACGCGATGAGGTACTCCTTGGGGAATCAAGTGAGGTACCCCATGAGGCGGCAGTGACATCTGAGCTAGTAGTTCCCACTGATAATGTTCCAGTCCTCTGTAGGTCAGCCAAAGTATCCCATACACCTTATGGTATGGATTTCTGGGCTTGACCGGTCAGTTGGATAATGATCCAAAGATGTACGGAGAAGCGATGTCGGACATCGATTCAGGTAAGTGGTTTGAGGCCATGAAATTCGAGATGGACTCGATGGGTACAAACCAGGTTTGGACCCTAGTGGACCCACCCAAAGGGGTAAAACCCGTAGGGTGTAAATGGGTCTACAAACGTAAGCTTGGAGCTGACGGGGAGGTTACAACCTTCAAAGCCAGGCTTGTGGCGAAGGGTTACACTCAGCGACCCGGGGTCGATTTTGTGAAAACCTACTCGCCTGTAGCAATGGCTACGTCCATTCGGATACTGCTAGCCATAGCAGCATGGTATGACTATGAAATATGGCAGATGGACGTGAAAACTGCCTTCCTCAATGATTTCGTAGAGGAAGAGATCTATATGGATCAACCGGAAGGTTTCACATCTGTTGGAGAAGAGCAGAAGGTCTGCCGTCTCCAAAGGTCCCTCTATGGCCTCAAACAAGCTTCCCAAAACTGGAACATACTTTTTGATGAAGTCATACGGGGATATGATTTCATCAAAAACGAGTCTGATCCTTGTGTATACAAGAAGATCAATGGGAGCTCAGTTGCGTTTCTAGTGCTTTACGTGGTTGACATCTTGCTCATTGGGAATGATGCTAAGATGTTGGGAATCACTAAAGCTTGGTTGTCAACACAATTTCCCATGAAGAATATGGACGAGGCATCCTACATCCTTGGCATCAAGATCTACAGGGATAGATCTAGAAGGATGTTAGGAATGGCCCAGTCCTCGTATATTGAGAAAGTCTTGAAGAGATTCAAGATGGAGAACTCAAAACGAGGATTCCTTCCTATGAGGCATGGAATTAAGTTATCCAAGAAACAGTCTCCTAAGACTGATGAGGAGCTTAAATGGATGTTGGACATCCCCTATGCTTCAGCCATAGGCAGCATTCAGTACGCTATCCAGTGTACTAAACCTGATGTGTATTTCGCTTTGAGTGTGACTAGTCGATATCAGTCGTGTGTCGGGGAGGCACACTGGAGTGCGTCAAGACTATCCTAAAGTACCTGAAAAGGACTAAGGACATGTTCTTGATCTACGTTGGTGGAGAGTTGATACTGGAAGGCTATAGCGACGCTAGCTTCCAGTCGGATGACGATGATGCCTAGTCTCAATCTGGTTTTGTGTTCAGACTAAATGATGGCGTGGTTGCTTGGAAGGGTTCCAAGCAGGCTACCACGGCGGACTCCACCATAGAGTCTAAATTCATAGCGGCTTTGGAAGCTGCAAAGGAGACGGTTTTGTTGATGAGCTACATCCAAGGATTGGATGTAGTGCCTAGCATTGCTAAGCTTGTAGTTATCTTCTACGATAACAATGAGGCGATAGCGCTAGCAAAGAAATCGAGATCTCATCACGATCCAAGCATATTCTTAGACGCTACCATCTGCTTAGAGAGATAGTTAGCATGAGTGACGTTCGGTTGGACCGAGTCAGCTCCGTAGAGAACATAGCAGATCCACTTACTAAACCTGTGTCTCAAGTTGCCCATACTCAGCATCTGGATAAGATGGGATTGAGGTCAATGGGTGATTGGCTTTAGGTCAAGTGGGAGATTGTTAGAATAGGTGACCAGAAAGCCAATAGGTTTGGCGATTTATAACCTATTTGACAAGTTGATGTAAATGTAATATTATTATGTGATAAATAAAATGAGTGTTCGCCACCAATGGTATCTACTTTGTTGCGCTCATTTTACATATGTTAAAATGGTGTTTTACTTATATCGAACAAAGCCTACAGACCACGGTTAACAACTCATGCAGTTGGGCCACGCATTGGATGGTGGCAATGAAACTAATTGATTAAGAGTTGGGTCTGAAATGTTCCAAGTCGAGGACCTTTAGACAGAGCATCGAAAGTCCTATAGAGAATTGCATCAAGAGTCGTGTTCATTGGATGAGTGCCGTGTTTCATCGGCGACAAACGTGGGACGCTTACATGATCTTGATGGGTTGGTCGATTGGGGTCGAGCCAACTGGACTGACTCGTGGGGATCATCATATGGAAGCCTTAGAGGCTTGGTCGGTATGATTGGATTTCCCCGGTTCTGATAGTACAGGATTAGTTCTCAAACTTGAGGAACCATGGCAGTCACGTGCACAGGACGGCTGTATCTTGGATCTGACGAGAGGTGATCATTCTGTAAGATGATCATTATAAGCCTTGTCCAGTGCAGTCAGAATGTGTAGTGAGGATGGTGGATTCCAAGAAGAGGATCCGTCCTCTATCAGTATGTGACATAGGTATCTCCTATGCACTCGGAGGATCCGTCCTCTATCAGTATGTGACAGATGCTTAGTCAAGAATGGGAACCGACGCCCAATTCCATACCCTAGACTAAGGCCGGGAGATGGTAGATGGAAGGACTGTATCCGTATGGAATCGGCGCCTAAATGTTCACGCCAACATTCACCTAGTTTCTAATGCCATGGACCATTGCTAGATGGCCACCCATGGTAACTGGCCCTTATGGGATACGGGCCCAAGTTTAGCTGAACGTGAACCTAAAGGGTCACACAAAAATCACCGAGAAGGTTGAGAGATTGACTTGGAGTCAATCTCAAAGGATAAATAAGTAATTGGATTACTTAAGGGATTGTCCATTGGATGGACTGGCAGATATTGTATCGGGTCCTTGTTTAATCGGTGAATGGGATTTATCTTTTAAATATGGAAAGTCGAGATGTTGGATCTTTTGTTTGGATTAAAAAATCAACGGGAATTATTTAAGTGGACATTAAATTGGATTTAATTTTGGGTTCGTCGTAATTAGATTACGGTAAAACCCGGTCCGTTAAATTTTGACCCGAGAGAAGAATTAATTCCTATTTTAGAATATGAAGTGTTAGAATAGGTGACCAGAAAGCCAATTGGATTAGCGGTTTTGGGTACTATTTAGCAATCTTTATTTACTTGATGATGTAGTAAGTATTCATCTGTGGCACTACGTGTTTGTTGTGCTTACTGATTACGTTAAACGACGTTTTAACGTCACAAAAAATGCCCACAGACCAATTGGATAACCCATGTAGTTGAGCTGCACATTGGATGGCAGCTATGAAATTAACTTCTGAGGGTTGGTCTGAAACGTTCCAAGTCGAGGACCTCGAGACAGGGCATCGAGGGTCCTATAGAGACTTGCACTAAGGATTACATTCATTGGATGACTTCCATGTTTCATCGGCAACAGACGTTGGACGTCTATGCAATATTAGTGGGTTAGTTTACAAGTGTGTTAGCTGACTGAACTGACTCGCGGGAATCGTCATATGGAAGCCTTGGAGGCTTGGTCGGTATGACTGGAATTCCCGGCTCCGATAGTACGAGATTAGTCCTCGGACTTGAGGAATCATGGCAGTCACATGTATATGAAGATTGTATCTAGGGTCTGGCAAGAGATGTCCGTATCTGGGATACGTTCATCATAAGCTTTATCCAGTACAGTCAGAATATGTATTGTGGACGGTGGATTCCAAGATAGAATCCGTCACCTGTCAGTATATGACAGTCGAGTCTCCTATGAACTCGAGACGGTTTAAGCTCTTTTATTCTGTGGCCACAGTGATTGGTCGAGTTGGGAATGATTTTCTACGTCGATCAATAGAGCAGACGTGTCTCGAGTCATTGAGCATAGTTGCCCAGTCCAGGATGGGAACCGACGCCCAATTCCATGCCCTAGACTTAGACCGGGAGACGGATGATGGAAGGACCGGACTCGTATGGTACTCGGGGGCCTAAACGTTCACGCTAACATTCACCTAGTCTCTAGTGCTTTAAACCGTTGCTAGATGGCCACCCATGGTGACGGGCGTTTTCCGATTAATGGTTAATTGGAAAATAGTTAATTAAATTGGTTTAATTGACCAATTATGTTGGACACAAGCCCAAGTCTAGTTGGGTGAACCTAATGAGTCACACACAAATCACTATGGAATTGGTAGAATTAATTTGGAATTAATTCTAGAAGAAGCGAATTAATTTAATTGGATTAAATTAATTCAAGGAGAAAAATAAATGATTGGATCATTTATTGGGAAATCCATTTGATGGATGGTCCAAGAATTAATTAATTGGATTAGTTAATTTTTGGACTTACAACCTTTATATTAATTGGATTAATTTATCGGGTTTGAATTAATTAATTGATTGGATCAATTAATTAGAGTTCGGACTTATGTTTATTTAATTTGATTAAATAAACCTATGGGCTTCAATTGGGTTGAGATTAATTGGATTAATTAATTCACAATGGACTTTGTTTGGACTTAATTTAATTAGATTAATTAAAAGTCCAAGACTAGTAGTCCTAGTCCATGGAAAAATTCAATTTATAGCAAGTGAAGGAAGAATTAAAATTTTCCACATGTGAGGCACATGTGACCAGCCTTTATATGGTTTGGTGGGTGATTTTATTTGCTATAATGGTGTGTATGTAGGTTACTTTGGAAGTTGACAAGAGATGTTGAATTTTGAATTCAACCACTCTACATACACAAAACTATTCACATAACTTGGAAGGACAAGAGCTTGCACGAATTTTTTCCTCAAAAAACTCTCCGAAATTCTCTGAAAAACTCTCCTTTTTATGTTCATACCTTTTGGAAAGGTTGAACTTAAAAATATTCCAAAAGGCACTAAACAATAGTGTTGTTCTGGAAGTGTTTCTTCTTCTTTTCTCTACTTCTATCTAGCAATAGATTAGGGGATACACTCTTCCATAGTATGGTGTGGAAAACTTAGAGGAATTCTACGTTGAATTCTCAAGTGAACGGATCAAGGAAACGTAAAGGGAACAAAGCTAGAGCCGATGCTACGTTTGTGAAACAAAAGGTAGGTTCTCATTTATATTCTTGTACCTTTTGTTTTTATTCCTTTAGCCACATGTCGAGCATGTTTATTTTATGTTGTTATGCTCTTGACAAACACCGAATGCCCCGAAACTTCAAAGGGAACACCCCTTTGAACCCGTTTAATGTAATGCTTTAAATTCATATTTTTTACGCTTCCGTTGCGTTCCCGGGCCGTACCTGTTTCTTTCAGTGGTATCAGAGCCCGGTTCGGTGTTGTAGCTATAGGATTTACATGTTATTATGTGTTGAGTATGAAGAACATGTTTAAATTGCTTTTGGAAAGCTTGTTATGGCTTTAAAGCATGATAATAGCTGTAGAAAATATGTGTTAATTTTGCTTTTGAAATTATGGATATCCATGCATTTTTGAGAATTGGATTTTTTGTAAATGCATGTTTATGTTTTAGTTTTATAGCAGAAATTTAAAAAAAAATAAAAGAGAAAAAGTGAAAAACAGTGTCGGCCGCCCGACAGGGGTGCCTGCACGCGGGGGCGCGCGCGGCCGGCAGGCGTGCGCGGGGCGTCCACCCGTGCGCGCTGCTGGGCATGCGCGCGTGCGCACAGCCGTATGGACGGCCGGCCGGCAGCACTGTTTTGTGCCGTTTTTCCAAAAAATTGGATTTTCCTGATTTCTGCTAGTTTTCTAAAATTATTAATTTTGGCATATTTTAATTTTAGTTAAATTGGATTATTCTAAAATTATTTTTATGCCTTAGATTATTTTGGAAATGGTTTTCAAACAAAAAAAAATATTTGTACATTGGATGTATAGTTGATATCCATATTTTTATTGCATTATTAATATGTTATTTTCTGCATTTTATTATGTTTATTGTTTTAGATATTGGATATCTATTTATAAATGCATGGGATGTATTTATATGCTTGGC
Organism: Sesamum alatum; assembly: GCA_034509735.1. Classification (NCBI taxonomy): domain Eukaryota; kingdom Viridiplantae; phylum Streptophyta; class Magnoliopsida; order Lamiales; family Pedaliaceae; genus Sesamum; species Sesamum alatum. Next base: position 30,248,906 of record JACGWO010000001.1, on the reverse strand, counting down.
ATGTTTATATTAGATATAAATGTGTTTTGTTGTTGTTTATTTGATAAACAATAAGGATGATCACTAGCCCATTGGCCTATGTATTGTTTAATATATTGTTGGGTGAGGCCTGCGTGCCTCTTTGTTTTATTCCTTCTTTCGTTTTTAGCCTTGGAATAATAAGGCTTGCTTCTTCTCTATTAATGTACTCTCCCCAACTTATGATTGGGGTTTCTTTTTGTAATGAGAGTAGATTAGGTGGTGAGGATTTATCTTATTAAATGTAAGCTTCCAAGGAGATGAAGGTCCGGTGGATGGAGCCCATGACGGAAGGCCCAAGAGGAACAAAGAAGGATTTACAAGGCCCCATTAGAATGATAATGGGATGTAAAAAATGTAATAGTGTAGGCCTACCTTAGATTGACCATAGATCCACTGTGGGCTCAGTGGATCACTTAGGAACGGGCTTGTGATCATCCTAACAGGGGCGTGCTAGACTTGTTTTGCATGTGCTTATGTTCTTAATGCTTTGATGTATGGTGTGTTTGGAATGCATCAATTTACATTAAATGTTTAAAACTTGAGGATGCAAAATACTAATAATGATGAAGGTCTCGGTCTTAATAAACTATAACTCTCACTTGGATGGTCCAAGTAAATATTAGGCCCAAAATGGAATTAAAATCAAATGGTTTGATTATTCTAAGCTTTCTATCCATAGCAATGTAGTGAGGAAACTACTTTCACCCATTCGTGGTCTCACGAGTCGTGGCACGTTTAGAATGAAAGAAAGCTGCACTATTGTTGTGAACGAATGGAATATACTCCTATTTTCGTGTCTCACGAGTCGTGGGGGGCGATAGTTGAGATATTCATTTGGTTGATGGGTCGGGCCTAACGCTAAGTAACATGATTCGCTTGGAGTCTTTGGTATCATGTGAAGAGGCGAGGCAAAATATCTTGGGGATCTCATTGGATGAGAATGGTATTGGATACCTCCCACAAAGCCTTTCCCATGTGAATCGTAAAAGTGGGGCATGGAGAATTGCGTTTGTGGACTCCACGCCCACTAGGAAATGGTTTCCCGAAAATCCCACTTGAGAGTGGTGGGCTTTTTGAAGAAATAGTGGGAGGGGTTAATGACTAAAGACCAAGTCTTAACTTGAATTCAATATTATAATAATCTATTAAATTTCTATTTTATATTTTGAATATAGATGTCTAACAATCCACTCGTTGTAATTCTTGAGACTAACAAATTTGACGGAACAAACTATAATGATTGGCTGTGAAATCTAAGGATTGTCCTAGATTTCGGAAACCAGGCTTACGTTCTTTGATAAGCCTCTTCCTCGGATCTTGCCGAAGGGGTCCTCGTCAGAAGAGTGTTTGATGTTCAATGAATGGCAGGAGGACAACCGTAAGGTCCGCAACATCATACTGGCATCCATGACTAATGAGATCCAGAAGCAGTATGATCGGCTGGATGATGTCAGCTCGATAATGCTCCGCATAAAAGATATTTATGCGGTATCGGATCGGCCTATTAGATATGCTGTGACGAAGGCATTTTTCGGAGCTAAGATGACAGAAGGGTTTTCTGTACACCAGCATGGAGTGATGATGGTATCCCTAGTGGAGAAGCTCAAAGACCTCTGAGCTGATCTTGGTAAAGAGACGTACATCGACGTGATCCTTCAGTCTCTTCCTCCCTCCTTTGATCCGTTTATTTATAACACGAATGGGCTTGAAAAAGACATTCATGAGTTGATGAACATGTTGGTCCAATACGAGGCAACGATTGAAAAGTCTGCGCCATCGGTATTGGTGGGGAGGCTTCGACCTCAAAAGCGAAAGGCAAAGGGGCCAAACGCTGGAGGAGAAAGAAGGGTAAGACAGAATCAGCCGCTGCAAGCGCACAGAGCTCTCCTGTTGCCATGCTGGGCATGGGCAAAGGAAAGAGGAAGGCGGTTCGGCAGTCAAGGATTGCAAAAGATGTTTGCATATATTGTCGTGATAAGGGGCATCGGAAGAGGGAGTGTCCTAAACTCCTCTCCAACCAAGGTACATATGATTTGAGCTTTAACATGACTATTATTCTACTCTTGGGTATTGGATACTAGCTGTAGAGCTCATATCTACAAATGGTTTGCAGGTGATGGAAAGGAGTAGAAGGCTAAGATAGAGATGGTTCTGAAGTTAGGCAATGGCTGGGCTATTGCCATAGAAGCTATAGGACGAGTAAGGCTTAGCTATTAGTGATCATGTTAGGATAGAGTTGATAGGTCACAATTATGTAACCTAATATGATCAAATTATGTTATTCTATTGTTGGACAATAAGGATTACATGTTTTTTATTAATGAAAGTTTCTTTTATTTGACAAAGAATGATTATTCTTGTCTGGTAGGTTGTTTGCATAATTGTTTCAATACTATCCCATAATTGGATTATGAATGCTCAAAACAAATGATGAAATGGATAATCTAGATAAACTCACATATTTGGCATGCAAAGCTATGTCACATTCCTCTAGATAGGAGAAGGAGGTTAGTAGACTCAAGGAGTCTAGAAATAGACAATTTGAGCCTTCTAGCTTGCAAGTCCTTCCTGAGCAGGAAGATGGCCAAGAAGCTCTTTGTAGGACAAAGTATGCTTGCTAGTGTCTGTTGGATTGGATCCAGTCAGACATCTATGGGTCACTGAATACACAAGACTAGGAGAGGGTTCACAAGTCTAAGGACCTTTGGAAGGTTCAAGGAATTAGATTTGAAGTGGGAATTGAACTGGTTGCAAAATTAACCTTTGATTGGATCGAGTAGTGTGTATTTAGGAGTTCTTGATGTATCTAAATGGGAATGGAATTCTCACTCAGTGGAATTTTTCCTGGAACACCATAATTGAACAACGTCTCTGATAAGGGAGGAATCGAACCTTGTTGGACATGGTTCGGTCGGTATTTTCACTAAACTACCTTGGCCCATCTGGGCGTGTTCTTAAAAGAGTAGCCAAGTTGTAAAACATGACACTTTCTAATGATCGTGGCCCGGGCGCCATATTGGATATGGCATGGCAAGCCTGTATCCTATAAAGTACTTGAGTATGTAGGATGGTCTTAAATACGTCAAGGGACTAGTGGGAGGCAAACTAGGTTTGCATAGGTTCATGTGTTGTCCTAAGGGAAATTGGATTTCAGAGGATAACCGGTGTAAGGAGTAGCTCCTTGAGGAATCAAGTAGAGCGACACCTCAGTACGATATAGCAAACATAATTTGTAATCAAGTTTTCCTACTGACTATATTCCAGTTCTCCTAAGAATGATCAGAATATCCTAGATACCTGAGAGGTATAGGTTTCTGGGTCAGTCCGGTCAATTGGATTATAATCCAAAAGACATAAGGAGAAGCAATGTTGGACATTAGATTGAATCAATGGCTTGGAGCCATGTAATTCGACATGGAATTCAAACTAGGTTTGAAACTCTATGTAACTAGAATATTCATTTTGATGAGTTCATGCGGGGTATGACTGGACCAGTAACGAGCTTTGAGGGTCAGTGGGAGTTTAGTTGTGTTCCTAGTGTTTAAGTGTGTAACGTCTTATTCATTTGGAATGAATTTAAGATATTAGGAAACACTGAAACACGAACGTTGTTCACACAATTCTCCAGGAAAGGAATTGGATTCCTATATATAGGGTTAAGCTATCCAAGACTTAGTCAGGGTTGGCTGATGAGGAAACTCAGATGTTTGACATCCCCTACGTCTTTGCCGTAAGCAACATGGGTATGTTATTTGGTGCATTGGACCTGATGTTGTGTATGCTTTGGGCGTAACAACAGAAATCGGGCGTGTACAGAGAAGGCAGTAGACTGTTGTTGAGAACAATCTTTAATACCTGAATAAGGATTAAAGAAGTGTTCTTGATGCAAGTTCTATGGAGAGGTGATTCTGGAATGCTATAGCGATACTAGCTTCCAGGATCATGTGAATAATATCTAGTCTTAGTATGAACATATATTCAGGCTTAATGGTAAAGTGGTGGCTTGGAAAGGTTTCAAGTGGGACACCACGATGGACCATGAAAGTTGAATGTATAACTTTAGAAGGTGCTCCGGAGAGTGGTTTGGTGAAAAACCACATCCAATGGTTGGGTGTGGTGCCTAACACGGGCTAGCCAGTAGTTACCTTGGAGGATAACAACATGGCTGTAGAGCAAGCTATAGGACCGAGATCTCCTCACGATCCAGGAAAATTTTTAGACAGTACCATCTGCTTGGAGTAATGGTATGAAGAGGTGACGTGCGGTTGGACCGCATCATCTTGACAGAAATAAGGTAGACCCGTGAGACCGAGCCGAATATCGCAGATTACTCATGCTCAGATAAGTTTGAGCAACATGGGTGATTGTCTTTAGGTCAAGTGGGAGATTGTTAGAATAGGTGACCAGAAAGCCAATTGGATTGGCGGTTTTGGGTACTATTTAGCAATCTTTATTGACCTGATGAATATAGTAAGTATTCATCTGTGGCACTGTATGCTTGTTGTGCTTACTGATTATATTAAACGATGTTTTCACGTCACAACAAATGCCCATAGACCAATTGGATAACCCATGTAGTTGAGCTGCACATTGGATGACAGCTATGAAACCAACTTCTGAGGGTTGGTCTGAAACGTTCCAAGTCGAGGACCTCGAGACAGGGCATCGAGGGTCCTATAGAGACTTGCACTAAGGATTGGATTCATTGGATGAGTGCCGTGTTTCATCGGCGACAGACACTGGACGTCTATGCAATATTAGTGGGTTAGTTTACAAGGGTGTTAGCTGACTGAACTGACTCGCGGGAATCGTCATATGGAAGCCTTGGAGGCTTGATCGGTATGACTGGAATTCCCGGCTCCGATAGTACGAGATTAGTCCTCGGACTTGAGGAATCATGGCAGTCACATGCATATGAAGGTTGTATCTAGGGTCTGGCAAGAGATGTCCGTATCTGGGATACGTTCATCATAAGCTTTATCCAGTACAGTCAGAATATGTATTGAGGACAGTGGATTCCAAGATAGGATCCGTCACCTGTCAGTATATGACAGTCAAGTCTCCTATGCACTCGAGACGGTTTAAGCTCTTTAAGTCTGTGGCCACAGTGATTGGTTGAGTAGGGAATGGTTTCCTACGTCGATCAATAGAGCAGACGTGTCTCGAGTCATTGAGCATAGTTGCCTAGTCCAGGATGGGAACCGATGCCCAATTCCATGCCCTAGACTTAGACCGGGAGACCGATGATGGAAGGACCGTACTCGTATGGTACTCGGGGGCCTAAACATTCACGCCAACATTCACCTAGTCTCTAATGCCATGAACCATTGCTAGATGGCTACCCATGGTGACGGGCGTTTTCCGATTAATGGTTAATTGGAAAATAGTTAATTAAATTGGATTTAATTGACCAATTATGTTGGACACAAGCCCAAGTCTAGCTGAGGATGAACCTAAAGAGTCACACACGAATCACTATGGAATTGGTAGAATTAATTTGGAATTAATTCTAGAAGAAGCGAATTAATTTAATTGGATTAAATTAATTCAAGGAGAAAAATAAATGATTGGATCATTTATTGGGAAATCCATTTGATGGATGGTCCAAGAATTAATTAATTGGATTAGTTAATTTTTTGGACTTACAACCTTTAAATTAATTGGATTAATTTATCGGGTTTGGATTAATTAATTGATTGGATCAATTAATTAGAGTTCGGACTTATGTTTATTTAATTTGATTAAATAAACTTATGGGATTAAATTGGATTGAGATTAATTGGATTAGTTAATGCCCAATGGACTTTGTTTGTACCTAATTTAATTAGATTAAATAAAAGTCCAAGACTAGTAGTCCTAGTCCTTGGAAAAATTCAATTTATAGCAAGTGAAGGGAGAATTAAAATCTTCCACATGTGAGGCACATGTGACCAGCCTGTATATGGTTTAGTGGGTGGTTTTATTTTCTATAATGGTGCATGGTTATGTAGATAATGGTGTGTGTATGTAGGTTACTTTGGAAGTTGACAAGAGATGTTGAATTTTGAATTCAACAACTCTACATACACAAAACTATTCACATAACTTGGAAGGACAAGAGCTTGCACGAATTTTTCCCTAAAAAAACTCTCCAAAATTCTCTGAAAAACTCTCCTTTTTGTGTTCATACCTTTTGGAAATGTTGAACTTAAAAACATTCCAAAAGGCATTAAACAATAGTGTTGTTTTGGAAGTGTTTCTTCTTCTTTTCTCTACTTCTATCTAGCAATAGATTAGGGGATACACTCTTCCATAGTGTGTTGTGGACAACTTAGAGGAATTCTATGTTGAAATCTCAAGTGAACGGAACAAGAAAACGTAAAGGGAATAAAGCTAGAGCCGGTGCTACGTTTGTGAAACAAAAGGTAGGTTCTCATTTATATTCTTGTACCTTTTGTTTTTATTCCTTTAGCCACATGTCCAGCATGTTTATTTTATGTTGTTATGCTTTTGACAAACACCGAACGCCAAGAAACTTCAAAGGGAACACCCCTTTGAACCCGTTTAATATAATGCTTTAAATTCATGTTTTTTACGCTTCCGTTGCGTTCCCGGGCCGTACCCGATTCTTTCAGGAAGAAGTTGGACTTCTTCCCTTATTGAACATGGCCGAAAATGCTCTCTTGAAGGAAGCAAAATTCAGCCATGTTGGATGCAAGGTGGTAGTTGACTTGTCTCTTTTGGTAAGAGACAAATCAACTCCAATCAAGCCCTTCCCTTTCGGTATGATTTAATCATAACTTAAAGGTTGGTAGGCTTGATTGAAGAATTAATGGTGATTGATTGGGATGTATCTAGACATCCTTGGATGAACCTAGACACATTCCAATAATCACATTTATTATGTATATATATGAGTATATACTAACACCTTGTGTAAGAGAATAATTATTCATCTTTTTTAGGAAAAGAATAAGCAAAAAACGGCCTCTCTCCTCTCTCTCACTCTCGGCCCTCTCTTCCTCTCCCACTTGTGTTCTTCATTTGATCTTGGATCAAAAAAGAAGTACAAAGTAGGTTTAAGAGAACACTAATTCATAGTGTTTATTCTCTTAAATCGATTCCTTCATAAACCCATTTTCTTCTAGCAAGGAGAACGTAAGTTTCTTTCGGTGTGGTGTGGATCACCTTTGGAGAGTCCATATGTTTGGAGTTTGTGAATATTCCGGAGAAGGAACAACGCAAGTAGCCATGCACACGTGAAATCTACAAAGGCAACGGTTAATTACGCTTTTGCAGATTTACATTTCATCTATGCCCTATGTATAATATATGCTTCAATATTAATACATCCTACATCGAACGCCCGTTTGAGCACCCAAGAGTACACCCCTTGGGATTACGTTTATTTTTATATGCAATTTAAATTACATATTTATTTGCATTTCTCGCTTCCGCTCGCGCTCCTGTGCGGATCCGCTTGTCCTTCATAAAATGGGTTTTCCCCCTAGATTTCTCACTTTTATTAAGCATGCAATTAAAAATTGTTGGTTTACTGTACTTTTTAGCGGAGACATTGCAGGTTTCTTTAAGTCCTCACATGGACTTAGATAGGGTGACTCCATATCCCCCGCACTGTTCATCCTCGCTGATGAGGTACTATCTAGGGGCCTTGATCACCTCTTTGGAGCTAACCCAGCAATGTACTATCAAACAAATTGTGGCATTCCTGTTACTCACTTGTCTTATGCAGATGACTTAATTATCTTTACTAATGCTCAAGAAGAAGGGCTCCACAAACTCATGCAATTCCTGGAGGACTTTGAGATATCTTCTGGACAGAAAATCAATCATGCAAAAAGTATGTTTGTCTCTGGAAAAAGAGCCAATCTTATCTCCAACAGGATCAGGCTTATCACTGGATTTATCGTGAAAAGGCTCCCAATCACATACCTTGGTGCCCTATTACACAAAGGACATAAGAAAAAGCTTCTTTTTGATGCTCTTCTTGACATGGTCAAAAACAAGATTGTTGGATGGGAGCATGCATATCTATCCCATGAGGGCAGTCATCAAATTCGTCCTCTCAACCATGTCTGTCTATCTGCTACAAGTCCTCAACCCTCCTGTGGGCGTTATCCACAAACTTGAACAACTTTTTGCTAAATATTTCTGGGGATGATCGCTTAACCATAAAAGAGTTCACTGAACAAAATGGCACAATGTGTGCTATCCGTATGAAGAAGGAGGGCTTGGGGTTAGGGATTTCAGGGACATTGTCAAAGCATTCTCTCTCAAACTCTGGTGGAGGTTGAAGTTTCAAAACTCTCAGTGGGCATGCTATATTTATAACAAATACTGTAAAGGAGAATTCCTAGGGCGGGCCAAAGTCACCAAAAATGACTCTCCCATTTGGAAAAGACTTGGTCGAATTAGATAGGAAACACAGGACAACATTTTTTGGAGCCTGGGTACAGGGGAAACCTCCTTTTGGTTTGATTGGTGGATGACCGAAGGCCCTTTATGCAATATGGCAGATCAAAGCATGCTGACAACAACCCCCGTATATTGGTACTGGCATAATCATGATGGAACCTTCAGAGATTGCAAACTGAGCTGCCCCACGTCTGATTGAAAAGGTCACTTCAGTCCCAATATCTCAGGATCTCAAAGACCAACCTTTATGGAGACCATCCCACACAAGAAACTTCACAACCAAATCAACTTAGGAGATCAGTAGGGATCACAAGCCCAAACTTCCACTATTCAAGAAAATCTGGTCACCTCTCATCACACCTACCATGTCAGTCTTCCTTTGGAAGATGTTTAATAACTGGATTCTTGTGGAGACAAGAATGAAAAATAAAGGCATCTCTCTTGCATCCAAATGTTGCTGTTGTGCCAGTGAAGAGACCATTGAACACCTCTCTCTTTCCAATAAGCATTCACAGATAGTCTAGTGCTTCTTTGCCAGCAAATTCCACACTCAGATCCTAAATGCCAACTCAATTCTTCCATTCATCTAAGTGTGGAAATGCAGAGATTCTCCTACACTCCATATCAGACACCTCCTCCCTTTGTGATTCTCTGGCACATTTAGACTGTCCGAAATGAGGTTAAACACATACGAGCAAATTTCAAAGCTACTTTTATTACTACCAAAATCTTGAATCACATTCACAACATCACAAGAAGCAAACTTTGGAAAGCGGAACATCTGAAAGGTGATAGCTTTGCCATGTTATCCCTTTGTATCCCTCTGGTACAATAGGCTAGTAGACACAAAACAACATTGGTCACATAGCTTAAACCAGAACCGAGTGGCTTAAAATCAACTCTGATGGGGCAGCTATGGGCAATCTAGGGATCACTAGAGCAGGTGGATTAGTGTGAAATTATGAAGGAGGCCCTTTTTGCTTACATTGAACCTCTTTGTTGCACTACTAACATAGTGGCAGAACTTTAAGCTCTATCTAGAGGACTTCAAATCTGCCTGGATAAAGGGCTTAACCAAGTACGGATCGAAGTGGACACTCTCAACATCATTCACCTTATTGCTTCACAAGCTAAGGGGGCTTGGTATCTTCAGGGACTCCTTCTGAACATCAAAAACTCACTACGGCACCTAAACTTCAAAATATCTCACATATATAGAAAAGGCAACCAAGCTGCAGATTACTTTGCCAATCTTGCCTGCACTGCCTCATCCTTCACATTACTTCCAAAAGAACATATTAAAGGTAGAATTACAAGTATTCTGCACTTAGATTCCGTCTGCTTATCATATCTTTGGTCTTAACTGTGATAGTACCTCTAGGGTCAATCTCTTCGGGACCTAAAACTAGTAGGTACTATAATAAAATGCATTTGTTGTGTGCTCCAATTTTTGTAAGATGTACCTCCCCCTAACATACTGTGCATAATAGGATGGGTACAGTGCATCTAAGTTATTCACATCTTTTTTCTTGTCTCCACTATTCACGCTCTGCATGTTATTTTGATACTCAATTCTTTTGTTCACCTATTATCTTGTGGAAAATGTTTTTTGCATTGTGGTTTGGAGATTTCTAGCCTTTTAGGTTCTTTGTTGGATTTGGCTTATGAGTAATTGGCGACTAGATAAAAACTTTTTGACAACGCCAAAGTGTACCACCTAATTTTTTCTCCTTTTCTTTTCTTGTCTTTGATCAATTTAAGGGAGTAGTACTCCTTGTTTATACCTTCCACGTTTTCACTTGTAAGGGAGTAGTACTCTTTGTTTATGGTTTTTCTAGGTAAATCTAGGGAGTTAGTACTCCCCACTGTAAATTTGCCCACTTTTTGATGAATTTATATAGAAGGAACGGGGACCCCGAAAAGCTCCCCCCACCTTTCTTTAAAAAAAAAAACCCTTAATCTTGTTTGGTATCTTGACATTCCAAATTAAAGCCAATAGATTGTCGTCTATCACCGGTGACTGACAAGATTGCACTGTTATCAATTTACTAAAAAAACTATGATTTTTTGCTACGATTAATTACTATGATTAAAAAAACCCATGAAAAAATATATATTAATCACGGCTTTGTAATAGCTATTAGCTGTTTTTTTCTGCAAGTGCGGCCAAAACATTAGCCATGGCCAAAAGCATGGCAAATATTTTGGTTATGCTTAAGAATCATGACAAATATTGATTAACCATGACAAAAATTTAAGTTTTTGTATTAGTTTTGTTTAACCGTGGTTAATAATGTTGATTTACCAGAGCTATTAGCCATTTTTCTTGCAAGCGCGGCCACAACATGCCATGGCCAAAACGATGGCAAATATTTTGGCTATGGCTAAAAACCATGACAAATATTGATTAACCATGGCAAATATTTAAGTTGTTGTATTAGTTTTATTTAACCGTGGTTAATAATGTCTATTTACCACGTTTTTTGACACGTGGTCATTTATAATATAACAAAAGGTCATTTTTTTTTGTAGTATCTCTCCTCCAAATCCGTACATAAATGGTAGCCATGTCGTACGCTAAATAGTCTCATTTTTTAGTAATGCCGGATGAGCTTATGATCCATAGAAAACTCAGGCAAAAATTTTTTCACAATGGTCTTTGCATCGTCTTCTTGGAAGACTCATGCAATAGCTCCAAATTCCACAAATGAGTGCCCTCTTGGAGCAACTCACATGCTCTCAATTTTCACAAAAAGTGTTTATCGGTGTGATAGTTTAAATCATATAATCTAGGTAATCATCGATCCTTTCATATACAAGTTGGGGAAATTACATTTTAGTTTTATCAGTATGGCTGGTGACAATTTTGGTCCTGTTGAAATCAATTGTCAATTTGGACCCCTCGATAGGGAAAATTGGCAATTCAAGTACAATTTTTGTAGAAAATTTCATAAATTGGCAAAAGAATGCATGTGTTGTGTACATGACACGCTAAATTAGGGATTTTTGGGTAATTCATAAATTTTTGGCCACAATTGTTATCAAATTGCCTTTTGTTAATTGCAAGACCAAATTGCCAAAATTGATTCCAATAGGACCCAAATTGCCATCCCCTATATTTATAGGGCTAGAATTGCAATTTTTCCAAATTTATTGGGATAAAATTACCAATTAGAAGTTCAAACAAAATAGCCAATAAGTGGGTCCCAAATTGAAATTCATATAAAAATTGGCCTTTATAAAGCTCTATGATATGGATGAAATCCCGAATGAAGTACGAAATTGTTTTTTTATTTTATTGTCTAATTGGATCAAGACATACCAAATATGATCCATTTGGGAAATGATCCACCAAATGGTGTTCAAACCCAGTATAAGTGAGATCCAAGGCTCCAAAAAGAAAAAATAAAAAAAGAAAAAGCAGAAGAAGAAGAAGAAGAAGAAGAAGAAGAAGAAAATGCCAATGATTTTGTAACTTTAAATCACATTTTTTTATTAAAGACATAAATGTTGGTAGCTTTTTTATTTTTGGTTAAAATTTTACAACCCTACTATTTACATCAATCTTTTTTAGGAAAATTATAATTTTAGTGCTGTAAGTATAGGGGTGGCAATTTTGCCCCTGTAAGTGTAAGGGATGAGAATTTGGTCCTATTAAAATCAAATCTGAAAAGTCGGCAATTTGAGGACTCAGTCTAACTGAAAATTCATAAATTAACCAAAAAAGTGCATGTGTCGTGCACGTAACGCGCTAATTTAGGAATTTCCAGCCAGTTCTCCTCAAATTGTAATTCTTTTTTCATTGCACGACCAAATTGCCAAAATTGATTTCAACAAGACCAAGATTGACACCCCCTATACTTACAGGACAAAGATTGCAATTTTCCCTACAAGTTGTTCTATCGTTGCCTATGCGCCATCGAGATCTCGCCTCCAACTTGGTCTCGAAGAAATCAGACGCCCTTTTTTTAAGCTACCATACAACTTTTAGCAAACAATACAATGAATCTTCTTATTCGTAGGACTACTCCACCAGAACATTGCCATGACTGTTTGTTTTTTTTTTTTTTTCTGGTAAAAACATGCATTCAAAAATCAGTGTTTTCCAAGGGAGGACACCCTTGGTCACAAAATACATCATCCGGGAGCAGTGGTGGGGAATGGGTCCTTCCAACTTGCACTGTGTGCCCATTTGGCAACCCCTTGTGCAAATCTATTACATAAGCGTGGGATTTTCCTAAAGTTCCCGTTCTTCCGATGTTCCCAAAGATTCCTGATTACTATTAGATAAAAAATCACGGTACGATCAATCTCTTCTTCTTCACCTTGATCCATCTAATTGCAATGGCAGAGTCGGATTCAAAGAGAGTGAATTCAACATTGCGTTCATCCATTCTCTCAAGTGCAATTCTGATGGCTTGAAGCTCGGCAATTGTGTCATCATTGGGATAAATCTGATGGGCCTTTAAGACAGTCACAACTCCATTCTGTTCACAGGCAACAAGCACAACAAACCACAAATTTTCTTTGAATTCAACGTCTTTGTTCATTTTAGTTCAACGTTCAGGGGGAGGATGCCAGGGACAGTTGGTTCGTGAGGCAGTCTTTTCCATCGTTAGTGCAATGCATGCCGAGGATGATCCTTCTACTCATGTTAGGGACGTTTCAACTGAAATGAACAAATGATTTGTGAGCATAGGCTTTTTGACTAGACCAGTTCTTGAACTTGGCCAGACACTCCCAATCAACAATTTCATCTCTCTCGTCTGCCCTGCAAAAGATTGTAAGGTCATCAGCATAGAATATGTGTGAGATTGCAGGGGCATGTCAGGACACTTTTATTCCTTTAATGTTTCCATTATATTCCTCATTCAACAAGAGTCGGGACAACACTTCAGCATAGATAATAAAAAGATAGGGGGAAAGAGGATCTCCAGTCCAATTCCTCGAGTCGGCTTGAAGAAGCCGAAAGGTGCACCATTGATAAGGACTGAGAACCTCGGTGAGGATATGCATTGAGAAATCCATGCAACCACTTCATCATAGAATCCAAGGTGCTTGAGAATTTTAATCGGTGCCTGCCACTCAACAAGATCATAGGCTTTAGTAAAATCAATTTTAATCGCCATATAACATTTCTTACCTTTCTTTTGGTGTAGGTAATGCATGAGCTCATGTGAGATGATTGAATTCTCATTGATGGTTCTTCCTTTGGACAAGGCCATTTAGAATGGTGAGTTGATCTGATTAAGCACTAGTTGGATTTTATTTTTTCCAGGAGTTTGGAGATAATTTTGTAAGTTGTATTGTAGAGGCTAATGGGTCGGAACTGGTCTACGGTGGTAGCCTTAAGGCTCTTGGGAATAAGTGTGATATATGTGTGGTTTAAGGTAGGGACGAGTTGGCCAGTATTGAAGAAATGGAGCGTGGGTTTGGTAACTTGTTCTCCTATAATGTGCCAACATTTTTTGTAGAAAAAAGGTGGGAATCCATCTGGGCCTAAGGTTTTGAGGGATGCCATCCCAAACACAATATTTTTTTATCTTGGTTGGTGACAGGATCCTCCGGAGTTCCTGGTTATCATATTCTGAAACTAGACACGACATTAAATCTTGGAGAAAGACAGTGGTAGTAGTGTGGTGTTGAGTAGATTCTAAAGAGAAAGTGAGCAGAAATAATGAGTGAATTTGTTACCAATTTGCTCCCACTCCGTGACCGAGTCGCCCTATCTAGTTTGGATTGAGTGAATGAAATGGCTTTAGATTGGATGACGTCGGTGAGGTGGAAGAATATCGTGTTGGCATCACCATCCTCCAACCATTTCTGTTTGGCCTTTTGTCTCCATTTTGTTTCCAACCGTTTGAATTGCTCATCAATCTCACATTGAAGGTTTTGCTGAATTTCAAGATTTTCATGCTCTGATTCATTTATTGCACCTGTTCAATTTTCTGTTTGAGCACAGTGATTTTGTCCTAAGACTATCCAAAAGTATTTCTATTCAATTGTCTCAAGTTTCCCCTTAAAGTTCTAAGGAGATTGTGGAGTTGAGTACACGGGTCACTTGCAAAAAATGGTAAACAACTATCAGCAACAACCATTTTACAAGAGAAATCATGGCACCACATCTCCTCGAAAAAGAATGGCCTCGGCCAGTTTGCAGTATTGGGGTGTGTAACAAGCAATAATGGACAGTGGTTAGACGTAATAGCAGGTAAGTGAAAAATAATGGCTTTAGGATAAAGCAAGCACCACTCTGCGTTAGCACCACCCCTATCAATTTTACATTGGATATTAGCACAACCCGGCCGTTTTTTATTCCAAGTGAATTTATTTCCTAAAAAACCAAGGTCAAGCAAATTACAAGCATCAAGCTCATCTACCAAACTATTCCTAGAAGCAGAAGCAAAATGTGTTCCTCCCCTCTTTTCTTCTTAAGACAAAACGACATTAAAATCGCCTATGACCAACCACGGTCCATCAAAAGAGAAAGAAAGATCATTCAAAGACTGCCAAAAAATAGGTTTCAAAATAGAAATAACTAGACAATGTATTCCCCTAAATTGCCAAATACCTTGGATCAATATTAAGGAAAATAAGAGAAAAAATAAACTAGGAATTCGTAACAACAACATTAATATTTAAACAAGGATTCTGTGCAAGACAGAGGTCTCCAGCTTTATTTACAGTAGGAACAAATTCAAAAGCAGATGAATTATAGTTTTGAATGAGGGAAGAGATCTTATCGGTGTGAGAGGTTTTGCTATCACATAGGAATAGAATGTTGGGCTTGTGTGTTTTCAAAGGTTCCCGTAGCGTTCTCCTTGTGGCCGGCCGGGCCAACCCATGACAATTCCAAGTTAGAATCTTCATTGTATCACTCCCCCAGCCCCTCTGGGCCCTCGACAAAAAAGCTGGATATCATGATTTCACTCTCCAATTTAGTCTGGGTGCCAGCTGGGTTCTTTTTCATTCTGTTGCTTTCAGTGCAACCTTTTGGGAATTTACCTTTGTTTCTAGCCATCTTTCTCATTTTAATAATTTTTCTCTCTTTTTGGACAGTGGTCTTTCTTTGATCAGCTCCAGCACCATTTCATTATCTCTGTCAGGTCTGCTCATTGTTCTCGGCCATAGCTCGAATTGAAGTGGTGGGGTGTTTTCTGAGGTTTCTGTCAAGGTTTTTCGTAGGAGAAGGGTGTCTGTCTTGCTTCATTTGTGGTTGGCCGGTTCATGTAGGATAGTAAGTGATGGTCATTTGGCCGATTTTGTTTTGGCTTGTGGTGAGCTGTTTGGGGCTTTAACTTCTTTTAGTGGGCAGGTGCTGTCCAGGCTGGGCCTTACATCAGCTGGGGTTGTGTGAGTTGTGGTGGACTTTAGGCGGGATTGAGCAAGTGGTTTTATATGAGGCAGGTTAGTGAGTGAGAAAAGGAGCAACGGTATTGGGCCTCAGAGTTGTGCTAGGGATCAGTGGGTGAGTCAAGTTTAGCTTGAGGCCCAAAACCTAGGCTGACTGCGCTAAGTGGGTGGGAATTATGAAAGTTGTTGCTTGGCTCTTTGGGGTATATCAAATTAGGTGTTAGCTCCTTTTCAAGATCATTAATTTTCATCAAAGCGCATTTTGGCCAAACAATCCTATTGTGGGTATCTAGGGGTGGATCAATAGTGGGGATGGTAGGATTTTTTTCCAGAGACATTTTCGGTCGGTCAAGGCGAGTAATCATGGTAGTTCGGGTTGATTTATATTCACTCAGTTTTGGCAATATGGGGTGTTGTGCCGGATTGTCGCCGGAGATTTTTTGATCTGTAAAGGGAGATGAAGGGGTTTTCGATGAGTTGGTTCTCCGCTTTGAGCCAGAGGCCAAATCGATAGAGGGGAGAATTTTATGCTGGTGGGGGTTGGTTTTCTATGTTTGTGGGTAAGTCAAGGCATGAGAATTACTCATGGTCGATAACACCACACACATGACATAAATATCCTAATGTTTCGTACCTGAGCTCAATAATCGACCTTTTACTTCCCTGTCCTTTGATTATGAAGTGGTCTTTCAGCGGTTCATCAATGGCTGCTTCAATTCTGGTCCGAAAGGCTTTCCTCCATCTTTGGTTTTCAGTTTCAAGATCAGTTGAGACAAATTTCCCAATGGAGTTTCCGATTTTTTCGTAGTTTTCCGATTGAGAAGCACTATTGGTAACCCAATGGCTTGCACATATATGTGGATTCTTGTGAGGTCAACATCGTTGAGGGTTTCCTCGGGTAGTCACAGTTTTGATACAACAAGATTCCCTCAGAACGAACACAGACTATGGATCCAGATCCGACGTCTATATGTTTCATTTTGAAGGAGAAACACCAGGGTGTTTTGTGCGATTGTGTTGATATGGGTTCTAGATGGAATTTTCCAAGATTTGGATAGTGTGGTTTTAATGGCGTTGGAATTGAGGGCTTTGTCATTGAGGACCTTGGCAATGAAATGGAATTTGGTGGAATGGTTGGGTTCATCTTGAGGGGTTGTTTCATTGTCAGAAAACTCAAGTTGTGGGGTTTTATCGAAGAGGTGGTTGACTGGTTCAAGGTCTTCCATTTACTGGGGGTCTGGTGGGTAGCTGGTTTGGAGTCAATGAGGGGGAAGGAGTTGTAGTAAAGGTTGGTGAGAATTGAAGATGTGGATGAGAAGGGTTTATAGACCACAATGGGCACAGGTGATTGACGTCGGCGTCTCGTTGTAATCTTAGGGGTAGGAAGATCTTTAAGTTCCACATGGAAGTTCTACTCCTAGAGAGAACAGAGATGCATTGAGATTGGTTTCTTAATAAGGAGCAACTATTCAATTGTACTATTATAAGTGATTCTGAGAAATGAAAATAACTCATATGACAGTATCGATTGTAGTACTGCCTTGAGCAACACCTCCTTGTCAGCTTGTAATGGAATCTTTTCCTTCTAACCTAGGATCCATTATCCTTGTTGTGCATCCTACCACCGATGGCAAGCCAAGGTACTTGTCCAGTTTATTCATAACCTGAACGTTTAGTATATTTGGAAGCTCTCAAGTTTTGTCATTAGAGCATTTGTACTAAGAATTATTTCTAACTTCTGGAGATTGATCATTTGGCCCCATGCCCTCTCGTATTATTCCAAGATCCTTAATTCAAAGGACAACATACTCCATGGCCTAATAGAATACTTGGGAGTCATCAGCAAACAAAAGATAAGAGATCCTTGAGCATGGCGAACCACTGCTACCCCCTAAATGTTAGAATTAGTGACCATCAAGCTAATTATTGGCCCATTGTAAAACAATGTTGACCGATGTTTTAAGTGAAAATAGGGAAAATAATTTAGTCCATTAACTTGGCTCTCGTTCAATTCTAGTACACTCATTTTGATAGTTTTCAATTTTATACAATATGTTGTAATTTTGCTTCAATTAAGTCCAATTGAGGGTTTTGTTCCAATTTTCTGGTCAATTGAACGGAATTTGATGATGTGGCCGAATATTGCTTACATATTTGCTGAAATTAACCACGTCAGCACGTAACGTGGTTAAA
This sequence comes from Sesamum alatum, assembly GCA_034509735.1. Taxonomy (NCBI): domain Eukaryota; kingdom Viridiplantae; phylum Streptophyta; class Magnoliopsida; order Lamiales; family Pedaliaceae; genus Sesamum; species Sesamum alatum. The sequence continues at coordinate 30,230,924 of JACGWO010000001.1, read as the reverse complement.
ATTACAATTGACAGATGATGTGGCCAAATATTGCTTTCACATGGCTTAATTATATAGATATATATAATTAAAATAAAATTATTATATAATAAAAATAAAAAAATTCCACAATCCCCCCCCCCCCCGCACCACACACCGCCCCTCCATCCCCCACAGAAGGGGGCGGTGCCACCCCTGCATCTCCCCATTGAACGGGCCGACCCCCTGTCGCCCGCCTCTGGGAGCGGTGTCGCCCAATTCAATGGCAGGCGGGGGAGAGGGGTTGCCGGGGGGGGGGGGGGGGGTTGTATATTATATAAATAATAATTTTATTTTTCTTATCCTATAACTTTTATAAAATAATAATTTTATATTTATAATTTTATGTATTATATGATTAAAATAAGAGTTTTATTTTAATAACTTATTATAATTTTTATTATCTATAAGTATTTAAGTATTTATAATTACCAATAATATTATATATTTTTATAAAAAAAAAATTTATGTATTGATAAAATTTTATGTATTCTTTTATCTATAATTTGAAAAATAAAAAAAATAATTCTATGTATTTTTAATAAAATAAAATTTTATGTATTATTTTATCTATAATTTTATATATAAAAAAATGATTTTTTGTATTTTTTAAAAGTAAATTTTATGTATTTTTTATCTATAATTTTATGAATTCTAAAATAATAATTAACTTTTATAATCTATAAATATTTAGTGCCACATGGGATAAAAAAAATATCCACTTCAACTGCCAAGTCATTTTTAGTACCACATTGGATAAAAACAAATATCCACTTTAAGTGCCAAGTCATTTTGGTGCCACATGGGATAAAAAATTCCCAATTTTGAAGCATGTGCAGTGACTGTACATGCTATTTTTCAGCCAATAAAGCAAAATTCGGCCACCAAAGACCCAATTAATGCTTTTTTACAACATAGTGTATACAACTGAAAACTATCAAAGTTAGTGGACTAAAATTGAACGAGGAAAAAGTTAGTTTACTAATGTTTTTTTTTTTCCTGGTGAAAATATCAATTAATTGAGAATTGTTCTTTGGCCAACTTCATCTTATGCATAGAATACATTAGCATGTATCATTTGGTTGGAGCCATTGATCATAGATGTTATAGGGTCGGATCGCGCGTATGATGGCGATCATAAAATCAACCTCTGTGGTTTGATCTAAAATGTCCCAAGTCGAGATCTGTTGAGACAGGCCATCGATTAAGGTTCTATAGAGACTTGCACTAAGTGATGCGTTAATATTAGTGTTTTCAAAACCCGACCAGACCGGCTGGTTCAACCGTTGATCGGGAACCGGCCAGGTGCCTGGTCTAGTTCATGTGGTTAGAACTGCCTCGGTCAAACCCGGTGAAACTCAATCAAACCCAGTTTTTCAGAAAAATAAAAATAAAAATAAAAAACGTAGGGAATGAAAAAGGGAGAAATGGAGTGCAACCTTCTCCAAATCCAAGACTCCAAATTTCCACCTTCATCTTCCAAATTCTTCTTCTGAAATCTCAAGTTTCATCTTCTAAAAAATAATATATGATTTTCCCTTTTCTTCTTCTATATGCATATGCCATTGATTTGCTATTTGAAACAAGAATGGGTAGTTTTAAAATTTTGGATTGTAGCCATAGAGAAGGTAGAAGGTGTGTGTGTGTGTGTGTATATATATATATATAGAGAGAGAGAGAGGGGGGGAGGGGGAGTGAGAGGGAGAAAGATATATATATATATTTATAGAGAGAGACAGAGAGAGAATATATCTAGAGGGAGAGGGAGGGAGAAATGTCAAGAAGATTAGGCTTTAGGGAGTGTTTGCACTCGCTTCCAAAAAGCGATTTTCAGTTTTTGGATGCTGAAAAGCACTTTTGAGGTGTTTGGGGAGCCAACTTCTGCTTCTGGAACTGCTATGGAAAGCACTTTTAAGCCAAAAGCTGGAAGCACCTTGGGGGGTGCTTCTAGCTGCTTTGATTTTTTTGTAAATAAATTCAACTTCTTTTTAGACTACTTTACCCTCATTATAGTAATTTCAATTCGATTTTATCTTTTCAATGTATTTTCAAAATTACTCATCTAAAGTTGATGTTAGAAATTTTAAATAATTTGAATAATTTATCACTAACAAAATTTAAAATTTCACATGTTTAATATTTTAATATTTTACTATTGTATTTTCTATATTATATGATATTAATCCTAAATCATAGAAAAATATAAATTAAATTGCTAGGATTAATTAAAAAATAATAATTATTTTGTCAATATTGTAAGTTTATTTATTGTGCATGAATGAACAATTATAGTACATAATAGGAACATTATTGAACTAAACATCCAGTTTTTCTATTAATATTGAATATTTTAATAATATAAATTATAATCATTTTGTAAAAAAATAAATATGAGATACACTAATTGAAATAAATATTATTATTTTTTAGGAAATATAATTATTATAATCAAGAGATAAATTCAACTATTAAGGCAAAATAGCATTTGTTTAATACATGGGGACAAAACGGTCTTTAATTAATTAAACATGTTTCAGAAGTGATTTTCTCCAAAACACTACCAATTTAGCTTTTATCTACTTTTTACTTTTTTTTACAAACACTACCCACTTTTGATTCTACTACAACTTTCAACTTTTTCTATGAAAATCACTTTTTTAAAAAGTAGAAGCTCTCGCAAACACTCCCTTAGTGGTGGTGAAAGAGAGAGAGGAGGGGGAAAAATAGAGAGAGAATGAGAGAGAGGGAGAATGTTATAGTTGTGGAAAGTTATATGTAATTTATAAATTGTTGTTATATAAAAAAATATATAAGTTGTGAATTTTTAAATTATTATAAATGTCTTCAATATATTGAGTTTCTGTAAATTATTGTTGGAAAATTTATTAGATTGTATATTTATTTTAAGAATATATAATGTAATGATATATGCTATATATATGTGTATATATACTATAATCAGGGTCAATCGATTTTTTTTTCTGGTCCAACCGGTCGAACTAGTGATACAGTGATCCGATAACTTGTTCGTTTTGATTTTTCGATCCGATTTTCGAAACATTGATTAATATGATGAGTATTGTGTTTTATAGATTACTTACGTATGATGTATCCACACATTACTGAGCGTTTGATAAGGAGATATCAAATCCACTGAATGACCTGTAGGAGATTTCATATTGAAACCTATCCAAGTATGATCGTATGCTCTGATACTCCTCGGTTAAAATAGTGCATGAAGTAGTTCATAGACTTGAGGTTCCATAGAAATCATGTGCTTAGGACGGCTATGCTTGATCATGGTTGATGCAGCTATGGTTTCTTCCCTAGTTGTAAAATAACCACGTGTTAAACATAGTGAGAGCATGCGTGGGGGTTGGTGAGTTATAAGATAGGATTTGTTGCTTATCATGAGATGATAATGAATCTCCTATATTCTCTACGTTGTGTATCCTCCAACTCCATGGCCATGACAGTTGATCAAGTAGTGAAAGGGGTTTTCCTATGTTGATAAATTGGAGAACACATATGCAGTAGATACATAGATATCAAAGTCCAAGATGGGAACTGATAACAACTCCGTGCAGTTGACTTTCATCGGGAGATTTGCGATAGAAGGACCGTATTTGCATGGAACTTGTAACTCACAGGTTCACGAATATTTACCTAATCTCTAGTGCCATGATCCTTGTTAGATGGCTACCCTGTACAATGGGTACTCTTCAATTAACGAGTTAATTAAGAGTGACTAATTAAATAGGATCTAATTAATATGAGCAATATAGTTTTCAATTAAATTGTATTTGATACAAACCCAAGTGTAGTTGAATGGTGAACCTAAAAGGTCACATACAAATCTATGATGAAATTAAAGAAATTAACTAAGGAATTAATTTGTTGGAGAAGGTGATTAATTAATTTAAGTGTTGAATTAATTAATTAATCCAGGGACAATTTTTTAATTGTTAAAATAGAATTGGTCCATAGGAATTAAATAATTGGATTATTTGATTAAGGCCTATTTGATAGGAGCCCAAATGAATTAATTGATAGGATTAATTAATTTTGACTTGTATTCAATTAATTGGATTTATTGATTTGTGGGCCTGGAATTACACTAGTTAATTGGATTGACTAGTTTTTTTTTTTTTTTTTTTTGACAGGAACATGAACTTTTCATTAAACAAGCATAAAAACGAACCAGAGAATTACAACAACCACCAGACCCCAAAAGCATCAATTACAGACCTTGCTTTAAGATTTGTAAACTAATCTAGCCTGCTGGAAATTGCTCAAATAACCTCTGATAAACAACATCGTTGCCTGAGGAGAAGAAGAGATCCCTTCAAACACCAATTTATTCCTATAGCCCCAAATTCCCCATATAAGAGAGAGAGCCAGTAGATATTGCTCTGAAGTATATTTCAGCGCTAAATGACGAAGCCAATCTTCCGCCGTGCCCGGCCACAAAGAGGAAACAACCCATGGAATATCAACTAAAGCCCAACATTGCCGAGAAAAATCACATCAAAAAAACACATGCTCCTCATCTTCTTGGTCGTGACCACACAAAGAACACCTTAAATCAACCTTTAGATGCCGCCGATACAAATTCGAAAGCACTGGCAAGGCAACTCTACATAATCTCCAGCCAAAATGCTTAATCTTACCCGGAAGATTAACATTCCACAAAAAATTCCAGCCAGCTTTAGATACACTCTCAGAAGACTCAGTTAGCGTACCGTCAAGCCGAGCAGATTCCTGAGAAGCCACAAGGTAAGCACTCTTGACAGAAAAACAGCCATTAGGGGAGTAATGCCACACCAATTTGTCAACCTCTGAAGCACCACCTATGGGAATAGATTGAATTAGTTCAGCATCTTCGGCAAAAATAAGTTATGCAATTTAGCCAAGTCCCAGCTAGAGTGGTCAGGAGGCATTAAATCAACCACTAACAAATTTTCCGAAGCAGAAAGTGCCAACGTAATCGGACGGAAATGAACCAGCCTAGGAATCCATGGATCTTGCTAAACATGAATTTGAGCGCCGTTACCAACCTGCCAACGACTACCTGCCAATACAAGGAATTTTACCGACAACAAACTTCGCCAAGTCGCTGACGGTCTGAATCCAATTAAAGTATCGGCAAAAGACGATCTCGAAAAATAACGCGCCGTAAGAACTCGAGCAAGGAGACTCACCGGATTAGATTGAAGCTGCCAAGCTTTCTTGGCAAGTAAAGCCAAGTTAAAATGCCGAAGGTCACGAAAACCAATCCCGCCTTTCTGTTTGCTCTCACATAGATAGGACCAAGCCACCCAATGAACCTGACGTTGCTTTGGACAACTCCACCAAAATTCAGCGAAAGCTGATTTTTTTTCCCGAATCAAATAATTAGGCAATAAGAAACATTGCATCACATAATTGGGAATGGCTTGTAAAATGGATTTGATAAGTACTTCCTTACCGGCACTAGATAAAGTTTTCTCCGATAAACCTGCCAATTTGCTCCAGATTCGACTGTGAAGGCCCGTGAACACTTCTCCTTTAGCTTTCCCAACAACTGCCGGCAAGCCCAAATATTTTTCTAACTTTTGTACGACACACACATTCAGTAAACTCGCAAGATAGAGTTGCTGCGTACGATCAACATTTGGGCTGAAAATCATTTCAGATTTAGCATAATTAATCTGTTGCCCCGGGCCTGTATCCCACAAGGGCCCGTTACCATGGGTGGTCGTCTAGCAACAGTCCATGACAATGAGACTAAGTGAATGTTGGTGTGAACATTTAGGCGCCGATTCCGTACGGGTACGGTCCTTCCGTCTACCGTCTCCCGGCCTTAGTCTAGGGTGTGGAATTAGGCGTCGGTTCCCATCCTTGACTAGGCATCTATGCTTAATACTCGAGACTACGCATGCCTCATTGCGTCGACACAGAAAACCATTCCCCGTTCGACCAACCACTGTGGCCACAGCTTTAAACAGCATGAACGTGTCTCCAAGTGCATAGGAGATACCTCTGTCACATACTGACAGGGGACGGATCCTCTTCTTGGAACCCATCATCCTCGCTACACATTCTGACTGCACTGGACAAGGTTTATAATGATAATCTTACAGAATGATCACCTCTCGCCAGATCCAAGATACAGCCATCCTATGCACTTGATTGCCATGATTCCTCAAGTCTGAGGACTACTCCCGTACTATTGGAACCGGGGAAATTCAATCATACCGACCAAGCCTCCAAGGCTTCCATATGATGATCCCCGCGAGTCAGTCCAGTCCGCTCGACCCCAGTCGACCAACCCATAAAGATAGTGTAGGCGTCTCAAGCCTGTCGCCGATGAAACACGACACTCATCCAATGAACACGACTCTTGATGCAAGTCTCTATAGGATTCTCGATGCCCTATCTTGAGGTCTCGACTTGGAACGTTTAAGACCCAACTCTTAATCAGTTAGTTTCATGACCACCATCCAATTCGTGGCCCAACTGCATGAGTTGTTAATCGTGGTCTGTGGGCTTCGTTATAGGTAAAACACTGTTTTAACATATGTAAAATGAGCGCAACAAAGAAAGTACCATTGGTGACGAACACTCATTTTATTCATCACATTACATTACATCAAGTTGTCAAATAGGTTACAAAACGCCAAACCTATTGGCTTTCTAGTCACCTATTCTAACAGTGGAGGCATTGGAATGGAACTAAGCCTATATTTCGCTATCTTAGAGCAATTTCATGGTGATCAATGAAACAAACAATAACAGTCGCCTCATCTAATTATCTAGAAATTATATCAATACATGAGGCAACTCAAGAATGTAATAGTTGAGATCCATAATTCGACACATCCAAGGGACTTGTGGATTATCATTTGAAAATATTATCCCGACAATCTTTTATGAAGATAATGTGGTATGTATTTCACCAAAATTCTTTTTCACTCATGATCTTCAGAAGAATGGTGATATTGATGTTCAACAAGTCCGTTCAAGTGACAATCTAGTAGATTTGTTCACCAAGGCACTTCCTACTGCAATATTTCAGTAGCTAGTCCATAATATTAGTCTTCGTCGCATCAAAGATCTCGATTGATATTTTAATGAAGGGGAGTAAATGAGCGTTGCACTCTTTTTTCCTTGACCATGGTTTTTCCCACTAGGTTTTCCTAGTAAGGTTTTTAATGAGGCAGTATATAATCGCGTATTAAAGAATAATGTACTCTTTTTCTTTCACTAGGTTTTTGTCCCTCGAGGTTTTTCCTAGTAAGGTTTTAACGAGACATATCCTTGATTAATTAACATCCAATGGGGAGTGTTATGAAATTTAAAGTTGTGGATGTTCATCTTCATCTTCCATACTCTTTGCATTCTCTTCATAAATTATAAACTCTTGTGGTTCATCTCCCTTCATCAAAGATGAGACTTTTGGTTGTAATCTTGAAGCCTATAAATAGGCCACTTTATTTGTATAGTAACAATGTGAAATATACAAAAATACTTTCTTTCCGCTCAATTTCAATTCTCATATTGTTGCAATTTTATAGTAGTTTTATCACAAATGTAAACTTGACAGGGAGTCTTATTATAAATTTAAAATAAAAAAGTATAATTAATATAGAATTATATTAACTGTCCGCACAAGTCATTGGAACTAACCCTGACATATGATCTCCTTAATGTCCTCATGTAGGAAATCAAATTTGAATTCCACTATTTACAATTAAGATGCTAAGACATTGGCTGAAAATGAGGAAAAATGGTGATAAGAATATGCCTCTGTCAGAAACAAAATTACTCCACGTAGTTCTTCTCCAACAAACACTAGTAAACTAAGGAGCAAGAAGCGGGCTCAAATTACATCTCTTTCCCAATCTTTTTACATCAACCATTATAATTATTGCCTCATACCCTTCAAACCCTTGATCTTTTTCTTCATTCTTTGTCCCATTTTCTACCTCATTCTATTACAATGAACTGTCTAATCTACATACTGATATGTCTCACATTATCAATGTTGGTCGAGCCATCACCATACAAGCAAAACCCTAGATACAATCAACATGCAGGCTTTCTCTCCCCGAATATAAAATGTGGTGATGGTATTGCAGATGACTGCACGAAAGCTGACGATGAAGAAATGACCAGAAGACGTTTACAACAATCAGCATATATCAGTTATGGTGCACTTCAGAGGAATACTGTTCCATGCAATGTAAGAGGAAACTCTTATTATAATTGTCACTCGAATCAGCAGGTTAATCCCTACAGTCGTAGTTGCACTAGAATCACGTATTGTCAGAGGAGTACTCGATGATATTGATGTTGTAGGTGCATATGATCGGTTTCCTTTTTAGGTCTTTCTTGTTCCTCATTTTCGTTAAATTTATAGAACTATTTTTGTTTGGGAATGTTTACAAGCTGATAAATTGAACTCGAATCAATTTTCTTTCTTTTTTTTTTTCGTGGAAATAAAGAAAGTACATGAAAGTTTAAGTGTGATAAAAAATAAATAAATAAGAAAAACTTACTTCCTAATAGAGTACGCAATTTAAAAGGGGTTAAATTTAATTTGCATCCCTATGAATATACAATGTTCAGAAAACACTCCTAAGAATTTTATCAATGGTATAAATAAAAATCCATAGGCTGGCGGTTAACTACACACGCTCGCTATGTTTAGTCATGATCTTTTAAACAATAAAATAATTTATCAATGTTATACATCTATGATTGCATGCATTTTGTAAGATATAAATCAAGGGTTCCTAAGTTATCTATATTTAATATAAATAAATAGTTTTGATTTTTAGATGAAATTAGTCAATGGTTACATCTCATTTTATTTGAACTCAAGGTCCAGATTTGATATTTGATGTATGAAATATACTTACCTACATTTATACATTTTGTTATCTATTATAAATGAATAAAATACAAAAGTATATAGACATATATATTTATATAACATAAATATATATTTTTGTATATCAATGCATATATGAACAAGCTTTATTTCAATTTTATTTCTATAATTATAGGTGTTTGTCATTTCGAATATTTAAAACACGAACTTGCCATTTGATTCATTATATTTGTAAATTTCATGATGTGATCACATTTTACCGAAAATTTAAAAAATGGCTAGAAAACCACCTGGTCCTAGCATGGATAAGGCAAAGAATGGATCTTTGGTCGTGTAAGTATATGTATCTCATTTTACTTTCGGTCGTTTAAATTGTCCAACATCATATTACTGAATTCCACATTAATTTTAAACTTTTATTACATTTAGAGGATGTTAGATTAAATTTATTTAAACACATCTTATAAAGATATTGACATTATAGTAAAAATAAATTGTTAAAATATTTGGATAAAAGATTATAGCTTGCAAAATCTTAGTAAAAAAACAATTTCGTAATTCATATGATCAGACCTTGCAGGTGTTTGTTAAAAGCTTAAAATTAAGTTCAGAACTCCTTTCATTTTTCGAAGGAGATTATAAGCTCCTAACATCTTAGTTTTAGATTTTATAACCTCTTCCTTTGAAAAAATTATCCAACACTTTTCAACATCATATAAATTTTCAAACATCTTACAAGATGTTTTGAAAAGCTTATAAGCTCACCCAAGTTACTGAAGCTAACCATGTCCATTACAGGCAGGGCTAGAAAAATAATTAAACTATTCGATGCTTGATTGCAACCGAGCGATAAAAAAATTCATTTGAACTCAATTTTAAACTTACCAAACCAAACTTGAATAAAAAAAGGTTTCTTCAGTAGACTTTTGAACTCGGCCCTACGCCGCCCATCCTGGCCCTACGCCGCCCGTCCAGTTCCCATACCATCCGGGGACTCTAGCCTTCTCTTCGAGGTGCTTAAATCCGGCCCTTGGAGGCTACATGCCCCCCAATAGATTGCTCATTTAGTGCCTCACACAACTGGGGGGATTTGCTGAAGCTCACCATTGTTGTCCCCCTTATAATGGACTTAAAAATATTTTTCCTTGTTCTAGCAGTAGATATTCAAAATCCTTAAAATGGCCGAGGAGCGCACCTATCTCACAACTCCCTCGTACGACGTCCAAATCGCATACCGCTTGAACTGTTGCACACTGCGTGTCGGGCCAACATCCCCTTGTCGCCCGCACGTCCTCCGCAAGTCACTGCCGACACTCTTGGTTAAGGGGCGGCAAGTGACATTCTCTCCCACTCGATCTGTTGACGTCCTCGTCAACACATACACAAAGAATTGAAGTGTATGCAGTGCCTGATACCCATCCCTATTATCACGCAACACCAGACCGACTTCTTGCTCTTTCAAGCCCTTCTGCATGAGTGCCCTTCAGCATAACACGTTGTCTCCACCCCGATGGTGCCTCGGATGCACCCCATATTGGCCTGATCTACAAAAGTGGAAACCCGTGTACTTGGTCTATACCTTTTCCCTCAATTGGTGGTTGGCTCCCCCGAATAGTGCCGGAATACACCTAATTTGAACCCAAGTCGGAAGTCTGTACACTCATTCTACACTCTCTTCCTCAGTAGTTGGGTCGCCCTCCACAAATATTGCCTCAATGCACTCCATTTCACATTTAACACAAGCTGGAAGCACTCTCTTCCCTAGCTATTGCCTCAACTGATGGTTTGGCCCCATGGATAGTGTCTCAATACACTAAATCCCCCAGGCCTGAAGTTGTGCCGTCATACTGCACTCTCTTCCTTGACTGGTGGGTAGCAAACTTGTAATGCAAGTTTCGTTAAGTGTGCCGTCATACTGTATCGTCCCTCAAAACAGTGCCTCATATACACCCGAATTGATGTGGAACAAGTCAAGCTTGAAGTTTGTGCGTGCAATTCACACTCTCTCCCCCACTCGATGCATTGCCATCCTCGGCAAGCACGCAATCTGCCTCGGCGATTACCACACTGAACCCAACTTAAAAGCACTTGGGCCTCGCCCAAAACATCGGAACCACGCCACTCGCTGGACCAACTTCCTCCTCAAAGAGCCTTCTTGACTCCGCACAAAGGTCGAGGTGTTCGCCCCCAACTAACCACAAGATTGTGATTCCCCCCTCCCCCAATCGGACGGCAGGATGAAAATCTTCATTGCCCACCCGACCGCAAGATGAAGACTTTTAAGTCCCCACCCGACAAATAGGATTAAGATCTTAGTCCCAACCCGGCCGCACCATGCTGCTCATGGTGCCCATGGAGCCTAATGCTCCCCGCCATCTCAACTCGGTTGTCCCCTTCAAAAATCCTTAGACCAAAGAGCCCATATATGGTGTCAGATGCTCTTCAAAGAACGTTCTCATTTCAGCTCAACTGTGCTCCTGGTGAGCACAAACACAGCTTGGTGGCCTTCTTCCACACAAGCCCCCAACAAGTTGCCACAATTCACACATAACGAATCTCTGCCCTCTGGTTCTTGGAGCATGTCATCTTTTCGCGAGACGCACCCCCATCTCTCCATGAAAACTTCATCCCAACATTCTCAGCTCTGCCCAAACATATTGTTCGGAACACTTTTCACTTGCAACACTGTCCGCAAAGGAGTCTAGCTGTCCACTCCTTGCAACCCTTAGGGGTGCTTGCTCGCATACACCTCAAGTGCCATTGTGTCTCAACATCTCAACATCTGCTCGTCCTTCCCCACTAGAAGGTTTCTCAATAAGGTGGTACTTCACCCACCGAACAACCTCAACGCCTTGATCGTCTTTTGACTTGCGGTATTCCACACACATGGTTGCTAAATCGCACAAACGTGGCTCTCGCAGTCCACCCGACTCATCGGCATGTCCCCCTCTCTAATACGGAAGCAAAGATGAATTCTGAAAATGATCCCCTCCATCGCCCAAAAAAAACATCGGGAATGGTCGACAGCTTGCTCAACATGCTCTACACAACTGCCAACCAACACAACCCTCTCAAAGTCGGACCGTCGCTACTTGCTTACTGAAGCAGCCCCAACGCGCGCAAAAAGGACGCCACCAATTCCTCGTTTTGTGGCGGACATCCCCCAAAATCATTCCATCTCACAATCGGCTCACTGAAGCACTTCAAAGTGGAATGCAGCAAACCTACACCCCTGTGCCGTAAATCGGTCTGACGAAATTGTCCTGGGGACTAAAATTACAACGTTTGTGGACTTATGAGACTAAAATTGTTATGTCGAAAATTAATGGGATCAAAATTACAAATAATATAAGTTGAGGGACATAAAATGCAAATTTTCCTGTCTATCCACATAAATATGTAACTAGAATGGAGAATAGAGAACGGAAGTTTTAAGTTGAAAAAATTAAATAGGTAAAAATATTCTTGAATTTGTTTTCTAATTAATGTAATTATATTGTTAACAAATTTATCAAAACCTAGCTATTCAAATTTCAAATGCATGAAACTACTCCTCATTACTGAATAATAATGAAAATAATATTAGTTTTAACAATTAAAAAGTTGTTGCATCAATGAATTTATATAAATTCATTTCTTGAATTCCACATTAACAAGAAGTTAGATATGAACTAAATGTAATTATTGAAATTTGTTATCATGAAGATTATGTATTGCAATGACTTGATTAATTAAGCAAATTTAATTCAAGAAATAATCCAATTATTCCAAAATCAAAACTGCAAAATTAATATATTTTCAGAATATTGTGCAGAAAATACAGAAAATTAAATTTTTCGGAAAAAGTCGAAAAACGGCACAAAACGGCCCACCCGTTGTGCTGGCCGGCCGGCCGCGCGCACAGGGCAGCGCGCGCGCGCTGGCCTCGGCTGGCAGCGTGCGGCCACTGCCGGTCCGATCAAATTTTTTTTTTTTTTTTTGTTTTTCAAAATTGTTTCAGCACAATAACAGTAATATTATTCTGAAAATGAGCATGCAATTTTAGATCCAATCTAACAAAATAAAGCATGCCAAAAGTCCATTAAATTCAAACAATTGAATTATCATATTACTCATATATTTATACAATCTAACATGCCAATAAAGCCATTTAAAAGCAAGTAGATCATGCCAAACACATAGATCTATGCCCCTTACATCGAACCGGGCTCTGATACCACTAGAAGGACAAGCAGATCTGCCCGGGAGCGCGAGCGAAAGCGAGAAAGCGAGGAAATAGTGCGTAAATTAAATCAAACCTAATTTAAAATACGAATCCCAAGGGTTGTGCCCTTGGGTGCTCAACCGGGCGTTCGATGTAGGATGTGTAAATATTGGAAATGAATATTAAACACATAGGGCATAGATAAATGCATATAATCAATCAAAGTGTAATAAACCGTTACCTTTGATTGTTTAGCATATGCTCCCGGCTACTTGCGTTGTTCCTTCTCCGGAATGCTCACGAAATCCAAACATATGGATTCTCCAAAGGTGATCCACACCACACCGGAAGAAACACACATTCCTCTTGCTAGAAAAGAACGGGTTTAAGAAGGAATCGGTTTAAGAGAAGAACACTATAAATTAGTGCTCTCTTAAACTTACTTTGTTCTTCATCTTGATTCAAAATCAAGTGAAGAACACAAGTGTAGGAGAGGGAGAGAGGGCCGAGAGTTGAGAGAGAGGAGAGGGATTTTGTCTTCTCTTTTTCCTAGAAAAAGCTGAATAATGAATCACATATGCTTGGTGTTGTATATTCTAATATATATACATAATTAATGTGATTATTCGAATGTGTCTAGGTTCATCCAAGGATGTCTAGATTCATTCCAATCAATCACCATCAATTCTTCGATCAAGCCAACCAAAATTTATGGTATGATCAAATCATACCAAAAGGGAAGAGCTTGATTGGAGTTGATTTGTCTCTTTCCAAAAGAGATAAGTCAACATACCACCTAGCATGAAACATGGCTGATTTTGCTTCCTCCAAGGGAGCATGTTGGCCATGTTTAATTAAGGGAAGAAGTCCAACTTCTTCGTATTCCAAAATAGGAATTATTTCTCCTCTCGTGTATGATTTAACGGATCGGGTTTTATCGTAATCCAATTACGACGAACCCAACATTAAATCCAATTTAATGTCCATTTAAATTATTCCCATTGATCTTTTAATCCAATTAAAAGATCCAACGTCTCAACGTCTCAACTTTCCATATTTAATCGAAAATCCAATTTACCGATTAAACGAAAGCCCGATACAATATCAGCCCGTCCATCCAATGGACTTTCCCTTAGGTAATCCAATTATTTATTTTATCCTTCGAGATTGACTCCAAGTCAATCTCTCAACCTCCTCGGTGATTTGTGTGTGACCCTTTAGGTTCACCCTCAGCTAGACTTGGGTGGCCGTCTAGCAACGGTCCATGGCACTAAAGATTAGGTGAATTGGCGTGAACATTTAGGCGCCAATTCCGTACGGGTACGATCCTTCCGTCTACCGTCTCCCGGCCTTAGTCTAGGGTATGGAATTGGGCGTCGGTTCCCATCCTTGACTAGGCATCTATGCTTAACACTCGAGACCACATATGCTTCATTGCGTCGACACAGGAAACCATTCCCTGTTCGACCAACCACTGTGGCCACAGCTTCAAACAGCATGAACGTGTCTCCGAGCGCATAGGAGATACCTCTGTCACATACTGACAGGGGACGAATCCTCTTCTTGGAATCCACTGTCCTCGCTACACATTCCGACTGCACTGGACAAGGCTTATGATAATCATCTTACAGAATGATTACCTCTCGCCATATCCAAGATACAGCCGTCATGTGCACGCGACTGCCATGATCCCTTAAGTCTGAGGATTACTCCCGTACTATCGGAACCGGGGAAAACCAATCATACCGACCAAGCCTCCAAGGCTTCCATATGATGATCCCCGCGAGTCAGTCCAATCGGCTCGACCCCAGTCGACCAACCCATGAAGATCTTGTAGGCGTCCCACACGTGTTGCCGATGAAACACGGCACTCATCCAATGAACACGACGCTTGACGCAAGTCTCAATAGGACTCTCGATGCCCTGTCTCGAGGTCCTCGACTTGAAACGTTTTAGACCCAACTCTTAATTAGTTGATTTCATGACCACCATCCAATGCGTGGCCCAACTGCACGAGTTGTTAACCATGGTTTGTGGGCTTTGTTGCGATATAAGTTAAACACCATTTTAACAAATGTAAGATGAGCGCAACAAAGAAGGTACCATTGGTGATGAATACTCATCTTACTCATCACATAATAATGTTACATTTACATCAAGTTGTCAGATAGGTTACAAATCGCCAAAACCTATTGACTTTCTGGTCACCTATTCTAACACCCGTGAGTCAGCTCAGTCGGCTCAACCCATGTCGACAAATCCACTAAGATCGTATAAACGTCTTACGTCAATCGCTGATGAAACACGACACTCATCCAATGAAGACGACTCTTAGTGCACGTCCTCATAGGACTCTCGATGCCCAATCTTGAGGTACTTAACTTGGAATGTTTCAGACTCAATCCTCATCAGTTGGTTTCATAGCCACCATCCAATGCGCGAACCAACTGCATAGGTTGTCCAACTGGTCTGTGGGCATCCATTGTGACATTAAAGCATTATTTAACGTAATCGGTAAGCACAATAGACACTCGTGTCAATGATAAACATTTACCATGTTCATCAATACAAAGTTACTTTTAATAAAGATTGTTGAGTAGTTCTCAAAATCGCTAATCCAGTTGGCTTTCTGGTCACTTATTCCAACACCGCCTGCTTGCATTCGGTCTACGCTCGGTAGGGCATGACCGTGGCTGTGAGCAGGCTCCTACCTGCGTGTGGTTTTGTCGTAGCCTGTCGTCGTGAGATGCTACGCGTGGTTCGCAACCATCAAAATAATTTTTTTTATTCTTTTGAAAAGATCACAATATATAAAGAAGCACAATTAATTTTCAACTTCTTGAAAACATGCCCAATAATTAAAGTCAATGCATCATATAATTTAATACATAAAACGAATTAACCATTCTATTCAATCAAAATTAAATAACATAATTTGACATAAGTTCAATTGACATGCAAGAACGGGCTCTGATACCACTGAATGTTTCATATAGGCCCCCTAAATGCTTAGCTTAGTGGAAATTTAAAATTTAAAATACATAAGATAAAACGATCATATCATGCATCTCGTTGTTATTACAACGGGGATCTCATGCATAAAGTCCATCAATTGAACGGTACCTTTATGCACTCTTTTTGATTCAAACGATGTGAATGTCCTCAGGGACAATCCCTTTCCTAAGCTGCACATGAACGGATCTTTTCTCCAAAGGTACACCTCGTTTTGTTCACGTGAGGAGCACACAAGTCCTCTTTATAGCGTAGTCCCCCACAAAGATAGAACGCCTTGTTGGATATGCTAACATCACTGAAGGCTATAAATGGTTTAGATATGGGTATTTAGGATTTATGGAGAGGAAGAGTTTATAGACAGAATTCAAGTAGGGACAAATTCACCAAGAGCTAGAGAAAGGGAGGCGAGAACATCACACACTACACTATGTATTTTTGGTCCCTTTAGCTAATTTATTGGGAGTCTTCCATCATAGGCTTGTGAGCATTGAGTCCAATTAGGACTAGGATGTAATTCCTGATTAAATTATGTCTAGTAATTATCAATTAATTTTATGCCTAAGTTAATCTAATCAATTTGTAATCCTAAGTTCTTAATCTCATTAAAAACTTTACTTATTAAATAAATTGGCCCTTTGTATTAATTTAACTCTTTAATTAGTCTCATTAATTTAATCCCTTGGGCTTCCTATCAAATATGCCCTAGTGAAATAATCTTTATTATTTATTTTCTTGAACCAATTCTATTTTACTTAATTAATAAATTAGCCCCCTATATTAATTTAACTCTTTCAAATTAATCTTTGTCTTCCAAAATTAATTCATTAATTAATTTCTTCAATTCCATTAAGAATTTGTGCGTGACTTTTTAGGTTCACCTAGCTAGACTTGGACTTGTATCACATATACAATCTAATTAATAATTTTATCTTGTATATATTAATTTGATCTTATCACAATTAATCATCTTTAATTAACTCCTTAATCAAAAGTTATCCGTTGCACAAAGGTGGCCATCTAGCAATGGTCCATGGTACTAGAGTAGGTGAATTATGCGTGAACATGTGTTACCAATGCAATAAAGATACTGTCATTCTACTGCTATCCTACAGAGCAAAGTCTAGGATATGAAATTTGTTACCAGTTTTTATTTTGGACTTTGGTATCTAAGTACCTACTATTTAGTTGCGTTTCCAGTTTTATCAAGGAAAATTATTATCCTATTTTATCAACTGCCATGGTCATGATCTTCATAACACACAATGTAGAGAATATAGGAGATTCCTTATCCTCTTTATGATAAGCACTAGATCCTTTATTGGAACTCACCAATCTCCATACATGATTGACTATGTTTGAAACATGGTTTTATTGTAATCAAGGTAGAAACCTGTGACTATGTTGATCATGATCAAGCCACAATTGTCCCTATGCATAAGGTTACTATGGAATCCTAAGTTTAAGGACTGTTTAGTGCACTATTGTAACAAAAGAGACACAGGTCATACCGATTAGGCCTCACGGGCTTCCTATAGCACCCCCTACGACACTACAATTTATTACCTCTAATTATTATACTCCGCCTTAAGCCTAACCCGTCTTATATGAAATTTCTCATTTAAAACAAATAAGACAAGTCCTATGTTTTTTAATATAATATATATATATATTAAGTAATGATAGACGTCATCAAAAGTTTATATTTACTATTCCACTTATATACTCATGTACACAACCCATAAGGAAAATAAGAAGTTTCTAGCTATTACAAAATTTGAATATAAGTTCACTGAAAGTCTCATATATATGTATTATGTAGCTAGAACCTTGAACTCAAGATATCGATGTTGACCTATCTAATAAGACTGGCGACACGGCTTATGATCCAATTTGACTGGTTACTATGACATATCTCCTCAAAAAATATGTAACAAGGAATGAGCTATCAACTCAATCAGTATAGCTAATTAGAGTATATATATATATATACATATACACACACATATGCAGTAAGATAAATTTCATGCAATGACATCAACCAACAAATATTCGTTATCCAATTACCATAATTCATGAAATAGTTCATACCAACAATCATAGATCAATCCACAACATAATACACCCAAGATTATGATTCTTTTCTTAGGGCCCTGCTTACCTAAACTGGAGTGCACAATCAATGGTCTTTGTCGGTTACCATCATCCCAATCGGAATAAGTCCTCTTTTTTTTTTTTTTTTCCGATACCACACAACATACAACTTGTATGATATCCCATCATCAATCATACTGCATTGCACATAGGTCGTATGATATGTCACATCATCAATAATATGACACAATACATAGCTCGTATGATATCACGTCATCTCCATTGATCAATGAAAACACACAACTCATCATCGATCATATCATCATAAGCCATTGCAGTATGCCTCCCATTTAGGTAAGCTATCTCTTTATTTCAATTCACAATATCTGCATGAATACCTTGATCATTCAATTTCGTCCGATAATAATTTCACCATCAGTAACTTCATCATTTAGTTTCATTCCACAATCAAATATAATATCACACAATCATTCATATGACTTTCGTACACCACAACCATAAATAAGTATACAAATAATGTGTGTGTGTATATATATATATATCTCCATACATACATATTAAATATATATAAAACTCAATATTAACTATATTTACCTCCATCTCACAATGATTAAATTAGTAGAATAATCTGTTGTCCAGTCCTCCACTATATCCTCGTGTCCTATGATAAATTATAATGCGTATAATCAATATATCGAGAATGTCCTAGGTTTGTGATAGTATCCATACATTTTTTCCAATCTTATAATATTTATTTCCTAATCAAAATTTAAATTTTTGTTCGTTTTCTTCTGAAAAAACTAGATATTCTAACTTTTCAAGTATATATATAATTTGTTTCTTAACTCATACATTTATTTAACAAATCACTCATATTCTTGTAGCTATTGTTTTTTATAACATCCATGGATTAAATTATCTCAAAAAATCACACATATTTTTAAATAAACTTAATATTTCTCAAATAAATTTTCTAATGTTTTTAGAATCTTTTTCATCAATTTCACAATACTATAGCAATTAATTAAACACCTGCGGTTAATAAATTTGATTAAATTGAATAAATAAATTATAAAAATGACTACATCTATTAAATTACGTAAATTAATTCATTAGCAATAACACCTGCCAATAAAATTCAATATTTAATCGACTAATTTATAAATAATCAAACCCACAAAATTTATAGGTTAAATAATGAATGAGAATTGCATTAAACAAAATGTTTATATTATCTTTAGCAAATAAATATTTAATTGGCTAATTCAATTAATTATCTATAATCAAATTGATCAAACTGTTTAGTCAATTAATCATTAACTAATAGGTAAATAAACTAATTGAATCAGCCTAGCAGTTAATATATGGTAGGAATGATTTAATCCACTCATCAGTTCTCAATTAGTAAGTGGTTAAATGATTAGGAAATAGTTAATGTAATTATTAAAGCATTAACTCATAAATAATTAAATTAGTTAAGAAGGTTTATCAGAAACTTGGAGAACACGGAGCATACCATATTACTCAAGGCAATTTCCTCTACCTTCGTGTGTGTTGAGTCTTCTTTTTATTTGTGTAGAATCATTGTGGAATCATATCTATACAAAACGTTGGTGATGACCATGCCTTGCCACTACTCACAAGGAAAGAATTGACATGTGTTGCTTCAAATTTTAGCTATCATCTTTGTGAAATTTTTTCCAACTTTATAAAATATACATTTTAGCCCCCAAAAGTACTAAACTTATATAATTGCCCCTAAATATTTTATAAAACTTCAATTTAATCCCTTAAAAATTTAATTTATTCAAATTTCAATCTATAATTTATTATCAATCAATTTTTCTTTAACCATTTGGTCCCATAATTATGTACAAAATTTGTGGACATTATACTTCCATATGACATCTCTTAATGGTCGGTTCAATGAACTTGACAACTTCTTACCAAACACCCACTGATGTGCATAGATGTCTCGCACCTATCATCTATGAAACACGATTCTCATCTTATGAATGCATCACTTAGTGCAAGTCTCAACATAATCTTTGTCAATGCCCTAACTTGACAAATTCTTGATGTGGAACCGTTTTAGACCTAACTATAATGTTAGTTTCATGGTCGCCATCATATGCGCACCCAACCACGTATTGTAGGGAATGAATGAGATGGATAGTGTGGGAAATTGTATATTACGAAGTCGAGGCAAGAGTTAGACCCTTTATATTTGAGACAATTATTGCCCCACTCTGGTGCTCATGGAATCAGCAATTTATCTCACAAGATACAACGACTTTCTATGTCAAAGTAGCAGCACTTTGAGAAATGATGAACCAAACGATATTTTGAAACTCTCTTGCTAAACTCTACTTGCAGAATGCTTTTATGCTTACGAATGCTATGAATGAGTTAAATTAATAATGAAATGAAAATGGGAGGCCTATTTATAGGAGTTGGAAAAGTGTATCGAATGGATATGTCCAATCAGACAAGATGCCTTTGAAAGGTTATAACCTTTCATCAGAATGGACGCATCATTTCACTCAAATGGGCGCATCCTTTCACCCAATGGACACCTTTCAACTAAAGAAAAGACCAATTCGGTTGATTTAGACACGGTCGGATGATGATTTGGACATTATCAACCATCATCCATTTATCATGAGCTGTCACGAACTTGTTATGCATCGCACATCGTAACCAATCACTTGTCACGATTTATTCTTTAATTTATCATTCACCATTTTTCAAAAATCCCCCACATGAATGAAAATTAATGCATATGAGCATGCAGACACTTAAGAGAGTTTCAACCGAGAAGTCATTGCATTAGGATAGGTAGTTTGTGGTTTTGAACCTTCCTAAGGGGAATACTATCGGATTTACATGGCTAATCAGTGAGCATGATGTCTTTGTTAGAATAGGTGACCATATACCCAATCTTGGCGGACAAAATGTAACCAATGTCTATACAATTTCAGTGTTTTGATAAACTATTAATGAATAAAGAAGTGAAATTCATTCTGGCATTACTTTGTTTGCGTTCACTTTACTGATTTATATCTATCTGTTCACTATGCAAACAAAGCCCACGGACTGAAAACCTATTTCGGGGACTGGGACTACGCTTGGAGGTAGGTCCATGAAATCAGTCCCGCCGAATCAGTCCGGAAATCTCCAAGTCAAGGAATCTCGAAAATGGGGTACCGAGATTCCCCTTGAGACTGGCACTAAGCATCTGCTGTCGTATTTCATCGACGAGTGACGAAGGTCGTCTAAGTAGTGTTAGTGGGTTAGCCTGCTAGGGAGCAACTGACTGAGGTGACTCGCGGGAACCGTCTTACGGAGGACCTTGAGTAGGGTCAGCAAGGTATGACATGTATTCCCGGTTCCAACGGTACAGGCCAAGTCCTTTGACTTGAGGAACTGCTGAGTTTACCTGTATATCAGGTCTGTATCTTAGATATGGTGAGAGATTGTCAAGAAGCACTTGAGTAGTCATAAGCCATGTCTAGTGCAGCTCTAGTGTACAGAGTGACAGTAGTTTCCAAGATAGGATCTGTCTCCTGTCAAAGGCATTGACAGTTGAGCCTCACGTATGCTCTGTGTCTTGTCCCTAAAATCTGTGGCCACAGTAACTGAACAGAAGGGAAGGTTTCCCTTGCGGCGTTTAGTAAGGACAGACCGACACTTAGGTCCAAAACGGGTACCTGCATTTTCCGTGCCCTAGACCCTAAGTGGTGAGACCGTAGACAGAAGGACAAGTGTACTGTTAGAGCCTAAATGTTCATCCCCGAAATTTCACCTAGTCTCTAGTGCCATGAACCGTTGCTAGATGGCCACCCATGGTAACGGACGGATTACGGACGGATTCCAGGAATCCGACCAAGTCTAGCTGAAAGGTGAACCTAAAGAGTCACACACAATCCACACACACTAACTATTTAATTTAGAATTAAATATTGGAGAAAAGGAATTATTAAATTGGATTTAATCGGGTCCTTTATTTTCTTGGAGAATTAATTTCTTTTTATTTGATAAAATGGATTAATCTAATAAATTAAATTTATTAGAGAATTAATTTAATGGCCTTAGAATAAATATTTATATTTATTATATTTATTTATTTGGCCTTTGGAATATTTAATAGGATTTAAATATTCCATTAAAATTAAATTAATGGTTGAGATGGAAAGGGAGAGATGGATGGCTAGGATTGATTTGACTAAGTCAAACACTACTTTGACTAGGACTTTGACTAGGTCAAAATCCTAGTCAAAATAGACCTCTTTAGAGTTGGAGTTTAAAGAGGATTAAACTCCTCCTCTATATATAGTCCTAGCCTTTCACTATTTGAGAAGTGATGAAATTCCAACACATACAGCACACACTATTTTTTGGCTCCTCTCTCCCCTTTACTCGTCCACCCTCTCTCTCTCCTCTTACAAGAAAATACTTCTTGTTCTTTTATTCTTGGAACAATAGAACTTAGGAGAATTAATACCGTTAATCAATAACGTGTTATTAATTCATCCTCTCCAAAATAATACTTGTTCGTTCGCTAGCACAACGTACAAGATACGTGGGTGGATTGCGTGTCACTGTTTGGAGAGTCTCAAACACGAGATTTGGTGCAAATCGGGGAACAACGCGAGTACCGATTAGAAGACGAAAACGACAATCGGTAGGTTCCGATTTATTATTTTTCGTTCCTCTTTAATTTACAATCCTATGGCCTCCATGATTTGTTTATGTTCTTTAATTCATGAGATACACATAACGCCCGGGAATCTCAAGGGTACACCCCTTGGACGTGTTATTTTATTTCATTAAAGCATGTTTAAATTTTCGTATTTTAATTTTATACCGCGCTTTCGCGCTATTTCCCGGGACGATCCACAATCTTTCAGTCTTGAACTATTTAGCCGTTGGTGTAAACCAAGACAATAGTACCCCCCACAATGCCTTCTCTAATATCTTTGATTCTCACAGTTGAGTCTGTTTTTGCCCTGGACTCCATCTTAGATTCATAAGTGTTTCACATTTGAAGCAGCCCATCTTCACACTTATATAGGTGATCTCCTATAATGTTCTTGACTTAGAATAGGAATCATTAAAAGCTTATAGCTTAACCTCTACCCTTTGATAGCACTTTTTTGAAAGCCAATGGATGGCGTGTGGATTATCTCAGGATGAGCGCGAATGCGGAAGAGCAATATAAAATAAAACATTAATTTAAAACATGCTAGTACATAACTGTAAATAACACGTTCAAGGGGTGTTCCTTTTAACCTCCCGGGCATTCAGTGCATCTAATGACTAAATAAAACATGCAAATGATGGAGGCCACAGGGTAAGAAAATCGAAGACACAAATAAAGGAACCTACCCGGTTGTAGTTTTATTTTCAAACCGCTACTCGCGTTGTTCCCCATTTTGCACCAAGATCTCGAACAAGAGACCCTCTAAATCATACACGCAATGTACCCACGTATCTTGATCCTCGTACTAGTGAAAAATCAATTGTTATTTTAGAGATGGTGGATCGACCAAGCGTTATTAGTTAATGTGATCAATCCTCTTGAGTTCACTTGTATGAAACAAGGAACCAAAACTTTTTCTTGGGAAAGGGGATGTGGACGAGAGAGAGGGAGGGAGAGTAGCCATGTGGGTGTGTGTGTGTCTGTGCACTTCTTGATCATCATCATCATTCTAAAGTCTCAACCGAGGAGTATTTATAGAAGGGGAATCCTATTCCTCTTCAAACTCCAACTTTAAAAGTTTGGTTTGACTAGGATTTTGATCTAGTCAATGTCCTAGTCAAACTAGGCTTGGATTAGTCAAACTAATCTAGGCCCTTGATCTCTCCTCTTTAATCTCATCCGTCCATTTAATTATGGAATATTTAATCCTATTTAAATAAACCATAGGGCTTTTAAATAAATAAAATAAATAATAATATTTATTTTTAAGCCCACTTAATTTATTCCAATAAATCTAATTTACATTCCTCTTAATCTAATTAAAGGAATCAACATCCCAAGAAAGGAAACGGAACCGATTAAATCTAATTTAAATCGTTCAACCTCTCTAAATTAATTTCAAATTAAATACCTTTGTTGCGTGCGGATTGTGTGTGACTTTTTATGTTCACCCTCAGCTAGACTTGGCCGAATTCCCAATCATCTCATGACATGAATTTGTCCGTCACCATGGGTGGCCGTCTAGCAACGGTCCATAGCACTAGAGACTAGGTGAATATTTATGGTGTGAACATTTAGGCTCTTTAGTACCTTTTATCCTTCCACCTACAATCTCACTGCTTAGAGTCTAGGGCATGGATCTGTACGTACCCATTCTCGACCTAAGCCTTGCCTTGTCCATACTAACCGTCACAGGGGTCCTACCCATTTGTTCAGTTACTGTGGCCACAGATTTATCAGGGACGAGTCTTAGAGTAAAGTGAGATATTACCGTCAGCCTTCTGACAGGAGATGCATCCTCTCTTAGGACCTACTGTCACGCTACACATCTTGACTGCACTAGATAGGGCTTATGACAACCGAGTTACTTGACTTGGTAGCCTTTCGCCATACCTAAGATACAGGCACGTGTGTAGGTGATCTCAATAATCCCTCAAGTCCAACGATCAATTCGTAATGTTGGAACCGGGAATACAACTCATACCTGACTGATCCTACTCAAGGTCCTCCATAGGATGGTTCCCATTAGTCACCTCAACCAGCAACCACCTAGCTGGCTGACCCACTAACATTGCATGGACGAGCCTCCTCACTTGTCGATGAAACGCGACTGAAAATGCTTAGTGCGTCTCACACGGATTCTCGATACCCTATCTCGAGATTCCTTGACTTGGAGAGTTTCAGACCGATCTGGAGAAACTAATTTCATGAACCACCATCTAATGCACAGTTCCAGTTTCCCAGAATGTGTTTTCAGTCTGTGGGCTTTGCTTGTGCAGTGAACAGTTAATGTAAATCAGTAAGTGAACACAAACAAAGTATTGAGCATATGAAATCACTTTCTTATTCATTACAATTTATTAAAACACTGAAATTGTTCAGACATAGGTTACATTAGCCCAATTAGATTGGCTTCACGGTCACCTATTCTAACATTTTTGTCATAGGAATGGGAATGAGTAAAAACTCCAAGTGCTTTCCACAATCTTTATAACTTAGTTGTCACATTGAACCAAGATCTTGGGATCTCCAGTCAACAACGTTGTGTTACCCCTATAGAGATTTAATTGGCGGATTTTAATCCTATTCCCCTCGACGAACAATATAATTGATCTCTAGAAAGGCCTTTCGTTAATGGATCTGCTAAATTATCCTTTGACTTTATATAGTCAATAGATATTATTCCATTAGAGATCAACTGTTTATGGTATTATGTCTTCGACGTATATGTCTTGACTTACCATTATACATACTGCTTCGTGCCCTTCCAATAGCCGATTGACTATCACAATGTATCACAATTGCAGTCACTAGTTTAGTCTAACAAGGAATGTCCTCTAAGAAATTACGAAGCCATTCAGCTTTTTCTCCAGCTTTATCTAAAGCGATAAACTCATATTCCATTGTGGAACGAGCTATACACATTTGTTTTGAGGACTTCCAAGATACTGCACCACCTCCAATGGTGAATACATAGCCACTTGTGGACTTAGTATCTTTAGTATCGGGCATCCAATTGGCATCATTGTATCCTTCCAACACAGCTGGATATCTCGTATAATGTAATCCATAGTTTGAAGTGTATTTTAAGTATCGAAGGACCCTAATTAACCCCTTCCAATGATCTTTGCTAGGATTAATCGTAAATTTACTCAGTTTGTTTACTGAGTGTGCAATATAAGGACTAGTGCAATTCATGATGTACATCAAACTACCAATTATTCTTGAGTATTCTATTTGACATTCGGGTTCACGTTTGTTCTTTTTTAAGTTGGCTTAAATTTACAGGAGTCTTAGCACGTGGACTATCGTAAGCCTTTAACTCTCTAGGAACAGACTCAGTATAATGAGATTGTGATAAGACCAATCCATCAGAAGTTTTAGAGATATTAATCCCTAATATTACGTCAGCTAAACCCATGTCTTTCATATCAAAATATTTTATCAACATTCCTTTGTTAGTCAAAATGATGTCACGACTACATCCCGTTATCAACATGTCATCTACATATAGACATACTATGATAAATGAGTTGTGAGTGCTATATACACATTTATCACACTCGTTGATTTTGAAACTATTTAACAACATAGTACGCTCATATTTTCATGCCATTAGGAGCTTGTTTAAGCCCGTACAATGATTTGACGAGTCTACATACCTTCTTTTCTTGGCTAGGAACAACAAATCCTTCAGGTTGTTCCATGTAGATCTCTTCATCTCACTTGCTATTCAAGTAATTTTTAAATTCCTTCAATAGCGAATGTAGCTTTTCAATCATAGCAGCTACTTGAATGGATTCACTGAGCCTCATTCCTTCCGCATGCAAATCATGCAAGATCATTTGGAGTTATTGGACTTGGCTCATTATAATTTTGGAATCCACCATTTTGAATTCCAAGAACTTCCCAACTATGAATTTTTTGAAGTCGGCATCCTTCGTTTTGTGTTTCTTTTTCAAGGATTCCCAAAGGGCTTTTGCAGTCTTAGCTGAGCTATATGCACTGTACAAAGTATCGCTCAAGCCATTGAGGGTGTAGTTTCTACATAAAAAATCCCCATGTCACCATGCATCAAAAGTAGCCCTCTGTTTGGATCAGTCTCCCCTTCAGAAACAACGGGGGTTTCCTCACTTAAGAACCTAGCTAGGTTCAACGTAGTGAGGTAGAACAGCATATTTTGATGTCATTTCTTAAAGTCATTACCAGAGAATTTTGGCCTTTCTCCTTGGGCAGCAATCGGTTGTGGCACATGTGGTTGGACAGCTATAGTAGTCGGATTAGTAGCAGCAGATCCAGTCGCCATAGCAAGAATTGTAGCAGCAGATCCAGTCACCATAATACACAATGACAAATAATTGTCTTAAAACTTATAGGGAATGAATGAGATGGATAGTGCGGGAAATTGTGTATTACGAAGTTGAGACAAGAGTTAAACTCTTTATCTTTCAGACAATTATGCCCTGCTCTAGTGCTCATGGAATCGGCAATTTGTCTCCCAAGATATAACGACTTTCTATCTCAAAGTAGCAGCACTACAAACTTTGAGAAAGGATGAACCAAATGCTATTTTGAAACTCTCTTGCTAAACTCTACTTGCAGAATGCTTTTATGCTTACGAATGCTATGAATGAGTTGAATTAATAATGAAATTAAAATGGGAGGCCTATTTATCGTAGTTGGAAAGGTGTATCGAACGGATATGTCCAGTAAAAAAAGATGTCTTTGAACGGTTATGATCTTTCCTAATGGACGCATCATTTCACCCAAAGGATATACCATTTCACTCAAATGGACGCATCGTTTCACCCAAAGAATTTCACCCAATGGATGCATTCTTTCAACTAAAGGACACACCTATTCGGTTGCTTTAGACATGGTTGGATGATGATTTGGACGTTATCAACCATCATCCACTTGTCACAAGCGGTCAGAAGCTGTCACGAGCTTGTTATGCGTCGCACATCATAACCAATCACTTGTCACGATTTATTCTTTACTTTATGATTCACCATCTTCCAACACGTATTATGTATGATCTAAGAGTTTCAATGATGATGCCTACTAGCCATATGGATTAAATGTAGATGATGAAATTTGGCCAAAGAACTATTTCTCATTAATCAATATTTTATTGAAAAAAACTGTTCACAAAATAGATCGACAAAAGCCCAACTATTGGCTTGGTAGGTCATTGGTCAATCTATGGTGTTTTAAATGCTACGATGCCTACCTATTACGTATTTGTATTCTGTACATATATGGGCTTCGAGTCTTCCACCTTGGGCTTTCCTTTTGGTCCTCCATAATCTCCATAGACTTCTTTTTATCTCCACAAAGTAAATTAAATAAATATTGCTCACCATCTAAATAAATATTTCTCACCACCTAATTCTACTCTCGGTACATTTGAAAAATTAATTAAAAAAAACCTCAATCAGAATTTGATGGGAGGTATATAGAAGGGAGAAAGAATTTTACAACGTATACTAAAAATAGAAAAAGGAAGACCCACAGGCCTCATTTAAAACAACAAAAAAATAAAATCAATAACACAAGGTCTAGGGCTCCATGATCATCCTGACCTTTATACATTTATCAAAAAAATGAATAAACCACATATCAACAATTTATATATCTCAGATATATATATATATATATATATATTTAAAATAACTGAAAGCCTTGGGTAGGTGTGTGGATCGTCTCGGGAGTAGTACGAATGCGGAAGCGCGGTATAATTTAAATTACGAAAATTTAAACATGCATAACATATATTCAAATAAATTCGTTCAAGGGTTGTACCCTTGAAACTCCCGGGCGTTCGGTGTATCTCATGAATAATAAAAGTAAACATAGCAATCATGGAGGCCATAGGATTAAAATAAAAGAAGATGAAAAAACGTAAACAGAAACCTACCGATTCGTCGTTTTCCTCTTCTAACCGGTACTCACGTTGTTCCCCGATTTGCTCCAAGATCTCGTATGGGAGACCCTCTAATTCGTGACACGCAATCCGTCCACGTATCTTGAACTTCGTGCTAGCGAATGAACAAGTATTTTAGGAGAGGACGGATCGATCAAACGTTATTAATTTAACGAGATCAATCCTCCTTTGTTCAATTGTTAAAGAACAAAAGAACAAGAAACTATTTTCTTGGAGAGAGAAAAGAGAGGCGAACGAGAGAGAGGGAGAGAGAGCACGAGTGTGTGTGTGTGTGTTTCAAGAATCATCATCCTCTTCAATGTGTGTGCTAAGGAGTATTTATAGAAGAGGATTCTTTTTACTCTTCAATCTCCTACACTTTGAAAACTCTTCCATAACTAGGATTTGACCTAGTCAAATCCTAGTCAAAATCAAGCTCCTTTGGTCAAACCAATAATAGCCATTGATCCCTCCCTCTTAATCTCAACGATTAATTTAATTTCATGGAATATTAAAATCCTATTTAAATATTCCAAGGACAATAAACAAATATATTAAATATAAATATTTATTCTAAGCCCATTAAATTAATTTTCTAATAAATCTAATTTATTAGATAAAAACCTTTTATCTAATAAAAGGAATTAATTCTTTCCAAGAAAATAAAGACCCGATTAAATCCAATTTAATCATTCCATTTCTCCAAATATTTAATTTCAAATTAAATACTTTAATGTGTGCGGATTGTGTGTGACTATTTAGGTTCACCTTCAGCTAGACTTAGTTAAATTCCTAGAATCCGCCCGTTACCATTGGTGGCCATCTAGTAACGGTCCATGGCACTAGAGACTAGGTGAATATACGGGGATAAATATTTAGGCTCTACAGTACATCTATCCTTGCGTCTACGGTCTCACCACTTAGGGTCTAGGGCACAAAAAATGCAGGTACCCATTTTGGACCTAAGTGTCGGTCTGTCCTTTACTAAACGCCACAAGGGAAACCTTCCCTTCTATTCAGTTATTGAGGCCACAGATTTTAGGGACAAGACACAGAGTATTTGTGAGACACAACTGTCAATATCTTGACAGGAGATAGATCCTTTCTTGGAAACTACTGTCGCTCTGTACACCAGAGCTGCACTAGACATGGCTTATGATTACTCAAGTGCTTCTTGGCAATCTCTCACCATATCTAAGGTACATACCTGATGTACAGGTAAACTCAGTAGTTACTCAAGTCAAAGGACTTTGACCTGTACATTGGAACCGGGAACACACGTCATACCTAACTGACCCTACTCAAGATCCTCCGTAAGACGGTTCCCGCGAGTCACCTCAGTCAGCTGCTCCCTAGCAGGCTAACCCACTAACACTGCTTAGACGACCCTCGTCACCCGTCGATGAAATACGACAGCAGATGCTTAGTGCAAGTCTCAAGGGGAATCTCGGTACCCATTTTCGAGATTCCTTGACTTGGAGATTTTCGTACTGATTCAGTGGGACTGATTTCATGGACCTACCTCCAAGCGTAGTCCTAGTCCCGAAATGTGTTTTCAGTCCGTGGGCTTTGTTTGCATAGTGAAAAGAATATATAAAGCAGATAAAGTGAACACAAACAAAGTAAATGCCAAATGAATTTCACTTCTTATTCATTAATAATTTATTAAAATCTCAAAATTGTTCAGACATAGGTTACAATTCGCCTACCAAGATTGGCTACATGGTCACCTATTCTAACAATAACAACACAATTCAATTTCATTATATTAAATCACATGATGGCTTCTAAATATGGATATCTATATATAATAAAATAGAATCATTGAGACTATCCACCTAAATGCTACGTATGCGTAGACGTGGACCGTCTCAATGAGCTCTATTTTGCCAAATGGAATATAACATATTTTTAGATAACTATTAAAAAATATTAGTATTCATCCTAAACAGATCTAAATTTATTATCTAATACTTTTTTTTTTGATAAAAGAAAATTAAAATATTGGATTTATCAAAAGAAATCTAATCAATATTATCTAACAATTTTTTTTAAATAAAGAATCAAATAGATTAATATTTATACAAAAGAATCTAATCAATATTATTTCTTTTTTCTAAGTATATAACAAAATGTATATTCAATATATATTTTGATAGATATTGAATAAAATCAAGAAAAAACTAAATCAAATTTATTTCTAAACATTCAATATCGAGACTACAAAATATATTTATATGTATTTTTAATTTTATATCCATAAATCAATTTAATCGAAGTTAAATATATTTAGTAAAAAAATCGTGAAAATGTGATAAATACACTAATAATTTATATATATATATATGTGTGTGTGTGTGTGTGTAATAGGCGAGTGTGCATTGGAAGATTGAATAAGTCAAAGATACCGGCTACAAATATTCATATTTACACACGAGGGCAGATGTGATATTTTGGCATTTAAAAAAGTTATGATAAAAGATAGGTCATTCAAGTGAAATCATTGATGAATAAGCTAGACTTTAAAAAAGTTTCTCAATAATAGACGGTGGAAATATTTCTACACTTACATTTATCAAGATAAAGGATAATTTATACAATGAAATCTTAAAGTATTCATTTTTCATTATTTTTTTCTGTATATTTGTTGAATATTTACACATGAAACAAAATATTCCAAGATTCGGGATTTAATAAATTATTGACAAGTTGAGGAAGAAGGAAACTCGACTTTTCAATCTGCGCAAATGAGGGCGAAAGGTTGGGAATTTTGAATAAATTACTAAAACATCTATTTTTTTTTCACTATTTGTGATGAATTTCAAATTTACTAGCACTTTAACGAAATTTAGCTTTGTTTGTTTCTTAATTATCCTAGGCTAAGCTTAATATTTGTCCATTTTTTAATAATTCTAAGTTAAGCTTAATTTCACTGATGTTTTCAAATTTAAATGATAAAAAAAAATTCAAACTATACTTTAGCAAATCTACTCATATGCTTTAGATACAAAATTGAATAAATGACTAGATAAATTATAATCAAATAATTAATTAAAAATCAAATCAATCTCTCATCACAAGCAAATAAATACTTACATGCTTAAAATATAGTTGGTTTTGTGGCATGAATTTCATCATTTTGATAACTAATTAGCGTTGGATTCTTGGTTGAGAGAGCATAAATGTCACAATGGTGTGTCAGTTCTTATTATTTGCACTCATTGAAGCAGGAATGCAATATAAAATTAACGACGTATATGTTATTATGAATAAACTAGATTTGAAGTTTGGTGCCAAGAATACATACTTAAAGTAATGATTATTGATGAATAAAATAAAGCACAAAATAAATTATTGTTGAGAAAATTTAGGATATTTCTACTCTTATGTAATTTTCTGCCCATTTCACCCTTTAAATAGCCGCTCTCCTAGGCTTGTGGACTCTGAGTTGGTTAGGACTATATTTTAATTCATAATTAAATTGAGCTCTAATTAATCTATCCCTACAAATTAATTTTAAGTCCAAATTAATCTAATTAATTTACAATCAAAATAATTTAATTAATCCCATTAATTAAACTCAAGTCCAAACTAATTGGTTAATCCCATTAATCAGTTAAGTGTAAAAGTTTTGAATTCAATTGGCCCAAGGAGTTCAGAAATATCAACTACATACAATTTGAATTCCATATCTTTGGAAAACGTTTTCTCTGCATGAGAATGGTAGGCATCGTGCCCTCTAGGGTTCAGATTGTGTTTTATGGTTTGTATTGGGATTTTACTGGATTTTGTTAAAGGTTCTCTCCTCCTGGTAGTATATGATGGACGGTGATATTCTGCGTCTTGATTTGGTTCTTTCTCTTATGGTGGAGGAAGGTGAGGGGGTCTGCATCCCACAATCGGAGTGGGATAAAGGGGCTGGTGGTTTTCGCTTGTCGTTGGTTGGTCGTTTGTTGTCGCATCGTCCAGTCCATTTTGATGCTCTAAAGGACTCCCTAACAAGTATGTTTCAGACAGTGAGGGGTGTTGTTGTTCGTAAAGTCTCGGAGTCTTGCTTTAATCACTTTGAAGACCTTCGTCGTGTGTTGGATTTACGACCTTGGATCTTTGATCGCAATTTCGTTGTTATTCAGCCATTGTCTTCGACGACTGACCCATTGGAGGTTAACTTGGAATTGTTGGAATAGGTGAGCAGAAAGCCAATAGGTTTGGCAATTTGTAACCTATCCGACAACTTGATGTGAATGTAATATTATTATGTGATGAATAAGATGAGTGTTCGTCATCAATGGTACCTTCTTTGTTGCGCTCATCTTACATTTGTTAAAACGGTGTTTAACTTATATCGCAGCAAAGCCCACAGACCATGGATAACAACTCATGCAGTTGGGCCACGCATTGGATGGTGGTCATGAAACCAACTGATTAAGAGTTGGGTCTGAAACGTTCCAAGTCGAGGACCTCGAGACAGGGCATCGAGAGTCCTATTGAGACTTGCGTCAAGAGTCGTGTTCATTGGATAAGTGTCGTGTTTCATCGGTGACAGGCGTGGGACGCCTACACGATCTTGATGGGTTGGTCGACTGGGGTCAAGCCGACTGGACTGACTCGCGGGGATCATCATATGGAAGCCTTGGAGGCTTGGTCGGTATGATTGGTTTTCCCCGGTTCCGATAGTACGGAAGTAATCCTCAGACTTGAGGAATCATGGCAGTCGCGTGCACAGGACGGCTGTATCTTGGATCTGGCGAGGTAATCATTCTGTAAGATGATTATCATAAGCCTTATCCAGTGCAGTCGGAATGTGTAGTGAGGAGGTGGATTCCAAGAAGAGGATCCGTCCCCTGTCAGTATGTGACAGAGGTATCTCCTATGCACTCGGAGACACGTTCATGCTGTTTGAAGCTGTGGCCACAGTGGTTGGTCGAACAGGGAATGGTTTCCTGTGTCGACGCAATGAAGCATACGTGGTCTCAAGTATTAAGCATAGATGCCTAGTCAAGGATGGGAACCGACGCCCAATTCCATACCCTAGACTAAGGCCGGGAGACGGTAGACGAAAGGATCGTACCCGTACGGAATCGGCGCCTAAATGTTCACGCCAATTCACCTAGTCTCTAGTGCCATGGACCGTTGCTAGACGGCCACCCATGGTAACGGGCCCTTGTGGGACACGGGCCCAAGTCTAGCTGAGGGTGAACCTAAAGGGTCACACACAAATCACCGAGGAGGTTGAGAGATCGACTTGGAGTCAATCTCGAAGGATAAAAATAAGTAATTGGATTACTTAAGGGAAAGTCCATTGGATGGACGGGCCGATATTGTATCGGGCTTTCGTTTAATCGGTAAATTGGATTTTCGATTAAATATGGAAAGTTGAGACGTTGGATCTTTTAATTGGATTAAAAGATCAACGGGAATAATTTAAATGGACATTAAATTGGATTTAATGTTAGATTCGTCGTAATTGGATTACGATAAAACCCGGTCCGTTAAATTATACCCGAGAGGAGAAATAATTCCTATTTTGGAATAGGAAGAAGTTGGACTTCTTCCCTTAATTAAACATGGCCGACATGCTCCCTTGGAGGAAGCAAAATTAGCCATGTTTCATGCTAGGTGGTATGTTGACTTATCTCTTTTGGAAAGAGACAAATCAACTCCAATCAAGCTCTTCCCTTTTGGTATGATTTGATCATACCATAAATTTTGGTAGGCTTGATTGAAGAATTGATGGTGATTGATTGGAATGAATCTAGACATCATTGGATGAACCTAGACACATTCCAATAATCATATTAATTATGTATATATATGAGAATATACAACACCAAGCATAAGTGATTCATTATTCATCTTTTTCTAGGAAAAAGAGAAGACAAAAATCCCTCTCCTCTCTCTCAAATTTTGTGCTCTCTCCCTCTCTCACACTTGTGTTCTTCACTTGATTTTGAATCAAGAAGAAGAACAAAGTAAGTTTAAGAGAACACTAATTCATAGTGTTGTTCTCTTAAACCGATTCCTTCTAAACCCGTTCTTTTCTAGCAAGAAGAACGTGTGTTTCTTCCGGTGTGGTGTGGATCACCTTTGGAGAATCCATATGTTTGTATTTCATGAGCATTCCGGAGAAGGAACAACGCAAGTAGCCGGGAGCATACGCTAAACAATCAAAGGTAACGGTTTATTACGCTTTGATTGATTTCATTTATATATCTATGCCCTATGTGCCTAAATATATGTTTTTAATATTTACACATCCTACATCGAACGCCCGGTTCAGCACCCAAGGGTACACCTCTTGGGATTCGCGTATTTTGAATTTGATTTAAATTTACGCACAATTTCCCGCTTTCTCGCTTCCGCTCGCGCTCCCGGGCGGATCCGCTTGTCCTTTAGGATTGGTGTCCGTTTTTTGTTCATGTTCATGATCTTCCATTTGCTCAACATACGGTAGTTGTAGTGCGGTATATTGGTGAGTGTTTGGGGGCTTGGTTGGATGCGGAGGATGTTGGTAAGGATATTTGATGGTACGATACAGTTCGCATTTGGATTAATATTAACATAACAGTCCCGCTGAAACGCGCTCTTAGGCTATGTTCGGAACATGGTGACGATGTGATGGTACGGTTTTCCTATGAACGGCTTCCCAATTTTTGCTATTTATGCGGCAATTTGGGTCATATCGGCTAGTTGTGTGACCTCTGTTTTCAGGATCATTTTGTGGATTGTGGTACGAAGACTCCTTACGGTGCTTGGCTGCGGGCGCCGGGTCCTCTTCGGCGTTTTGGCTCTACTACGAATTCAGTTCGTCCAACCTACATTTGGCGTGGTTCTCCAAGTTCGGGGCTTTTGGGAGCACGCCGGCGTGGTGCTGCTATTTTTGGCGATTTCCGGCAAAACAGTGCTGCCAGTAGGCAGCCGGATGAAGTGGCGGATGGAAGTCCGGCGGGCTTTGTGTCATTTCAGGGGCGATTTACTACATGTCCGGAGCAGTTGGATAAGTCCTGCTGCAAAGAGAAAGACGTTCGGGGGCGGCGATTATTGGACCCTGATTCGGATTCTGTTGGGCCAGACAGACCTTTGTTTAATTCGGCCCATGTTCATCCAGCCCGCTCTTGCTCTGTGGGTTCCGTGGGCTCTTCATTGGACCCGTTAGAAATCAGGCCTATGTCCGTGGTTGGCCCAGCTGCTGCAGCCCAACCTGTGTCTTCTTTGGGTGGGTTCCAGTGCTTTCTCCAACGGAACTTTCCCTTAAATGTGGTAGGGATTTTGAGGTGGGTGGTCCGAGTAGCCATATCCCATGTTACTCACAGCTGCGGTTGGCTCCGCCGGCCTCTGAGTTGCAGGTTGCATCTGGTTTAGCTCCGTCTTCTACTCCGCTGATTGATGTACCGATTACTAAAAATTTGTCTTTTGCTGCTGCCGGTGGGCTTACTGCTGCTTGTGGGTCGGCGAAGGGAATGTCTGGGTTGCGTGGTCGAGGAGGACGAGGGCGAGGCTGTGCTCACGGTCGGGCTGGTGGCGCGGGCTTTAAGAGACAATTTTCCTTGTCATTCTGCGATGGGACTGCTGATCCCTCGTCAAAGCGGCGGGTTTCGGGATCGTGTTCTCTAGTTTGTCTTTCTTCATCGGCAGAGGACGCAATGCGCCTTCCCCGTTCCCCATGAGTTGCCTGGGGTGGAATTATCACGGGATTGGGGGGCCCGGGCCAATTCGGCATTTACATGAACTTCTTCACGACTTTGAAAGCCTGTGATAGGCGTGTGGATCATCCCAGGAAATAGCGCGAATGCGGAAGCGCGGTATAAATTTAAATAACAGAATTTAAACATACTTTATACGTAAAATAAAGAACACGTTCAAGGGGTGTGCCCTTGAAGATCCCGGGTGTTTGGTGTATCTCATGAATTAAAGACATACAAGCAATCATGGAGGCCATAGGATTTGAAAAGAAAAGGAGACGAAAACGTAAAAGAGACCTACTGATTTGTCGTTTTCGTCTTCTAACCGGTAATCGCGTTGTTCCCCGATTTGCTCCAAAATCTCGTATGTGAGATCCTCCAAATTGTGACACGCAATCCTCCGACGTATCTTGTACGTCGTGCTAGCGAATGAACAAGTGTATATTATTTGGAGAGGAGGAATCAATCACACGTTATTACTTAACGGGATTAATCCTCCTTATGTTCAATTGTTAACATAAAAGAACAAGGAGTATTCTTGAAGAGAGAGAGGAGAGAGGCGGAAGAGAGAGGGAGAGAGAGCACACGGTTTGTGTGTGTGTGTGTGTGTGTTGAAGAATCATCATCTCTCTTATGCTGAGGGGCTAGGACTATATATAGAGGAGGAGTTTAATCCTCTTCAAACTCCAACTCTAGAAGACTAATTTGACTAGGATTTTGACCTAGTCAAAGTCCTAGTCAAAGTAGTAATTTGACCTAGTCAAATTAATGCTAGCCATCCATCTCTCCTTTGAATCTCAACCATTAATTTAATTTAATGGAATATTTAAAACCTATTTAAATATTCCAAGGGCAATAAATAAATTTAATAAATATAAATATTTATTCTAAGCCCATTAAATTAATTTCTAATAAATCTAATTTATTAGATAAATCCATTTTATCCAATAAAAGGAATTAATTCTTTCCAAGAAAATTAAGGACCCGATTAAATCCAATTTAATCATTCCATTTCTCCAAATATTTAATTCTATATTAAATACTTAATGTGTGTGGATTGTGTGTGACTCTTTAGGTTCACCTTTCATCTAGACTTGGTCGGATTCCTAGAATCCGCCCGTTACCATGGGTGGCCATCTAGCAACGGTCCATGGCACTAGAGACTAGGTGAAATTACGGGGATGAACATTTACTCTCTAACAGTACACTTGTCCTTGCGTCTACGGTCTCACCACTTAGGGTCTAGGGCACGGAAAATGCAGGTACCCATTTTGGACCTAAGTGTCGGTCTGTCCTTACTAAATGCCGCAAGGGAAACCTCCCCTTCTGTTCAGTTACTGTGGCCACAGATTTTAGGGACAAGACACAGAGCATTTGTGAGACTCAACTATCAATGCGTTTTGACAGGAGACAGATCCTTTCTTCGAAACTACTGTCACTCTGTACACCGGAGCTGCACTAGACATGGCTTATGACTACTCAAGTGCTTCTTGGCAATCTCTCACCAGATCTAAGATACAGCCCTGATATACAGGTAAACTCAGCAGTTCCTCAAGTCAAAGGACTTGACCTGTACTGTTGGAACCGGGAACACACGTCATACCTAGTCGACCCTACTCAAGGTCCTCCGTAAGACGGTTCCCGCGAGTCACCTCAGTCAACTGCTCTCCAGCAGGCTAACCCACTAACATTGCTTAGACGACCTTCGTCACCTGTCGATGAAATACGACAGCAGATGCTTAGTGCAAGTCTCAAGGGGAATCTCGGTACCCATTTTCGAGATTCCTTGACTTGGAGATTTTTCGGACTGATTCGGCAGGACTGATTTCATGGACCTACCTCTAATCGTAGTCCCAATCCCCAAAGTATGTTTTCAGTTCGTGGGCTTTGTTTGCGTAGTGAACAAATAAGTATAAAGCAGATAAAGTGAACACAAACAAAGTAATGCCAAAATGAATATCACTTCTTTTTCATTAATAATTTATCAAATCCCTGAAATTGTCTAGACATAGGTTACATTTTGCCTGCCAAGATTGGCTACATGGTCACCTATTCTAACAGAATTTGACCCCTGGTGATTTTTTCTGTTTGAAACTAAGTGTAATGGTCACAAGGTGGCGTGGTTGAAACAGCTGTTGAATTTGCATGGTGTTGTTGTAGATGCGGTGGGTCGAAGTGGCGGTCTAATGTTGCTATCGCAGAAAAATCTCGATGTCTCTTTACTTAGTTTTTCACAATATCACATTGATGTGATTGTGAGTTGGCGAGGTATGTGTTGGCAGTTTAGGGGGTTCTATGGCGATCCTGAGGCGAGCCAACGTTGGCGTTCTTGGGATGTTCTATGTTCCCTCAGTCAACACTCTGTTTTACGTTGGCTCTGTTGCGGCGATTTCAATGCTATCTTATTCCCGCATGAGAGAGAAAGTCGGTGCACTATGCCAGAATGGCAGATGAGGGACTTTCGACAGGTTATGTGTGATCTTCATTTGAATGATTTAGGTTTCATAGGTTTTGAGTATACTTGGTTAATCGGTGGCAGTCTCCAGCTACGGTTCGTTCTCGGCTTGATCGTGCTTTCGAGAATTTATCATGGCGGGTTTATTTCGAGGTCATCGGGTTCTTCATCATCCAACCGCCTATTCGGATCGTTGCGTACTTGTCATCATGCTTTCTCCAGAGGATACATATGAGATTCCTAAACGGTGTCCGCCTTTAAATTTGAAGCGTCCTGGGCTCGGCTTCCAGCATGTAAAGAGGTCGTGTTGGATTCGTGGCAATCTTGGAGGATTGGAAATGTAGAGGATCCGCTCTCGGCAAAGCTTGAATGTTGTGAGGAGATGCTTGAGCTTTGGAGTCATAGTCATTTTCGTGGTAGTAAGAAAAGAAAGAAGTGGTTGGAGAATAGAATCATTTTGGAATGTGGGCAGTGGACTTCTGAGGTACATCAAGAGCTCTCGGATCGGCGTCACGAACTAGAAGCTCTTATCTCGGATGCGGCTATGAAATGACATCAATGGGCAAAACAACATTGGTTGGCTGTGGGTGATCAGAACACTCGATTCTTCCACGCTCAATCCTCAATCCAGGCAAAAGCGAATCGGATTCGCCGACTGCGAGATGATGAAGGAGTATGGGTCTCTAACGCAGAGGGTATTCAGCGATTAATTTCTACATATTTTCGTCAGATTTTTTCATCCACTACTCCGTCTCTTACTGATCTCAGTTCTACCTTGTGTGGTGTGCAGCGGCACATTACGTCAGCTCTGAATTTTGTTCTCTCAGCTCCTTTTGAGGCAGCGGAGGTTCGTGCTGCTCTCTTTTCTATGTTGCCTCTCACATCGCCGGGACCAATAGCTTTCCTCCCTTCTTTTTTCAGCACTATTGGAGTATTGTAGGTACGAACCTTTCGCAGTGTGTGCTTCAGATTCTGAATACTGGTATTATACCTCCGTGTTTTTGATCATACCAATATTGTGCTACTACCTAAATAAAAAACCTCTGAATTAGTCTCTCATTTTCGGCCTATTAGCCTATGTAATGTTGTGTACGAGTTGGTTTTGCTTGGACTCGGTTGTTTCTCAATCTCAGTCAGCTTTTGTTCGTGGTCGTTCTATCTCGGATAATGTCTTACTTGGCTATGGATGTAATCATTATTTGAAGCACATGAAGAAGGGTAAGAGAGGTTATTTTGCTTTGAAGCTAGATATGAGCAAAGCATATGACCGGATTGAATGGTCATTTGTGCAATTAGTCTTGTACAGATATGGCTTTGCCGATTCATTTGTCAGATTGATTATGATGTGTCTGTCCTTAGTGAGTTTCTCTTTTGTGCTAAATGGTGACTCCTTTGGTTCTCAACTTCAAGTCTGAATTCTTTAAATCTCTCAAGAGCTTCAGACTTGTACCTCATCAGGTATACATAAACCATACTGTGAATGATCATCGGTGAAGGTTATGAAGTAGGAGAACCCACCTTGGGCCTGCGTCCTTAGTGGTCCACATACGTCTGTATGGACCAGGTCCAACAGACCTGTGGCAAGCCTGCTTTGTCCTACAAAGGATTTCTTGGTCATTTTCTCTTTTAGACAGGATTCACAAGTTGGTAGCTCACTCAAGTCCCCTACCTCTAGGTTCTTTGAGTCTACCAATCTCTTCATCCTGTCTTGGGATATGTGACCTAGCATAGCGTGCCATAGTCGTGCGTTTCCGTTGTTATTTATTTCACGTTTGTGTTGAGCGTTTAGAACGAAGTTCGTTTGTTGTAAGATATAGAGCCCATTATTAAGTGTACCAAGTAGATGAGCAATTCCACACCTCATCAAATAAAAGTAATTTTTATTGATCATAAACTCATATCCACTATTGTCTAACAACGGAATGGAAATGATGTTTTTAATCATACTAGGTACATAATAAACTGGCTCTAACTCTATAAATAATACAATCACTAACTACTAGAGTGGCGGATCCTACTGCTTCTGCCGAGATGGCCTTGCCATTCCCAAGCTTCAGTATCATATCCCCGCTACCCAGTTTTCTGCTTCCTTTCAGCACCTGCAAATCATTGCAAATGTGAGCTTCACAGCCGGTATCTAATACCCAAGAGGCAGAGTTAGTAACCATATTAACCTCAATCACAAAGATTCCTTGGTTCGAGAGGAGTTTGGGGCACTCCCTCTTCCAATGCCCTTTCTTACGGAAATTGATACATATGTCATATGCCCTCGACTGTTGCTTGGAGACAACCTTCCCCTTTCCTTTGCCTTTCCGCTCTTTGGCAATGGGAACACTCTTAGTGTTTGTAGCTGCTTTGACGGCTTTTTCCTTTCCTTTCTTCCTTTTCCAACGTCCGGCACCCTTGCCTTTCCCCTTGGAAGTCGAAGTACCTCTAAACAATACCGAAGGCGTGGACTTTTTGGTCGTTGCCTCGTATTGCACCAACATATTGATTAACTCATGAATACACTTCTCAAGTGTGTTCATGTTATAGTTAACAATAAATTGGTTCAAGGAGGGTGGGAGAGACTGAAGGATCACATCTATGTACATCTCATTATCGAGGCCTGCCTTTAGGTCCTCGAGCTTTTCCACCAGGGTAAGCATTTTAACCCCGTGTTCTTGTACAGAGGATCATTCGATCATTTTAGTTCCAAAGAACGCCTTCGTCGCGACATACCTAGTATGTCGGTCCGGGACTGCATAGCAATCCTTAAGGCGAGCCATAATGGAAGGGACATCGTCTAGCCTTTCATACTGCTTTGAATCTCATTCGTCATAAAGGCAAGTATGATGCTACGGACCTTCCGATTATCCTTAAGCCAAGTCTCGAACGTCTCACGTTCTTCTGGAGTGGATCCTTCCGGTAAGGTCCTAGGGAGAGGCTCGTCCATAACGTGGCCTTGGTTCTCGTAATCTAGGACTATCCTCAGATTGCGCAACCAGTCGTTGTAATTTGTTCCATTGAACTTGTTGGTCTCAAGTATGGTTGATAATGGGTTCTTAGACATTTTAAATCTACATTTTAAAAACAGAACTCGCGATCAACAGAATTTAAAAGACGGAAGTTTTGATAAATAATTAAATGCTTGGTCTTTAGTCATTTAATGCTCCCACTATTTATACGGAAACACGATACTCTCAAACCTCGTTTTCGCGAAACCTTTTCGTAGTGGGCTAGGGATCCACAATGAATTTTCCCATACCCCGCTTTTACGATTCGCATGGGAAGAATCCTGTGGGAGGTATGCATACCATTCTCGTTCCACGAGATTCCCAAGATAATTGCCTCACCCTTTCACATGATCCCGAGGACTCCAAGCGAATCATGCTAATCGGGCGTTAGACCCGACCCAATCAACCGAATCATAGACCCGCTGCTACCTCCACAACTCGTGAGACAGGTAACAGTGGTCTACTCTTCGTTCATGACACAGTGCAGCTTCTTTTAAGTACGATAGACGTGCCCACGACTCATGAGACCATGCTATCGACCTAAATTAGCTTCCTCACTATGCCATGGATGGAAGGCATGGACAGACTCCTAGAGTCCATGTCCACTTTGTCTATGGTCTAATATTTAGACATTGGTCCAACCAAAGTGAGAGTTGTAAATGACCGAGATCTCATATATATATATATATATATAAACACATTCATCCATAATGCGTAAATAAATAAATTGCATCCCATAGCAGTTATACGATAAATAAAACCATTCATTCATCATAACAGCCACATGCAAAATTAAAGCCTAGCATGCCCCTGTTGGATGATCACGAGCCCGAATCCTATGCGACCCACTGAGCCCGCAGTGGATCTATGGTCAATCTAGGGTTGGTCCTACACTATTACATTAATAGTAACCCGATCATCATTCTGATGGGCTTTGGTATCTTTTCTCTTTCAACTCTTCATGGAAATGCCTTGTATCCTTCATTTTGGGCTCTCCATGTGGATCTTCCTTCTTCTCCACCAAATACATAAAAATAAAAACCTCACTCCTATTCTACTCTCATTACATATGTAAAAAGAAACCCCAACGAAAACCCGGGGAGTACATTAGGAGGGAGAAAGACTGCTTATTTATCCAAGGCAACTAGAAGGGGAGAAGGAGAAAGCAGAAAGAGGCACACAGGCCCAATATTAAAATTAAACCATACATTCGGTTTAGGGCTCGCGATCATCCATTTTCATTAAACGCACATAATCACATGATCCAATCACATAAACACATGCTAATATTCCATGATTATCAATCACATCAATCTGAAAGATTGTGGATCGTCCCGGA
This sequence comes from Sesamum alatum, assembly GCA_034509735.1. Taxonomy (NCBI): domain Eukaryota; kingdom Viridiplantae; phylum Streptophyta; class Magnoliopsida; order Lamiales; family Pedaliaceae; genus Sesamum; species Sesamum alatum. The sequence goes on along the minus strand of JACGWO010000001.1, from coordinate 30,187,600 downwards.
AAAATAGCGCGAATGCGGAAGCGCGGTATAAAATAAAAATTACGGAATTAAAACGTGCTTTAATAGAAATTAAAGAACACGCTCAAGGGGTGTGCCCTTGAGATTCCCGGGTGTAAGGTGTATCTCATGACATAAACAACATAGCAATCATCATCGAGGGCCATAGGATTGAAAAAATAAAGAGGGACGAAAATCTAAACGAGACCTACCCGTTGTCGTTTTCGTCTTCAACGGCTACTCGCATTGTTCCCCCCGTTTTGCACCAAGACCTCGTTGTTGAGATCCTCCAAATCGTGACACACGATCCACCACGTATTCTTGCATACGTCGTGCTAGCAACGAACAAGTATTATTTAGGAGAGGATAGATCAACCACGCATTATGAATTAACGGGATCGATCTTCCTTAGTTCAATTGTTCCAAGAACAAAAGAATAAAAAAATAATATTTTCTTGTGGGAGAGAGAGAGGGCGGACGAGAGAGGACAGGAGAGAGTGTGTGTGTTGTGTGTGTGTTTTCAAGAATCATCATCCTCCAATTGTAGGAGGCTAGGGGTTTATATAGAGGAGGAGTTTAATCCTCTTCAAACTCCAACTCTAAGAACTCTATTTTTGACTAGGATTTTGACCTAGTCAAAGTCCTAGTCAAAGTAGCATTTGACCAAGTCAAATCAAATCCTAACCATCCATCTCTCCTTTCCATCTCAACCGTTGATTTAATTTAATGGAATATTTAAAACCTATTTAAATATTCCAAGAGGCCAAATAAATATAAATATTTATTTTAAGCCCATTTAATAAATCTAATTTATTAATTTAATTCCTTTTATCAAATAGAAGGAATTAATTCCCAAGAAAATAAAGGACCCGATTAAATCCAATTTAATCATTCCTATTCTCCAATATTTAATTCTAAATTAAATACTAAATGTGTGTGTGGATAGTGTGTGACTCTTTAGGTTTCACCTTTCAGCTAGACTTGGTCGGATTCCTAGAATCCGTCCGTTACCATGGGTGGCCATCTACCAACGGTCCATGGCACTAGAGACTAGGTGAAATATTCGGGGATGAACATTAGGTTCTAACAGTTCACTTGTCCTTCTGTCTACGGTCTCACCACTTTAGGGTCTAGGGCACGGAAAATGCAGGTACCCATTTTGGACCTAAGTGTCGGTCTGTCCTTACTAAACGCCGCAAGGGAATCCTTCCCTTCTGTTCAGTTACTGTGGCCACAGATTTTAGGGACAAGACACAGAGCATACGTGAGACTCAACTGTCAATGCCTTTTGACAGGAGACTGATCCTTTCTTGGAAACTACTGTCACTCTGTATACCAGAGCTGCACTAGACATGGCTTATGACTACTCAAGTGCTTCTTGGCAATCTCTCACCATATCTAAGATACTGACCTGACATACAGGTAAACTCAGCAGTTCCTCAAGTCAAAGGACTTGACCTGTACTGTTGGAATCGGGAACACACATCATACCTTGCTGACCATACTCAAGGTCCTCCGTAAGACGGTTCCCGCGAGTCACCTCAGTCAGCTGCTTCCTAGCAGGCTAACCCACTAACACTACTTAGACGAACTTCGTCACCATCGATGAAACACGACAGCAAATGCTTAGTGCAAGTCTCAAAGGAATCTCGATACCCATTTTCGAGATTCCTTGATTTCATGGATAAAAACGAATTTTTCAGAATAATAAAAAAAATTAAAAAATAACGAGAAAACACTAACGTCAACCGGCCGCCGCCACCGGCAGCAGTCTATCGGCGCACGCGGGTCAGCACGCCCAGCCTGCTGCCCTGCGGAGGCCGCGCGCGCGCACACGCATCGGCGCGTCTGCCGAGTACGTGCGTGCAGACTCCATTGTCTGCCGTGCGCGGCTTCCCTGGCCGTGCGTCCGAGCGCGCAGGCCCCCAATGTGTTGCCTGGCGCGCTCGCGCGGGCTTCCCTGCCCGCATGCGCGCGCGCCCGGCCACCCGTCTGCGCCTGTCGCTCGCCGCGCGCGCGGTGGCCCAGATCGCGCGCGCAGGCTCCCCTGCCTGCCCGCCTCGCCTGAGCGCACAGAGCGCGCGGTCACCCACCGGCTGGCCGCGTGCTGCATTTTCTCCATTTCATTCGATTTTGCGCCCGTTTCCCAAGAAAAACAAAAAATACCAATAGCACCAAAATCATACGTAATTGAAAGTAAGAAAACGACATACTTTACGATAAAAATATCAAGAAATAAATTAAAAACATGCCAAACACGTTTTCATGCGTAAAACGCACACAAACCCTAGGCCTATACACCGAACCGGGCTCTAATACCACTGAAAGCCTTGGGTAGGCGTGTGGATCGTCCCGGGAGTAGCGCGAATGCGGAAGCGCAGGTATAATTTTAAATTACAAAAATTTAAACATGCATAACATATATTAAAAAATAAACTCGTTCAAGGGGTGTACCCTTGAAACTCTTGGGTGTTTGGTGTATCTCATGAATATAATAAAAGCATACACAAGAATCATGGAGGCCATGGATTCGAAAATAAAAGAGGACGAAAAATGTAAATGGAAACCTACCGATTCGTCGTTTTCCCCCCTTCTAACCGGTACTCGGGTTGTTCCCAATTTGCGCCAAGATCTCGTATGGGAGACCCTCTAATTTGGTGATACGCAATCCGCCCACGTATCTTGAACTTCGTGCTAGCGAAAGAACAAGTATTATTTTCTTGGAAGAGGAGAGAGAGGCAAACGGCCGAGAGAGAGTGGGTGTGTGTGTGTGTGTGTTTCAAGATTCGTCATCTCCTTCAATGTGTGTGCTAAGGAGTATTTATAGAAGAGGAATCCTTCTCCTCTTCAAGTTCCCTACACATTGAAGACTCCACTACAACTAGGATTTGACCTAGTCAAATCAAGCATCTTTGGTCAAACCAATAATAGCCATTGATCTCTCCTTTTTAATCTCAACCATTAATTTAATTTAGTGGAATATTAAAATTCTATTTAAATATTCCAAGGGCAATAAATAAATATATTAAATATAAATATTTATTCTAAGCCCATTAAATTAGTTTTCTAATAAATCTAATTTATTAGATAAATCCCTTTTATCTAATAAAAGTAATTAACTCTTCCCAAGAAAATAAGGACCCGATTATATCCAATTTAATCGCTCCATTTCTCCAAATATTTAATTCTAAATTAAATACTTTTATGTGTGTGGATTGTGTGTGACACAACTGTCAACACCTTTTGACAGGAGACAGATCCTTTCTTGGAAACTACTGTCACTCTGTATGCCGGAGCTGCACTAGATATGGCTTATGACTACTCAAGTGCTTCTTGGCAATCTCTCACCAATATCTAACATACAGCCCTAATATACAGGTAAAACTCAACAGTTCCTCAAGTCAAAGGACTTCACCTGTACTGTTGGAACCGGGAGCACAGGTCATACCTAACCGACCCTACTCAAGGTCCTCCGTAAGACGGTTCCCCTGAGTCACCTCAGTCAGTGCTCCCTAGCAGGCCAAACCCACTAACACTGCTTACACGACTCTCGTCACCCATCGATGAAATACGATAGCAGATGCTTAGTGCAAGTCTCAAGGGGATTCTCGGTACCCACTTTCGAGATTCCTTGACTTGGAGATTTTCGAACTGATTCAGCGGAACTGATTTCATGGACCTACCTCCAAGCACAGTCCCAGTCCCCGAAATGTGTTTTCAGTCTGTGGACTTTGTTGCGTAGTGAACAGATATATAAAGCAGATTAAGTGAACAAAAACAAAGTAAATGCCAAATAAATTTCACTTCTTATTCATTAATGATTTATTAAAACCTCGAAATTATTTAGACATAGGTTACCGTTCGCCTACCAAGATTGGCTACATGGTCACCTATTCTAACACCCCGCATATGTTAAGAGATTAGTGGGAGATAAACTGAACTCGAGGTCTAGTTTAATGCAGGTTCATCGGGTATCCAAAAGAAACTGGGGGGCAATATTTCTGTGATCCCTTGGAGCAAAAAGATTTTTGTCTCACGAAACGCAGTGTTCTTGGAAAAGAATTTTCCATCAGATAGTCGGCGCCATGAGGTACTCCTTGAGGAATCAAGTGAGGTACCCCATGAGGCGCAGTGACATATGATCCAATGGTTCCCGCTGATAATGTTTCAGTCCTCCGTAGGTTGGTCAGATTATCCCAAGCATCTGAAAGGTATGGGTTTCTTGCCCTGACCGGTCAGTTGGATAATGATCCAAAGACGTACGGAGAAGCGATGTCGGACATCGATTCGGATAAGTGACTTGAGGCCATGAAATCCGAGATGGACTAGATGGGTACAAATCAGGTTTGGACCCTAGTGGACCTACCTAAAAGGGTAAAACCCGTAAGGTACAAATGGGTATACAAACGTAAGCTTGGAGCTGACGGGGAGGTTACAACCTTCAAAGCCAGGCTTGTGGGCGAAGGGTTACACTCAGTGACCCGGGGTCGATTTTGAGGAAACTTAACTCGCCCGTAGCGATGGCTAAGTCCATTCTGATACTGCTTGCCCATAGCAGCATGATGTGACTATGAAATATGGCAGAGTGGACGTGAAAACCGCTTTCCTCAATGGTTTCATAGAGGAAGAGATCTATATGGATCAACCGGAAAGGTTTCACATCTGTTGGAGAAGAGCAGAAGGTCTGCCGTCTCCAAAGGTCCATCTATGGCCTCAAACAAGTTCCCGAAAGCTGGAATATACATTTTTGATAAAGTCATACGGGGATATTGATTTTATCAAGAACGAGTATGATCCTTGTGTATACAAGAAGATCAGTGAGAGCTCAGCTACGTTTCTGGTGCTATACATGGATGAAATCTTGCACATTAGGAATGATGCTAAGATGTTGGGAACCACTAAAGCTTGGTTGTCAACACAATTTTTTATGAAGGATATGGGTGAGGCATCCTAATCCTTGACATCAAGATCTGCAGGGATAGATCAAGAAGGATATTAGGAATGGCCCAGTCCTCGTACATTGATAAAGTATTGAAGAGATTCAAGATGGAGAACTCAAAACGAGGATTCCTTCCTATGAGGCATGGAATTAAGTTATCCATAAAGCAGTCTCCTAAGACTGATGAGGAGCTTAAACGGATGTTGGACATCCCCTATACTTCGGCGGTAAACAGCATTCAGTACGGTGTCCAACGCAATAGACCTGATGTGGCTTTCGCTTTGAGCGTAACTAGTGGATATCAGTCGTGTGCCGGGAAGGCACACTAGAGTGTGGTAAAGACTATCTTGAATTACCTGAAAAGGACTAAGGACATGTTCTTGATCTACGGTGGTGGAGAATTGATACTAGAAGGCTATAGCGACGCTAGCTTCCAGTCGGATGACGATGATGCCAAGTCTCAGTCTGGTTTTGTGTTTAAACTTAATGGTGGCGTGGTTGCTTGGAAGAGTTCCAAGCAGACTACCACGGCGGACTCCACCATAGAATTTGAATACATAGCGGCTTTAGAAGCTGCTACGGAGACGGTTTGGTTGATGAGATACATTCAAGGGTTGGGTGTAGTACCTACCACTGCTAAGCCTGCAGTTATCTTCTACAATAACAGTAGGGGCGATTACGCTAGTAAAGGAACCTTAGATCTCATCACGATCCAAGCATATTCTTAGACGCTACCATCTGCTCAGAGAGATGGTTACCAGGGGTGACATTAGGATGGACCGAGTCAGCTCCGCAGAAAACATAACAGATTCACTTACTAAGCCCATGTCGCAAGTTTCCCATACTCAGCATCTGGATAAGATGCGTTTGAGGTCAATGGGTGATTGACTTTAGGTCAAGTGGGAGATTGTTAAAATAGGTGACTACAAAGCCAATAGGTTTGGCATTTTGTAACCTATTTGACAACTTGATGTAATGTAATATTATGTGATGAATAAAATGAGTGTTCGTCACCAATGGTACCTCCTTGTTGCGCTCATTTTACATATGTTAAAAACTGTGTTTTACTTATAACGAAGCCCACAAACCTCAATTAACAACTCATGCAGTTGGGCCACATATTGGATGGTGGTCATGAAACCAACTGATTAAGAGTTGGGTCCTAAACGTTCCAAGTCGAGGACCTCGAGACAGGGCATCGAGAGTCCTATAGAGACTTGCATCAAGAGTCGTGTTCATTGGATGAGTGCCGTGTTTCATCGGCGACAGGCGTGGGACGCCTACACGATCTTGATGGATTGGTCTACTGGGGTCGAGCCGACTGGACTGACTCGCGGGAATCATCATATGGAAGCCTTGGAGGCTTAGTCGGTATGATTGGATTTTCCTGGTTCCGATAGTACGGGAGTAGTCCTCAGACTTGAGGAACCATGGCAGTCACGTGCACAGGACGGTTGTATCTTGGATCTGGCGAGAGGTGATCATTCTGTAAGATAATCATTATAAACCTTGTCCAGTGCAGTCAGAATGTGTAGCGAGGACGGTGGGTTCCAAGAAGAGGATCTGTCCCCCTGTCAGTATGTGACAGAGGTATCTCCTATGCACTCAGAGACACGTTCGTGCTGTGTAAAGCTGTGGCCACAGTGGTTGGTTGAACATGGAATGGTTTCCTGTGTCGATGCAATGAGGCATGCGTAGTCTCGAGTATTAAGCATAGATGCCTAGTCAAGGATGGAACCGACGCCCAATTCCATACCCTAAACTAAGGCCGGGAGACGGTAGACGGAAGGACCATACCCATACAGAATCGGCGCCTAAATGTTCACGCCAATATTTACCTACTCTCTATTGCCATGGACCATTGCTAGACGGTCACCCATGGTAACGGGCCCTTGTGGGACACGGGCCCAAGTCTAGATAAGGGTGAACCTAAAGGGTCACACACAAATCACCTAGAAGGTTGAGAGATTAACTTGGAGTCAATCTCGAAGGATGAATAAGTAATTGGATTACTTAAGGGATTGTCTATTGGATGGACGGGCCGATATTTTATCGGGCCCTCGTTTAATCGGTAAATGGGATTTATCGATTAAATATGGAAAGTTGAGAAGTTGGATCTTTTGATTGGATTAAAAGATCAACAAAAATTATTTAAATGGACATTAGATTAAATTGAATTTAATTTTGGGTTCGTCGTAATTGGATTATGATAAAACCCGGTTCGTTAAATTTTGACCCGAGAGGAGAATTAATTCCTATTTTGGAATAGGAAGAGGTTGGACTTGTTCCTTAAATAAACATGGCCAAAAATGCCACCTTCGAAGGAGCAAAATTTGGCTATGTTGGATGTTAGGTGGTCGTTGACTTGTCTCTTTTGGTAAGAGACAAATCAACTCCAATCAAGCCCTTCCCTTTTGGTATGATTTGATCATACCTTAGAAGTTGGTAGGCTTGATTGAAGATTTATTGGTGATTGATTGGGATGTATCTAGACATACTTGGATGAACCTAGACACATTCCAATACTTACATTAATTATGTATATATATGAGTATATACTAACACCTATGCAAGAGATACACAATTCATCTATTCTAGGAAAAGAAGAACACCAAAATCGGCCACTCTCCTCTTTCTAACTTTTGGCTCCCTCTCTCCCCTCTTACTAGTGTTCTTCACTTGATCTTGGATCAAAAGGGAAGAACAAAATAAGTTTAAGAAGAACACTAATCCATAGTGTTTGTCTTCCTAAACTGATTCCTTTTAAACCCGTTTTCTTCTAGCAAGGAAAACGTGAGTTTCTTCTAGTATGGTGTGGATCACGACAGGTGACGAGGGTCGTCTATGCAGTATTAGTGGGTCAGCTTGCTAGGGAGCAGCTGACTGAGGTGACTCGCAGGAACCGTCTTACGAAGGACCTTGAGTAGGGTCGGATAGGTATGACTTGAATTCCCTTTATTGTGCGTTGAATCGTAAAAGCGGGGGTATGGGGGAGATCACTGTGGATCCCAAGGCCACTAGGAAAGGGATTTTCCCGAAAATAATATTTGAGAGTGTCGTGTTTTCGTGTAAATAGTGGGAGCATTAAATGACTAAAGTCCAAGCGTTTAATTTTATTAAAACTTTCATTTTTATTCTGCTGATTGTAGTTCTGTTCTTTAAATGTAGATTTAAAAATGTCTAAGAATCCACTATCAACCATACTTGAGACCAACAAATTTAATGAAACCAATTACAACGACTGGTTGCACAATCTGATGATAGTCCTCGATTACGAGAACCATGGCTATGTCATGGACGAGCCGTTTCCTAGGACCTTGTCGGAAGGATCCACACCAGAAGAACGTGAGACGTTCGAGACTTGGCATAAGGATAACTGGAGAGTCCGTAGCATCATACTTGCCTCTATGACGAATGATATTCAAAAATAGTATGAAAGGCTAGACGATGTCCCTTCCATTATGGCTCGCCTAAAGGACTGCTATGCGGTCCCGGACCGGCATACTAGGTATGTCGCAACGAAGGCGTTCTTTGGAACTAAAATGACCGAAGGGTTCTCTGTACAAGAGCATGGGGTCAAGATGCTTACCTTGGTGGAAAAGCTCGAAGACCTCAAAGCAAGGCTCGATAACGAGATGTATATTGATGTGATCTTTCAGTCACTCCCACCCTCCTTCGACCAATTCATTGTTAACTACAACATGAACGCTCTTGAGAAGGGCATCCATGAGTTAATTAATATGTTGGTGCAATACGTGGCAATGACCAAAAAGTCTGCACCGTCGGTATTGTTTGGAGATGCTTCGACTTCCAAAACGAAAGGCAAAGGTGCCGGACGTTGGAAAAGGAAGAAGGGAAAGGGAAAGGTTGTCAAAGCAGCTACCAACACTAAGAGTGTTCCCATTGCCAAAGTGGGGAAAGGCATAGGGAAAAGGAAGGTTGACTCAAAGCAACAGTCTAGGGCAAATGACATATGTATTCATTGCCGTGAGAAAGGGCATTGAAAGAGGGATTGCCCCAAATTCCTCTCCAAGAAAGGTGACTTTGTGATTGAGGTTAATATGTTTACTAACATGCCTCTTGGGTATTAGATACCGGCTGTGGAGCTCACATTTGTAATGATTTGCAGGTGCTGAAAAGAAGTAGAACACTGAGTAGCGGAGAAATAATCCTAAAGCTTGGAAATGGCAAGGCCATCTCGGCAGAAACAGTAGGATCCGCCACCTTAGTAGTTAGTGATCATATTAGTATAGAACTAGGGCAAGTTTATTATGTACCTAGCATGATTAGAAACATCATTTTCATTCCGTTGTTAGACAATAGTGGATATGAGTTTATAATCAATATAAATTGCTTTTATTTGATGAAGGGTGGAATTACTCATCTGCTTGGTACGCTCAATAACGGTCTCTATATCTTACAACAAACGAATTTTGTTCTAAACGCCCAACACAAACGTAAAATAGATGATAACGGGAACGCACAACTATGGCATGTAAGGCTAGATCCCATCTCCCAAGATAGGACGAAGAAATTGGTAGACTCAAAGAACCTAGAGGTCGGGGACTTGAGTAAACTACCAACTTGTGAATCCAGTCTCAGAGGGAAAATGACCAAGAAGCCTTTTATCGGATAAAGCAGGTCTGTTGGCCACTAAGGACGCAAGCCAGAGGAGGGTTCTCTTACTTCATAACCTTCACCTATGATCATTCACGGTATGATTATTTATTTATTTCTTTCCCTATGGATTATTTAAATTAGATTTAAATATTCCACAAATTAAATGGATGGTTGAGATTAAAATGTGAGATGGATGGCTAGGATTGGTTTGACCAAGTCAAAGAGCTACTTTGACTAGGACTTTGAATAGGTCAAAATCCTATTCAAAATAGTCTTCCAAGAATTGGAGTTTGAAGAGGAATGGATTCCTCCTCTATATATACTCCTAGTCTTTCACTTGGAAGATATGATGAAAAATTCAAGAACACACACACACATCACACATCTCCCTCTCGGCCATTCCTCCCTCTTTTCTCAAGAAATTCTCTTTGTTCTTTTGTTTTATACAATTGAACTAAAGCATGATTGATATCGTTAATTGATAGCGTTTGATCAATCCGTCCTCTCCAAATGATATACACTTGGTTTTTCACTAGCACAAGGATTAAGATACGTTGGCGGATTGCGTGTAGGATTTAGAGGGTCTCAACACGAGATCTTGGAGCAAAACGGGGAACAACGTGAGTAGCGGCTCGAAGACAAAACGACAACGGGGAAGGTTTTTCATTTTGTTAATACCGTTTTTTAAACCCTATGGCCTCCATGATTTTCTTTCTATATTTTATTCATGAGATACGCCGAATGCCCGGGAGGTTCAAGGGAACACCCCTTGAATGTTTATATTTAATTGTTGTTTATGGCATATTTTAAATTCTAGCAAAATTTTATTATATCGCGCTTCCGCATTCGCGTTCCTCCCGGGACGATCCACACGCCTATCCTATGTTAGAATAGGTGACCAGAAAGCCAATTGGATTGGAGGCTTTGGGAACTATTCATCGATCTATATTAATACAATATTATCCTGATGAATAGAGTAAGTATTCATCACTGGCACAGTGTTTGTTGTGCTTACTACTAACGTTGAATGGCATTTCAACGTCACAACAAATGCCCACAAACCAATTGGATAACCCATGTAGTTGGGTTGCGCATTGGATGGCAGCTATGAAACCAACTTCTGAGGGTTGGTCTGAAACATTCCAAGTCGAGGACCTCGAGACTGGGCATCGAGTGTCCTATTGAGACTTACACTAAGTATTACATTTACTAGGTGAGTTCCGAGTTTCATCAGCGACAGACAAAGGTCGTCTATGCAATTTTAGTAGGTTACTTGACAGGGTAGTCGACTGACTGAAGTGACTCGAGGGAATCATCATATGGAACCCTTGGAGGCTTGGTCGGTATGACTGGAATTCCCGGTTCCGATAGTATGGGATTAGTCCTCGGACTTGAGGAATCATAGCAGTCACGTGCATATGAAGACTGTATCTTGGATCTGGCGAGAGGTGATCATTCTGTAAGATGGTCATTATAAGCCTTGTCCAGTGCAGTTGGAGTATGTAGCGAGGACGGTGGATTCCAAGATAGGATCTGTGAAGGACAAGCGGATCCGCCCGGGAGCGCGAGCGGAAGCGAGAAAGCGAGAAATTGCGTAAATTTAAATAAAATTCAAAATACGCGAATCCCAAGGGGTGTACCCTTGGGTGCTCAACCAGCATTCGATGTAGGATGTGTAAATATTAAAACATATATTTAAACACATAGGGCATAGATATATAAATGGAATCAATCAAAGCGTAATAAACCGTTACCTTTGATTGTTTAGCGTATGCTCCCGGCTACTAGCGTTGTTCCTTCTCCGGAATGCTCACGAAATCCAAACGTATGGATTCTCCAAAGGTGATCCACACCACACCGGAAGAAACACACGTTCTTCTTGCTAGAAAAGAACGGGTTTAGGAAGGAATCGGTTTAAGAGAAGAACACTATGAATTAGTGTTCTCTTAAACTTACTTTGTTCTTCTTCTTGATTCAAAATCAAGTGAAGAACACAAGTGTAAGAGAGGGAGGGAGCACAAAATTTTGAGAGAGAGGAGAGGATTTTTGTCTTCTCTTTTTCCTAGAAAAAGATGAATAATGAATCACTTATGCTAGGTGTTGTATATTCTAATATATATACATAATTAATGTGATTATTGGAATGTGTCTACGTTCATCCAAGGATGTCTAGATTCATTCCAATCAATCACCATCAATTCTTCAATCAAGCCTACCAAAATTTATGATATGATCAAATCATACCAAAAGGGAAGAGCTTGATTGGAGTTGATTTGTCTCTTTCCAAAAGAGACAAGTCAACATACCACCTAGCATGCAACATGGCTGATTTTGCTTCCTCCAAGGGAGCATGTCGGCTATGCTTAATTAAGGGAAGAAGTCCAACTTCTTCCTATTCCAAATTAGGAATTATTTCTCCTCTCGGGTATAATTTAACGGACCGGGTTTTATCGTAATCCAATTACGACGAACCCAACATTAAATCTAATTTAATGTCCATTTAAATTATTCCCGTTGGTCTTTTAATCCAATTAAAAGATCCAACGTCTCAATATCTCAACTTTCCATATTTTAATCGAAAATCCAATTTACCGATTAAATGAAAGCCCGATACAATATCGGCCCGTCCATCCAATGGACTTTCCCTTAAGTAATCCAATTACTTATTTTTATCCTTCGAGATTGACTCCAAGTCGATCTCTCAACCTCCTCGGTGATTTGTGTGTGACCCTTTAGGTTCACCCTCAGCTAGACTTGGGCCCGTGTCCCACAAGGGCCCGTTACCATGGGTGGCCGTCTAGCAACGGTCCATGGCACTAGAGACTAGGTGAATTGGCGTGAACATTTAGGCGCCGATTCCGTACGGGTACGATCCTTCCGTCTACCGTCTCCCGGCCTTAGTCTTGGGTATGGAATTGGGCGTCGGTTCCCATCCTTGACTAGGCATCTATGCTTAATACTCGAGACTACGTATGCTTCATTGCATCGACACAGGAAACCATTCCCTGTTCGACCAACCACTGTGGCCACAGCTTCAAACAGCATGTACGTGTCTCCGAGTGCATAGGAGATACCTCTGTCATATACTGACAGGGGACGGATCCTCTTCTTGGAATCCACCGTCCTCGCTACACATTCCGACTGCACTAGACAAGGCTTATAATGATCATCTTACAGAATGATCACCTCTCGCCAGATCCAAGATACAGCCGTCCTGTGCACGTGACTGCCATGATACCTCAAGTCTGAGGATTACTCCCGTACTATCGGAACCGGGGAATCCAATCATACCGACCAAGCCTCCAAGGCTTCCATATGATGATCCCCGCGAGTCAGTCCAGTCGGCTCGACCCCAGTCGACCAACTCATCAAGATCGTGTAGGCGTCCCACGCCTGTCGCCGATGAAACACGGCACTCATCTAATGAACACGACTCTTGACGCAAGTCTCAATAGGACTCTCGATGCCCTGTCTCGAGGTCCTCGACTTCGAACGTTTCAGACCCAACTCTTAATCAGTTGGTTTCATGACCACCATCCAATGCGTGGCCCAACTGCACGAGTTGTTATCCATGGTCTGTGGGCTTTGTTGCGATATAAGTTAAACACCGTTTTAACAAATGTAAGATGAGCGCAACAAAGAAGGTACCATTGGTGACGAATACTCATCTTATTCATCACATAATAATATTACATTCACATCAAGTTGTCGGATAGGTTACAAATTGACAAACCTATTGGCTTTCTGGTCACCTATTCCAACAATCTCCCACTTGACCTAAAGTCAATCACCCATTGACCTCGAACCTCTTCTTCAGATGGTGAGTATGGGCAACTTGCGACATGGGCTTAGCAAGTGGATCTGCTATGTTTTCTGCGGAGCTGACTCGGTCCAACCGGACGTCACTCCTGCTATCCATCTCTCTACGTATATGGTAGCGTCTAAGAATATGCTTGGATCGTGATGAGATCTCAGTTCCTTTGCTAGCGCTATCGTCCCGTTGTTATCATAAAAGATAATTTCAGGCTTAGCAATGCTAGGTACTACATCCAACCCTTGGATGTAGCTCATCAACCAAACCACTCCTTAGAAGCTTCCAAAGCCGCTATGTATTCAAAACTCTATGGTGGAGTCCTTCGTGGTAGCCTACTTGGAACCCTTCCAAGTAACCACGCCACCATTAAGTCTGAATACAAAACCATACTGAGACTTGGCATCATCGTCATTCGACTGGAAGCTAGCGTCGCTATAGCCTTCCAGTATCAACCCTCCACCGCCGTAGATCAAGAACATGTCCTTAGTCCTTTTCAGGTACTTTAGGATAGTCTTGACTGCACTCCAGTGATATCGGCTAGTTATGCTCAAAGCGAAAGCCACATCAGGTCTAGTGCATTGAACAGCATATTGTATGTTGCCTACGGCTGAAGCATAGGGGATGTCCAACATCCTTTTAAGCTCCTCATCAGTCTTAGGAGACTGCTTCTTGGATAACTTAATTCCATGCCTCATAGGAAGGAATCCTCGTTTTGAGTTCTCCATCTTGAATCTCTTCAAGACTTTCTCAATGTACGAGGACTGGGCCATTCCTAACATCCTTTTAGATCTATCCCTGTAGATCTTGATGCCAAGGATGTAGGATGCCTCGCCCATATCCTTCATGGAGAATTGTGTTGACAACCAAGCTCTAGTGGTACCCAACATCTTAGCATCATTCCCAATGAGCAAGATGTCATCCACGTAAAGCACCAGAAACGCAACTGAGCTCCCACTGATCTTCTTGTATACACAAGGATCGGACTCGTTCTTGATGAAATCATATCCCCGTATGACTTCATCAAAACGTATGTTCCAGCTTCGGGTTTAACCCCTTTTGGTGGATCTGCTAGGGTCCAAACCTTGTTTGTACCCATCGAGCCCATCTCGGATTTCATGGCCTCAAGCCACTTGTCCGAATCAATGTCCGACATTGCTTCTCCGTACGTCTTTGGATCATTATCCAACTGACCGGTCAGGCTCAGAAATCCATACCTATCAGGTGCATGGGATACTCTGGCCGACCTACGGAGGACTGGAACAATATCAGTGGGAACCACTGGCTCAGATGTCACTGCCGCCTCATGGGGTGCCTCACTTGATTCCTCAAGGAGCACCTCATCGCGTCGACTATCCGATGGAAAACCTTTTTCCAAGAACACTGCGTTTCGCGAGACAAAAAACCTTTTGCTCGGAGGGATCATAGAAATAATACCCTGCAGTTTCTTTCGGATAGCCGATGAACCTGCATAAACTAGACCTCGAGTCCAGTTTATCTCTCACTAATCTCTTGACATATGCGGGGCAACCCCACACTTTCAAGTATTTGTAGGAGGCAGGCTCGCCATGCCATATCTCATATGGCGTCTGGGATACCTTTTTAGATGGCGCCAAGTTCAAAACTTTGGCCGCCGTCTCAAGAGTGTATCCCCAGAAGGAAAGGGGTAGTTCGGTAAAACTCATCATGGATCGGACCATGTCCAACAAGGTCCGATTCCTCCTTTCAGACACACCATTAAGCTGCGGTGTTCCAGGAGGGGTCCACTGAGAGAGAATCCCATTCTCTTTTAGATAATCAGTAAACTCACCACTCAAATACTCTCCACCTCGGTCTGACCGAAGGGCTTTGATCTTTCGACCGGTTTGGTTCTCTACTTCAAGTCTGTATTCCTTAAACCTTCCAAATGCTTCAGACTTGTACCTCATCAGGTAAACATAACCATACCGTGAGTGATCATCGGTAAAGGTTATGAAGTACGAGTACCCACCTCTAGCCTGAGTATTTAGTGGACCACAGACATCTGTATGGATCAAATCCAACAGACCACTGGCTAGCGTACTTTGTCCAATAAAGGGTTTCTTGGTCATCTTTCCCTTTAGACAGGATTCGCAGGTCGGTAGGTTGTCCAAATCGTCTATTTCTAGACTCTTTGAGTCCACCAACCTTCTTATCCTATCTTTAGAGATATGACCTAACCTCGCATGCCATATCTGTGCGTTATTATGATCATCACGTTTTCGTTTGTGTTCTGCAGTCATAATCCAATTAGACTATTGAAGTATGTACAGACCGTTGACCAATGAACCAAGCGGATGAGAAATACCATCTTTGATAATGAAAAAACCGTTTTTATTGATGGTAAATTCATATCCCTCCTTATCAAGGACCGGGATGGAAACAATGTTTTTAATCATGCTAGGTACATAGAAACAGTGGTTCAGTACAATCCTAACATGACTACTAATGGCTAACTCTAGTGATCCTACGGCCTCCGCAGCAACGGCCTTGCCATCGCCTAGCCTTAGGATCATCTCATCCTTGGTTAGCCTTTCTGCTTCTTTGCAGTGCCTGCAAATCATTGCAGATGTGAGCACCACACTCGGTATCCAATACCCATGAAGCAGAATTAGTAATCATATTAACTTCAACCACAAACACACCTGGGTTGGAGAGGAGTTGTGGGCACTCCCTCTTCCAATGCCCTTTCCCTTGGCAATGTATGCAGACATCATTTGCCTTGGACCGCTGAGAACCACGGGTCTTCCCTTTCCCTTTGCTTGGTCCAACCGGAGCAACAGGGACGCCCGGAGCGTGAGCAGGGGCCACAACCGTCTTCCCTTTGCCCTTCTTCCTCTTCCAGCGTCCGGCCCTTTTGCCATTCGCCTTGGAGGTCGAAGCCTCTCCTATCAATACCGTCGGCGCCGACTTGTGGGTCGTTGCCTCGTATTGGACCAGCATGTTGATCAACTCATGAATAGACTTCTCAAGTCCGTTCATGTTGTAGTTTACAACAAACGGGTCATAGGATGGAGGAAGCGACTGGAGGATCACGTCAATGTACGTGTCATTGTTAAGCCCAGCTTTAAGGTCCTCGAGTTTCTCCACTAGGGAGAGCATCTTGACCCCATGACTTTGTACAGACGCTCCTTCAGCGAGCTTGGTGCCAAAGAATGCTTTTGTGGCGGCATATCTAATATGCCTATCCGGAACCGCATAAACCTCGTTCATGCGGAGCATTATGGCGGAGACGTTGTCCAGCCTCTCATCCTGCTTCTGGATGTCGTTAGACATCGAAGCCAGTATGATACTGCGTACTTTCCGATTGTCCTCATGCCATTTCTCGAACGTCAAACGTTCTTCAGGCGTGGACCCCTCCGGTAAGTTGCTCGGTGGCAGCTCGTCCAAGACGTAGCCTTGGTTCTCGAAACCGAGGACAATCCTCAGGTTTCTCAGCCAGTCCGAGTAGTTCGTTCCGCTGAATTTGTTAGTCTCAAGAATCATGGTTAACGGGTTCTTAGACATATCTACATTAATGAAAATGTTAAGCAGAAATTAGCAGATGATGGTAATATTATTTGTTCAAGTTGAAGACTTGGTCTTTTAGTCTTTAACCCTCCCACTATTTATACGAAAGTCCGCCACTCTCAAGCGGAGTTTCGGGAAACCATTTCCTAGTGGGCTTGGGATCCACAAGCGTAATCTCCATGCCCCACTTTTACGATTCACATGAAGAAGACCTCGTGGGAGATATCCAATATCATTCTCATCCAATGAGATTCCCAAGATATTTTGCCTCACCTATTCACATGGTCCCGAGGACTCCAAGCGAACCATGTTACTCAGTGTTGGGCCCGACCCATCAACCAAATCATTCCTCAAACTGTCGCCCCCCACGACTCGTGAGACAGGGAAACAGCGAGCGCAGTCTTTTTGTTCACAACAATAGTGCAGCTTTCCCCTAGTCCAAGTGTGCCACGACTCGTGAGACCACACTTGGGTGGTGGTAGCTTCCTCACCACATTGCTGTGGATGGAAGGCTCGGACAGACCAAAATACCATTTTGATCCAAGTCCGTTCTGGGCCTAATATTTAATTTGGTCCAACCAAATGAGAGTTTGTGTATGACCGAGACCTCATCACATTATTGTGCTTTAGCATGCATAAATATCCAATATTTAAAGCGATAAATAAAAAAAACGCCGCATGCATAAAACATAGCATACCCCTGTTAGGATGATCACAAGCCCAACCTATGCGACCCACTGAGCCCGCAGTGAGTCTATGGTCTGTCTAGGGTGGTCCTAAATTATTACAATAATAATAAAACCCATTGTCATTCCAATGGGCCTCTAAGTGCTTCTTGTTTCATGCCTTGATGCTCCTTCTTGGGGTCTCCGACTCCAATTGCTTGTTAAAATTAAAACCTCACCAATCCTATCTACTCTCATTACAACTGAAAGTAATACATTGGTAATAAGGAAAACAAGCCTTAACATCATGAGGCTGAAAATACGGGAGATGATAGTCCCAAAAACAAGAGGCACGCAGGCCCCACCCAACAGAAAATAAATAAACATTCATTCATCCATACACAAGGTCTACGGCTTTTGTGATCATCCCATGTTGATTCTATCAACTCACATATAACATAATTATTCCAAATAATCATGCATAAATAACCAATGGATATTCCAAATACCCAAGTGATGTCCAACATCACAAAAGCATAAATATACAAATAATGTGCAAAATTCAAAATTGAAATTTAATGGACATTTTAAACAATGCATCCAATGCATGTATTAATCCTAAATTAATTAAGCAAATTTAATTCAAGGAACAATCCAATTATCCCAAAATCAAAAATGCAAAATTAACATATTTTCAGAATATTGTGCAGAAAAAACAGAAAATTGAATTTTCCGGAAAAAGTTGAAAAACGGCACAAAACGGCCCAGCCGTTGTGCTGGCCGGCCGCCCGCGCGCACAGGGCAGCGCGCGCGGGCGCTGTGCCGCGCGCTGGCCCTCGGCCAGCAGCGGCCGGCTGCGCACAGCGCGCGCGCGCCTGTGCGCAGCGTCCGCGCGCCTGTGCGCAGCGTCCGCGCGCATGGCGCGCGCGCAGGCGCCCGCCTGCGCGCGGCCACTGCCGGCTCGACCAAATTTTTTTTTTTTTGTTTTTCAAAACTGTTTCAGCACAATAAAATTAATATTATTCTGAAAATAAGCATGCAATTTTAGATCCAATCTAACAAAATTAAGCATGCCAAAAGTCCATTAAATCCATACAATTGAATCATCATATTATTCATATATTTATGTAATCTAACATGCCAATAAAGCCATTTAAAAGCAAGTAGATCATGCCAAACACATAGATCTATGCCCCTTACATCGAACAGGGCTCTGATACCACTTGAAGGACAAGCGGATCCGCCCAGGAGCGCGAGCGGAAGCGAGAAAGCGAGAAATTGCGTAAATTTAAATAAAATTCAAAATACGCGAATCCCAAGGGGTGTACCCTTGGGTGCTCAACCGGGCGTTCGATGTAGGATGTGTAAATATTAAAACATATATTTAAACACATAGGGCATAGATATATAAATGGAATCAATCAAAGCGTAATAAACCGTTACCTTTGATTGTTTAGCGTATGCTCCCGGCTACTAGCGTTGTTCCTTCTCCGGAATGCTCACGAAATCCAAACTTATGGATTCTCCAAAGGTGATCCACACCACACCGGAAGAAACACACGTTCTTCTTGCTAGAAAAGAACGGGTTTAGGAAGGAATCGGTTTAAGAGAAGAACACTATGAATTAGTGTTCTCTTAAACTTACTTTGTTCTTCTTCTTGATTCAAAATCAAGTGAAGAACACAAGTGTAAGAGAGGGAGGGAGCACGAAATTTTGAGAGAGAGGAGAGGATTTTTGTCTTCTCTTTTTCCTAGAAAAAGATGAATAATGAATCACTTATGCTAGGTGTTGTATATTCTAATATATATACATAATTAATGTGATTATTGGAATGTGTCTAGGTTCATCCAAGGATGTCTAGATTTATTCCAATCAATCACCATCAATTCTTCAATCAAGCCTACCAAAATTTATGGTATGATCAAATCATACCAAAAGGGAAGAGCTTGATTGGAGTTGATTTGTCTCTTTCCAAAAGAGACAAGTCAACATACCACCTAGCATGCAACATGGCTGACTTTGCTTCCTCCAAGGGAGCATGTCGGCTATGTTTAATTAAGGGAAGAAGTCCAACTTCTTCCTATTCCAAATTAGGAATTATTTTTCCTCTCGGGTATAATTTAACGGACCGGGTTTTATCGTAATCCAATTACGACGAACCCAACATTAAATCTAATTTAATGTCCATTTAAATTATTCCCGTTGGTCTTTTAATCCAATTAAAAGATCCAACGTCTCAACATCTCAACTTTTCATATTTAATCGAAAATCCAATTTACCGATTAAATGAAAGCCCGATACAATATCGGCCCGTCCATCCAATGGACTTTCCCTTAAGTAATCCAATTACTTATTTTTATCCTTCGAGATTGACTCCAAGTCGATCTCTCAACCTCCTCGGTGATTTGTGTGTGACCCTTTAGGTTCACCCTCAGCTAGACTTGGGCCCGTGTCCCACAAGGGCCCGTTACCATGGGTGGCCGTTTAGCAACGGTCCATGGCACTAGAGACTAGGTCAATTGGCGTGAACATTTATGCGTCGATTCCGTACGGGTACGATCCTTCCGTCTACCGTCTCCCGGCCTTAGTCTAGGGTATGGAATTGGGCGTCGGTTCCCATCCTTGACTAGGCATCTATGCTTAATACTCGAGACTACGTATGCTTCATTGCATCGACACAGGAAACCATTCCCTGTTCGACCAACCACTGTGGCCACAGCTTCAAACAGCATGTACGTGTCTCCGAGTGCATTGGAGATACCTCTGTCATATACTGACAGGGGACGGATCCTCTTCTTGGAATCCACCGTCCTCGCTACACATTCCGACTGCACTGGACAAGGCTTATAATGATCATCTTACAGAATGATCACCTCTCGCCAGATCCAAGATACAGCCGTCCTGTGCACGTGACTGCCATGATACCTCAAGTCTGAGGATTACTCCCCTACTATCGGAACTGGGGAATCCAATCATACCAACCAAGCCTCCAAGGCTTCCATATGATGATCCCCGCGAGTCAGTCCAGTCGGCTCGACCCCAGTCGACCAACTCATCAAGATCGTGTAGGCGTCCCACGCCTGTCGCCGATGAAACACGGCACTCATCTAATGAACACGACTCTTGACGCAAGTCTCAATAGGACTCTCGATGCCCTGTCTCGAGGTCCTCGACTTGGAACGTTTCAGACCCAACTCTTAATCAGTTGGTTTCATGACCACCATCCAATGCGTGGCCCAACTGCATGAGTTATTATCCATGGTCTGTGGGATTTATTGCGATATAAGTTAAACACTGTTTTAACAAATGTAAGATGAGCGCAACAAAGAAGGTACCATTGGTGACGAATACTCATCTTATTCATCACATAATAATATTACATTCACATCAAGTTGTCGGATAGGTTACAAATTGCCAAACCTATTGGCTTTCTGGTCACCTATTCCAACAATCTGTCCACTGTCAGTATATGACGGTGATGTTAGAATAGGTGACCATGTAGCCAATCTTGGCAGGCAAAATATAACCTATGTCTAGACAATTTCAGGGATTTGATAAACTATTAATGAATAAAGAAGTGAAATTCATTTGGCAGTACTTTGTTTGTGTTCATCTTACCTGCATTACATATCTGTTCACTACGCAAACAAAGCCCACGGACTGAAAACGTATTTTGGGGACTGGGACTACGCTTGGAGGTAGGTCCATGAAATCAGTCTCGCCAAATCAGTCCGAAAATCTCCAAGTCAAGGAATCTCGAAAATGGATACCGAGATTCCCCTTGAGATTTGCTCTAAGCATCTGCTATCGTATTTCATCGACTGGTGACGAAGGTCGTCTAAGCAGTGTTAGTGGGTTAGCCTGCTAGAGAGCAGCTGACTGAGGTGACTCACGGGAACCGTCTTACGGAGGACCTTGAGTAGGGTCGGCTAGGTATGACATGTGTTCCCGGTTCCAACAGTATAGGTCAAGTCCTTTGACTTGAGGAACTGCTGAGTTTACCTGTACATCAGGGCTGTATCTTAGATATGGTGAGAGATTGCCAAGAAACACTTGAGTAGTCATAAGCCACGTCTAGTGTAGCTCCGGTGTACAAGAGTGACAGTAGTTTCCAAGAAAGGATCTGTCTCCTATCAAAAGGCATTGACAATTGAGTCTCACATATGCTCTGTGTCTTGTCCCTAAAATCTGTGGCCACAGTAACTGAACAAAAGGGAAGTTTTTCCTAGCGGCGTTTGGTAAATAACAGACCGACACTTAGGTCCAAAATGGGTACCTGCATTTTCTGTGCCCTAGACCCTAAGTGGTGAGACCGTAGATGGAAGGACAAGTGTACTGTTAGAGCATAAATGTTCATCCCCAAATATTCACCTAGTCTCTAGTGCCATGGACCGTTCCTAGATGGCCACCCATGGTAACGGGCGGATTCTAGGAATTCGACCAGGTCTAGCTGAAAGGTGAACCTAAAGAGTTACACACAATCCGCACACATTAAGTATTTACTTTAGAATTAAATATTTGGAGAAATGGAATGATTAAATTGAATTTAATCGGGTCCTTAATTTTCTTGGAGAGAATTAATTCCTTTTATTAGATGAAAGGGATTAATCTAATAAATTAGATTTATTAGAAAATTAATTTAATGGGCCTAGAATAAATATTTATACTTATTATATTCATTTGTTTATTTATTGCCCTTTGGAATATTTAAATAGGTTTTAAATATTCCATTAAATTAAATTAATGGTTGAGATTAAAAGAAGAGATGGATGGCTAGGATTAATTTGACTAGGTCAAATTACTACTTTGACTAGGACTTTGATTAGGTCAAAATCCTAGTGAAATTAGTCTTCTTTAGAGCTGGAGTTTGAAGAGGATTAAACTCCTCCTCTATAAATACTCCTAGTCCTTCACCTTTGAGATGATGAAACTCCAACACACACACACACACACACACACACACACACTCTACTCTTGTCTCTCTCTCTCTCCCATCTCGTTCGCCTATCTCTCCTCTTTTCAAGAAAAATAGTTCTTCTTCTTTGTGTTGACAATTGAACAAAAGGAGGATTAATCCCGTTAAATAATAACGTGTGATTGATCTATCCTCTCCAAAATACTTGTTCGTTAGCTAGCACGACGTGCAAGATACGTGGGTGGATTGCGTGTCACAATTTGGAGAATCTCACATACGAGATTTGGTGCAAATCGGGGAACAACGCGAGTAACGGTTAGAAGAGGAAAACGACGAACCGGTAATTTCCTTTTTATGTTTTCGTCTATTCTTCTATTTTTAAATCCTATGTCCATGATTCCTTGCATGTGTTTTAATTCATGAGATACACCAAACGCCCGGGAACTTCAAGGGCACACCCCTTGAACGTGTTCTTTATTTTACGTATATGGCATGTTTAAATTTCGTTATTTAAATTTATACCGCGCTTCCGCATTACGCTATTTCCCGGGACAATCCACAATCTTTCAGGTGATGTCTCCTATGCACTCTAAGATGGTTTAGACTCTGAAAGTTTATGGCCATAGCAATTGATTGAGTAGGAAAGGGTTTCGTACGTCGATCCATAGAGTAAATGCATCTCGGGTATGAAGCATAGTTGCCTAGTCAAGGATGGTCGACAGTAGGACCGTACCCGTACAAAATCGACGCCTAAATGTTCACGCCAACATTCACCTAGTCTCTAGTGCCATGGACCGTTGCTAGACGGCCATCCATGGTGACGGGCTCTTGTTGGACACGAGCCCAAGTCTAGCTGAGGGTGAACCTAAAGGGTCACACATAATTCACCGAGGAGGTGAAGGAATTGACTTGGAGTCAATTTCAGAGGATGATAAGTAATTCGATTACTTAAGGGATTATTCATTGGATGGACGGGCCGATATTGGATCGGGCCCTCATTTAATCGGTGAATAGGATTTAGCGATTAATATGGAAAGTGGAGATGTTGGATCTTGTAATTGGATTAAAAGATCAACAGAAATTATTTAAGTGGACATTAAATTAAATTGGATTTAATTTTGGGTTCGTCGTAATTGGATTATGGTAGAACCCGGTCCGTTAAATTTTGACCCGAGAGGTGTGTTAATTCCATTTATGGAATAGGAAGAAGTTGGACTTCTTTCCTAAATAAGCATGGCTGAAAATTGCCACCTTGGAGGGAGCAAAAATTGGCCATGTTGGATACTAGGTGCTAGTTGACTTGTCTCTTTTGGTAAGAGACAAATCAACTCCAATCAAGCCCTTCCCTTTTGGTATGATTTGATCATACCTTAAAAGATGGTAGGCTTGATTGAAGAATAGATGGAGACTGATTGGGATGTATCTAGACATCCTTGGATGAATCTAGACACATTCCCATAATCACATTAATTATGTATATATATGAGTATATACTAACACCTATGTATGATGAATTTCATTATTCATCTTTTTCTAGGAAAAAGATGAACACTCTCTACCCTCTCTCTCTTTATTCTCTAAATCATCTTTGTTGCTTCATTGATCTAGGATCAATTGAAGAACAAAGTAAGATCAAGAAGGAACACTAATTTGATAGTGTAATTCCTTCTTCGATTTCATCCTCTAGATCCGTTTTTCTCTAGCAAGAAAAACGAGATCTCTCCCGGTGTGGTGTGGACGACTTTAGAGGGTCTCTACGTTGGGACCTCGCGTGAATGAACGTCGGGAGGAATCAACGGTGTAGCCGATCGAAATACAAAATCGAGAAAGGTATTCTGATTTACATTTATGCTCTCGGTTTCTTCTTTATTCTATAGCCATGAAGTCTTGTTTATTTTATATGTTTAATTATGCGTTTATACACCGATAGCCCGGGAACGTTCAAGGGTACACCCCTTGAACGCGATTTAAATTCTTTTTATTCCTCACGTTTTTATATCCACTGCGCTTCCACAGCGGTCCCGGGCCGATCTGCTTTCCTTCAAGTGGTATCAGAGCCTGGATCGGTGTATGTGGCTATGGATTACATGTTTTATGTGTTAAAGCATGTTCAACGTGTTTAGATCGGCTTTAAAAGCATGTGTTTATTACTTTTAATTTTCATAATTATTTGTTGAAATTTGCATGTTTAATTATGTTGATTAATCATGGGTATTTACTTCAGTTTTTTATTCGCAGAATTAAAAAAAAATAAAAAATTACAATAGCAGCAGCAGCCGCTGCTTGCTGCAATGCGCAGGCAGGGCGCCCGCGCGGGCGCGCAGGCGCACAAGGCAGCCGTGCGCGACGTGCGCACGCGAGCGCTAGGCGTCCACTGGGCACTGCCGGCCGCACACTGGATGCCCGCGTGCGCACCCAGCATTCGCACCTGCGCCTGCGCGCGGCCTGCCGGCACAGCCGAACGACTGGGCCGTTTTTTCAGAAAATTTGATTTTCTGGTATTTTGCATATTTTTTGAAATATTTAATTTATGGCTGATTTAATTTTAATTGAGAATGATTTTTCCTAAAATTAAATTGCCTATGATTATTTTGGAAATAGTTTCCAAAAAAACAAAAAAAGTACATGGGTTGTACGAGGTTACTTATATCCATTTTTAATTGCATTCTTGACATGTATTTTTCTGTATTTGATTATGTTATGGGATGATATTGGATATCATTTATTTTATACATGGTTTGTATTATTTAGAGCATGATTATATTGGATATGTAATTATCTTGTGTTTTGTTAATTGGATTAAGAAGGGATGATCACGAAGCCCATTGACCTGTGTATGGTTTTTTAAATTCCTTTTTGGTGGGGCCTGTGTGCCTCTTGTTTTGGGACTATTATCTCCCAATTTTGCCTCATGATGTTAAGACTTGTCTTTTTCCTTTTATTTCCAATGTATTATATTTCTCTTGTAATGAGAGTAGTTAGGAAATTTTTGGTGAGGTTTTACATTTTATGTATAATGAGGCAAGCCCACGGAGAAAAAGGAGGCCTACGTTGGACGGAGGCCCAAAGGGAGACATCAAGGCGAAACAAATAGAGTACAAGGCCCATTGGCTTGACATTGGGTTAATTTGTTGTAATAGTGTAGGACCACCCTAGACAGACCATAGACTCACTGCAGGCTTAGTGTGTCGCATAGGTTGGGCCCGTGATCATCCAACAAGGGTATGCTAGATTTACTTGCATGGCATTTATTTAAATGTTTTATATTATTGGATATTTATGCATGCAAAATATTAATGTGATGAGGTCTTGGTCAATAATTTCGAACTCTCACTTGGTTAGACCAAATTAAAATATTAGGCCCATGATGGACTTGGATCAAAATGGTTTTTGATCTAACCAAGTCTTCCATCTATAGCAATGTCGTGAGGAAGCTACCACTACCCAAGTATGGTCTCATGAGTCGTGGCACATTTGGAATAGAGGAAAGTTGCACCGTTGTTGTGAACAAAGAGTACGCTCACTATTTTCCTGTCTCACGAGTCGTGGGGGGCGACAGTTGAGGTATGATTTGGTTGATGGGTCGGGCCTAACATCGAGTAGCATGATGTACTTGGAGTCCTCGATATCATGTGAAGAGCTGAGGCAGAATATCTTGGGAATCTCATCTGTTGAGAATGGTATTGGATACCTCCCACGAGGCTTTTCCCATGTGAATTGTAAAAGCGGGGCATGAGAATTGCGCTTGTGGATCCCAAGCCCACTAGGAATGATCTCCTGAAACCCCATTTGAGAATGATGGCTTTCCTAGAAATAGTGGGAGGGGTTAATGACTAAAGGACCAAGTATTTACTTGAACATAATATTGTTATAATCTACTGAATGTTTTTCTGTTTAACTGTTGATGTCTAAGAATCCACTAACCCTTATACTTGAGACTAATAAGTCTAATAGAACGTATTACCATGCCTGGCTGTGAAATCTTAAGATGGTCTTAGATTTCAACGAACCAGATTTATATTATGGATAAGGTTTTTTCCTCAGACCTTGCCGAAAGGGTCATTCAAGAAGAGGCTTGATGACAATTGGAAGGTCTGCAGCATCATACTGGAATCCATTATAATTAGATGCAGAAGCAGTATGATAGGCTGGAGGATGTTGGCTCGATGATACTTCGATTGTAGCAAGTCTATGCGGTCCCAGACCGGCATGTTAGATATGCTGCAATGAAGACATTCTTCGGAGCGAAGACGATAGAAGGATTGTCGGTACAAGAGCATGGAGTGATGATGCTATCCCTTGTGGAAAAACTCAAATACCTCCAAGTTGATCTCGAAAGAGAGATGTACATCGACGTGATCCTTCAGTCTCTTCTCCCCTCACTCGACCCATTTATAGTCAACTACAACATGAGTGGGCCTGAGAAAGACCTTCAGGAGTTGATAAAAATGTTGGTCCTGTACAAGGCAACGATTGAAAATTCTGCGCCGACGGTACTAGTGAGGAGGCTTCGACCTCTAAAGCAAAAGGCAAGGGTGCCGGACGCGGGAAGAGGAAGAAGGCTCAGGCAATATCAGCCGCTGCCAGCACTTTGAGTGCTTCTGTTACACTGCTGGGCTGGGGTAAAGGAAAAAGGAAAAGGGTTCAGTAGTCAGAGGTTCCGAATGATGTTCGCATTAATTGTGAGAAAAAGGGACATTGGAAGAGGGATTTTCCTAAAGCCCCACTCCAATGAAGGTGACATTTGAATTGAGTATCAACATGCTCATTGTTCTGTTCTTTGGTATTGGATATCAGTCGTTCATAACCTGTGAATGGTTCACAGGTGATGATAAGGAATAGAAAGCTAAGAAAGACGATCCTAAGGTCTAGAAATGGTGAAACTGTTGCTGCAAAGACTAAGGATGAAGGACAAGCGGATCTGCCCGGGAGCGCGAGCAGAAGCGAGGAAGTAGTGCGTAAATTTAAATCTAATTTAAATAAACGAATCCCAAGGGGTGTACCCTTGGGTGCTCAACCGAGCGTTCGATGTAGGATGTCTAAATATTAGAAGCATATATTTAAACACATAGGCAATAGATGTATATTAAATCAATCGAAGCGTAGTAAAACCGTTACCTTTGATTGTTTAGCGTATGCTCCCGGCTACTAGCGTTGTTCCTTCTCCGGAATACTCACGAAATCCAAACATATGGATTCTCCAAAGGTGATCCACACCACAGCGGAAGAAACACACATTCTTCTTGCTAGAAAAGAACGGGTTTAAGAAGGAATCGGTTTAAGAGAAGAACACTATGAATTAGTGCTCTCTTAAACTCACTTTGTTCTTCTTCTTGATTCAAAATCAAGTGAAGAACACAAGTGTGAGAGAGGGAGAGAGGCCGAGAGTTGAGAGAGAGAAGAGGGATTTTTTTGTCTTCTCTTTTTCCTAGAAAAATATGAATAATGAATCACTTACGCTTGGTGTTGTATATTCTAATATATATACATAATTAATGTGATTATTGAAATGTGTCTAGGTTCATCCAAGGATGTCTAGATTTATTCCAACCAATCACCATCAATTCTTCAATCAAGCCTACCAAAATTTATGGTATGATCAAATCATACCAAAAGGGAAGAGCTTGATTGGAGTTGATTTGTCTCTTTCCAAAAGAGATAAGTCAACATACAACCTAGCATGAAACATGGCTGATTTTGCTTCCTCCAAGGGAGCATGTCGGCCATGTTTAATTAAGGGAAGAAGTCCAACTTCTTCCTATTCCAAAATAGGAATTATTTCTCCTCTCGGGTATAATTTAACGGAGCGGTTTTATCGTAATCCAATTACGACGAACCCAATATTAAATCCAATTTAATGTCCACTTAAATTATTCCCGTTGATCTTTTAGTCCAATTAAAAGATCCAACGTCTCAACATCTCAACTTTCCATGTTTAATCGAAAATCTAATTTACCGATTAAATGAAAGCTCGATACAATATCGGCCCGTCCATCCAATGGACTTTCCCTTAAGTAATCCAATTACTTATTTTATCCTTCGAGATTGACTCCAAGTCGATCTCTCAACCTCCTCGGTGATTTGTGTGTGACCCTTTAGGTTCACCCTCAGCTAGACTTGGGCCCGTGTCCCTTTAGATTCCATATAGGTACGATCCTTCTATCTACCGTCTCCCGGCCTTAGTCTAGGGTATGGAATTGGGCGTCGGTTCCCATCCTTGACTAGACATCTATGCTTAATACTCGAGACTACGGATGCTTCATTGCATCGACACAGAAAACCATTCCCTGTTCGACCAACCACTGTGGCCACAGCTTCAAACAGCATGAACGTGTCTCCGAGTGCATAGGAGATACCTCTGTCACATACTGACAGGGGACAGATCCTCTTCTTGGAATCCACCGTCCTCGCTACACATTCCGACTGCACTGGACAAGGCTTATGATAATCATCTTACAGAATGATTACCTCTCGCCAGATCAAAGATACAACCGTCATGTGCACGTGACTGCTATGATCCCTCAAGTCTGAGGATTACTCCGTATTATCGGAACCGGAGAAAACCAATCATACAGACCATGCCTCTAAGGCTTCCATATGATGATCCCTGCGAGTCAGTCCAGTCGGCTCGACCCCAGTCGACCAACCCATCAAGATCGTGTAGGCGTCCCACGCTTGTCGCCGCTGAAACACGGCACTCATCTAATGAACACGACTCTTGACGCAAGTCTCAATAGGACTCAGATGCCCTGTCTCGAGGTCCTCGACTTGGAACGTTTCAGACCCAACTTTTAATCAGTTGGTTTCATGACCACCATCCAATGCGTGGCCCAACTGCACGAGTTGTTATCCATGGTCTGTGGGCTTTGTTGCGATATGAGCGCAACAAAGTAAGCACCAGAAGTGATAAATACTCATTTTATTCATCACATAATAATATTACATTTACATCGAGTTGTATAATAGGTTACAAATCGCCAAACCTATTGGCTTTCTGGTCACCTATTCTAACAAAAGGACTAGTTAGGCTTAGTAGTGATCATGTTAAGATTGTGTCTGCGGGAATTATGTAACATAGCATGATTAAAATATGTTCCTTTTATCGTTGGACAATTTTGGATACAATAATTTGATCAATAAAATTACTTTTATTTGACAAAGAATGAAGATTCTTGTCTGCTAGGTTTGGTAAATAAACACTTGACACGGTCCCATAATTGGATTATGAGAACTCAAAATAAATAACTAAAAATGGATATAATCAAAGATGAACTTACGGATTTGGCATCCATGGCTAGGTCATTTTCCTTTAGTTAAGGATGAGGAAGTTGAAAGATCCAAAGAGTCTAGCAATAGATGATTTGGATCTGCTAGTTTTGAAAAATCTTTTCTGAGGAGGAAAATACTAAAGAGCCATTTTGTAAGACAAAGTGGGCTTGCCGATAGTCTATTGGATTGGATCCAAAAAAAAAAAAAAACTTATGTGGATTACTGAATGAAGGACAAGCGGATCCGCCCAGGAGCGCGAGCGGAAGCGAGAAAGCGAGAAATTGTGCACAAATTTAAATCTAATTTAAATATATGAATCCCAAGGGGCGTACCCTTGGGTGCTCAACCGGGCGTTCGATGTAGGATGTGTAAATATTAGAAAACATATATTTAAACACATAGGGCATAGATGTATATTAAATCAATCAAAGCGTAATAAACCGTTACCTTTGATTATTTAGCGTATGCTCCCGGTTACTTGCGTTGTTCCTTCTCCGGAATGCTCACGAAATCCAAACGTATGGATTCTCCAAAGGTGATCCACACCACACAGGAAGAAACACACGTTCTTCTTGCTAGAAAAGAACGGGCTTGAGAAGGAATCGGGTGAGAGAAGAACACTATGAATTAGTGCTCTCTTAAACTTACTTTGTTCTTCTTCTTGATTCAAAATCAAGTGAAGAACACAAGTGTAAGAGAGGGAGAGAGGCGAGAGTTTGAGAGAGAGGAGAGGATTTTTGTCTTCTCTTTTTCCTAAAAAAAGATGAATAATGAATAACTTATGCTTGGTGTTGTATATTCTAATATATATACATAATTAATGTGATTATTGGAATGTGTCCAGGTTCATCCAAGGATGTCTAGATTCATCCCAATCATTCACCATCAATTCTTCAATCAAGCCTACCAATATTTATGGTATGATCAAATCATACCAAAAGGGAAGAGCTTGATTGGGGTTGATTTGTCTCTTTCCAAAAGAGATAAGTCAACATACCACCTAGCATGAAACATGGCTGATTTTGCTTCCTCCAATGGAGCATGTCGGCCATGTTTAATTAAGGGAAGAAGTCCAACTTCTTCCTATTCCAAAATAGGAATTATTTCTCCTCTCGGGTATAATTTAACGGACCGAGTTTTATCGTAATCAAATTACGACGAACCCTACATTAAATCCAATTTAAGGTCCATTTAAATTATTCCCGTTGATCTTTTAATCCAATTAAAAGATCCAACGTCTCAGCGTCTCAACTTTCCATATTTAATCGAAAATTTAATTTACCGATTAAATGGAAGCCCGATACAATATCGGCCCGTCCATCCAATGGACTTTCCCTTAAGTAATCCAATTACTTATTTATCCTTTGAGATTGACTCCTCAATCTCTCAACCTCCTCGGTGATTTGTGTGTGACCCTTTAGGTTCACCCTCAGCTAGACTTGGGCCCGTGTCCCACAAGGGCCCGTTACCATGGGTGGCCGTCTAGCAACGGTCCATGGCACTAGAGACTAGGTGAATTGGCGTGAACATTTAGGCGCCGATTCCGTACGGGTACGATCCTTTCGTCTACCGTCTCCCGGCCTTAGTCTAGGTTATGGAATTGGGCCTCGGTTCCCATCCTTGACTAGGCATTTATGCTTAATACTCGAGACCACGTATGCTTCATTGCATCGACACAGGAAACCATTCCCTGTTCGACCAACCACTGTGGCCACAACTTTAAACAGCATGAACGTGTCTCCAAGTGCATAGGAGATACCTCTGTCACATACTGACAGGGGACGGATCCTCTTCTTGGAATCCACCGTCCTCGCTACACATTTCGACTGCACTGGACAAGGCTTATGATAATCATCTTACAGAATGATTACCTCTTGCCAGATCCAAGATACAGCCGTCCTGTGCACGCGACTGCCATGATTCCTCAAGTCTGAGGATTACTCCCATACTATCGGAATCGGGGAAAACCAATCATACCAACCAAGCCTCCAAGGCTTCCATATGATGATCCCCGCGAGTCAGTCCAGTCGGCTCGACCCCAGTCGACCAAACCCATCAAGATCGTGTAGGCGTCACACGCCTGTCGTCGATGAAACACGACACTCATCCAATGAACATGACTCTTGACGCAAGTCTCAATAGGACTCTCGATGCCCTGTCTCAAGGTCCTCGACTTGGAACGTTTCAGACCCAACTCTTAATCAGTTGGTTTCATGACCACCATCCAATGCGTGGCCCAACTGCACGAGTTGTTATCCATGGTCTGTGGGTTTTGTTGCGATATAAGTTAAACACCGTTTTAACAAATGTAAGATGAGCGCAACAAAGAAGGTACCATTGGTGACGAACACTCATCTTATTCATCACGTAATAATATTACATCTACATCAAGTTGTCGAATAGGTTAGAAATTGCCAAACCTATTGGCTTTGTGGTCACCTATTCCAACACTGAATACATAGGACTAGAAGAGGGTTCACAAGGATTTTGACTAATCCTCTTCAAACTCCAACTCTAGAAGACTAATTTGACTAGGATTTTGACCTAGTCAAAGTCCTAGTCAAAGTAGTAATTTGACCTAGTCAAATTAATCCTAGCAATCCATCTCTCCTTTTAATCTCAACCATTAATATAATTTTATGGAATATTTAAGACCTATTTAAATATTCCAAAGGGCAATAAATAAATATAATAAATATAAATATTTATTCTAGGGCCATTAAATTAATTTTCTAATAAATCTAATTTATTAGATTAATCCCTTTTATCTAATAAAAGGAATTAACTCTTTCCAAGAAAATTAAGGACCCGATTAAATCCAATTCAATCATTCCATTTCTCCAAATATTTAATTCTAAATTAAATACATAATGTGTGTGGATTGTGTGTGGTTCACCTTTCAGCTAGACTTGGTCGGATTCCTAGAATCCGCCCGTTACCATGGATGGCCATCTAGCAACGGTCCATGGCACTAGAGACTAGGTGAATATTCGGGGATGAGCATTTAGGCTCTAACAGTACACTTGTCCTTCCGTCTACGATCTCGCCACTTAGGGTTTAGGGCACGGAGAATGCAGGTACCCATTTTGGACCTAAGTGTCGGTCTGTCCTTACTAAACGCCGCAAGGGAAACCTTCTCTTCTGTTCAGTTACTGTGGCCACAGATTTTAGGGACAAGACACAGAGCATATGTGAGACTCAACTGTCAATGCCTTTTGACAGGAGACAGATCATTTTTTGGAAACTACTGTCACTCTGTGCACCAGAGGTGCACTAAACATGGCTTATGACTACTCAAGTGCATCTTGGCAATGTCTCACCATATCTAAGATACAGCCCCGATATACAGGTAAACTCAGTAGTTCCTCAAGTCAAAGGACTTGACCTGTACTGTTGGAACCGGGAGCACACGTCATACCTAGCTGACCCTACTCAAGGTCATCCGTAAGACGGTTCCCACGAGTCACCTCAGTCCACTGCTCCTCAACAGGCTAACCCACTAACACTGCTTAGACGACCTTCGTCACCCGTCGATGAAATACGACAGCAGATGCTTAGTGCAAGTCTCAAGGGGAATCTCGGTACCCATTTTCGAGATTCCTTGACTTGGAGATTTTCGAACTGATTTGGCGAGACTGATTTCATGGACCTATCTCCAAGCGTAGTCCCAGTCCCCGAAATACGTTTTCAGTCCGTGGGCTTTGTTTGCATAGTGAACAGATACGTAATGCAAATAAAGTGAACACAAACAAAGTAATGCCAAATGAATTTCACTTCTTTATTCATTAATAATATATCGAATCCTTGAAATTGTCTAGACATAGGTTACATTTCGCCTGCCAAGATTGGCTACATGATCACCCATTCTAACAATCTTCCACTTGACGTTAAAGCCAATCGCCCATATGTCTAATCCCCATCTTCTCAAGATGTTGCGTATGAGCACTCTGCGACATAGGCTTTATCAGCGGATCTGCTGTGTTGTCTGTTGAGTTGACTCGGTCCATCCGAACGTCACCTCTTCCTACCATTTCTCTTAGAAGATGGTAGCGTCTAAGAATGTATTTGGAACGGTGATGAGATCTCGGTTCCTTTGCTTGCGCTATTGCACCGTTGTTATCACAAAAATGACAACAGGCTCGGCGATGCTAGGCACCACACCCAACTCTTGGATGTAGTTTCTCATCCAAATCGCTTCCTTGGCAGCTTCTGAAGCTGCTATGTATTCGGCCTCAGTGGTGGAGTCAGCAGTGGTTGCTTGCTTGGAACTTTTCCAAGCCACTGCTCCTCCATTGAGCCTGAATATATAACCCGATTGAGACTTGGCATATCGTCATCAGACTGGAAGCTAGCGTCGCTAAAGCCTTCCAGGATCAGTTCTCCATTGCCATAGACTAAGAACATTTTCTTAGTCCTCCTTAGGTACTTAAGGATGCCCTTAACAACATTCCAATGTGTCTCTCCTGCACAAGACTGATATCTGCTTGTCACGCTCAAAGTGTAAGCAATGTCAGGCCTGGTGCAGTGGACCGCATATTGGATGCTACCTACGGCAGAAGCATAGGGGATGACTTTCATCCTTTCAAGTTCCTCATCAGTCTGCGGAGACTGTTTCTTGGATAACTTGATCCCATGCCTCATGGGAAGGAATCCTCGTTTGGAGTTGTCCATCCGATATCTCTTTAGGACTTTCTCCATATACGAGTTTTGGGTGTAACCTAACATCCTTTTAGATCTGTCCCTGACAATCTAGATGCCTAGGATGTAAGAGGCTTCACCCAAGTCCTTCATGGAAAACTGGGTTGACAACTATGCTTTTGTGTCAGCCAACATTCTAACATCATTATCTATGAGTAAAATGTCATCAACATAAAGCACTAGGAATACTATAGAGCTCCCACTGACCTTCTTGTATACACAAGGGTCGGATTTGTTTTTGATGAAGTCATAGCCCCGTATTACTTCATCAAAGCGAATGTTCCAACTTCGGGATGCTTGTTTCAGGGCATAGATGGAATTCTGGAGACGACAGACCTTCTGTTCTTCTCCAGTGACCGTGAAACCCTCTGGCTGATCCATATAGATCTCTTCCTCAACAAAACCATTGAGGAAAGCCGTTTTCACGTCCATCTGCCACATCTCATAGTCATACCATGCTGCTATGACGAGCAGGATCCGAATGGATTTAGCCATGGCTACCGGCGAGTAGGTGTCCTCAAAATCGAGCCCGGGTCGTTGAGTGTACCCTTTAGCTACAAGCCTAGCCTTAAAAGTTGTGACTTCTCCATCAATGCCAAGTTTGCGCTTGTAGACCCACTTACAGCTAACTGGCTCAACATCTTTCGGTGGATCTACAAGTCTCCAGACTTGGTTCTCGCTCATGCAGTCCATTTCAGTTTTCGTGGCCTCAAGCCATTTTCCGGAGTCGATGTCAGACATCGCTTCTCCGTATGTCTTAGGATCGTTATCCAAAAGACAGCCGTATTTAGAAAGCCATATCCCATTGGAGGTCTGGACTCTCTAGTTGAGCTACGGAGAACGGGAACGTCAGTGGTAACTGTGGGCACTGACTGTATAGGAGTTGGCGGTTCAGGTACGGGGGCTGGCTGTTCCTGAGGCTGTCCTTCATGCCTAGCACGTTGGACTTCTCGAGGTCGGTCAGCCCTTCGGGTATCTATCCTGAATCCTCTAAGTGAGGAATCCGCGGCTTCCTCTGATGACTGGTTTCTATCACTTGACTCCTCAAGGATCAGTTCATCAGGTTGGATATCCTTTGGAAAGCCTTGCTCCAAGAACACTGCATTCCTTGGAACAAATACCTTTTGTTCCAAGGGGTCATAAAAGTAATAACCCGCAGTTTTTTTAGGGTATCCAACGAACCTGCATAAGCTAGACCTGGATTCTAGCTTATCTCCAACTAACCTCTTGACGTATGTGGGGCTACCCCACACTTTCAAGTAGTTGTAGGACGCAAGCTTGTCGTGCCATATCTCATATGGCGTTTGGGTCAATACACTGGTTGGCGCCAAATTTAGCAACTTGGCCGCCGTTTCCAATGCGTAGCCCTAAAAGGATAAGGGCAATTTGGTAAAACTCATCATGGATCGAACCATGTCCAACAGGGTTTGGTTCCTCCTTTCAGAGACACCATTCAAGTCTGAATTCTTTAAACCTCTCAAGAGCTTCAGACTTGTACCTCATCAGGTAAACATAACTATACCGTGAATGATCATCGTTAAAGGTTATGAAGTAGGAGAATCCACCTCGGGCCTGCGTCCTTAGTGGTCCATATACGTCTGTATGGACCAAGTCCAACAGAGCTGTGGCAAGCCTGCTTTGTCCTACAAAGGGCTTCTTGGTCATTTTCCCTCTTAGACAGGATTCACAGGTTGGTAGTTCACTCAAGTCCCCTACCTCTAGGTTCTTTGAGTCTACCAATCTTTTCATCCTGTCTTGGGATATGTGACCTAGCCTAGCGTGCCACAGTCGTGCATTCCCGTTATTATCTATTTTACATTGTGTTGAGTGTTAAGAACGAAGTTCGTTTGTTGCAAGATATAGAGCCCATTATTAAGTGTACCAAGTAGATGAGCAATTCCACACCTCATCAAATAAAAACAATTTTTATTGACCATAAAACTCATAACCACTATTGTCTAATGGAATGGAAATGATGTTTTTAATCATACTAGGTACATAATAAACTTGCTCTAATTCTATGCTAATACGATCACTAACTACTAGAGTGGCGGATCCTACTACTTCTGCCGAGATGGCCTTGCCATTTCCAAGCTTCAGGATCATATCTCCGCTACCCAGTTTTCTGCTTCTTTTCAGCACCTACAAATCATTGCAAATGTGAGCTCCACAGCCGGTATCTAATACCCAAGAGGCAGAATTAGTGATCATATTGACCTCTATCACAAATATACCTTGGTTCGAGAAGATTTTGGGGCACTCCCTCTTCTAATGCCCTTTCTCACGACAATTGATACATATGTTATATGCCCTCGACTGTTGCTTTGGTGACAACCTTTCCCTTTCCTTTGCCTTTCTCCTCTTTGGCAATGGGAACACTCCTAGTGTTCGTAGCTGGTTTGACGGCTTGTCCCTTCCCTTTCTTCTTTTTCCAACGTCCGGCACCCTTGCCTTCTGTTTTGGAACTTGAAGCACCTCCAAACAATACCGAAGGCGTGGACTTTTTGGTCGTTGCCTTTTATTGCACCAATATATTGATCAACTCATGAATGCCCTTCTCAAGTGCGTTCATGTTGTAGCTGACAATAAATTGGTCGAAGGAGGGTGGGAGTGACTGAAGGATCACATCTATGTACGTTTCATTGTCGAGGCCTGCCTTTAGGCCCTCGAGCTTTTCCACCAGAGTAAGCATTTTAACCCCGTGCTCCTGTACAGAGGATCCTTCTGTCATTTTAGTTCCAAAGAACGCCTTAGTCGCGACATACCTAGTATGCCGGTCCGGGACTGCATAGCAATCCTTAAGGCGAGCCATAATGGAAGGGACAACGTCTAGCCTTTCATATTGCTTCTGAATCTCATTCGTCATCGAAGCAAGTATGATGCTACGGACCTTCCGGTTATCCATATGCCAAGTTTCGAACGTCACACGTTCTTCTGGCATGGATCCTTCCGGTAAGGTCCTCGGGAGAGACTCATCCATGATGTAGCCTTGGTTCTCATAATCTAGGATTATCCTGAGATTGCGCAACCAGTCGTTGTAATTGGTTCCATTGAATTTGTGGGTCTCAAGAATGGTTGATAAAGGGTTCTTAGACATTTTAAATCTACATTTAAAAACAGAGTTCGCGATCAACAGAATTTAAAAGACGGAGGTTTGATATATATAATTAAATGCTTGGTCTTGAGTCATTTAATACTCCCACTATTTATATGAAAACACGGTACTCTCAAACGTTGTTTTCGGGAAACCTTTTCCTAGTGGGCTTGGGATCCATAGCGAATTTTCCCGTACCCCGCTTTTACGATTCGCATGGGAAGAATCATGTGGCAGGTATGCCATACCATTCTCGTTCCACGAGATTCCCAAGATTATTGCCTCACCCTTTCACATGATCCGAGGACTCCAAGCGAATTATGCTAATCGGGCATTAGACCCGACCCAATCAACCAAGCCATAGACCTACTGCTACCTCCACGACTCATGAGACAGTTAACAGCAGTCTACTTTTTGTTCATGACATAGTGCAGCTTCTTTTAAGTACGATAGATGTGCCACGACTCGTGAGACCATGCTATTGACCTAAATCAGGTTCCTCACTATGCCATGGATTGGAAGGCATGGACGAACTCCTAGAGTCAATGTCCACTTTGTCTAGGGTCTAATATTTGGATATTGGTCCAACCAATGCAAGAGTAGTAAATGACCGAGATCTCATAAAGTAATATAAACACATTCATCCACAATGCGTAATAAATAAATTGCATCCACAGCAGTTATATGATAAATAAAACGCCATTCATCCATCATAATAACCACATGCAAAATTAAAGCCTAGCACGCCCCTGTTGGATGATCACGAGCCCGAATCCTATGCGACCCACTGAGTCCGCAGTGGATTTATGGTCAATCTAGGGTTGGTCCTACACTTTACATTAATAGTAACCGAATCATCATTCTGATGGACCTTGGTCTCTTTTCTCTTTCTTCTCTTCATGGAAATGCCTTCGAACCTCCGGTCTGGGCTCTCCATGTGGACCTTCCTTCTTCTCCATCAATGACATAAAAATTAAAAACCTCACTTCTATCCTACTCTCATTACATATTAAAAAATAGAAACTCCAGCGAAAACCCGGGGAGAGTACATAAGGAGGGAGGTAGAATGCCTTATTATTCCAAGGCAACTAGAAAGGGAGAAGGAGAAAGCAGTAATAGAGGCACACAGGCCCAACAGAAAATTAAACCATACATTTGGTCTAGGGCTCGTGATCATCCATTTCCATCCAACGCATATATTCATATGATCCAATCACATAAAATACATGCTAACAACACATGATTATCAATCACAATTATCCAAGATAAAATAAATGCGTAACGTATGAAACAATATGGTACAACCGTTGATATTAATATTTTTCCCAAGAAGACCCTTCCTCATTATTTCTAGGTAAATTATCCCCGGGATTTCGAATCCAATATAATTCAACCTCCCAAAATAATGTCTTAGAAAATAGCCAAAAATTAAACAAAAATAAATTTTCAGAATTAATTAAAAAATTAAAACTCAAATAAACTAAAAAAGGGAAACCCTAAACGCCGGCAGCTGGTCGCCGCCACCGGCAGCAGCCAGCCGGCGCGCGCAGCGCAGAAGGGCCAGCCTGTCGCCCCTGCGCGTATGCAGGCACGTCTGTCGGGCGCGCGCGCAGACACTATCGTCTGCATGCGCGCGCGAGGCCCTTCAGTATGCGGTCGCGCGCGCGCGCGCGTAGACATCTCCGTCTACGTGCGCGCGCTCGCGCGCGCGGCCTTTCTGGCCGCGCATCCAGGCGTGCAGGCATCCCAGCGCGCTGGCCTGGCGCGCGCGCGCGGGCTTCATTGCCCGTTTGCGCGCGCGCCCGGCCAGCTGCTTGCCTGACGCTCGGCCGCGTGCAACCATGCGCGCCTGGCGCAGGCTCCCCTATCTGCGCGCGTCTGCCTCGCCTGTGTTCACGGCTGCGAGCGGCCAGTCTCCGGCAGGCCGGCGTGCTGCGACGTTTCTCCATTTTTGCTCGATTTGCACCCCCTGTTTCCCATGAAAAATAGAAAATCCAACAGTACCAGAATTCATACGAATTTAAAAGCAAGAAAAATGACATGCTTTAATAATAATATAATTAAGAATTAATTGAAACATGCCAAGAACACGTTTCATGCTTAAAACGCACGTAAAACCCTAGGCCTATACACCGAATCGGGCTCTGATACCACTGAAATATTGTGGATCGTCCCGGGAAATAGCGCGGTATAAAATTAAATAACAAAAATTAAACATGCTTTACGTAAATTAAATAACACGTTCAAGGGGTGTGCCCTTGAAATTCCCGGGTGTTCGGTACATCTCATGAATAAAAAGCATAGAAAAGAATTATGGAGGCCATAGGATTAAAAATAAAAGAGGGACGAAAAAATAAATCGGGACCTACCGATTGTCGTTCTCATCTTCTAACCGGTACTCCCGTTGTTCCCCCATTTGCACCAAATCTCGTATATGAGACTCTCCAAATTGTGACACACAATCCACCCATGTATCTTGCACGTCGTGCTAGCGAACGAACAAGTATTTAGGAGAGGATGGATCAATCACACGTTATTAGGTTAACGGGATTAATCCTCCTATGTTCAATTGTTCCAAGAACAAAAGAACAAGAAAAACAATTTTCTTGGAGAAAAAAGAGAGAGAGGGCGGACGAGGGAGGAGAGGGAGAGAAGAGTGTGTGTGTGTATGTTTCAAAATTCATCATCCTTCCAAAGGTGAAAGGCTAGGAGTATTTATAGAGGAAGAGTTTAATCCTCTTCAAACTCCAACTCTAGAAGACTAATTTGACTAGGATTTTGACCTAGTCAAAGTCCTAGTCAAAATAGTAATTTCACCTAGTCAAATTAATCCTAGCCATCCATCTCTCCTTTTAATCTCAACTATTAATTTAATTTAATAGAATATTTAAAACCTATTTAAATATTCCAAAGGGCAATAAATGAATATAATAAATATAAATATTTATTTTAGGCCCATTAAATTAATTTTTTAATAAATCTAATTTATTAGATTAATCCCTTTTACCTAATAAAAGGAATTAACTCTTTCCAAGAAAATTAAGGACCCGATTAAGTCTAATTCAATCATTCCATTTCTCCTGATATTTAATTCTAAATTAAATACTTAATATGTGTGGATTGTGTGTGACTCTTTAGGTTCACCTTTCAGCTAGACTTGGTCGGAGTCCCAGAATCCGCCCGTTACCATAAGTGGCCATCTAGCAACGGTCCATGGCACTAGAGACTAGGAAAATATTTGGGGATGAACATTTAGGCTCTAACAGTACACTTGTCCTTCCGTCTACGGTCTCACCACTTAGGGTCTAGGGCACGGAGAATGCAGGTACCCATTTTGGACCTAAGTGTCGGCCTGTCCTTACTAAACGCCGCAAGGGAAACCTTCCCTTCTGTTCAGTTACTGTGGCCACAGATTTTAGGGACAAGACACAGAGCATATGTGAGACTCAACTGTCAATGCCTTTTGACAGGAGACAGATCCTTTCTTGGAAACTACTGTCACTCTGTACACCGGAGGTGCACTAGACATGGCTTATGACTACTCTAGTGCATCTTGGCAATCTCTCACCATATCTAAGATACAGCCCCGATATACAGGTAAACTCAGTAGTTCCTAAAGTCAAAGGACTTGACCTGCACTGTTGGAACCGGGAGCACACGTCATACCTAGCCGACCCTACTCAAGGTCCTCCATAAGACGGTTCCCGCTAGTCACCTCAGTTAGCTGCTCCCCAACAGGCTAACCCACTAACACTGCTTAGACGACCTTCGTCACCCGTTGATGAAATACGACAGCAGATGCTTAGTGCAAGTCTTAAGGGGAATCTCGGTACCCATTATCGAGATTCCTTGACTTGGAGATTTCTGGACTGATTCGGCGAGACTGATTTCATGGACCTACCTCCAAGCGTAGTCCCAGTCCCCGAAATACGTTTTCAGTCCGTGGGCTTTGTTTGCGTAGTGAACAGATACGTAATGCAAATAAAGTGAACACAAACAAAGTAATGCCAAATGAATTTCACTTCTTTATTCATAAATAATATATCAAATCCTTGAAATTTTCTAGACATAGGTTACATTTCGCCTGCCAAGATTGGCTACATGGTCACCTATTCTAACATATGGGATGGCCCTGCATACGTCAAGTAGTATGAAGACAGACTAGACCCGGTGTCTGATTTGTGCAGGTCTAATGAAAAATAAATGCAAACATCAGGTTATTTCCCACTAACTATATTCCAGTCCTCCCAGGGACGACCAGAATACCTTAGATACCTGATGAGTACAGGTTTCTGGGTCCGACCGGTCAATTGGAGCATGATCCAAAGGACATATGGAGAAGCGATGTTCGACATCGGGATTGGATCAATGGCTTGGAGCCGTGGGATCTGTCTTGAAATTCAAACTGGGTTTGAGATTTCATGTAACTGGAATATTCGTTTTGACGAACCCATATGATGTATGACTCGGTCAATAACGAGCATTGGTGTCATTGGGAGTGTGGTAATCTTCCGAGTGTTAAGTGTGCAACGTCTTATTCATTTGGAATGAAATGAAGATGTTAAGAAATACTAGAAACATGAGCATTGTTCACGCAATTCTCCATGAATTGGGCCAAGTTGTCCAAAACTTAGTCGCTATTGACTAATGAGGAAGCTTAGATGGTTTACATCCCCTACGTCTTTGCCGTACGTAGCATGGGTATGTTGTTCGGTGCACAGGGCCTGATGTTGTTTATGCATCGTACGTAACAGCGGATATCGGGTGTGTATCGATGAGGCAATAGACAGCAATTGACAGCAGTTTTTAAAACCTGAATAAGGATTAAAGAAGTGTTCTCGATGCACGGTTTATGGAGAGTTGATTCTGGAAGACTATAGCGATACTAGCTTCTACAATCATGTGAATAATATTTAGTCTCAATACCTATGAATGTTCGGGCTTAATGGTAAGTGTGGTAGCTTGGAAAGGTTCCAAGCAGGATACCACGACGTATCATCAAGAAAGTCGAATATATGCCAACTTTGGAAGTTATTTCTGAAAAGTGGTTTGGATGAAAATAGCACTCATTGGATGGATGTAGTGCCTAGCACAGCCGAGCCAGTAGTTGCCTTAGAGGTTAACAACTAGGCAATGGCTAAAGCCTTTTGGGCCCGAGATCTCATCACAAGATCCATGGAAAATTCTTAGACAGCCACCATCGGCAGGTAGTGATGGTAGAAAGAGGTGAGAAACGGTTGGACCATATTACCTAGGCAGAAAAATAAAGTAGACCTGCGAGACTAAGCCGATATCGTATATTACTCACTCTCAGAAGGTTCTGAGAGACATGGGTAATTGGCTTTGAGGTCAAGTGGGAGATTGTTAGAATAGGTGACCAG
The DNA here is from genome assembly GCA_034509735.1 of Sesamum alatum. Classification (NCBI taxonomy): domain Eukaryota; kingdom Viridiplantae; phylum Streptophyta; class Magnoliopsida; order Lamiales; family Pedaliaceae; genus Sesamum; species Sesamum alatum. The sequence goes on along the minus strand of JACGWO010000001.1, from coordinate 30,144,682 downwards.
AAAGCCAATTGGATTGGCGGTTTTGGGAACTATTTGTCGATCTTTATTAATACAATATTATCCTGATGAATGGAGTAAGTATTCATCACTGGCACTGTGTTTGTTGTGCTTACTACTAATGTTGAATGGCATTTCAACGTCACAACAAATGCCCACAGACCAATTGGATAACCCATGTAGTTGGGCTGCGCATTAGATGGCGATTATGAAACTAACTTCTGACGGTTGGTCTGAAACATTCCAAGTCGAGGACCTCGAGACTGGGCATCGAGAGTCCTATTGAGACTTGCACTAAGTATTGCATTTACTGGGTGAGTTCCAAGTTTCATCGGCAAGAGACGAAGGTCGTCTATGCAATTTTTGTGGGTTAGTTGATAGGGTGGTCGACTGACTGAAGTGACCGAGGGAATCGTCATATGGAAACCTTGGAGGCTTGGTCGGTATGAATGGAATTCCCAGTTCCGATAGTATGGGATTAGTCCTCGGACTTGAGGAATCATGGCAATCACGTGCATATGAAGACTGTATCTTGGATCTGGCGAGAGGTGATCATTCTGTAAGATGGTCATTATAAGCCTTGTCCAGTGCAGTTGGAGTATGTAGCGTGGACGGTGGATTCCAAATAGGATCCGTCCCCTGTCAGTATATGACGGTGATGTCTCCTATGCGCTCTGAGACGGTTTAGACTCTGAAAGTCTATGGCCATAGCAATTGATTAAGTAGGAAAGGGTTTCCTACGCCGATCGATAGAGTAAATGCATCTCGTGTATGAAGCATAGTTGCCTAGTCAAGGATGGAAACCGACGCCCAACTCCATACCTAGAGTAAGGTCGGGAGACGGTCGACAGTAGGACCGTACCCGTATGAAATCGGCGCCTAAATATTCACACCAACATTCACCTAGTCTCTAGTGCCATGGATGAAGGACAAGCGGATCCTCCTGGGAGCGCGAGCGGAAGCGAGGAAGCGAGAAAAGTGCGTAAATTAAATCAAATCTAATATAAAATACGAATCCCAAGGGTTGTGCCCTTGGGTGCTCAACCGGGCGTTCGATGTAGGATGTGTAAATATTGGAAATGAATATTAAACACATAGGGCATAGATAAATATATATAATCAATCAAAGCGTAATAAACCGTTACCTTTGATTGTTTAGCGTATGCTCCCGGCTACTTGCGTTGTTCCTTCTCCGGAATGCTCATGAAATCCAAATGTATGGATTCTCCAAAGGTGATCCACACCACACCGGAAGAAACACATATTCTTCTTGCTAGAAAAGAACGGGTTTAAGAAGGAATCAGTTTAAAAGAAGAACACTATTAATTAGTGCTCTCTTAAACTTACTTTGTTCTTCTTCTTGGTTCAAAATCAAGTGAATAACACAAGTGTAAGAGAGGGAGAGAGGGCCGAGAGTTGAGAGAGAGGGGAGGGATTTTGTCTTCTCTTTTTCCTAGAAAAAGCTGAATAATGAATCATTTATGCTTGGTGTTGTATATTCTAATATATATACATAATTAATGTGATTATTGGAATGTGTCTAGGTTCATCCAAGGATGTCTAGATTCATTCCAATCAATCACAATCAATTCTTCAATCAAGCCTACCAAAATTTATGGTATGATCAAATCATACCAAAAGGGAAGAGTTTGATTGGAGTTGATTTGTCTCTTTCCAAAAGAGATAAGTCAACATACCACCTAGCATGAAACATGGCTGATTTTGCTTCCTCCAAGGGAGCATGTCGGCCATGTTTAATTAAGGGAAGAAGTCCAACTTCTTCCTATTCCAAAATAGGGATTATTTCTCCTCTCGGGTATAATTTAACGGATCGGGTTTTATCGTAATCCAATTACAACGAACACAACATTAAATCCAATTTAATGTCCATTTAAATTATTCCCGTTGATCTTTTAATCCAATTAAAAGATCCAACGTCTCAACTTTCCATATTTAATCGAAAATCCAATTTACCAATTAAACGAAAGCCCGATACAATATCGGCCCGTCCATCCAATGGACTTTCCCTTAAGTAATCCAATTACTTATTTTATCCTTCGAGGTTGACTCCAAGTCGATCTCTCAACCTCCTCGGTGATTTGAGTGTGACCCTTTAGGTTTACCCTCAGCTAGACATGGGCCCGTGTCCCACAAGGGCCCGTTACCATGGGTGGCCATCTAGCAACGGTCCATGGCACTAGAGACTAAGTGAATTGGCGTGAACATTTAGGCGCCGATTCCGTACGGGTACGATCCTTCCGTCTACCGTCTCCTGGCCTTAGTCTAGGGTATGGAATTGGGCGTCGGTTCCCATCCTTGACTAGGCATCTATGCTTAATACTCGAGACCACGTATGCTTCATTGCGTCGACACAGGAAACCATTCCATGTTCGAGCAACCACTGTGGCCATAGCTTTAAACAGCATGAACGTGTCTCCGAGTGAATGGGAGATACCTCTGTCACATATTGACAGGGTACGAATCCTCTTCTTGGAATCCACCGTCCTTGCTACACATTCCGACTGCACTGGACAAGGCTTATGATAATTATCTTACAGAATGATTACCTCTCGCCAGATCCAAGATACAACCGTCATGTTCAGGCGACTGCCATGAACCCTTAAGTCTAAGGATTACTCCCGTACTATCGGAACCGGGGAAAACCAATCATACCGACCAAGCCTCCAAGGCTTCCATATGATGATCCCCGCGAGTCAGTCCAGTCAGCTCGACCCCAGTCGACCAACTCATCAAGATCGTGTAGGCATCCCACGCCTGTCGCCGATGAAACACGGCACTCATCCAATGAACACGACTCTTGACGCAAGTCTCAATAGGACTCTCGATGCCCTATCTCGAGGTCCTCGACTTGGAAGGTTTCAGACCCAACTCTTAATCAGTTGGTTTCATGACCACCATCCAATGTGTGGCCCAACTGCACGAGTTGTTAACCAGGGTCTGTGGGATTTGTTGCGATATAAGTTAAACACCATTTTAACAAATGTAAGATGAGCGCAACAAAGAAGGTACCATTGGTGACGAACACTCATCTTATTCATCACATAATAATATTAAATCTACATCAAGTTGTCGAATAGGTTACAAATTGCCAAACCTATTGGCTTTCTGGTCACGTATTCTAACAATGGACAGTTGCTATACGGCTATCTATGGTGACAGGCTCCTGTTGGACACGAGCCCAAGTCTAGCTGAGGATGAACCTAAAGGGTCACACACAAATCAACGAGGAGGTGAAGGAATTGACTTGGAGTCAATTTCAGAGGATGATAAGTAATTAGATTACTTAAGGGATTATCCATTGGATGGACGGGCCGATATTGTATCGGGCCCTCATTTAATCGGTAAATAGGATTTATCGATTAATATGGAAAGTTGAGATGTTGGATCTTTTAATTGGATTAAAAGATCAATGGAAATTATTTAAGTGGACATTAGATTAAATTGGATTTAATTTTTGGTTCGTCGTAATTAGATTACGGTAGAATCCGGTCTGTTAAATTTTGACCCGAGGGTGTGTTAATTCCATTTATGGAATAGGAAGAAGTTCGACTTCTTTCCTAAATAAGCATGGCTGAAAATTGCCACCTTGGAGGGAGCAAAAATCGGCCGTGTTGGATACTAGGTGTTAGTTGACTTGTCTCGTTTGGTAAGAGACAAATCAACTTCAATCAAGCCCTTCCCTTTTGGTATGATTTGATCGTACCTTAAAAGATGGTAGGTTTGATTGAAGAATTGATGGTGATTAATTGGGATGTATCTAGACATTCTTGGATGAACCTAGACACATTCCAATAATCACATGAATTATGTATATATATATGAGTATATACTAATACCTATGTATGATGAATTTCATTATTCATCTTTTTCTAGGAAAAAGATGAACACTCTCTACCCTCTCTCTCTCTTTACTCTCTAAATCATCTTTGTTGCTTCATTGATCTAGGATCAATTGAAGAACAAAGTAAGATCAAGAAGGAACACTAATTTGATAGTGTAATCCCTTCTTCGATTTCATTCTCTAGATCCCTTTTTCTCTAGCAAGAAAAACGAGATCTCTCCCGGTATGGTGTGGACGACTTTAGAGAGTCTCTATGTTGGGACCTCGCGTGGATGAACGTCGGGAGAAATCATCGGTGTAGCCGATCGAAATACAAAATCGGAAAGGTATTCCGATTTACATTTATGCTCTCGATTCTTCTTTATTCCATAGCCACGAATGTTAAACGTTCTTCTAGCGTGGACCCCTCCGACAAGTCGCTCGGCGGCGGCTTGTCCAAGACGTAGCCTTGGTTCTCGAAACCGATGACAATCCTCAGGTTTCTCAGCCAGTCCGAGTAGTTCGTTCCGTTGAACTTATTAGTCTCAAGTACCATGGTTAATGGATTCTTAGACATATCTACATTAATAAAATGTAAAGCAGAAATTAGCAGATGATGGTAATATTATGGTTCAAATTGAAGACATGGTCTTTTAGTCTTTAACCCTCCCACTATTTATACGAAAGTCCGCCACTCTCAAGCGGAGTTTCGGGAAACCATTTTCTAGTGGACTTGGGATCCACAAGCGTAATCGTCATGCCCTGTTTTTACGATTCACATGAAGAAAACCTCGTGGGAGACATCCAATATCATTCTCATTCATTGAGATTCCCAAGATATATTGCCTCACCTATTCGCATGGTTCCGAGGACTCCAAGCGAACCATGTTACTCAAAGTTGGGCCCGACCCATTAACCAAATCATGCCTCAAACTATCGCCCCCCACGACTCGTGAGACAGGGGAACAACGAGTGCAGTCTCTTTGTTCACAACAATGGTGTAGCTTTCCCCTAGTATAAGTGTGTCACGATTCGTGAGACCACAGTTGGGTAGTGGTAGCTTCCTCACCACATTGCTGTGGATGGAAGGCTCGGATAGATCAAAATACCATTTTGATCCATGTCCGTTCTGGGCCTAATATTTAATTTGGTCCAACCAAATGAGAGCTTAATGAATGACCGAGACCTCATCACATTAAGGTGTTTTAGCATCCATATATTACAAACAAGGGTGGAATTTCTACATTGAATATACTACATCGAAAGGATGTGTTTTTCATTGGCTCTTGGAGAAATCAAGGAGCAAGGCTTTCGAATTGACTTGCATGGGATCCATGCGCCAATCAGAATCCGAGGTATGGATACTGTTAGAGGAGTGGCGCCCATAATTTTTACTAATTTGAAATAGTCGTTTGTGGTTAGATAATGTTTGGAAGCTTTTCTATCAGTGACTACACCAATTGGATAGGAAGGTATAATTGATTGTCCCTTTCACACTTATTTTGTGATTGGGCTATGATCCGTTTTTCGGATGGGCATAGGCTATGTACAATTGGTTATGCATGCAAGATTAATTGTCAAAAATTTTAAGTTCAGCTGCACCTCCTGGCCCATATTTTTGAACCCCGTTAATGGTATCAGAACCCTATTCATGCGAGCACAAAATATTACCTCAGTAATCTTTGCCTTAGTTTATTTGATTGAGATGTTTAGAATTGTTCTAAAACTGTGCATACAAAATGGTTATTAGTTTTTATGATTTAATTGTTTCAATTATATTAAATCAATTTTGAATTTTTCGAATAAAAAAAAGGGTTAATTAACTTAGACCCCTCTCAAAATGTGAAATTATACTTTTTCTCAAAGAAGTTTCAAATTAACACTTTACCCCCGTCCGAAAATTCTTCATTTTCACCAGACCCTCTTCCATTAGGGTATGGACAAAAAATGCTGACTTCAGCAAAAAAACATACATAACTTATCAATTTTACCCCTCATTCAACATTCTCCTATAATAGGTTTATACTTGTAAGGGGGTAAATGTAATATATGTAAAGTCAAAGGACATAACTATAATAAAATGTACCTCTCAAATGTAGACATTAGATAGAAAGTAGCCATAGATGAATGAAAAGTTATTTATCTTTTTGTGTTTTTTTTTTTATTTCCTACGTATGGAGTAAGGTTACCATCATTGTTGCATCTATTTCTTTAAAATGTCTTGTTAAAATAATTCATCTAGTGTTTAAAGAAATATATGCAGCAATAGTGTTCACTTCACTCCATATATAGGAAGTGAAAAAAGTACGGAAAAGTGACTAGTTTTTCATTCGTAAATAGCTACTTTTTATCTGATGGCAATAATTTGTGATTTTATTATAATTACACCCTTTTGAATATATATATATATATATATTACATTTACCCCCCTACAAATATAAAAGTATTACATGGGAATGTTACATGAGTGATAAAATTTGAACATTATGTATTTTATTGATAACGTTACTATTTTCTATCCAAACCCTAACGGAAGAGAGTTAGGTGTAAAATTCAAAATTTTTGGAGGGGTGTAAGTGAATTTTAAAATTCTTTTTAGAAAGAGTGTAATTTCGCAATTTCGTAGAGGGAATAGGTGTAATTAACCCTAAAAAACATAAAACTCTATGGGTAGGGTTACAATAGTGTGTGCAAGACTGCCCTACATGCGAATGGCTTATGTGCAGCTACAATATATGCGTGCATGCAGGGTGCTCGCAAAGGGGTCGCCCCTGTGTAGACCTGCGTAGCCTGTGCATAGGCAGACACAGATGCCTGCAGGTGCAATCAATAGGTGCACATTCACCACCCTTCATGGCAAGCCTTGCCTACTGCATAGGTCTTGCGCGCACCATATATGCGCAGCGGGTGCAAGGCATGAGCACAGAGTGTGCACACCCCGTGCGACATGGACAGGCTTGTTGAGCAAGGGCATGGACACAATTTGTGTATGTATGCCTACTCTAGTGCCTACTATCGCACAACACGGTGAGTTGTCACCATTTTTCGTTTTTCAATATTTTTTGAAATATTTAACATTTTTCAGCATACAAATCTTAAATGTTTGATTTTTCCAAAAAGAGGAATTTACTTCATCAATCAAAAGTTGAATCCTGAAATAAATAATTTCTTTTATCTGTTCTATTTGAATTTACTTTTTATTAATAAGCATATCATAATTGTTATGATTAATTTGATTTCCGCATTATAGATGTTTTAGAATTAATGGTTAATTTTGAAAAATTAAAGTAAAATGTTTACCTGTCATTTAAATTAATTTCAAAATTGCTTGTATGAGTCTCAATTAAATTGTGTGTTTATTTACATTACTTTCATGTGATGAATGAATGCTTGGGATGATCATGGAACTTAGACTAATGTGATTGGATGCATGAATTATGTTGTTTCGTTTTAATATGGTTTATGCAATTAAAGTGGGGCCTGCATGTCTCCTCTTCTCTGATTTCTAACTTTGATTTTAATTTTCTATCTCCCTCTGAATGCATTCACAACGGACTAGATCCACGGTTTCTATTTTTACTTATAATATTAGAATGGTGAACTTTATAAAAAGACAGTGTCATCCCATGGAAATATGGAATAAAGGCATATGAATATGTGGGATAGATTTATGTAATAAATAGAGTTATTTTCATTTTAATTGCTTGCCCTAAACTGACCAAATTATCCACGGTAGCTCTAGTACATTGCATAGGATTGCAAAATCCCATGATCACCCGCTTATTTTTATGCTTTGTTTAATGTTCTTTCGATAAATGATTGTGCTAGTCACAATGATAGAATAATGCAAACAAATGTTAAATGAGATCTTGCAAATTTTTTCAAAAACTAAATGGTTCCCAATAGGGCATGGAATTGGATGTCGGGTCCCATCCAAGACTAGGCATCTATATTTAGTAATTAAGACTGCGTCGCTCTATTGTTCGACATAGGAAACCATTTTCTATTCGCAATCATTGTGGCCACAGGTTCTAAGAGCATAAACACGTGTTCGAGTGCATAGTAGATACCATTATCACAGAGTGATAGGGGAAGGATCCTCCTCTTGGAACCCACCGTCCTAACTACATATTCTCACTGCACTGGAAAAGGCTTATAATGATCATATCCATGACATAGTCATGATACATGCTTACCTTTGGGTCCATCATGGTCAGCGGAGGTGACTGCCATGGGTGACTATCCGAAATTCAGATGCGAGGCCATCATGCTTATGTGACTGCCATGGTTCCTCAAGTCTGAGGACTACTCCCATACTACAAAGTCGGGGAATTCCAATCATATCGGCCAAACCTCAAAGGCTTCCATATAACGATTCCCCGCAAGTCAGTTCAATCGGTTCGACACCTAGTCGATCAACTAACTGAGATCGCATAGACGTCCAATGTTTGTCGCCTATGAAACACAACACTCATCCAATAAATGCGATGCTTAGTTCAAGTCTCCATAGGACACTCGATACCCTGTCTCAAGGTCCTCGACTTGAAAAGTTTCAGACCAAACCTTCAGCGGTTGGTTCCATAGCCGCCATCCAATGCCTGACCCAAATGTATAGATTGTTCGTTTGGTCTGTGGGCTTTGATGTGATGTTAATTGAATATAACATAATTAAATGAGGACAACAAAGATAAATGCCAAGAATGAATACTCGTTTGATAATATTACATTATGTTGACATTATCAAATAGATCCACAAAGACCAATCTAATTAGCTTTCTGGTCACCTATTCTAGCAATCTCCTACTTGACCTAAAGCCAATCACCCATCATCACCTCAAGCCCATCTTGTCAAGATGTTGAGTATGAGAAATTTGCGATACTAGCTTAGTTAGTGGATCTGCTGTGTTTTTGCTGAGCTGACTTGCTCCATCCGAATGTCCTTCGCTCACCATCTCCCTAAGTAGATGGTAGCGTCTAACAATATGCTGGGATCGATTATGAGATCTCGATTCCTTTGCTTGTGTTGTTGCCCCATTGTTAACTCAGAAGATAACTACCGGCTAACAATTCTAGGTACTAGACCCTCCATAGCTGCTTCTGAAGCCGCTATGTATTCAGCTTCCATGGTGGAATCCACTATGGCAAACCTGCTTGAACTTTTCCAAGCCACCACACCACCATTAAGCTTGAATACAAACCTTGATTAAGACTTGGCATTGTCATCATCCGAGCGAAAACTAGCATCGCTATAGCCTTCCAATATCAACTCTCCACCACCGTAAATCAAGAACATATATTTTGGCCTTTTCAAGAACTTAAGTATGATCTTGACTGCACTATAGTTTGCCCCAGTATACACCTGATATCTGCTCGTTACTCTCAAAGCGAAGGCGACGTTAGGTGTACTGCATTGGACAACATGTTGAATGCTGCCTACGACTGAAGTATATCGGATGCCCAACATGAAACATTATGTGGATCGGCCCGGGAGATGAACGCGTATAGTGGAAGAGCGAAAGATAGCATAAAAATATTGCAAAGCATAATTAAACGGAATTTAAATCATGCATAACATACATAACCGAATCAAGGGGTGTGCCCTTGATTCTCCCGGGCGTTCGGTTTATCTCATGTTCAATAAAACACAACATGGAGGCCATAGAATTGAAACTGAAAAAACGTAACTAAAGAACCTACCCGGTTGTACTTTTGTCTTCGTTCGATTACATGCATTGTTCCCGTTTTGCACCAAGATCTCAAAGAGGAGACCCTCTACTTCATGACACTCACTACACCGGAAAGCAAAGAATGCTTGTGCTAGCAAGAAATTATTTGGGGAGAAGAGACATCGATACACGCTATCAATTAACGCAATCGACGTCTCTTATGTTTTAACTGGAATAAATCAAGAAGAACAAAGTAGAAATCTTGGAGAGAAAAAGAGGGGGTGGACGAAATTCTTGAGAGAATTATGAGATGAGAGTTGTAGAGATTAGTAGGTGTGTGTGTGTGTGTGTTTTTGAGTATTTATAGAAGACGGAATTTCCTATTCCTACTAAAACTCTTCTAAAGAGACACACTTTGACTAGGATTTTAACCTAGTCAAATCCTAGTCAAACTAAGCTTTGATTAAGTCAAATTAATCATGACCCATCATCTCATCAATCCCTTGATCAAATCTTGTCCATCCATTTTGATGGGCTTTATGGAATGGGCTTTATTTAATTCTAAATTAAATAATCCCATGAACTTTATATTAAATCCTATTTAATATACTAAGCCCATTAATTAATTAATGGAATGGACTTCATTTAATTCCCAATTAAATAGTCCCATGAACTTTATATTAAATCGTATTTAATATACCAAGCCCATTAATTAATTCACCCTTTCAATCTAATTAAAAGAGAAGCCCATGCTTTATAAAATCCATAAATCTAATTTATGAACTCAAGCCCAATTATTCCAAATAATCCATCGAGGCTTGAATCTCCAAGAAGTATAATTTAATTCCATTAAATTAAACCTTTTCTCGGAACTAATTCCAAAATTAATTACCTTTCATTTGGTATAGCGGGTGTGACTCTTTAGGTTCACCTTTCAGCTAGACTTGGACCTACTTCTTGTTATCTCATAACCAAAGTGGTCCGTTACTATGGGTGACCATCTAGCAACGGTCCATGGCACTAGAGGCTAGGTTAATATGTGGTGTGAACATTTAGGCTCCGAGTTACGTGCAGGTACGGTCCTACCGTCGCTTGATACGTACGGGTATGGTCCAACTGTCGCCTGTCTCCCGGCCTTTAGTCTAGGGCATGGAATTGGGCGTCGGTTCCCATACTTGACTAGGCAACTATGCATAATGCTCGAGATAGGTTTAACTCGACGTAGGAAATCCTTTCCCACTACATCAAGTGCTACGGCCATAGACTTTGTGAGTCTAAACCATCTCCGAGCGCATAGGAGATCTCGTTGTCATATCCTTTGACAGGGACAGATGCTATCATGGAATACACCGTTCATACATACTCCGACTGCACTGGACGAGGCTTATGATGACCATGTGATATAACCGGTCAAATTTCACCAGATCCAAGATACAACTTAGTATGTAGGGGACTGTCATGATCCTCAATTCCGAGGACTAATCCCGTACTATCGGAACCGGGAATACGAGTCATACCGACCAAGCGCAAGTGGCTTCCATATGATGATTCCCGCGAGTCACCTCAGTCGGCCGCTCCTCAGCAGGCCGACCCACTAACACTGCTTAGACGATCCTCGTCGCCCGTCGATGAAACAGGACAACAGATGATTAATGCAAGTCTCAAGGGGATTCTCGATGCCCTGTCTCGAGATTCCTTTGACTTGGAGTATTTCAGACCGATTCGGCGAAACTGATTTCATGAACTTACTTCCAAGCGTAGTTCTAATTTCTCAAAATGTTATTTCAGTCTGTGGGCATTTGTTGTGACAAGCAGTAAGTACAACAAACTCATGCCTATGAATCTTTACTACATTCATTAACATTATATTACTTGTTCACAAATTGACGAATGGTTCTCAGAACAGCCAATACATTAACTTTCTGGTCACCTATTCTAACAATCTCCCACTTGACCATTAAGTCAATTACCCCCTTTGTTCAGAATCCTCTAAGTATGAGTAATCTACGATACCGACTAAGGTATTATGAGTTCGCTTATATTTCCTTGCGAAGCAATATGGTCTAACCGTGTTACCTCTATCCACCATTGCCTCCTAGAGATGATGGTTGTCTAAGAATATTTTCGTGGATCTTGTAATGAGATCTCGTGCCAATACTCCCATAGCCAAGTTGCCTGCCATATAGGCAAACATGGCTTGGCCGTGCTAGGCGCCACGTCCATCCTATGGACGTGGTCTTCATCATTGACCACTATCCGATGCACTCATCATTGGGCCTGACTGTGCATACCTTTGAGACTAACTTCTTTTCACTTATTCTCTGGAAGCTAGTATCGCTTTAGCCTTCCAAAGCAACTCTCAACAGACGGTGCATCATGAACCCATCTTTAGTCCTTATTCAGGTACCGTATGAGCTCGTCTAAACGAATATTCCAATTATGCGGTGTTTCAAACCTTGTTTGAATTTCCCAGCAGATTCTATGGCTCCTCTCCATAAATCCTACTCCGATGTCCAACATCACGTTCCGCAGGTCGTTTGGATTTCTATCCAATTTTGACCGAACATATCCTGATCACTCATACCTCTTACGACATTCGGGCTTGTTCTTAAGGGGACTGGAATATGATCAATTTAAGAAATGCAATTATAAGAAACGTTAGTATTATTCTGTCGTAAACTTGTACAAATAAGACACCGAGTCTAATTTGTCTCCCACTAATCCCTTGACGTATCTAGGATCCTTCTACACGCTCAAGGAGTTTGTCGGGACACAGGCTTGCCAAACCATGGCTCCTTGTGCATGACTCCTAGCAAAGTGCCACGTTTCTTACGTTGGCAATTTTGAGTCTACGTTGACATGGGCTAAGGTAATTTGGTGAAACTTCGATCGATCTTCGTCCAACGAGACTCGACCGTTCCCTTTATCAAAGACCGTCATACTTGTCCTTTACAGGAAATGTTTCATTGAGAATTTCATTCTTAACTGGATGTTCAAGAGCTCCCACAAATACACGGCCTTTTCGATCCTATCGAATCAGGTTTAATTTTGCAACCATTTATGGTTCACCTCCTTAAGTCTAATTCCCAAACCTCCTGTGGGACCTTTAGACTTTTGAACCCTCTTATGGTCTTGTGTATTAGTAACCTACAGTTGTCTTATTGGATCCCTTCCAATAAACTATTTGGCAAGCCTACTTCATCCAACAAAGTGCTTTGGGACTTCCTTCTTCATAAAAGACTTGTAAATTTAGTCGATTCAAATCATCTATTTCTAGATTCATCGAACTTTCCAATTTACTTATCTTTTAATAAGAAGAAACGTCCTAGCTGTTGCAGATGCCAAATCTGTAAGTTAGTCTTAATTAATCCATTTAGATAATTTGAATTTTGAGTATCCATAAACCTTTTATGGGATGGTTTTCTAGGAATTCACGTGTAAACACTAGCAAACATGAATCAATATTCAATAATTTTGTTGATCAAATATGTATGAAATAAAACATTTGTCCAACAAAGAGACATACTTTTGATCATGCTAGATTACGTAATTCCTATACTATCCTAACATGATCACGATTATGGGCCTAACAAGTCTCTAGTCCTTTTCAGCAATGGACCTTGCCATTATTGAATCCTAGAACTGTTCTTGGCTTTTAAATCCTTATTCACTTTCTGCAAACCACCTGCAGATTAGTCATAGGAACGGTATCAAATACCAAAAAGAGTAAAAGTGATCATGTCAATACTCCATATCAAATTTTACCTACATTGGAGAGAGGTTTAGGATACTCCCCTTTCCAATGGCTCTCTTTACGACAGTGAATGCTTACGTTCTTAGAAATGTATGAACTTGACTGCTTGAACTTTTTGCTCTTTCCTTTACCTCCACCTTGTGTTGTAAAGGAACAGTGCTTGAAGTGCTTAACAATTGATGTCACCTTACCCTTCTTCCTCTTTTGGCGTTTGGCATCCTTGCCTTTTCGCCATGGAGGTTGAAGCCTCTCCTATTAGTACCGATGGCGCAGATTTTGCAATCGTTGCTTTGTACTAGACCAACATAATTACCAACCTATGAAGATCTTTTCTAAGCTCGTTCATGTTGATAATTAATGGTTCGTAGGAGGAAGAAAGAGACTGAAGGATCATGTCAATGTACGTCTCTATTTCAAGACTGGTGTGGAGATCTTTTGAGCTTCTCTACTGAGGATTGCATCATCACTCCATGTTCTTTGTACAGACATCCCTTCCGTCATCTTAGCTCCAAAAATGCCTTTGTTGCATTTTACCCTACATGTTGGTCCGGGACCATATGATGCAAACGAAGCATAGTTTGAGCCAACATCAATTTATCCTACTTGCCGGTGGTCATCCTTCAACTTTTGAACGCCAAGCGTTGCCTTAGTTGTCGACCCCTCCGGCAGGGGTTGAGGAATGTCCTCATCCGGTTATGTGAGTTAAGGTTCTGGAAATCTAAGACCATCTTAAGATTTCGCAGTCAATTCGTGTAACTCGTTCCTTTTTAATAAGCCTCTTAGTGATGTGTTTGGTGGATTCTTAGACATTAACAATATATATAAAGTAGAAAATAATAAGCAGAGTTAAGTAATATTTTGGTTAAGTCTTGGTCTTTAGTCCTTAATCTCTCCCACTATTTCTACGAAAACACGGCACTCTCAAACATTGTTTTCGGGAAATCCTTTCCTAGTGGGCTCGGGATCCACAGCGATCTCCCCCATACCCCGCTTTTACGATTTGCATGGGAAAAGAACCCGTGGGAGGTATTCCATACCATTCTCGTCCCACGAGATTCCCAAGATAGTTGCCTCACCCTTTCACGTGATCCCGAGGACTCCAAGCGAATCACGTTATTTGGGCGTCAGACCCAACCCATCAACCAATTCATAGACCCACTGCTACCTCCACGACTCGTGAGACTGGTAACAACAGTCTTCTCCTCGTTCATGACAAAGTGCAGCTTGTTTTAAGCATGATATGAAAGGAATTGTGGATCGTCCCGGGAAAAGCGCGAATGCGGAAGCGCGGTATAATTAAAAAAATAAATGCGGAATTTAAACATGCTTTTAAATTAAAACACGTTTCAAAGGGTGTGCCTTTGAAATTTCCCGGGTGTTTGGTGTATCTCATGAATAAATCACATATAACATATCATGGAGGCCATAGGGTTGAAAATAAAAGAGGACGAAAATCTAAAACGAGACCTACCCGTTGTCGTTTTCGTCTTCAACGGCTACACGCGTTGTTCCCCGTTTTGCACCAAGATCTCGTTCTTGAGACCCTCCAAATCGTGACACACGATCCACCCACGTATCTTGCACGTCGTGCTAGCAACGAACAAGTGTATAATATTTGGAGTGGATGAATCAATCAACACGTTATGAATTAACGGTATTGATTCATCAAGTTCTAATGTTCCAAGAACAAGAGAACAAAGAAACAATTTCTTGGAGTGTGAGAGAGAGAGAGGGCGGACGAGATGGAGGGAGAGAGAGCCGAGTGTGTGTGTGTGTTGTGTGTGTGTTGGAGATTCATCATCCTTCAACTTGTAGGATGCTAGGGGTTTATATAGAAGAGGAGTTTAATCCTCTTTAAACTCCTCTTTTAAGAACTCTAATTTGACTAGGATTTTGACCTAGTCAAAGTCCTAGTCAAAGTAGTGTTTTGACCTAGTCAAAACAATCCTAGCCATCCATCTCTCCCATTGATCTCAACCGTTGATTTAATTTAATTTAATGGAATATTTAAAACCTATTTAAATATTTCCAAGAGGCTAAAATAAATATAAATATTATTTAAGCCCATTAAATAAATCCCTTTGATAAATCTAATTTATCAATTTAATTCCTTATATCTAATAGAAGGAATTATTTCTCCAAGAAAAATAGAGGACCCGATTAAATCCAATTTAATCATTCCTTCACTCCAATATTTAATTCCTAATTAAATATCTAAATGTGTGTGGATAGTGTGTGACTCTTTAGGTTCACCTTTCAGCTAGACTTGGTGGGATTCCTAGAATCCTTCCGTTACCATGGGTGGCCATCTAGCAACGGTCCATGGCACTAGAGACTAGGTGAAATATTCAGGGATGAACATTTAGGCTCTAACAGTACATTTGTCCTTCTGTCTTCGGTCTCATCACTTAGAATCTAGGGCACGGAAAATGCAGGTACCCATTTTGGACCTAAGTGTTGGTCTGTCCTTACTAAACGCCGCAAGGGAATCCTTCCCTTCTGTTCAGTCACTGTGGCCACAGTTTTAGGGACAAGACCTAGAGTATATATATGAGACTCAACTGCCAAAACCTATTGACAGGAGACAGATCCTTTCTTGGAAACTACTGTCACTTTGCACACCAGAACTGCACTAGACATGGCTTATGACTACCAAAGAGAATTCTGGCAATCTCTCACCATACCTAAGATACAGCCCTGATGTACAGGTAAACTCAGCAATTCCTCAAGTCAAAGGACTTGACCTGTACCGTTGGAACCGGGAATACACGTCATACCTTGCTGACCATACTCAAGGTCCTCCGTAAGACGGTTCCCGCGAGTCACCTCAGTCAGCTGCGTCCTAGCATGCTAACCCACTAACACTGCTTAGACGACCCTCGTCACCCGTCGATGAAACACGACAGCAGGTGCTTAGTGCAAGTCTCAAATGGAATCCCGGTACCCATTTTCGGGATTCCTTGACTTGGAGATTTCCGGACTGATTCGGGAAGACTGATTCCATGGACCTACCTCCAAGCGTAGTCCCAGTCCCCGAAATTGATTCTCAGTCCGTGGGCTTTGTTTGCGTAGTGAACAGATATGGAAAACAAATATAAGTGAACACAAACAAAGTGATGCCAAATGAAATTCACTTCTTTATTCATTAATGATTTATCAAACACCTATAATTGTCTAGACATAGGTTACATATACCCGCCAAAATTGGCTTACATGGTCACCTATTCTAACAATCTCCCACTTGACCTTTAAAGCCAATCACCCATATGCCTAATCCCCATCTTCTCAAGATGTTGCGTATGAGCACTCTACGACATAGGCTTTGTCAGCGGGTCTGCTGTGTTGTCTGCTGAGTTGACTCGGTCCATCCGAACGTCACCTCTTCCTACCATTTCTTTAAGAAGATGGTAGCGTCTAAGAATGTGTTTGGAACGGTGATGAGATCTCGGTTCCTTTGCTTGCGCTATTGCACCGTTGTTATCACAAAAGATGACAATGGGCTCAGCGATGCTAGGCACCACACCCAACTCTTGGATGTAGTTTCTCATCCAAACCGCTTCCTTAGCAGCTTCTGAAGCTGCTATGTATTCAGCCTCAGTGGTAGAGTCAGCAGTGGTTGCTTGCCTGGAACTTTTCCAAGCCACTACTCCTCCGTTGAGTTTGAATACATATCCCGATTGAGACTTGGCATCATCGTCATCAGACTGGAAGCTAGCGTCGCTAAAGCCTTCCAGAATTAGTTCTCCATTGCCATAGACCAAGAACATTTCCTTAGTCCTCCTAAGGTACTTAAGGATGCCCTTAACGGCATTCCAATGTGCCTCTCCTGCACAGGACTGATATCTGCTTGTCACGCTCAAAGCGTATGCAATGTCAGGCCTGGTGCAATGGACCGCATATTGAATGCTACCTACGGCAGAAGCATAGGGGATGACTTTCATCTTTTCAAGTTCCTCATCAGTCTGCGGGGACTGCTTCTTGGATAACTTGATCCCATGCCTCATTGGAAGGAATCCTCGTTTGGAGTTGTCCATTCGATATCTCTTTAGGACTTTCTCCATATACGAGTTTTGGGTGAGCCCTAACATCCTTTTAGATCTGTCCCTGACAATCTGGATGCCTAGGATGTAGGAGGCTTCACCCAAGTCCTTCATGGAAAACTTGGTTGACAACCATGCTTTTGTGTTTCCTAGCATTCTGACGTCATTACCAATGAGCAGAATGTCATCCACGTAAAGCACTAGGAACACTATAGAGCTCCCACTGACCTTCTTGTATACACAAGGGTCGGATTCGTTTTTGATGAAGTCATATCCCCGTATTACTTCATCAAATCGAATGTTCCAACTTCGGGATGCTTGTTTGAGGCCATAGATGGACTTCTGGAGACGACAGACCTTCTGTTCTTCTCCAGTGACCGTGAAACCCTCCGGCTGATCCATATAGATCTCTTCTTCAACGAAACCGTTGAGGAAGGCCGTTTTCACGTCCATCTGCCATATTTCATAGTCATACCATGCTGCTATGGCAAGCAGGATCCGAATGGACTTAGCCATGGCTACTGGCGAGTAGGTATCCTCAAAATCGACCCCGGGTCGTTGAGTGTATCCCTTAGCTACAAGCCTAGCCTTAAAGGTTGTGACTTCTCCATCAACGCCGAGTTTGCGCTTGTAGACCCACTTACAGCCCACTGGCTTAACACCTTTCGGTGGATCTACAAGTCTCCAAACTTGGTTCTCGCTCATGGAGTCCATTTCGGTCTTCATGGCCTCAAGCCATTTCCCGGAGTCGATGTCAGACATCGCTCCCCGTATGTCTTAGGATCGTTATCCAGAAGATCGGTCGCACCTAGAAACCCATATCTCACTGGAGGTCTGGATTCTCTAGTGGACCTACGGAGGACGGGAACGTTAGTGGTGACTGTGGGCTCTGACTGTATCGGAGCCGGCGGTTCAGGGACCGGGATTGGCCTTTCTTGAGGTTGTCCTTCATGCCTAGCATGTTGGACTTCTCTAGGTTGGTCAGTCCTCCGTGCATTAATCCTGAATCCTCTTGGTGAGGTTTCCGCGGCTATTTCTGATGGCTGAGTTCCATCACTTGATTCCTCAAGGATCAGCTCATCAGGTTGGATATCCTCCGGGAAGCCTTGCTCCAAGAATACTGCATTCCTTGAAACAAATACCTTTTGTTCCAAAGAGTCATAAAAGTAATAACCCGCAGTTTCTCTAGGGTATCCAACGAACCTGCATAGGCTAGACCTGGATTCTAGCTTATCTCCCACTAACCTCTTGACGTATGCGGGGCTACCCCACACTTTCAAGTAGTTGTAGGACGCAGGCTTGCCGTGCCATATCTCATATGGCGTTTGGGTCAATGCACTGGTAGGCGCCAAATTCAACAACTTGGCTGCCGTTTCTAATGCATAACCCCAAAACGATAAGGGCAATTTGGTAAAACTCATCATGGACCGAACCATGTCCAACAGGGTTCGGTTCCTCCTTTCAGAGACGCCATTTAACTGTGGTGTTCCGGGAGGTGTCCATTCCGATATTATACCATTTTCTTTTAGATAATCTAGGAATTCGGCACTAAGGTATTCACCGCCTCGGTCTGACCGTAGGACTTTAATTTTGCAGTTGGTCTGGTTCTCCACTTCAAGCCTGAATTCTTTAAACCTCTCAAGAGCTTCAGACTTGTACCTCATCAGGTAAACATAACCGTACCGTGAATGATCATCGGTGAAGGTTATGAAGTAGGAGAACCCACCTCGGGCCTGCGTCCTTAGTGGTCCACATACGTCTGTATGGACCAAGTCCAACAGACCTGTGGCAAGCCTGCTTTGTCCTACAAAGGGCTTCTTGGTCATTTTCCCTCTTAGACAAGACTCACAAGTTGGTAGATCACTCAAGTCTCCAACCTCTAGGTTCTTTGAGTCTACCAACCTTTTCATCCTATCTTGGGATATGTGACCTAGCCTAGCGTGCCACAGACGTGCGTTCCCGTTAATATCTAATTTCCGTTTGTGTTGAGCGTTAAGAACGAGATTCGTTTGTTGCAAGATATAGAGCCCGTTGTGCAATGTACCAAGTAGATGAGCAATTCCACACCTCATCAAATAAAAGCAATTTTTATTGATTCTGAACTCATAACCACTATTGTCCAACAATGGAATGGAAATGATGTTCTTAATCATACTAGGTACAAAATAAACCTGCTCTAATTCTATGCTAATGGTATCACTAATTACTAAAGTGGCGGATCCTACTGCTTCTGCCGAGATGGCCTTGCCATTTCCGAGCTTTAGGATCATGTCCCCGCTACTTAGTTTTCTGCTTCTTTTCAGCACCTGCAAATCATTGCAAATGTGAGCTCCACAGCCGGTATCCAATACCCAAGAGGCAGAATTAGTGACCATGTTAACCTCAATCACAAATATACCTTGGTTTGAGAAGAGTTTGGGGCACTCTCTCTTCCAATGCCCTTTCTCACGGCAGTTGATACATATGTCATATGCCTTTGACTGTTGCTTGGAGACAACCTTTCCCTTTCCTTTGCCTTTCCCCTCTTTGGCAATGGGAACACTCTGAGTATTCGTAGCTGCTATGACGGCTTTTCCCTTCCCCTTCTTCTTTTTCCAACGTCCGGCACCCTTGCCTTTCGTCTTGGAAGTTGAAGCACCTCCAAACAATACCGAAGGCGTGTACTTCTTAGTCGTTGCCTCGTATTGCACCAACATATTGATCAACTCATGAATGCCCTTCTCAAGTGTATTCATGTTATAGTTGACGATAAATTGGTCGAAGGAGGGTGGGAGTGACTGAAGGATCACATCTATGTACGTTTCGTTATCGAGACCTGCCTTTAGGTCCTCGAGCTTTTCCACTAGGGTAAGTATTTTAACCCCATGCTCTTGTACAGAGGATCCTTCTGTCATTTTAGTTCCAAAGAACGCCTTGGTCGCGACATACCTAGTATGCCGGTCCGGGACTGCATAGCAATCCTTAAGGCGAGCCATAATGGAAGGGACATCGTCTACCCTTTCATATTGCTTCTGAATCTCATTGGTCATCGAAGCAAGTATGATGCTACGGACCTTCCGGTTATCCTTATGCCAAGTCTCGAACGTCTCACGTTCTTCTGGCGTGGATCCTTCCGGTAAGGTCCTAGGGAGAGGCTCGTCCATGACGTAGCCTTGGTTCTCGTAATCTAGGACTATCTTGAGATTGCGCAACCAGTCGTTGTAATTTGTTCCATTGAATTTGTTTGTCTCAAGAATGGTTGATAGTGGGTTCTTAGACATTTTAAAATCTACATTTAAAAAACAACGCGCGATCAGCAGAAAATAAAGACGGTGGTTTGATGAAATAATTAAATGCTTGGTCTTTAGTCATTTAATCCTCTCACTATTTATACGAAAACACGGTACTCTTAAACGTGATTTTCGGGAAATCCTTTCCTAGTGGGCTTGGGATCCACAGCGATTTTTCCCATACCCCGCTTTTACGATTCGCATGGAAAAGATCCTGTGGGAGGTATTCCATACCATTCTCGTTCCACGAGATTCCCAAGATTATTGCCTCACCCTTTTGCATGATCCCGAGGACTCCAAGCGAATCATGCTAATTGGGCGTTAGACCCGACCCAATCGACCGAGCCATGGACCCACTAGTACCCCCACGACTCGTGAGACAGGTAACAGCAGCCCATTTTTCGTTCATGACACAGTGCAGCTTCTTTTAAGTACAATAACGTGCCACGACTCGTGAGACCACGCTATTGACCTAAAACAGCTTCCTCACTGTGCCATGGATTGGAAGGCATGGACAAACTCCTAGAGTTCATGTCCACTTTATCTAGGGTCTAATATTTCAACATTGGTCCAACCAATGTGAGAGTAGTGAATGACCGAGATCTCATAATATATCCATACATTCATCCATAATGCATAAATAAAATCCATCCATAGCAGTTATATGATAAATAAAAGCCATTCATCCATCATAATAACCACATGCAAAATTAAAGCCTAGCACGCCCCTGTTGGATGATCACGAGCCCGAATCCTATGCGATCCACTGAGCCCGCAGTGGATCTATGGTCAATCTAGGGTTGGTCCTATACTATTACAATAATAGTAACCCAATCATCATGCTGATGGGCCTTGGTCTCTTTTTCTCTTTCTTCACTTCATGGAAAACGCCAAGGGACCTCCGGTTTGGGCTCTCCATGTGGTCCTTCCTTCTTCTCCACCAATTACAAAAATGGAAACCTCACTCCTAGTCTACTCTCATTACATATTAAAAAAGTAGAAACCCCAGCGAAAACCCGGGGGGAGTACATAAGGAGGGAGGTAGAAAGCCTTATTATTCCAAGGCACTAGAAAGAGAGAAGGAGAAAGCAGTTAAAGAGGCACACAGGCCCAACAGAAAATTAAACCATACATCCGGTCTAGGGCTCGTGATCATCCATTTCCATCCAACACACATAATCACATGATCCAATCACATAATTACAATATACCAATAATTCATGATTTCCAATCATAATAATCCAGAACAGAAATAAATGATCATGTGCGCAACGTGTGAAAAATAAAATACAAATATTGGTAATAATATTTTTCTCGTTTTAGGAAAACCTTTCCTCATTATTTTAAGTAAAATAACCCCGGGATTCCAAATCCAATTTATTTTACTCCTAAAATAATGTCTTTAGGAATTTAGGCAAAATTGAACCCAAAAAACGAATTTTCAGAATTAATTCAAAATTAAAACTGAAAAGTAAATAAAAAAGAATAAAATAATGCTAGGGTTTCAAGAAACCCTAGCTGCAGCAGCCGCCGGCCGCCGCCACCAGCAGCAGCCGGCCGGCCGTGCGCGCAGGGCAGCAGGCCCAGCCTGCCGCCCCTGTGCGCGCGCAGGCACTGCCTGGCCGGGCGCGCGCGCGCAGGCCCCTTGCCTGCGTGTGCGCGCGCCTGGCCGGCAGCGCGCGCTGCGCGGCCTGGTGTTCCGGCAGGCCGTCGCGCGCGCAGGCTCCTCTGCCTCGCGCGCGCCGGCCTGCTGGTCGCCAGCCGCGTGCCTGCGCTGCGCGCAGTGCGCGCGCGTGCAGACGCGCACTGGGCACGCCCGCCGGGCGCGCGCGCGCAGACGCCTCCGTCTGCGTGCGCGCGCGCCTGGTGCCGTCCGCGCGCGGGCTCTCCGCCCGACAGCCTGAGCGCGCCTACCGGCCGCGCGCGCGCAGACACCCTCGTTTGCTCGCGCGCGCGGCTGGAGGCACCCCCTTGCGCGCGCGCCCGCGCGCAGCCATCCTGGCTGCGCGCTGCCCCTGCGCGACCGTCTGGGCGGGCGCGCGCAGGCTACCCTTGCCTGCGCGCGTCTGCCCTGCCGGCAGCGCTCGGCTGCGCGCGGCTAGCCTTCCCGCTGGCCGGTTGTGGCGTTTCTCGTTTTCAGTTCAAATTTTCCCCGTTTCCCAAGAAAAAACAGAAAAATACCAACATTTAGAATTTCACACGAATTAAAAGCAATAAAACAACATGCTTTGATAATCAAGAAAATCAAGATTTAATTAAAACATGCTCAAAACACGTTTCATGCTTAAAACGCACATAAACCCTAGGCCTATACACCGAACCGGGCTCTGATACCACTGAAACGAATTGTGGATCGTCCCGGGAAAAGCGCGAATGCGGAAGCGCGATATAATTAAAAAAATAAATGCGGAATTTAAACATGCTTTTAAATTAAAACACGTTTCAAAGGGTGTGCCTTTGAAATTTCCCGGGTGTTCGGTGTATCTCATGAATAAATCACATATAACATATCATGGAGGCCATAGGGTTGAAAATAAAAGAGGACGAAAATCTAAAACGAGACCTACCCGTTGTCGTTTTCGTCTTCAACGGCTACACGCGTTGTTCCCGTTTTGCACCAAGATCTCGTTCTTGAGACCCTCCAAATCGTGACACACGATCCACCCACGTATCTTGCACGTCGTGCTAGCAACGAACAAGTGTATAATATTTGGAGTGGATGAATCAATCAACACGTTATGAATTAACGGTATTGATTCATCAAGTTCTAATGTTCCAAGAACAAGAGAACAAAGAAACAATTTCTTGGAGTGTGAGAGAGAGAGAGGGCGGACGAGATGGAGGGAGAGAGAGCCGAGTGTGTGTGTGTGTTGTGTGTGTGTTGGAGATTCATCATCCTTCAACTTGTAGGATGCTAGGGGTTTATATAGAAGAGGAGTTTAATCCTCTTTAAACTCCTCTTTTAAGAACTCTAATTTGACTAGGATTTTGACCTAGTCAAAGTCCTAGTCAAAGTAGTGTTTTGACCTAGTCAAGACAATCCTAGCCATCCATCTCTCCCATTGATCTCAACCGTTGATTTAATTTAATTTAATGGAATATTTAAAACCTATTTAAATATTTCCAAGAGGCTAAAATAAATATAAATATTATTTAAGCCCATTAAATAAATCCCTTTGATAAATCTAATTTATCAATTTAATTCCTTATATCTAATAGAAGGAATTATTTCTCCAAGAAAAATAGAGGACCCGATTAAATCCAATTTAATCATTCCTTCACTCCAATATTTAATTCCTAATTAAATATCTAAATGTGTGTGGATAGTGTGTGACTCTTTAGGTTCACCTTTCAGCTAGACTTGGTGGGATTCCTAGAATCCTTCCGTTACCATGGGTGGCCATCTAGCAACGGTCCATGGCACTAGAGACTAGGTGAAATATTCAGGGATGAACATTTAGGCTCTAACAATACATTTGTCCATTCTGTCTTCGGTCTCATCACTTAGAATCTAGGGCACGGAAAATGCAGGTACCCATTTTGGACCTAAGTGTTGGTCTGTCCTTACTAAACGCCGCAAGGGAATCCTTCCCTTCTGTTCAGTCACTGTGGCCACAGTTTTAGGGACAAGACCTAGAGTATATATATGAGACTCAACTGCCAAAACCTATTGACAGGAGACAGATCCTTTCTTGGAAACTACTGTCACTTTGCACACCAGAACTGCACTAGACATGGCTTATGACTACCAAAGAGAATTCTGGCAATCTCTCACCATACCTAAGATACAGCCCTGATGTACAGGTAAACTCAGCAATTCCTCAAGTCAAAGGACTTGACCTGTACCGTGGGAACCGGGAATACACGTCATACCTTGCTGACCATACTCAAGGTCCTCCGTAAGACGGTTCCGCGAGTCACCTCAGTCAGCTGCGTCCTAGCATGCTAACCCACTAACACTGCTTAGACGACCCTCGTCACCCGTCGATGAAACACGACAGCAGGTGCTTAGTGCAAGTCTCAAATGGAATCCCGGTACCCATTTTCGGGATTCCTTGACTTGGAGATTTCCGGACTGATTCGGGAAGACTGATTCCATGGACCTACCTCCAAGCGTAGTCCCAGTCCCCGAAATTGATTCTCAGTCCGTGGGCTTTGTTTGCGTAGTGAACAGATATGGAAAACAAATATAAGTGAACACAAACAAAGTGATGCCAAATGAAATTCACTTCTTTATTCATTAATGATTTATCAAACACCTATAATTGTCTAGACATAGGTTACATATACCCGCCAAAATTGGCTTACATGGTCACCTATTCTAACATGATAGTCGTGCCACGACTCGTGAGACCATGCTATCGACCTAAAAGATCTTCCTCACTTTTGCCATGGATGGAAGGCTTGGACATACTCCCAGAGTCCTAGTCCATTTATTAAGGGTCTATCTTTAAGTTGGTTCAACCAAGTGAGAGTTTTGATAGAACGAGACCTCATCACATATTAAGTGTTTTGTATGCGTTATAGTAGAAATATTCTAAGCATAAATGCAACCATACATAAAGCATATAGAATAATCGTAAGCATATAAAACGCATCGCATGCAAAATAAAGCCTAGCACGCCCCTGTAGGATGATCACAAGCCCAAACCTATGCGACCCACTGAGCGCGCAGTGGATCTATGGTCAATCTAAGGGTAGGCCCTATGCTATTACAAGATTTAATAACCCATTACATGCAATGGGCCTTGTAAGTCCTCTTTATCTTCTTGGGCTCTCCATCTTGGGTCTAAACCGGGCTCCTTCTCCATGGATCCTCCGTGGCCATCTGATGGTTACCTCCATGGGCCTCCAACACCTTGGGCTTGTCTTCTCTTGCAGCTTTTATTTACAAAATAAAACCTCACCACTATTCTACTCTCATTACATCATAAAATAAGAAACCCCAATTAAACATTTGGGGGGAGTACATTAGGAGAGAGAGAGCAAGCCTTATTATTCCAAGGCAACTAGAAGAGAGACAGAGAGAGAGAGAGAGAGAGAGAGAGAGAGAGAGAGGAAAATAAAGAGGCACACAGGCCACAACCCAACAAATAAATATAAATAAACCATACATGCGGTCTAGGGGCTTTGTGATAATCCTTCGTCAATCCAATTAACACAAATAGCATAAAAATATATCCCACGTAAAACATGCTATTGAAATATCCATGATATCCCATACCATAAAATAAATGCTGAAATTACATGCAAAATATTCACACCAAACATTGGATAATGGTGCAACCTATGCACAACGATTTTTGTTGGAAAATCCTTTTCCATAATTAACAAAGTAATATTAATTCTAGGAAATATAAAAACTCAACCAAAATTAAAATGCCCCAAGTTAATTAATTCAGAAAAATTCCCAAAATCATACAGAAAAATCAAATTTTCTGAAAACGCATGAACACAACGAAAAACCGAAAAGCGGTCCACAACCGCCGGCCAGGCGCGCAGCTTGCACAGGATGCACACCTGCGCGCGCACGGGCCCTCGCCCGCACGCGCACCTGCTGTCCAACATCATAAAACGCAGAAATTATAGCAAAATTTTACATTTAAATCTTGATCATTGGTGCAATAATTGCAAGAATTAAATCTTGTTAGGAAACCTATTCCTCATCAACAAAACAACATTTATTTTAAGAATTCCAAATCTCAAAAAATAAATATTCTAAGTCAACGGGTTCAGAATAATGCAGAAAATATCATAAAAATAATTCAGTAAAAAACATTATTGAAAAATGAGCCACAAACGGGAGAGAGACGGAAAAAGATACAGATAGCCGACCAGGCTCGCGCGCGCGCAGGCAGCACAGCGCGCGCGCCCAACGCAGACGGTCGCGCCTGCCGTGCGCGCGGCCAGGCGCGCGCGGCCAACGTGTTACTGCTGCCGGTTCGCTGTTTTTCACTCCTTTTCGACTTTTCATGCTATTTTTTTTAACGACAAGATAAATTCAACCCTAGAACATGTATAACACATTCAAGAAAACCAAGATTAAAAATCCCATGCAAAATTAAACGCCAATCAAGATCTACGTTAAACATGCTATAAACGTAAATTAAAGCACGTTTATCAAGCTTAAACGCACATAGCACATAGAATTCTAGGCCTATATACCGAACCGGGCTCTAATACCACTGAAACGTTATGTGGATCGGCCCGGGAGATGAACGCGTATAGTGGAAGCGTGAAAGATAGCATAATAAAATTGCAAAGCATAATTAAATGGAATTTAAATCATGCATAACATACATAGTCGAATCAAGGGGTGTGCCCTTGATTCTCCTGGGCGTTCGGTGTATCTCATGTTCAATAAAACACAACATGGAGGCCATAGAATTAAACTGAAAAAACGTAATTAAAGAACCTACTGGTTGTAGTTTTGTCTTCATTCGGCTACATGCATTGTTCCCGTTTTGCACCAAGATCTCAAAGAGGAGACACTCTAAATCATGACACTCGCTACACCGGAAAGCAAAGAATCGTTGTGCTAGCAAGAAATTATTTGGGGAGAAGAGACATCGATACACGCTATCAATTAACGCAATCGACGTCTCTTATGTTCTAACTTGAATAAATCAATAAGAACAAAGTATAAATCTTGGAGAGAAGAAGAGGGGGTGGACGAAATTCTTGAGAGAATTATGACATGAGAGTTATAGAGATTAGTAGGTGTGTGTGTGTGTGTGTTTGAGTATTTATGGAAGATGGAATTTCCTATTCCTACTCAAACTCTTCTAAAGAGACACACTTTGATTAGGATTTTGACCTAGTCAAATCCTAGTCAAACTAGGCTTTGATTAAGTCAAATTAATCATGGCCCTTCATCTCATCAATCCCTTGATCAAATCTTGTCCATCCATTTTGATGGGCTTTATGGAATGGGCTTTATTTAATTCTAAATTAAATAATCCCATGGACTTTTAATATACTAAGCCCATTAATTAATTAATGGAATGGACTTCATTTAATTTCCAATTAAATAGTCCCATGAACTTTATATTAAATCCTATTTAATATACCAAGCCCATTAATTAATTCACCCTTTTAATCTAATTAAAAGGGAAGCCCATGCTTTATTAAATCTATAAATCTAATTTATGAACTCAAGCCCAATTATTTCAAATAATCCATCGAGGCTTGAATCTTTAAGAAGTATAATTTAATTCCATTAAATTAAACCTTCTCTCGGAATTAATTCCAAATTAATTCCCTTTCATTTGGTGTAGCGGGTGTGACTCTTTAGGTTCACCTTTCATCTAGACTTGGACCTACTTTTTGTTATCTCATAACCAAAGTGGTCCGTTACCATGGGTGGCCATCTAGCAACGGTCCATGGCACTAGAGACTAGGTGAATATGTGGTGTGAATATTTAGGCTCCGAGTTACATGCAGGTACGGTTCTATCGTCGCTCGATACGTACGGGTACGGTCCTATCGTCGCTCGATACGTACGGGTACGGTCTAGGGCATGGAATTCGGCGTCGGTTCCCCTCCTTGACTAGGAAACTATGCATAATGCTCAAGATAGGTTTAACTCGACGTAGGAAATCCTTTCCCACTACATCAAGTGCTACGACCATAGACTTTGTGAGTCTAAACCATCTCCGAGCGCATAGGAGATATCATTGTCATATCCTTTGACAGGGGACAGATCCTATCTTGGAATACACCGTTCATACATACTCCGACTGCACTGGACGAGGCTTATGATGACCATGTGATATAACCGATCAAATTTCACCAGATCCAAGATACAACCTTAGTATGTAGGGGACTACCGTGATCCTCAAGTCCGAGGACTAATCCCGTACTATCGGAACCGGGAATACGAGTCATACCGACCAAGCCTGAGTGGCTTCCATATGACGATTCCCGCGAGTCACCTCAGTCGGCCGCTCCTCAGCAGGCCGACCCACTAACACTGTTTAGGCGATCCTCGTCACCCGTCGATGAAACAGGACAGCAGATGCTTAGTGCAAGTCTCAAGGGGATTCTCGATGCCCTGTCTCGAGATTCCTTTAACTTGGAGTATTTCAGACCGATTTGGCGAAACTAATTTCATGAACCTACCTCCAAGCGTAGTTCAAATTTCCCGAAATGTTATTTCAAGCTGTGGGCATTTGTTGTGACAAGCAGTAAGTACAACAAACTCATGCCTATGAATCCTTACTACCTTCATTAACATAATATTACTTGTTCACAGATTGATGAATGGTTCTCAGAACAACCAATACCCCTCTTGGATGATCACGAGCCCGAATCCTATGCGACCCACTGAGCTCGCAGTGGATCTATGGTCAATCTAGGGTTTGTCCTACACTATTACATTAATAGTAACCCAATCATCATTCTGATGGGCCTTAGTCTCTTTTCTCTTTCTTCCCTTCATGGAAACGCCTTGGAACCTCCGGTCTGGGCTCTCCATGTGGACCTGCCTTCTTCTCCACCAATTACATAAAATAAAACCTCACTTCTATTCTACTCTCATTACATATTAAAAAATAAAAACCCCAGCGAAAACCTGGAGGGAGTACATAAGGAGGGAGGTAGAATGCCTTATTATTCCAAGGCAACTAGAAAGGGAGAAGGAGAAAGCAGTAAAAGAGGCACACAGGCCCAACAGAAAATTAATCCATACATTCGGTCTAGGGCTCGTGATCATCCATTTCCATCCAACACACATAATCATATGGTCCAATCACATAAGATACATGCCAACAACATATGATTACCAATCATAATTATCTAAGATAAAAAAAATAAATAAATGCGTAACGTATGAAAATATGGTACAACCATTAGTAATAGTATTTTCTCGTTTTAGAAAAACCTTTCCTCATTATTTCTAGGTAAATTATCCCCGGGATTCTAAATCTAATATAATTTAACCTCCTAAAATAATGTCTTAGAAAATTAGGAAAAAATTGAACAAAAAATGAATTTTCAGAATTAATTAAAATTAAAACTGAAAAAGAGAATAAAATAAAAAGGGAGAAACCCTAACAGCCGGCCGCCGCCACCGGCAGCAGGCCCCTGCCTACGTGCGCGCAGGCCTGGTCGGCAGTAGGCTGCACGGCCGCGCGCGCCGGCAGGCTGTCGCGTGCGCAAGCTCCCTTGCCCGCGCGCGCCAGCATGCCGGCAGCTGGCCTGGAGGCGCCGCCCCGTGCGTGCTCCAGCAGGCTGCCACGCGCACAGGCTCCCTTGCCCGCGCGCGTCAGCATGCCGGCAGCTGGCCTGGAGGCGCCGCCCCGTGCGCGCACTCGGACTCGCGGCCCTGTCTGCGCGCAGGCGGCCGCGCGCAGGCTCCCCTGCTTGCACGCGTCTGCCTCGCCCGTGCGCACAGTTGCGCGCGGCCAGCCTCCAGCTGGCCGGCGTGCTGCGGCATTTCTCCGTTTTTGCTTGATTTTCACCCCCCGTTTCCCAAGAAAAATAGAAAATCCAACAGTACCAAAATTCATATTATTCATACATTTATATAATTTAACATGCCAATAAAGCCATAAAATCAAGTAGATCATGCCAAGCACATAGATCTATGCCCCTTACATCGAACCGGGCTCTGATACCACTTGAAGGACAAGCGGATCCGCCCGGGAGCGCGAGCAAAAGCGAGAAAACGAGAAAGGATGCATAAATTTAAATCTAATTTAAATAAACGAATCCCAAGGGGTGTACCCTTGGGTGCTCAACCGGGCGTTCGATGTAGGATGTGTAAATATTGGAAACGTATATTTAAACACATAGGGCGTAGATAAATATTAAATCAACCAAAACGTAATAAAACCGTTACCTTTGATTGTTTAACGTATGCTCCCGGCTACTTGCGTTGTTCCTTCTCCGGAATGCTCACGAAATCCTAACGTATGGATTCTCCAAAGATGATCCACACCACACCGGAAGAAACGCATGTTCTCCTTGCAAGAAGAAAACATGTTTATGAAGGAATCGGTTTAAAAGAAGAACACTATGAATTAGTGTTCTCCTAAACCTACTTTGTTCTTCCTCTTGATACAAAATCAAGTGAAGAACACAAGTGAAAAAAGGGGGAGAGAAAACTGAGACTTAGAGGGAGAGGAGAGCCGATTTTTCTTCTTCTTTTTCCTAGAAAAAGATGAATAATGAATCACTTATGCTTGGTGTTGTATATTCTCACATATATACATAATTAATATGATTATTGGAATGTGTCTAGGTTCATCCAAGGATGTCTAGATACATTCCAATTAATCACCATTAATTCTTCAATCAAGCCTACCAAAATTTATGGTATGATCAAATCATACCAAAAGGGAAGGGCTTGATTGGAGTTGATTTGTCTCTTTCCAAAAGAGATAAGTCAACATACCACCTAGCTTGGAACATGGCTGATTTTATTTTCTCCAAGGGAGCATTTCGGCCATGTCTACTAAAGGAAGAAGTCCAACTTCTTCCTATTCCAAAATAGAAATTATTTCTCCTCTCGAGTCTAATTTAACGGACCGAGTTTTATCGTAATCCAATTACGACGAATCCAACATTAAATCCAATTTAATGTCCATTTAAATTATTTCCATTGATCTTTAATCCAATTAAAAGATCCAACGTCTCAACGTCTCAACTTTTCATATTTAATCGAAAATCCAATTTACCGATTAAATGAAGGCCCGATACAATATCGGCTCGTCCATCTAATGGACTTTCCCTTAAGTAATCCAATTATTTATTTATCCTTCGAGATTAACTCCAAGTCAATCTCTTAACCTCCTCGGTGATTTGTGTGTGACCCTTTAGGTTCACCCTCAGCTAGACTTGAGCCCGTGTCCCACAAGGGCCCGTTACCATGGGTGGCCATCTAGCAACGGTCCATGGCACTAGAGACTAGATGAATTGGCGTAAACATTTAAGCGCTGATTCCGTACGCGTACGATCCTTCCGTCTACCGTCTCCCGGCTTTAGTCTAGGGTATAAAATTGGGCGTCGGTTCCCATCCTTGACTAGGCATCTATGCTTAATACTCGAGACCACGTATGCTTCATTACGTCAACACAGGAAACCATTCTCTGTTCGACCAACCACTGTGGCCACAGCTTCAAACAGCATGAACATGTCTCCGAGTGCATAGGAGATACCTCTGTCACATACTGAGAGCGGACGGATCCTCTTCTTGAAATCCATCGTCCTCGCTACACATTCCGACTGCACTGGACAAGGCTTATGATAATCATCTTACAGAATGATCACCTCTTGCTAGATCCAAGATACAGTCGTCCTGTGCACGTGATTGCCATGATCCCTCAAGTCTGAGGATTACTCCCGTACTATCGGAACCGGGGAAAACCAATCATACCGACCAAGCCTCCAAGGCTTCCATATGATGATCCCCGCGAGTCAATCCAGTCGGCTCGATCCCAGTAGACCAACCCATCAAGATCGTGTAGACGTCCCATGCCTGTCGCCGAAAAAATATGGCACTCATCCAATAAACACGCCTCTTGACGCAAGTCTCAATAGGACTCTCGATGCCCTGTCTCGAGGTCCTCGACTTGGAACGTTTCAGACCCAAGTCTTAATTAGTTGGTTTCATGACCACCATCCAATGCGTGGCCCAACTGCACGGGTTGTTATCCATGGTCTGTGGGCTTTATTGCGATATAAGTTAAACACCGTTTTAACAAATGTGAAATGAGCGCAACAAAGTAAGCACCAGAAGTGACGAATACTCATTTTATTCATCACATAATAATATTATATTTACATCGAGTTGTATAATAGGTTACAAATTGCCAAACCTATTGGCTTTCTGGTCACCTATTCTAACACCTATTCTAACACAACATTCGTTAAGATCATTCCCAATGAGCAAGATATCGTCCACATAAAGCACAAGGTATGCAACCAAGCTCCCACTGACCTTCTTGTATAAACAAAGGTCTAGAGTCGTTCTTGCTGAAATCATAACCCCGTATGACTTCATCAAAACATATGTTCCATCTTCGTGAAGCTTATTTGAGGCCATAGATGGACCTTTGGAGACAGGAGACCTTTTGCTCTTCTCCAACAGATGTGAAACACTCTGGTTGATCCTTATAGATATCTTCCACAACGAAACTGTAACGAAGGCCATTTTCACGTCCATCTTCCATATATGATAGTCATGCCATGTTATTGGGGCAAGCAGTACCCGAATAGACTTGGCCATGGATATGGGGAAGTAGGTTTCCTCAAAGTTAACTAGGGGTCATTGAGTGTAACCTTTCACTACAAGCCTGGCCATGAAGGTTGTTTGTAGACCCATTTATACCCAACGGGTTTAAGACCCTTAGGTGGGTCTACGAGGGTCCAAACCTGTATGAACCCATCGAGTCCATTTCGAAATTCATAGACTCAAGCCACTTACCCGAATTGATGCCTGGCATCATTTTCTATACGTCTTTGGATCATTATCTAACTGACTGGTCAAGCCGAGTAACCCATACCTATCAGGTGATTTGACTCTTTGACGGACCAACAGAGGACTAGAACATCATCATTACCATAGGCGCAAATGATGTCGTTATATACTACCGAGGTACCTCACTTGATTCCTCAAAGAGTACCTCATCCCATCGGGTGTTCTCTAGAAAAATAATTTCTAGGAACACTGCGTTTCTCGAGACAAAAACTTTTGCTTGGAAGAATCATAAAAATAATATCCTGTAGTTTCTTTCGGATAACTAACAAACCTGCATAGACTAGACCAGGAGTCTAGTTTGTCTCATACTAACCTTTTGATGTATGCCAGACCACCCCACACTCTCAAGTACTTGTAGGAGGCAGGCTTGCATGCCATATCTCATATGGCGTTTGGTATACCATCTTAAATGGCGCCATGATAAGCAACTTGGCCGCCGGCTTAAGAGCATATACCCAGAAGGATAAAGGCAGTTCCGTAAAACTCATCATGGACATAACCATATCCAACAAGGTCTGGTTCCTTATTTCAAACACACCATTCAACTGCAGTGTTCTAGGAGGAGTCCATTTAGAGATAATCTCATTCTTTTTAAGTAATCCAAGAATTCACCACTTAAATACCGCCGCATCGGTCTGGCCGGAGGCTTTAATTGTCTGACCAGCTTGGTTCTCAACTTCAAGTCTGAACTCTTTAGACTGTCTAAAGCCTTCAGACTTGTACCTGATAAGATAAACATAATAACGATACCGTGAGTGATCATTGGTAAAGGTTATGAAGTACGAGTACCCACCTCTAGCCAGTGTATTTAGTGGTCCACAGACGTCTGTATGGATCAAATCCAAAAGACCACTGACAAGCATACTTTGTCCAACAAAGGACTTCTTGGTCATTTTTCCTTTTAGAAAGGACTTGTAGGTTGATAGGTGTTAGAATAGGTGACCAGAAAGCCAATAGGTTTGACGATTTGTAACTTATTATACAACTCGATGTAAATGTAATATTATTATGTGATGAATAAAATGAGTATTCGTCACTTCTGGTGCTTACTTTGTTGCGCTCATTTTACACTTGTTAAAATGGTGTTTAACTTATATCGCAACAAAGCCCACATACCATGGATAACAACTCGTGCAGTTGGGCCACACATTGGATGGTGGTCATGAAACCAACTGATTAAGAGTTGGGTCTGAAACGTTCCAAGTCGAGGACCTCGAGATAGGGCATCGAGAGTCCTATTGAGACTTGCGTCAAGAGTCGTGTTAATTGGATGAGTGCCGTGTTTCATCGGCGACAGGCGTGGGATGCCTACACGATCTTGATGGGTTGGTCGACTGGGGTCGAGCCGACTGGACTGACTCGCGGGGATCATCATATGGAAGCCTTGGAGGCTTGGTCGGTATGATTAGTTTTCCCCGATTTCGATA
The DNA here is from genome assembly GCA_034509735.1 of Sesamum alatum. Classification (NCBI taxonomy): domain Eukaryota; kingdom Viridiplantae; phylum Streptophyta; class Magnoliopsida; order Lamiales; family Pedaliaceae; genus Sesamum; species Sesamum alatum. The sequence continues at coordinate 30,110,207 of JACGWO010000001.1, read as the reverse complement.
GTACGGGAGTAATCCTCAGACTTGAGGGATCATGGCAGTCACGTGCACATGATGGTTGTATCTTGGATCTAGCGAGAGGTGATAATTCTGTAAGATGATACCATAAGCCTTGTCCAGTGCAGTCGGAATGTGTAGCAAGGACGGTGGATCCAAGAAGAGGATCCGTCCCCTGTCAGTATGTGATAGAGGTATCTCCTATGTGAAAGATTGTGGATAGTCCCGGAAAATAGCGCGAATGTGGAAGCGCGGTATAAAATTAAATAACAAAAATTTAAACATGCTTTTACGATAAACAAAGAACACGTTCAATGGGTGTTCCCTTGAAGTTCCCGGGTGTTTGGTGTATCTCATGAATTAAAAGCATACAAGAATCATGGAGGCCATAGGATTAAAAATAAAAGAGGGACGAAAAAATAAATTGGAACCTACCAATTGTCGTTTTCGTCTTCTAACCGGTACTCGCGTTGTTCCCCGATTTGCACCAAATCTCATATATGAGACTCTCCAAATTGTGACACACAATCTACCCACGTATCTTGCACGTCGTGCTAGCGAACGAACAAGTGTTTTGGAGAGGATGGATCAATCACACGTTATTGGGTTAACGGGATTAATCCTCCTATGTTCGATTGTTCAAAGAACAAAAGAACAAGAAAAATATTCTGGGGAGAGAGAGAGAGAGAGGGGCGGACGAGAGGAGAGGGAGAGAAGAGTGTGTCTGTGTGTGTTTCAAGATTCATCATCCTTCCAAAGGTGAAAGGCTAGGAGTATTTATAGAGGAAGAGTTTAATCCTCTTCAAACTCCAACTCTAGAAGACTAATTTGACTAGGATTTTGACCTAGTCAAAGTCCTAGTCAAAGTAGTAATTTGACCTAGTCAAATTAATCCTAGCCATCCATCTCTCCTTTTAATCTCAACCATTAATTTAATTTAATGGAATATTTAAAACCTATTTAAATATTCCAAAAGGCAATAAATAAATATAATAAATATAAAATATTTATACTAGGCCCATTAAATTAATTTTCTAATAAATCTAATTTATTAGATTAATCCCTTTTATCTAATAAAAGGAATTAACTCTTTCCAAGAAAATTAAGGACCCGATTAAATCTAATTCAATCATTCCATTTCTCCAAATATTTAATTCTAAATTAAATACTTAATGTGTGTGGATTGTGTGTGACTCTTTAGGTTCACCTTTCAGCTAGACTTGGTCGGATTCCTAGAATACGCCCGTTACTATGGGTGGCCATCTAGCAACGGTCCATGGCACTAGAGACTAGGTGAATATTCGGGGATGAACATTTAGGCTCTAACAGTACACTTGTCCTTCCGTCTACGGTCTCACCACTTAGGGTCTAGGGCACGGAGAATGCAGGTACCCATTTTGGACCTAAGTGTCGGTCTGTCCTTACGAAACGCCGCAAAGGAAACCTTCCCTTCTGTTCAGTTACTGTGGCCATAGATTTTAGGGATAAGACACAGAGCATATGTGAGACTCAACTGTCAATGCCTTTTGACAGGAGACAGATCCTTTCTTGGAAACTATTGTCACTCTGTACACCAGAGGTGCACTAGACATGGCTTATGACTACTCAAGTGCATCTTGGCAATCTCTCACCATATCTAAGATACAGCCCCGATATACAGGTAAACTCAGTAGTTCCTCAAGTCAAAGGACTTGACCCGTACTGTTGGAACCAGGAGCACACGTCATACCTAGCCGACCCTGCTCAAGGTCCTCAGTAAGACGGTTCCTGCGAGTCACCTCAGTCAGCTGCTCCCTAGCAGGCTAACCCACTAACAATGCTTAGACGACCTTCGTCACCCGTCGATGAAATACGACAACAGATGCTTAGTGCAAGTCTTAAGGGGAATCTCGGTACCCATTTTCGAGATTCCTTGACTTGGAGATTTCCGGACTGATTCAGAGGGACTGATTTCATGGACCTACCTCCAAGCGTAGTCCCAGTCCCCGAAATACGTTTTCAGTCCGTGGGCTTTGTTTCCGTAGTGAACAGATATGTATAAAGCAGATAAAGTGAACACAAACAAAGTAATGCCAAATGAATTTCACTTCTTTGTTCATTAATAATATATCAAATCCTTGAAATTGTCTAGACATAGGTTACATTTCGCCTGCCAAGATTGGCTACATGGTCACCTATTCTAACACTATGCACTCGGAGACACGTTCATGCTGTTTGAAGCTGTGGCCACAGTGGTTGTTCGAACAAGGAACGGTTTCCTGTGTCGACGCAATAAAGCATACGTGGTCTCGAGTATTAAGCATAGATGCCTAGTCAAGGATGGGAACTGACGCCCAATTCCATACCCTAGACTAAGGTCGGGAGACGGTAGAGGGAAGGATCGTACCCGTACAGAATCGGTGCCTAAATGTTCATGCCAATTCACCTAGTCTCTAGTGCCATGGACCGTTGCTAGACGGCCACCCATGGTAACGGGCCCTTGTGGGACACGGGCCTAAGTCTAGCTGAGCGTGAACCTAAAGGGTCACACACAAATCACCGAGGAGGTTAAGAGATTGACTTGGAGTTAATCTCGAAGGATCAATAAGTAATTGGATTACTTAAGGGAAAGTCCATTGGATGGACGGGCCGATATTGTATCGGGCCTTCGTTCAATCGGTAAATTGGATTTTCGATTAAATGTGGAAAGTTGAGACATTGAGACGTTGGATCTTTTAATTGGATTAAAAGATCAATGGAAATAATTTAAATGAACATTAAATTGGATTTAATATTGGGTTCGTCGCAATTGGATTACGATAAAACCCGGTCCGTTAAATTTTACCCGAGAGGAGAAATAATTCCTATTTTGGAATAGGAAGAAGTTGGACTTTTTCCCTTAATTAAACATGGCCGAGATGCTCCCTTGGAGGAAGCAAAATCGGCCATGTTTCAGGCTAGGTGGTATGTTGACTTATATCTTTTGGAAAGAGACAAATCAACTCCAATCAAGCTCTTTCCTTTTGGTATGATTTGATTATACCATAAATTTTGGTAGGCTTGATTGAAGAATTGATGGTAATTGACTAGAATGAATCTAGAAATCCTTGGATGAACCTAGACACATTCCAATAGTCACATTAATTATGTATATATATTAGAATATACAACACCAAGCATAAGTGATTCATTATTCATCTTTTTCTAGGAAGAAAAAGGAATTTTGGATCTCCTCTCCCTCTCTAACTCTCGGTTTTCTCCTCCCCCCCTTCACTTGTGTTCTTCACTTGATTTTTAATCAAGAGGAAGAACAAAGTAGGTTTAAGAGAAAACTAATTCATAGTGTTCTTCTCTTAAACCGATTCATTCAAAAACCCGTTCTTTTCTAGCAAGGAGAATGTGCATTTCTTCCGGTGTGGTGTGGATCCCCTTTGGAGAATCCACACGTTTGGATTTCGTGACCATTCCGTAGAAGGAACAATACAAGTAGCCGGGAGTACATTAAACAATCAAAGGTAACGATTTTATTATGCTTTGGTTGATTTAAAATTTATCTATGCCCTATGTGTTTAATGTATGTTTATAATATTTACACATCCTACATCGAACGCCCGGTTGAGCACCCAAGGGTACACCCCTTGGGATTCGTTTATATAAATTAGATTTAAATTTATGCACCCTTTCTCGCTTTCTCGCGTCCGCTCGCGCTCCCGGCGGATCCGCTTGTCCTTCAATAGGTTGTCGAATTCGTCTATTTTTAGACTTTTCACACCAACCTCCTAATCCTATCTTGAGTGATGTTGCGTAACCTTGCATGCCAAATCTGTGCGTTATCTTGATTATTCAATTATCATTTATGTTGAGTTTCCATAATCAAATTAGACTATTGGAGAATGTAAAGATTGTTAGAGAGTGTACCGAGCAGATGAAAAGCACCATCTTCCATCAAATAAAAATAATTTTTATTGATTGAGAATACAAAGCCATTATAGTCTAAAATAGGATTTGAAATAATATTCTTGATTTTGTTCCTCACATAATAACAATATTTTAAAATCATAACATGATCACTAACGCTACGTTGATAGATCCTACAGCTTCTGCAACAATGACCTTGCCATCACCAAGTCTTAGGATCATCTCGTCCTTACTTAGTCTTATGCTTCTTTCCAGCACCTGGACGTTATTGCAAATGTGAGCTCCACAGCTGGTATCGAATACCCAAGATGCAGAGTTAGTTATCATATTGACTTCAATAACAAACATGCGTTTCTTGGAGAGGAGTGGTGAGCACTCCTTCTTCCCATGCCCCTTTCCTTGACAACTCATGCAAACATTGTTTGCCCTCATTGTATTGAGACTTGCACATCGTATCATATTCATCAGATGATTCTGTGTTTCATCAACGACAAACGTGGGATGTCTACATGATCTTATTGGGTTGGTCGACTGGGGTCGAGCCGACTGAGCTGACTCGCAAGGATCGTCATATGGAAGCCTTGGTGGCTTGGTCGGTATAACTATAGCGATACTAGCTTCCAGTATCATATGAATAATATCTAGTTTCAGTATGAACGAATATTCAGGCTTAATTCTAAGGTGGTGGCTTGGAATGGTTTCAAGTGGAATACCAAATAGACCATGAAAGTTGAATGTATGACAACTTTGGAAATTGCACTGAAAAGTGGTTTGGATGAAAAACAGCATCCAATGGTTGGCTATGGTGCCTAGCACTACCGGACCAGTAGTTACGTTGGAAGATAATAACATGATTGTAGCGGAAGCTAATGACCGAGATCTCATCACAAATCTAAAAAAATTCTTAGACGGTACCATATGCTTGGAGCAACGGTATGAAGAGGTGATGTGCGGTTGGACTATATCATCTTGGCAAAAATAAGGTAGACCCATTAGCCTGTGCCAAATATCATAGATTGTTCATGCTCAAATGAGTTCGAGCAACATGGTTGATTAGCTTAAGGTCAAGTGGGAGATTGTTAAAATAGGTGACCAGAAAGCCAATTGGATTGACGGTTTTGGGTACAAATTAACAATATTTATTAAAATAATATTGACTTGATGAATATAGTAAGTATTCATTCATGGTACTATGTGTTTGTTTAACTTACTGATTACATTAAACGGCATTTTAACATCACAACAGATGCCCATAGACCAATTGGATAACCCATGTAGTTGGGTTGCGCATTGGATGGCAACTATGAAACCAACTTATGAGGGTTGCTCTAAAATATTCCAAGTCGACGACCTCGAGACAGGGCATCGAGGGTCCTATAGATACGTGCACTAAGTATTGCATTCATCGGACGAGTGTCGTGTTTCATCTGTGACAGACGTTAGATGTCTATGCAATTTTAGTGGGTTTGTTCGGCCAGGGTTATCAAGATGACTGAACTGACTTGCGGGAATCGTCATATGGAAGCCTTGGAGGCTTGGTCGATATGACTGGTATTCTTGGCTCTGATAGTATGAGATTAGTCCTTGGACATGAGGAACCATGACAGTTACATGCATAAGATGGTTGTATCTTGGATCTGGAAAGAAATAGGATGCGTCCATTATATGCCTTATCCAGTGCAGTCAGAGTATGCAATGAGGACGGTGGGTTCCAAGATAGGATCTTCACCTGTCAATATGTGACAGTAGAGTCTGCTATGCGCTCTGAGATGGTTTAAGCCTTTTAAGTTTGTGGCCACAGCGATCGATCGATCGAGTTATTTAGCATAGATGTCTAGTCAGGGATGGGAACTGACAATTAATTTCATGCCCTTAGACTTAGACTGGGGGACAGCTGATGGAAGGACCGTACTCGTATGGAACACAGAAGCCTAAATGTTCATGCTAACATTCACCTAATCTCTAGTGTCATGGACCGTTGCTAGACGACAAACCCATGGTGACCAACGTTTTTCGATTAATGATTAATTGGAAACCGTTAATTGAATTGGACTTAATTGACAAAATTGTGTTGGGCACAAATCTAAGTCTAGCTGGGGGTGAACCTAAAGAGTCACACAAATCACTATAGAATTGGTATAATTTATTATAAATTAATTCTAGAAGAAATGAATTAATTTAATTGGAATAAATTAATTTAAGGAAAAAATAAATGATTGGATCATTTATTGAGAAATCCATTTAATGGATGGTCCAAGAATTAATTCATTGGATTAGTTAATTCTTAAGCTTAGAACCATTATATTAATTGTATTGGTTTATCGGGTATTGATTAATTAATTGCTTAGATCAATTAATTAGAGTTTGGACTTCTGTTTATTTAATTAGATTAAATAAACTTGTAAGCTTTGTTAGATTAGGTAACCAGAAAGCCAATAGGTTTGGCATTTTATAAACTATTTGACAACTTGATGTAATGTAATATTATTTATTGAATAAAATGAGTATTCATTACCATTGGTACTATCTTTGTTGTGCTCATTTTTCATATGTTAAAATTCCGTTTTACATATATCACAACAAAACCCACAGACCATGGTTAAAAATTCATGCAGTTGGGACACATTGGATGGTGGTTGTGAAACCAACTGATAAAGAGTTGGGTCTGAAACGTTCCAAGTGGAGGACCTCGAGATAGGACATCGAGAGTCCTATAGAGACTTGCACTAAGAGTCGTATTCATTAGATGAGTGTCATGTTTCATTAGCGACAGGCGTGGGACGCCTGTACGATCTTGGTGGGTTGGTTGACTGGGGTCGAACCGACTAAACTTACTCGCGGGGATCATTATATGAAAGCCTTGGAGGCTTGGTCGGTATGATTCGATTTTCCCGATTCCAATAGTATGGGAGTAGTCCTCAGACTTGAGGAACCATGGCTTTCACGTGCGCACGATGGTTGTATCTTGGATATGGCGAGAGGTGGTCATTCTGTAAGATGATCATTATAAGCCTCGTCAAGTGCAGTCAGAATGTGTATCCAGGACGGTGGATTCCAGGAAGAGGATCCTTCTCCTCCCTCTCAGTATGTGACAGAGGTATCTCCTATGCACTCGGAGATACGTACATGCTGTTTAAACCTGTGGCCACAGTGGTTGGTCAAACAGGAAATGGTTTCCTGTGTTGATGCAATGAGGCATACGTAATCTCGAGTATTAAGAATAGATGCCTAGTCAAGGATGTGAACCGACGCTCAATTCCATACCTTAGACTAAGGCTGGGAGACGGTAGACGGAAGGACCGTACCCATATGGAATCATGCCCTAAATGTTCACGCCAACATTCACCTAGTCTCTAGTGCTATGGACCGTTGCTAGACGGCCACCCATGGTAACGGGCTCCTCTTGGGTGAACCTAAAGGGTCACACACAAATCACCGAGGAGGTGTAGAAATTGACTTGGAGTCAATTTCAGAGGATAATGAGTAATTGGATTACTTAAGGGATTGTCCATTGGATGGACGGGCCGATATTGTATCGGGCCCTCATTTTAATCGGTGAATGGGATTTATCGGTTAATGTAGAGAATAAAAAATTGGATCTTTTAATTGGATTAAAAGATTAAATGGGAATTATTTAAGTGGGCATTGAATTAAATGGGATTTAATTTTGGGCTCGTTGTAATTGGATTACAATGAAGCCCGGTCCATTAAATTTTGGCCCATGAGGTGTATTAATTCCACTTTTCGAATGCGAAGAAGTGGGACTTCTTTCAAAACTAGTATGACCGAAAACTACCTCTTTTTGAAGAGTAAAAATCAGTCATACAAGGCCTTGACGAAGTTGACTTGTCCCTTTTGGTAAGGGGCAAATCAATTCCAATTAAGTCTCTCTCATTTGGTATGATTAAATCATACCTTATGAGATGGTAGGCTTGATTGATGAATTAGTGGGATTGATTGGGATGTATCTTGACATCCATGGAAGAACCTAGACATATTCCAATAATTATTAGTTTAGTATATATATGATTATATACAATCATCAATGCAAGAGAAAATACACCTCCATTTTCTCTCTAATTTTTTGCCCCTCTCTCCTCTCATACTATCCCTTTGTTCTTGATTTGATCTTGGATCATCTTAAAGAACAAAGCTAGTTCAAGAAAATACACTAATTCAACAGTGTTCTAGTTTCTTGAACCATGTCCTCTAGATCCATTTTTCTCTAGCAAGAGAAACGTGATATCTTCCGGTGTGGTTTGGACTCCTCTAGAGAGTTCAAACTTTTGAACTTAGTGGACATATCCGGAGAGGGACAATGCTTGTAGTCGTGCGAGGAAAATCAACTACAAAGGTAATCTTTGGTTTTACGTTGTTGTAGTTATTTTCTACATCTATGCTCTATGTGACATATACGTTTTTAGATCATCACATCCTACACCGAATGCTCTATTGAGCACCCAAGGGTACACCCTATGCGATTTGGTGATTATTGTTTTAATTTATGCGCTATTCTGATTCTCACGCTTCCGCTTGCTCTCTTAGCGGAGCCGCTTGTCCCTTCAAGTGGTATTAGAGCCTGGTTCGATGTAACGAGCATAGATTATGTGCTTGGCATGTACAACTTGCTTTTATGGCTTTATGAGCATGTATATATGTATGTATGTATAAATATATGAATGAATGTACTTGTTCACTTGTTTGAATTTGGTGGACTTCATATATGAAATTTTGTAGATTGGATCTTAAAATTGCATGTTTATTTTCAGTTTATTTTATACATAATTGTGCTGGAAAATGAGAAACGAAAAAAAAAATTCGGACAGCAGCGACAGCAGTTAGCTGTCACCCCTGCTGGCCGGCCACTTGCTGGCGGGCACGCGCGGGTTCACGCCTGCGCGCAGCCTGGCCGGCATGTCTGCCAGCGTGCATGCTGGCAAGGGCGGACGCGCACACTGCACCGCGCGCGGGCGTCCTGTGCCATGCGCGCAGGCCTGTGCAGGCGGCCGACCAGCAAGCACAACGGCTGGGCCGTTTTGTGCCAGTTTTTCGACGTTTTCCTCAAAATTGGATTTTAGGATAATTTTCTGCATATTTTCTAAAAATAGATTAATTATGGCATATTTGATTTTGAAATTATTGGTTTTTTCCTTAGATCAAATTTTCTTATTTAATTTGGATTTTGTACATGCATTGGATGTATTGTATTGATGTCTATTAAATTTGAGATTTAAAACTTGTGCATTATTTATATATTTGTACCTTGTGATGTTGGACATCACTTGGATATTTTGAATATCAATGTTGAGCATGATTGTTTGGTACAATTGTGCTATATGTGTTGATGGGATCGACATGGGATGATCACAAAAGCTCTAGACCTTATGTATGAAGGAATGGTGTTTGTTTATATTTCTGTCGGGTGGAGCCTGCGTACCTCTTGTTTTGGGACTTTCATCTCCCGTTTTAGGCTCATGATGTTAAGGCTTGTTTATTTTCATTCCGTGTATTACTTTCCAATGTAATGAGAGTTGTTAGCACTTTGGTGAGGTTTACTTTCTTATAATAACAAGCCGTTGCAGTTGGAGGCCCAAGGAGTTACATCAAGACGTAAAACAAAAAGAGCCACAAGGCCCATTGGAATGACAATGGATTAATCACTTATGTAATAGTGTAAGACTATCCTAGACAGACCATAGACTCACTGCGGGCTCAGTGGGTCGTATAGGTTGGGCTTGTGGTCATCTTAACTATGTTTTACTGCATGCGGCGTATTTATTTAAAGCTTTATAAATATTAGATATTTATGCATGCAAAAACACTTAATGTCATGAGGTCTTGGTCATTATCATTATCAAACTCTCATTTCGTTGGACCAAATAAAATATTAGGCGCAAAATGGACTTGGATCAAAATGGTATTTTGATCTTTCCAAGCCTTCTATACACAACAATGTGGTGAGGAAGCTACCACTACCCAAGTGTGGTCTCATGAGTCGTGACACACTTGGACTAGGGGGAAGTTGCACCATTGTTGTGAACAAAGAGATTGCACTCGTTGTTTCCTTATCTCACGAGTCGTGGGGGGCGACAGTTGAGGCATGATTTGGTTGATGGGTCGGGTCCAACACTGAGTAACATGGTTCGCTTGGAGTCTTCGGAACCATGTGAATAGGTGAGGCAAAATATCTTGGGAATCTCATTGGATGAGAATGATATTGGATATCTCCCATGAGGTTTTCTTCATGTGAATCGTAAAAGTGGGGCATGGAGATCACGCTTATGATTCTCGAGCCCACTAGGAAATAATTTTCTGGAACTCCACTTGAGAGTGGTGGACTTTCGTATAAATAGAGGGAGGGTTAAAGACTAAATGATCGTTTTTGCAACTTGAATAATGATATTACCATCTTTACATTTTTTTATATATGTAGATATGTCTAAGAATCGTTTAACCATGGTACTTGAGACCAATAAATTCAACAGAACGAACTATTCAAACTGGCTAAGAAACCTGAGGAATGTCCTCGATTTTGAAAACCAAGGCTATGTCTTGGACGATCCGCCGCCGAGTGACGGAGGAGTCCACGCCAGAAGAACATTAGACGTTCGAGAAATGACATGAAGACAACCGAAAAGTACGCAGTATCATATTGGCTTCGATGTCTAACGACATCCAGAAGCAATATGAGAGGCTGAACAACGTCTCTGCCGTAATACTCCGCATGAAAGAGGTTTAAGCGGTTCCGGACAGGGATATTAGATATGCCGCCACAAAAGCATTATTTGGCACCAAGCTAGCTGAAGGATCGTCTGTACAGAGTCATGGGGTCAAGATGCTATCCCTAGTGGAGAAGCTCAAGGACCTTAAAGCTACCTAACCATGACATGTACATTGACGTGATCCTTCAGTCGCTTCCTCTGTCCTATGACCCATTTGTTGTAAACTACAACATGAACGGACTTTAGAAGTCTATTCATGAGTTGATCAACATACTGGTCCAATACGAGGCAATGACCACAAGTTTTCACCGGCAGTATTGATAGGAGAGGCATCGACCTCCAAGGAGAATGGCAAGAGGGTCGGACGCTTGAAGAGGAAGAAGGGAAAAGGGAAAAAGGAAGACGGTTGCAGCCCCTGCTCGCGCTCCTAGCGCCCCTGTTGCCCCATTGGGAATGGGCAAAGGGAAAGGGAAGGCCCAGGGTTCTCAGCGGTCTAAGGCAAATGATGTATGCGTGCATCCCCAAGGAAAGGGGCACTGGAAGAGGGAGTGCTGACAACTCCTCTCCAATCCATGTATGTTTGTGGTTGAAGTAAACATGATAACTAATTTTGCTTCATGGGTATTGGATACCGGATGTGGTGCTCACATCTGCAATGATTTGCAGGCACTGCAAAGACGCAGAAGGCTAACCAAGGATGAAATGATCCTGAGGCTAGGCGATGGCAAAGTCGTTGTTGCGTAAGCTGTAGGATTAATGGAGTTAGCCATTAGTAATCATGTTAGGATAGTACTGAACAGCTGTTTCTATGTACCTAGCATGATAAAGAATATTGTATCCATGCCCATCCTGGACAAGTAGGGTTATTCTTTCACCATCAATAAAAGTGGCTTTTATATTATCAATGATGGTGTGTCTCATTTGCTTGGTACATTGGTATACGGTCTGTACATACTTCAACAGTCTAATTGGATTATAACTGCAGAATACAAACAAAAACATAATAATCAAGATATGGCACAGATATGCTACGCGAGGTTAGGTCATATCTCTAAGGATAGGATAAGAAGGATAGTTGACTCAAAGAGTCTAGAAATAGACGATTTGGACAACCTACCAACCTGCGGATCCTGTCCAAAGGGAAAGATGACCAAGAAACACTTTGTTGGACAAAGCACGCTAGCCAATGATCTGTTGGAATTTTGATCCATACGGACGTCTGTGGTCCATTGTATACTCGTGTTAGAGGTGGGTACTCGTACTTCGTAACCTAATGAGGTACAAGTCTGAAGCCGTTGGAAGGTTTAAGGAATACAGACTTGAATTAGAGAACCAAACCGGTCGTAAGATCAAAGCCCTTCGGTCGGACCAAGGTGGAGAGTATTTAAGGGGCGAATTCACTGATTATCTAAAAGAGAATGGAATTCTCTTTCAGTGGACTCCTCCTGGAACACCACAGTTGAATGGTGTGTCTGAAAGGAGGAATCGGACCTTGTTGGACATGGTCCTATCCATGATGAGTTTTACCGAACTCCCCTTGTCCTTTTGGGGCTATGCTCTTTGAGGCGGCGGCCAAACTTTTGAACTTTGCGCCATCTAAGAAGATATCCCAAATGCCATATGAGATATGGCATGGCAAGCCTGCCTCCTAAAAATACTTGAAAGTGTGGGGGTGCCCCGCATATGTCAAGATATTAGTGGGAGATAAACTAGACTCCAGGTCTAGTTTATGCAAGTTCGTCGGATATCCAAAAGAAACTTCGGGGTATTATTTCTATGATCCCTCCGAGCAAAAGGTGTTTGTCTCGCGAAACACAGTATTCTTGGAAAAGGGTTTTCCATCGGATAGTCAATGTGATGAGGTACTCCTTGAGGAATCAAATGAGGTATCCCATGAGACAGCAGTAACATCCGAGCCAGTAGTTCCCACTGATAATGTTCCAATCCTTCGTAGGTCGGCTAGAATATTCCAAAAACCTGATGGGTACAGATTTCTGGGCCTGATCGGTCAGTAATGATCCAAAGACATACGGAGAAACGATGTCGAACATTGATTCGGATAAGTGGCTTAAAGCCATGAAATCCGAAATGGACTCGATGGGTGCAAATCAGGTTTCGACCCTAGTGGACCCACCCAAAGGAGTAAACCCTGTAGGGTATAAATGGGTCTACAAACATAAGCTTGGAGCTGACGGGGAGGATACAATCTTCAAAGCCAGGTTTGTAACGAAAGGTTACACTCAACGAGCCGAGGTCGATTGTGACAAAACCTACTCACCCGTAGCAATGGCTAAGTCCATTCGGATACTGCTTGCCATAGCAGTACGGTATGACTACGAAATATGGCAGATGGACGAGAAAACCGCCTTCCTCAACGGTTTCATAGAGGAAGAGATCTATATGGATCAACTGAGAGGTTTCACATCTGTTGGAGAAGAGCAGAAGGTATGTCGTCTCCAAAAGTCCATCTATAGACTCAAAACAAGCTTCCCGAAGCTGGAACATACGTTTTGATGAAGTCATACGGGGATATGATTTCATCAAGAATGAGTCCAATCCTTGTGTATACAAAAAGATCAGTGGGAGCTCTGTAGCATTCCTAGTGCTTTATGTGGATGATATCTTGCTCATGGGGAATGATGCTAAGATGTTGGGAACCACTAAAGCTTAGTTGTCAACACAATTTTCCATGAAGGATATGGGCAAGGCATCCTTCATCCGTGGCATCAAGATCTACAGGGATAGATCTAGAAGAATGTTAGGAATAGCCCAGTCCTCGTATATTGAGAAGGTCTTGAAGAGATTCAAGATGGAAAACTCAAAATGTGGATTCCTTCCTATGAGGCATGGAATTAAGTTGTCCAAGAGACAGTCTCCTAAGCCTGATGAGGAGCTTAAACGGATGTTGGACACCCCCTATGCTTCAGCAGTAGGCAGCATTCAGTACGTTGTCCAGTGCACTAGACCTGACGTGGCTTTCGCTTTGAGCGTGACAAGTGGATATCAGGCGTGTGGCAGAGAGGCACACTGGAGTGCCGTCAAGACTATCCTCAAGTACCTGAAAAGGACTAAGGACATGTTCTTGATCTATAGTGGTGGAGAATTGATACTAGAAGGCTATAGCGACGCTGAGTTCCAATCAAATATGCCAAGTCTCAGTCTGGTTTTGGGTTCAGACTAAATGGTGGCGTGGTTGCTTGGAAGAGTTCCAAGCAAGCTACCACAGCGGACTCCACCACAGAGTCTGAATACATAGCAGCTTTGGAAGCTGCTAAGGAGAGGATTGGATGAACAACTACATCCAAGAGTTGGGTGTTGCCTGGCATCACTGAGCTAGTGGTTATCTTCTGCAATAACAATGGGGCGATAGAGCAAGTAAAGGAACCGAGATCTCATCACTGATCCTAGCATATTCTTAGACGCTATCATCTGCTCAAAGAGATGGTTAGCAGAGGTGACGTTAGGATGGACCGAGCTAGCTCCGCAGAAAACATAGCAAATCAACTTACTAAGCCCGTATCACAAGTTGCCCATACTCAGCATCTGGATAAGATGGGTTTGAGCTCAATGGGTTATTGGCTTTAGATCAAGTGGGAGATTGTTAGAATAGGTGATCAGAAAGCCAATAGCTTTGGCACTTTGTAACCTATATGACGACTTGATGTAATGTAATATTATGTAATGAGTAAAATGAGTATTCATTACCATTGGTACTTTCTTTGTTGTGTTCATTTTCATATGTTAAAATTTCATTTTACATATATCACAACAAGGCTCCCCTGCCTTGCGCGCGCGCTGGCCTGCTGGCTGCCGGCCGTGCCGTGCGCAGTGCGCGCGCAGACGCACACTGGGCACGCCTGCCGGGCGCGCGCGCAGACTCCTTCGTCTGCGTGCGCGCGCGCCTGGCGGCGCCGCCCAGAGCCCGTCCGCGCGCGGACTCGCAGGCGCGCGGCCTTGCGCGCACGCGCGCGCATGAGCGCGCCTGCCGGGCGCACGCGCGCAGACACCCTTGTCTGCGTGCGCGCGCGCCTGGAGGCGCTGCCCTGCGCGCGCAGCCTTCCTGGCTGCGCGCTGCCCCCGCGCGGCCGGCTGGGCGGGCGCGCGCAGGCCTCCCTTGCCTGCGCGTGTCTGCCCTGCCGGCAGCGTGCGGCTGCTCGCGGCCAGCCCTCCCGGCTGGCCGGCTGCGTCGTTTCTCGTTTTCCGTTCAATTTTTCCACCCCGTTTCCCAAGAAAAACAGAAAATCACCAACATTCATAAATTCACACGAATTAAAAATTAAAATTGACATGCTTAAAATCAAGAACAATCAAGATTTAATAAAAAACATGTCAATTTCACGTTTCATGCTTATAACGCACATAAACCCTAGGCCTATACACCGAACCGGGCTCTGATACCACTGAAAGAAAAATCCGGTGGATCGTCCCGGGAATTGCGCGAATGTGGAAGCGCGGTAAAAATAAACGTATTAAAATAAAAGGCATGCTTTTAATTTTAAAGAACACGCTCAAGGGGTGTGCCCTTGAGGTTCCCGGGCGTTCGGTGTATCTCATGATCATAAAACAATTAAATAAATAATGGAGGCCATAGAGTTAAAAATAAAGAGGGACGAAATCTTAAACGAGACCTACCCGTTGTCGTTTTCGTCTTCAACTGCTACTCGCGTTGTTCCCCGTTTTGCACCAAGACCTCGTTCTTGAGATCCTCCAAATCGTGACACACGATCCACCCACGTATCTTGCACGTCGTGCTAGCAACGAACAAGTATTATTTTTGGAGTGGACGAATCAATAACTCGTTATCAATTAACGGTATTGGTTCGTCTAAGTTCTTGATGTTCCAAGAACAAAAAGAACTAGGAAAAATATTTTCTTGCTAGAGAAAGAGAGAGGGGGCGGACGAGAGGTAGGAGAGGGAGAGTGTGTGTTGTGTGTGTTTTTCAAGAATCATCATCGCTTAAATGTTGGAAGCTAGGGGTTTATATAGAGGAAGAGTTTAATCCTCTTTAAACTCAAACTCTAAGTAACCTAATTTGACTAGGATTTTGACCTAGTCAAAGTCCTAGTCAAACTAGTGTTTGACCTAGTCAAACGAATCCTAGCCTTCCATCTCCCCTTTCCATCTCGACCGTTGATTTTAATTTAATGGAATATTTAAATCCTATTAAATATTCCAAAAGGCTAAAAGAATAAATATAATATTATAAATAAATATTATTATTTATTCTAAGTCCATTAAATCAACCCTTTTAATAAATCCTATTTATTAATTTAATTCCTTTTATCAAATAGAAGGAATTAATTTCTCCAAGAAAAATATAGGACCCGATTAAGTCTAATTTAATCATTCCTTTACTCCAATATTTAATTCCAATTTAAATACTAAGTGTGTGTGGATAGTGTGTGACTCTTTAGGTTCACCATTCAGCTAGACTTGGTCGGATTCCTAGAACCCGTCCGTTACCATGGGTGGCCATCTAGCAACGGTCCATGGCACTAGAGACTAGGTGAAATATTCGGGGATGAACATTTAGGTTCTGACAGTACACTTGTCCTTCTGTCTTCGGTCTCATCAGTTAGGGTCTAAGGCACGGAAGATGCAGGTACCCATTTTGGACCTAAGTGTCGGTCTGTCCCCACTAAACGCCGCAAGGGAAACCTTTTCCCTTCTGTTCAGTCACTGTGGCCACAGATTTTAGGGACAAGACACAGAGCATATATGAGACTCAACTGTCAACACCTTTTGACAGGAGACAGATCCTTTCTTGGAAACTACTGTCTCTTTGTACACCCGAGCTGCACTAGACATGGCTTATGACTACTCAAGAGTATTTTGGCAATCTCTCACCATATCTAAGACACAGACCTGATGCACAGGTAAACTCAGCAGTTCCTCAAGTCAAAGGACTTGGCCTGTACCGTTGGAACCGGGAATACACGTCATACCTTGCTGACCATACTCAAGGTCCTCCGTAAGACGGTTCCCGCGAGTCACCTCAGTCAGCTGCTTCCTAGCATGCTGACCCACTAACACTGCGTAGACGACCTTCGTCACCCGTCGATGAAATACGACAGCAGATGCTTAGTGCAAGTCTCAAAGGGAATCCCGGTACCCATTTTCGGGATTCCTTGACTTGGAGATTTCCGGACTGATTCTGTAAGACTGATTTCATGGACCTACCTCCAAGCGTAGTCCCAGTCCCCGAAATTGTTTCTCTCAGTCCGTGGGCTTTGTTTGCGTAGTGAACAGAAATGTAAATGCAGATAAGTGAACGTAAACAAAGTATTGCCATATGAATTTTCACTTCTTTATTCATACATATTTTATCAAATACCAAAGAATTGTCTAGACATAGGTTACATATTCCTGCCAAAATTGGCTTACATGGTCACCTATTCTAACAATCTCCCACTTGACCTTTAAAGCCAATTGCCCATATGCTTAATCCCCATCTTCTCAAGATATTGCGTATGAGCGCTCTGCGACATAGGCTTTGTCAGCGGGTCTGCTGTGTTGTCTGCCGAGTTGACTCGGTCCATTCGGACGTCACCTCTTCCTACCATTTCTCTAAGAAGATGGTAGCGTCTAAGAATATGTTTGGAACGGTGATGAGATCTCGGTTCCTTTGCTTGCGCTATAGCGCCGTTGTTATCACAGAAGATGACAACGGGCTCGGCGATGCTAGGCACCACACCCAACTCTTGGATGTAGTTTCTCATCCAAACCGCTTCCTTAGCAGCTTCTGAAGCTGCTATGTATTCAGCCTCTGTGGTGGAGTCAGCAACGGTTGCTTGCTTGGAACTTTTCGAAGCTACTACTCCTCCATTGAGTTTGAACACGTACCCCGATTGAGACTTGGCATCATCGTCATCAGACTGGAAGCTAGCATCGCTAAAGCCTTCTGGAATTAGTTCTCCATTGCCATAGACTAGGAACATTTCCTTAGTCCTTCTCAGGTACTTAAGGATGCCCTTAACAGCATTCCAATGTGCCTCTCCTGCGCAGGACTGATATCTGCTTGTTACGCTCAAAGCGTATGCAATGTCAGGCCTAGTGCAGTGGACCGCATATTGTATGCTACCTACGGCGGAGGCATAGGGGATGACCTTCATCCTTTCAAGTTCCTCATCAGTCTGTGGGGACTGTTTCTTGGATAACTTGATCCTATGCCTCATTGGAAGGAATCCTCGTTTGGAGTTGTCCATTCGATATCTCTTTAGGACTTTCTCCATATACGAGTTTTGGGTGAGTCCTAACATCCTTTTAGATCTGTCCCTGACAATCTGGATGCCTAGGATGTAGGAGGCTTCACCCATGTCCTTCATGGAAAACTGGGTTGACAACCATGCTTTTGTGTTTCCTAACATTCTGACGTCATTACCAATGAGCATAATGTCATCCACATAAAGCACTAGGAAACTATTGAGCTCCCACTGACCTTCTTGTATACACAAGGGTCGGATTCGTTTTTGATGAAGTCATATCACCGTATTACTTCATCAAATCGAATGTTCCAACTTCGGGAGGCTTGTTTGAGGCCATAGATGGACTTCTGGAGGCGACAGACTTTCTGTTCTTCTCCAGTGACCGTGAAACCCTGCGGCTGATCCATATAGATCTCTTCTTCAACGAAACCGTTGAGGAAGGCCGTTTTCACGTCCATCTGCCATATCTCATAGTCATACCATGCTGCTATGGCGAGCAGAATCCGAATGGACTTAGCCATGGCTACAGGCGAGTAGGTATCCTCAAAATCGACCCCGGGTCGTTGAGTGTATCCCTTAGCTACAAGCCTAGCCTTAAAGGTTGTGACTTCTCCATCAACGCCAAGTTTGCGCTTGTAGACCCACTTACAGCCCACTGGCTTAACACCTTTCGGTAGATCTACGAGACTCCAAACTTGGTTTTCGCTCATGGAGTCCATTTCGGCTTTCATGGCCTCAAGCCATTTCCCGGAGTCGATGTCAGACATCGCTTCTCCATAAGTCTTAGGATCGTTATCCAAAAGATCGGTCGCACCTAGAAAGCCATATCTCATTGGAGGTCTGGACTCTCTAGTGGACCTACGGAGAACGGGAACGTCAGTGGTGACTGTGGGCGCTGACTGTATCGGAGCCGGTGGTTCAGGAATCGTGGCTGGCTGTTCCTGAGGCTGTCCTTCATGCCTAGCATGTTGGACTTCTCGAGGTTGGTCAGCCCTTCGGCTGTCTATCCTGAATCCTCTAAGTGAGGGTTCCGCGGCTTCTTCTGATGGCTGGGTTCCATCACTTGATTCCTCAAGGATCAGCTCATCAGGTTGGATATCCTCCGGGAAGCCTTGCTCCAAGAATACTGCATTTCTTGAAACAAACACCTTTTTGTTCCAAGGGGTCATAAAAGTAATAACCCGCAGTTTCTTTAGGGTATCCAACGAACCTGCATAAGCTAGACCTAGATTCTAACTTATCTCCCACTAACCTCTTGACGTATGCGGGGCTACCCCACACTTTCAAGTAGTTGTAGGATGCAGGCTTGCCGTGCCATATCTCATATGGCGTTTGGGTCAATGTGCTAGTAGGCGCCAAATTCAATAATTTGGCCGCCGTTTCTAGTGCATAGCCCCAAAACGATAAGGGCAATTTGGTAAAACTCATCATGGACCGAACCATGTCCAACAGGGTTCGATTCCTCCTTTCAGAGACACCATTTAACTGCGGTGTTCCTGGAGGTGTCCATTCTGATATTATACCATGTTCTTTTAGATAGTCTAGGAACTTCGTACTAAGGTATTCACCGCCTCGGTCCGACCGAAGGATTTTAATTTTGCAGTTGGTTTGGTTCTCCACTTCAAGTCTGAATTCTTTAAACCTCTCAAGAGCTTCAGACTTGTACCTCATCAGGTAAACATAACCATACCGTGAATGATCATCGGTGAAGGTTATGAAGTAGGAGAACCCACCTCGGGCCTGCGTCCTTAGTGGTCCACATACGTCTGTATGGACCAAGTCCAACAGACCTGTGGCAAGCCTGCTTTGTCCTACAAAGGGCCTCTTGGTCATTTTCCCTCTTAGACAGGACTCACAAGTTGGTAGATCGTTCAAGTCCCCAACCTCTAGGTTCTTTGAGTCTACCAACCTTTTCATCCTATCTTGGGATATGTGACCTAACCTAGCGTGCCACAGACGTGCGTTCCCGTTATTATCTAATTTTCGTTTGTGTTGTGCATTGAGGACGAAATTCGTTTGTTGCAAGATATAGAGTCCGTTATGTAATGTACCAAGTAGATGAGCAATTCCACACCTCATCAAATAAAAGCAATTTTTATTGATTCTAAACTCATAACCACTATTGTCCAACAATGGAATGGAAATGATGTTTTTAATCATACTGGGTACAAAATAAACTTGTTCTAAATCTATGCTAATATTTTTCACTAATCACTAGAGTGGCGGATCCTACTGCTTCTGCCGAGATGGCCTTGCCATTCCCAAGCTTCAGGATCATGTCCCCGCTACCCAGTTTTCTGCTTCTTTTCAACACCTGCAAGTCATTGCAAATGTGAGCTCCACAGCCGGTATCTAATACCCAAGAGGCAGAACTAGTGACCATATTAACCTCAATCACATATATACCTTGGTTCGAGAAGAGTTTGGGGCACTCTCTCTTCCAATGCCCTTTCTCACGGCAGTTGATACATATGTCATATATGCCTTTGACTGTTGCTTGGAGACAACCTTTCCCTTTCCTTTGCCTTTCCCCTCTTTGGCAATCGGAACACTCTTAGTGTTCGTAGCTGCTTTGACGGCCTTTCCCTTCCCTTTCTTCTTTTTCCAATGTCCGGCACCCTTGCCTTTCGTATTAGAAGTTGAAGCACCTCCAAACCATACCGAAGGCGTGGACTTCTTAGTCGTTGCCTCGTATTGCACCAACATATTGATCAACTCATGAATGCCTTTCTCAAGTGCGTTCATGTTGTAGTTGACGATAAATTGGTCAAAGGAGGGTGGGAGTGACTGAAGGATCACATCTATGTACGTTTCATTATCGAGCCCTGCCTTTAGGTCCTCGAGCTTTTCCACCAGGGTAAGCATTTTAACCCCGTGCTCTTGTACAGAGGATCCTTCTGTCATTTTAGTTCCAAAGAACGCCTTGGTCGCGACATACCTAGTATGCCGGTCCGGGACTGCATAGCAATCCTTTAGGCGAGCCATAATGGAAGGGACATCGTCTAGCCTTTCATACTGCTTCTGAATCTCATTGGTCATCGAAGCAAGTATGATGCTACGGACCTTCCGGTTATCCTTATGCCAAGTCTCGAACGTCTCACGTTCTTCTGGCGTGGATCCTTCCGGTAAGGTCCTAGGGAGAGGCTCGTCCATGACGTAGCCTTGGTTCTCGTAATCTAGGACTATCCTGAGATTTCGCAACCAGTCGTTGTAGTTTGTTCCATTGAATTTGTTTGTCTCAAGAATGGTGGAAAGTGGGTTCTTAGACATTTTAAAATCTACATTTTAGAAAACAGCGCGCGATCAGCAGAAAATAAAAGACGGTGGTTTGATAAAATAATTAAATGCATGGACTTTAGTCATTTAATCCTCCCACTAATTATACGAAAACACGGTACTCTCAAACGTGATTTTCGGGAAATCCTTTCCAAGTGGGCTTGGGATCCACAACGATTTTTCCCATACCCCGCTTTTACGATTCGCATGGAAAAGATCCTGTGGGAGGTATTCCATACCATTCTCGTTCCACGAGATTCCCAAGATTATTGCCTCACCCTTTCACATGATCCCGAGGACTCCAAGCGAATCATGTTAATTGGGCGTTAGACCCAACCCAATCGACCGAGCCACGGACCCACTGGTACCCCCACGACTCGTGAGACAGGTAGCAGCAGCCCGCTTTTCGTTCATGACATAATGCAGCTTCCTTTAAGTACAATAACGTGCCACGACTCGTGAGACCACGCTATTGACCTAAAGCAGCTTCCTCACTATGCCATGGATTGGAAGGCATGGACAAACTCCTAGAGTTCATGTCCACTTTGTCTAGGGTCTAATATTTTGACATTGGTCCAACCAATGTGAGAGTAAGTAATGACCGAGATCTCAAATAAATATCTACACATACATCCATAATGCGTAAATAAACCATTCATAGCAGTTATACGATAAATAAATAATCCATTCATCCATCATCATAACCACATGCAAAATTAAAGCCTAGCACGCCCCTGTTGGATGATCACGAGCCCGAATCCTATGCGATCCACTGAGCCCGCAGTGGATCTATGGTCAATCTAGGGTTGGTCCTATACTATTACATTAATAGTAACCCAATCATCATGCTGATGGGCCTTGGTCTCTTTTTCTCTTTCTTCACTTCATGGAAAACACCAAGGGGCCTCCCGTCTGGGCTCTCCATGTGGTCCTTCCTTCTTCTCCACCAATTACAAAAAGGAAACCTCACTCCTAGTCTACTCTCATTACATATTAAAAAATAGAAACCCCAGCGAAAACCCGGGGGAGTACATAAGGAGGGAGGTAGAATGCCTTATTATTCCAAGGCAACTAGAAAGAGAGAAGGAGAAAGCAGTAAAAGAGGCACACAGGCCCAACAGAAAATAAACCATACATCTGGTCTTAGGGCTCGCGATCATCCATTTCCATCCAACACACATAATCACATGATCCAATCACATAATTACATAATACCACCAACATATGATTTCCAATCATAAATATCCAAAATAATTAATGAATATGTGCACAACGTGTGAAAAAAATAAAACACAAATATTGGTAATAATATTTTCTCGCTTTAGGGAAACCTTTCCTCATTATTTTAAGTAAAATAACCCCGGGATTCCGAATCCAATTTATTTTACTCCTAAAAATAATGTCTTTAGAAAAATAGGCATAATTGAACCAAAAACGATTTTTCAGAATTAATTCAAAATTAAAACTAAAAAAAATTAAAAAAATAAAAGAAAATTACTGCTAGGGTTTTGAAACCCTAGCAGCAGCAGCTGCCGCCGCCGCCGGCGGCTCGCCGGCACGCGCGCAGGGCAGCAGGCTCAGCCTGCCGCCCCTGCGCGCGCGCAGGCACTGTCTGGCCGGGCGCCCGCGCGCAGGCCCCTTGCCTGCGTGCGCGCGCGCCTGGCCGGCAGCGCGCTGCGCGGCCCGGCATGCCGGCAGGCCGCCGCGCGCGCAGGCTCCCCTGCCTTGCGCGCGCTGGCCTGCTGGCTGCCGGCCGTGCCAGAGCCCGTCCGCGCGCGGACTCGCAGGCGCGCGGCCTTGCGCGCGCGCGCACTCATGAGCGCGCCTGCCGGGCGCACGCGCGCAGACACCCTTGTCTGCGTGCGCGCGCGCCTGGAGGCGCTGCGCTGCGCGCGCAGCCTTCCTGGCTGCGCGCTGCCCCCGCGCGGCCGGCTGGGCGGGCGCGCGCAGGCCTCCCTTGCCTGCGCGCGTCTGCCCTGCCGGCAGCGTGCGGCTGCGCGCGGCAAGCCCTCCCGGCTGGCCGGCTGCGTCGTTTCTCGTTTTCCGTTCAATTTTTCCACCCCGTTTCCCAAGAAAAAACAGAAAATCACCAACATTCATAAATTCACACGAATCAAAAATTAAAATTGACATGCTTAAAATCAAGAACAATCAAGATTTAATAAAAAACATGCCAATTTCACGTTTCATGCTTATAACGCACATAAACCCTAGGCCTATACATCGAACCGGGCTCTGATACCACTGAAAGAAAATCCGGTGGATCGTCCCGGGAATTGCGCGAATGCGGAAGCGCGGTAAAAATAAATGTATTAAAATAAAAGGCATGCTTTTAATTTTAAAGAACACGCTCAAGGGGTGTGCCCTTGAGGTTCCCGGGCGTTCGGTGTATCTCATGATCATAAAACAATTAAATAAATCATGGAGGCCATAGAGTTAAAAATAAAGAGGGACGAAATCTTAAACGAGACCTACCCGTTGTCGTTTTCGTCTTCAACTGCTACTCGCGTTGTTCCCCATTTTGCACCAAGACCTCGTTCTTGAGATCCTCCAAATCGTGACACACGATCCACCCACGTATCTTGCACGTCGTGCTAGCAACGAACAAGTATTATTTTTGGAGTGGACGAATCAATAACTCGTTATCAATTAACGGTATTGGTTCGTCTAAGTTCTTGATGTTCCAAGAACAAAAAGAACTAGGAAAAATATTTTCTTGCTAGAGAAAGAGAGAGGGGGCGGACGAGAGGTAGGAGAGGGAGAGTGTGTGTTGTGTGTGTTTTTCAAGAATCATCATCGCTTAAATGTTGGAAGCTAGGGGTTTATATAGAGGAAGAGTTTAATCCTCTTTAAACTTAAACTCTAAGTAACCTAATTTGACTAGGATTTTGACCTAGTCAAAGTCCTAGTCAAACTAGTGTTTGACCTAGTCAAATGAATCCTAGCCTTCCATCTCCCCTTTCCATCTCGACCGTTGATTTTAATTTAATGGAATATTTAAATCCTATTAAATATTCCAAAAGGCTAAAAGAATAAATATAATATTATAAATAAATATTATTATTTATTCTAAGCCCATTAAATCAACCCTTTTAATAAATCCTATTTATTAATTTAATTCCTTTTATCAAATAGAAGGAATTAATTTCTCCAAGAAAATATAGGACCCGATTAAATCTAATTTAATCATTCCTTTACTCCAATAATTCCAAATTAAATACTAAGTGTGTGTGGATAGTGTGTGACTCTTTAGGTTCACCATTCAGCTAGACTTGGTCGGATTCCTAGAACCCGTCCGTTACCATGGGTGGCCATCTAGCAACGGTCCATGGCATTAGAGACTAGGTGAAATATTCGGGGATGAACATTTAGGTTCTAACAGTACACTTGTCCTTCTGTCTTCGGTCTCATCACTTAGGGTCTAGGGCACGGAAGATGCAGGTACCCATTTTGGACCTAAGTGTCGGTCTGTCCCCACTAAACGCCGCAAGGGAAACCTTTTCCCTTCTGTTCAGTCACTGTGGCCACAGATTTTAGGGACAAGACACAGAGCATATATGAGACTCAACTGTCAACACCTTTTGACAGGAGACAGATCCTTTCTTGGAAACTACTGTCACTTTGTACACCCGAGCTGCACTAGACATGGCTTATGACTACTCAAGAGTATTTTGGCAATCTCTCACCATATCTAAGACACAGACCTGATGCACAGGTAAACTCAGCAGTTCCTCAAGTCGAAGGACTTGGCCTGTACCGTTGGAACCGGGAATACACGTCATACCTTGCTGACCATACTCAAGGTCCTCCGTAAGACGGTTCCCGCGAGTCACCTCAGTCAGCTGCTTCCTAGCATGCTGACCCACTAACACTGCTTAGACGACCTTCGTCACCCGTCGATGAAATACGACAGCAGATGCTTAGTGCAAGTCTCAAAGGGAATCCCGGTACCCATTTTCGGGATTCCTTGACTTGGAGATTTCCGGACTGATTCGGTAAGACTGATTTCATGGACCTACCTCCAAGCGTAGTCCCAGTCCCCGAAATTGTTTCTCAGTCCGTGGGCTTTGTTTGCGTAGTGAACAGAAATGTAAATGCAGATAAGTGAACGTAAACAAAGTATTGCCATATGAATTTTCACTTCTTTATTCATACATATTTTATCAAATACCAAAGAATTGTCTAGACATAGGTTACATATTCCTGCCAAAATTGGCTTACATGGTCACCTATTCTAACAAGGTGGTCATTCTGTAAGATGATCATTATAAGCCTTGTCCAGTGCAGTCAGATTGTGTGTAGCGAGGATGGTGGATTCCAAGAAGAGGATTCTTTTCTTCCCCTGTTAGTATGTGACAAAGGTATCTCTTATGCACTCGGAGACACGTGCATGCTGCTTAAACCTGTGGCCACAGTGGTTGGTCGAACAGGAAATGGTTTCTTGTCTCGATGCAATGAGGAATACGTAGTCTGAGTATTAAGACAGATGCCTAGTCAAGGATGTGAACCGACACTCAATTTAATACCTTATACTAAGGCCAAAAGGAGACGGTAAAATGGAAGGACCGTACCCGTATGGAATCGGCGTCTAAATGTCCACGCCAACATTCACCTAGTCTCTAGTGCTTTGACTGTTGCTAGACGGGCCACCCATAGTAACGGGCTCCTGTTGGACACGGACCCAGGTCTAGCTGAGGGTGAACCTAAAGGGTCACACACAAATCACCGAGGAAGTGGAGAAATTGACTTGGGGTCAATTTCAGAGGATAATGAGTAATTGGATTACTTAAGGGATTGTCTATTGGATGGACGCGCCGATATTGTATCGGGCCCTCATTATAATCGGTGAATGGAATTTATCGGTTAATGTAGAGAATCAAAAATTGGATCTTTTAATTGAATTAAAAGATTAAATGTGAATTATTTAAGTGAACCTTGAATTTAATTTAATTTTGGGCTCGTTGTAATTGGATTACAATGAAACCTGGTCCATTATATTTCGACCCAAGAGGTGTATTAATTCCACTTTTGGAATGAGAAGAAGTTGGACATCTTCCCAAACCAGTATGGCCGAAAATGACCTCTTTTGGAAGAGTAAAAATCGGCCATACAAGGTCTTGATGAAGTTGACTTGTCCCTTTTGGTAAGGGACAAATCAATTCCAATCACTCTCTCATTTGGTATGATTAAATCATGCCTTATGAGATGGCAGGCTTGATTGATGAATTAGTGGGATTGATTGGGATGTATCTAGACACATTCCAATAATCACATTAATTTAGAATATATATGAGTATATAGAATCATCAATGCAAGAGAATTACATTTCATCTTTTCCTAGGA
Source organism: Sesamum alatum (assembly GCA_034509735.1). NCBI lineage: Eukaryota > Viridiplantae > Streptophyta > Magnoliopsida > Lamiales > Pedaliaceae > Sesamum > Sesamum alatum. The sequence goes on along the minus strand of JACGWO010000001.1, from coordinate 30,083,769 downwards.
AAAAGAAGAAAAATACACCTCCCTTTTTTCTCTAATTTTCGGCTCCCTCTATCCTCTCATACTATCCATTTGTTCTTCATTTGATTTTGGATCATTTTGAAGAACAAAGCTAGTTCAGAAAAAGACACTAATTCAAAAGTGGGGACAAATACAAAGACCCCCCCTGTGATATCAGGAATGTTCAAAAAAACCCCTATGAAAATTAAAGTATCAGTTACACCCCCTGTGATATAAAATAAAGTTAGAAAAACCCCCTGAAGCCAGGTTTGGTGATGCACGCGCTTTGACTAGAGTATGGCTCTGGAAAGTACGTTTTCTGGAAAATTTTGCCCTTCTATCTCCCAACCTAATCTCATATATATAATATATTTAAAATATTATATTCATATAATATAATATATATATAACATTAATAATCTTAAAATATAAACATTTATTTGATAACAAAATATTATTATATATAATTAATATAATGATATAATAATATTAAATATATATTACATTAATAAATTGAAATTTTATATAAACATTTATTAGTAATTAAAACTAATTTACTACATCAAAAAAAAAAACTAATTTCAAAAAAAGAATTGGCAGTGGCGACGGCGGATTATATTACATTAATAAATTGAAATTTTATATAAACATTTATTATTAATTAAAAAATTTACTACATCGAAAAAAATTAAAACTAATTATAAAAAAGAATTGGCGGCGGCGGCTTCGACAGAGGAGGGCCGTGCGCCCTCCTCACCCCTGGGCGACGGCGACGACAACGCGGTCGCCCGTCGGCCCATCACAGCGAGGATGACGTGGTCGCCCGGAGCTATTTCTAGTCTGGGTGACTGGCGTCGCCCAGACGGAGCGCCTCGGCGTCGCCGCCCCCGCAGAGGGCCGGTGGTCGATGGGGGTAAGGGGGGAGGTGGGGTAGGGTGGGGGTGGGGGTGGGGGTTATTTTATTTTTTAAATAATAATTTTATAATTATAAATTATAATAATAAGTATATTATAGGTAATTTATAGATATATAGAGGCGCATTTTAGTCATTGTCTCTAAAAAAATATGTTTAAGTTAACCAGGGGCAGTGTGATTCATTGTTCATAACATAGGGGTGATTTTTTATATTTAAATTTTCATTGGGGGGTTTTTGATATTTTTCCACATCACAGGGGGTCAAAATGAATTTAGCCCTTCAATAGTGTTCTAGTTTCTTGAACCGTGTCCTCTAGATTCGTTTTTCTCTAGGAAGAGAAACGTGATCTCTTCTAGTGTGGTGTGGACTTCTCTAGAGAGCTCATACTTTTGAACTTAGTGGACATATCCGGAGAGAAACAACGCTTGTAGCCGTTCGAGGAAAATCAACTACAAAGGTAATCTTTGATTTTACGTTGTTATAGTTATTTTCTACATCTATGCTCTATGTGACATATACGTTTTTATATCATTACATCCTACATCAAACGCTCGGTTGACCACCCAAGGGTACACCCCTTGGGATTTGATGATTATTCTTTTAATTTATGCGCTATTTGGATTCTCACGCTTCCCATCACGCTCCCGGCGGATCAGTTTGTCCCTTCAGGTTTCAATTGGATTGAGATTAATTAATGCCAACGGACTTTGTTTGGACTTAATTTAATTAGATTAAATCAAGGTCCAAAACTAGTAGTCAAAGTCTATGAAAAAATGCAAGTTATAGCAAGTTAAGGAGAACTCAAAACTTCTCCAACTAAGAAGCACATGTGGCCAGCCATTATGTGGTTTTATGAGTTGTTTATTTGCTATCATGGTGTAAGATTATGCATATAGTTTTTGTGTATGTAAGTTGCTTTGGAAGTTAATAAAAGAAGTTGAATTTTGAATTCAACAATTCTACATACACAACTATTCATGTAACTTTCACATCTAACTTGCACGTTTTTTCCAGCAAAAAACTCTAAAATCTCTTCACATTTTCTCCTTTTTTGTGTTCATACCTTTTGAAAAGGATTAAACTTAAAAGCATTCCAAAGGCACTAAACAATAGTGTTGTTTTGGATTGTTTCTTCTTTTTTCTACTTCCATCTAGAAATAGATTAGAGGATATACTCTTCCATAGTGTGGTCTCGACAAATTATAGGGATTCTAATTTAGATCCTCAAGTGAATGAAACGGGAACAATGCATGTATCGGTTCTTCAATTATAAACAAAAAGGTACAGTTTCCTCCTTATATTAATGTACTCTTTTTGTTTACATCCTAAGCCACATGTCCAGCATCTCTCCTTCTACTTTTATGCTCTAGACATACACCAAATGCCTGTGAACATCAAAGGAAACACCGCTTTGAAACCATTTAAATTTTTGTATTTTACGCTTTCGTTGCATTCCCCAGTCGTACTCGATTCTTTCATTCAGCCGTCCAACTCCACGACTAGCACCTCTAGAGTGGGGAGGAGTGATGATGCCCCCGAATATTTCCAGTAGGCCTAAAGCACATTCACCAACCCAACTTATCGCAACCAGCAGAGAAGCAAGGCCCATCAAGATAATCATTTTATCTTTACCAAAATTGGCAGGCCCAAGAAACGAGCCCATTTCAACCGGACACATCATCGTACAGCTAGGAGGACATGTTATATGGTTTCCAACACCTTGGAACATGTCATCCTAAAAAATCTCCAAAAAACTCACTCGAATTCGAGGTTAATCGAGTTGGTGGTCCACAAGTAACAGCTTTTCGAATTTCTAGGCGAACCTGGCAAAACCTAGCCAAAGGGGCATATCTCAGTCAATCCTAGTCCAAATCGCAAACAAGTTTTTTCTGTAGATGGCTGACTTAAAGGGATTTGAAACGGTATAGGACTCTTCCCATCAAACTCCCACATCTTGCTCTACAAAGATTTATAAATTGGGGCATGATGCAGTCATTTGTCAAGTAACATCACTCTCACACTTGTACTTCAATTGCTCTCGACTTTGCAACTATTTTTAGTTCATTTTCTACACCTTCACGAATTATCACACAGTTTTCTCACATATCACCGTTATTCTCACTTATTATCATGATTCCTTTCATTCTAGAATAATACTGACTTAAGCATCGAAATGCTAACCCTTGTTTGCAGGTTAGTCCCCCTCAATCTTAGAATTTTCTTGTAGATCCTTCGATCCTCGTAAGAACCACTTAACCCAAGTACGCATCATCAGTCTTGAATATTAGTTTATGTATCATCAAAACTTTTGTATAAACATATAAGAATTCCAATATTATTTTATTTTTGTTGTTGTTGTTGTTAGTAGTAGTAGTAGTAGTAGTAGCAGCAGCCCAAAACCAACCCAATCCACCTTAGCCTGCTAATTATGTTGCGATTTGGGTTGGGCTGATCGATTAGGGTGGCCCGACGATTTTAATTTGTCACAAAGGGTTGGCAATTTTCTGTATACAACCAACTCTTTGGAAATAAAAAGAAAATAATAATTATGAAGCTCAAGTTAATGCCACAAAGGGTTTTTTTAATTTGCGTATGGAAAGTTGCCAGCTTTTTGTAATCGCAATTTTTAAAAATGTCACCCCATAATATACAAGGCATAAAATATAATTTAGTTATTGAATACATGGCTAGTTTTGGACAAATTATAAAGCTTCGATGACCAAAGTCCTCTAATTGATAAACACTATTGAATTATAAGTTATAATTGTTCCCCCTAACATACAAGCCAGTAAATACAATTTAGTCATTTTTATCGTCATTTAGCCCATCCAAGTATACAATTTATTAATTATCCATCGTTATTAATTTATACATCCATCAAATAATCCATTAGGGCCCAACTATTTATCCTAGATAAAAAAAAATTAAAGAAAAAAAGTAAATAGTCCCTAACAAGTGTCGCATCAACGAAGAATTCATTGATCTGTATGTCAAGCTTCACAAATATTAAGTATAATTATACATGGTATACAAGTGGATGTGCACGCCAATTTATTTACATGTGTAAAACCTATACAAGTCGTATTACAATCATTAATTATTCCTCCATCTGCAAACTAGTTCAGATGGTTGTGACATAATTTATAGAAGTAGAAACTAAGGGGGAGGAGTTGAAGACAAAGGGATGTGGTAAGAAGCAGCAGAAGTAACAACAGCAGAACCACTAGTAGACTTGGCGCAAACATGATCAAAGCAATCAACAGGCTTCTCAGCCTCACATTCCTTCTTACTCCGTTGGAGTGGCTTTTCTGGCAGACAGTTTCTACGATCATCGAACACGATCCCTTTTGAAGTTAAATTGCTACAGATGCCCTGCTCCTCACAGAAGAAGTTGTAAGAGAAGGTGAAATTCGCCAAGTTAGGCAAAACACATATTCCCTCCGGCACTATTCCACTCAGCTTGTTATGCGCAAAGTTTAGCAGCTCCATGTGAGTTAAACCTGCAAGGCTATACGGTACTGGACCGACTATTTGGTTGAAGCTCACATCTAGTACTCTTAGTTTGTAAAGAAATCCCAACTCAGTTGGTAAACAGCCGGATATACTTGTGTTAATCAGCAGTAGTTCTTCTAAACTGTTTGCGAATTTGGCTATGCTTGGAGGGAGGCATCCTCCAAAACGGTTGTTGGCGAAAACGACAACAGAAGCAGTGCTTGGGCCTATATTTTGTGGTATCACAGAGGTGAAGCGATTGTTATTGAGAAATATAGCGTCGAGTTTTTTGTTGAAAAGTTGAGGTGGCAACTGCCCTTCAAACTCGTTGAAACGAATGTCTAGGAAATATAGTGAAGGGAGAGCGAGCACTACAGATGGGAAAGGCCCTACGAATCTATTATTGCTGATATCAAGCTCAAAGAGCAAGGAAAGGTTCGATAGAGTTGGTGGGAGGATTCCACAGAAACGGTTGCTGTTCAAATGAAGCAAGGCAAGTTCAGAGAGGAGGCCTAACTCATCAGGCAGGAACCCGGCTATGTCAGCATGGTTGAGGTCAATGCCAGCAACCACAAGAGCGTTCGTGTCATTCTGATGTCGGGCACAATAGACACCAGTGTAATTGCATACGTGAGGCCCGTTCCAGTTAGAAGTGAAGTTCGTTGGATCAGAGTAGATAACACGTTTCCAAGCCTGGAGCGCGACGTAGGCTTGTTGGAGGCTTTGGTTTGTGGCATTCTTGCCCACATGGTTGTTGTGGTGGTGGTGTGTGGTAGTTGCATAGCCAACTAGTAGCAAAACGATTAAAATGCGGGCCGGTAGGAGGGACCAAGAGTATGAGGCCATCGCGCTGGAATTGCAAGAAAATGGTTCTTGCTCGGAATTTAAATCAGTTTTACTATCTGCTTTTTCATATTATAAGCATTCTTGAGTAGTTAAAGGCTGATCAGTACTTGTTACAACTACCAATTACAGCGACCTTTTACCATCACTAATGGCAGCCAATATGATTATGTTTTTACCATTTTCCTGGTTTCTGTTGGTAAGTCTCAAATTTCAATGGTTGCAGTGGATAAAATTGACCAGAATTGCAGCTTGGCCTTTGGATAAGTAGTGACTCCTGCTGAATATTAACAGTTGTGCATGAGTATGCTGTGGATTTCAATGGGGATAAATGGTAGATAACTTGCCAGAAAACGACTTATCTCCCTTTCATGTAGTTTTCTCAGCTGTTTCAAGTGGGAACTGAGAAGACAGCTTTGGCCCCAGGGAAAAAGAACCTAGGAAAAATCACCTTTTCTTGAATTTGAAGATATTGAAAATACTGTCGGGTAAAATGTTTTTTTGGTTCCATAATTTAGGTTATTTGGCATTTTCGTTTTTTAAATTTTTAAGATAGTATTTTAGTTCTACATCTTTGTAATTTTCGTGATTTTACTCATTTTTTCGCAGGAGTTCACCATTCTCGTCAGAAAATTACCTACCTCTCACGTGACATTTTAAAATTGGTGCTTTTGTTCGTAATGGTCCTTTTCTGTCAGTATTTTTCTCCTTTTAACTTTTTAAAATAGTATTTTGGTCCTACATCTTTTTAGTTTGTGCAATTTTAGTCATTTTTTCGTCGGAATTCTCCCTTCTCACATGTGGGCGTGAACTCCGGTGAACAAAAGGATTGAAATCATAAAAATTAAAATGTTATAAGACCAAATGCAACTCTAAAAAATTATAGAACGAAAACACAAAATAACTTAAATTATGGTATCAAAAATACATATAATCCAATACTGTCGGTCTTCAAGTTTTGAGACCTAACCAGCAGTTCCTGGTGGAGAAAATTCTTCAATTGTGGAAATGACTGTGCCTCTTTTCTTCACACGAAACAAAGTTCATCCCAAGCTAATTAATAACAGAGCGGAATTCACCAAAAAAAGGGGAGAATATATATTAGTAACACAAAATTAAATGATGGTATTAGAATTGTCATTAATTATATGTAATAGGAGAATTTTTATTCCATCACTCTAACAATTTTCATAGTTTTTGATAATGAAAAGATAATCAGTGACGTAATTTTTTTACAATAACAAGCCTATGTACAGTTCTTGTCACTAATAATCAGATAAATGCGACAAGATAAAAATTATTATTATTTAATATATATTTAGTAATAATTTATTATTGTTGTCTACTATTAGTGAATAGGCTTATTATAAATGAATGGGCTAATAATTAAAAAAATTAAAAAGGTTGATGGACTGATAGCCCTTTCCCCAAAGCCAAACTCTATCAAGTTGATAGGATAAAGGGCCAATAAAAAAAAAAGGTTCATGGGCTAATAGTCTTTGGCCCAAAGCCAAGCCCTGTCAATCGTATGGGCTTGGCACCGGCCCTGACACAATACTTAAAGACAAAAAGTACTTTTTTATTTAATAATGCAAAAAAATCCATGTTAGTAATATATAAAAAGTTAATAGAAAGCTCCAAAAGAGTAAATGTATTGTTGAATGGTAGAACATAATTTTATGAAGAAGCTTTACACACGTTAAGGACTTCTATCGAAATGGATACCATATTGAGAAAATAAATAAATGAAATATTGAGTATATTTATATCACAGGTGTGATCTCATGAAATACATGCTTATTGAAGAAATTAGCAAAATCTCTTTCTGGTTTGTACTATTGAAATAGGTGACCATCAAGCTAATGAATTGGCTTCTGTAATCTATTATAGTGGACAATCTTTTTCAATATAATGCCAGTTTAATGAGGATAAGTTCTTTGGCCATTCTTGTCTTATAAATAAATAAATATTGTATGTCACAGACAAAGACCTCAGATCAAACAAATCAATGTAGTTGGGCCGTGCATTTGATGGCGACCATGAAACCAACTTTTGAGGGTCTGAAATTTTTCAAGTTGAGAACTATCAAAAAAGGATACTAAGTGTTCTATAAAACTTGCACTAAGTGTTGCATTCATACGATGAGTATCGTGTTTCATCGACGACATGCGTATGATGTCTATGTACTTTAATGGGTGCTTGACAAGGGATTGTAAAGTTTACTGAACTGACTCACATGAGTTCTTAAATGGAAGCCCTTGAGGAATGATCGGTATTACTAAAACTCCTAAATTGCGATAGTACTGGAATTAGTCCTTTCATTTCAGGAGCCATAGTAGCCTTGTGCATAAGGCAATTGTATCTTGGTTTTGGCCGACGTAGCTGCATAAATACGTGATTAACAAATATCTTGTATAAGTGCAGTCCAAACATGCATGGAGATTAGTGTGTTCAAAGAAATAATTCATCGACCATCATGAGATGATTGTTATCTCCTTTGTTCTCTAGGTTGTGCACTCTCTAGAAATCTGTGGCCACAATTGTCAATCAAATAGGAAAGGGGTTTCCTATGTTGATCGACACACAAGTAGAGTAGACACATAGATATCGTTGTCAACCCAATACATTGATGGGAAGATAGCTTGCTGGAGGGACATTATTTGCATGGTACGCACAACTAACAGGTAAAAGGTTGTGGATCGGCCTGGTAACGTGGTGGAAGCGTTAAAATAACAGAAATTAAAACTAAAATGGAATTAAATCCGGATCAAAGTAGTGTACCCTTTGATTATTCCCGGGTGTTCGGTGCAATTAAACCACAAAAATAACAATATAATAATACATGCGTTTATGAAAGTGGTAAAGGAATGAAAGCGAGAACAGAATGTCACAATTTGTATCAATTAAACAAATTAACCACGAATATTACCTCTTCGTTTCCTGTTCTGATCGGCTACACGCATTGACTCCAAATCCCCTTTTCTGGATCCGTTCACTTAGGGGATACAAGTGTAGAATCCTTCTAAATCAAGTCCACACCATACTGGGAAGTTAAATTTAACCCTCCTACTAGAAAGGATTAGAACGGTGGAAGAAACAAAATTTCGAATCACACTATTAATTAGTGTTTCTGTAATTCTTTTTGTTCTCTACTTGAATCTAATTCAAAGAGAACATATAACATGGAGAAGTAGGAAAAATTATGCGATGTTTTTGGAGAAAAATCGAGAGAGATACACACATAAACTCAGTTTCACAACCACACCGTGGCTGTATGTGTTCATTATTGTGAAGAGCAGGACAACGAATGTGATGTTTTGAGAATCTAATAACCATACTCAAAACACCAATCGGCGTGAGCATGTGTGTTTCTCATAGAGAAAGAAGCATGTGCACGCTAGTGTATCCCCTTAGTGGAGAATTACCTGTGATGATTGGAATCTAATTCCCTATCATTCAGCCATGCACCTCAACATTCGGATAAGCCACTATGCAGTGACGTCTAAGTGGCCGAGACCCACTCGGCCACAACTCTCCTTGGCGGCTAGGTTAAGGTATAATATTTGGATTGGGCATGTTTTAATTTATTCAACAAGTTAATTCAAGTTCAATGATTAATTTATGGGGTTTATTTAATCTAATTAAATAAATACCCAATAGAGAATCCATTATAAATACTTAATTCAATTAAATAAATACATAAGCTCAAATATACTCAATTAATAAATCCAATTTATTAATAAAGCTCAAACCATTATTTAGTCCAACTAATTAATTTAAACCTTCTCCACAAATTAATGAATCAAATCCATTAATTAGGCAAACTCATCTACTATTTATTTAATGAATCAAATCCATTAATAATTAGCCCAAGTCTATTTTAAATTAATCCAATTAATTTAAAAGGCTAAGTCCAAAGTTTAATTAATTCAATCAATTAATCCTTGAGCTACCCATCCAATGGATTATCCAAATAAATGATCAAATCCTTCATTTTTCTCCATGAACCAATTTAATCAAATTAAATTAATCCGTTTCTTTCGGAATTAATTCTAAATTAATTCCATCACTTGCACAGGGATTTGTGTGTGAGCCTTTAGGTTTACCCTCAGTTAGACTGGCCTTGTATCCAACACAATTAATTAATCTAATTTAATTAATTATTTTTGATTAACCAATAACCAAAAAAGCCCGTCACCATGGGTGGCCGTCTAGCAACGGTCCATAGTACTAGAGACTAGGTGAGTGTTATCGTGAACATTTAAGCTCTGAGTTCCATACGGGTATGGTCCTTTCGTCAATTGTCTCCCGACCATAGTTTAGGGCATGGAGTTGGGTGTCGGTTCCCATCCTTGACTAGACAACTATGCTTCATACTCGAGAAGCGTTTACTCTATTGATCTGATCAAGGGAACCCATCCCTAATCAATCAAACACTTTGATTAAAGACTTTGAGAGTCTAAACCATCTCAGGGCACATAGGAGAACTTGTTGTCCCAATACTGGCAGGACGATTCTATCATGGAATCCACCATCCTCACTACATACTCCGAAGGCTTATGATGACCATACCGACGGTCACTGCTCGCCAGATCTAAGATACAACCTTCATATGGAAGCGACTGCCATAATTCCTCAAGTCCCAAACTAATCTCGTACTATCGGAACCGAGAATTCCGATCATATCGACCAAGCCTCCGAGACTTCAATATGACGATTCCCACGAGTCAGTTCAGCCAGTCGACTATCTTAGCCAACCAACCCACTAAAATTGCATAGACGACCCACGTCCGTCATCAATGAAACTCGGCAATCACCTAGTGAATGCAATACTTAGTACAAGTCTCTGTAGGACTCTCAATGTCCAGTTTCGAAGTCCTCAACTTGGAAGCGTAAGCGACGTCAGGCCTAGTACAGTGGACGGCATATTGGATGCTGCCTATGGCGGAAACATAAGGATGGATTTCATCCTTTCAAGCTCCTCATCAGTTTTGGGAGACTGTTTCTTGGATAACTTGATCCCATGTCTCATAGGAAGGAAACCTCATTTGGAGTTATCCATGTTGAATCTTCTCAGGATTTTCTCAACGACGAGTTTTGGGTCATTCTTAACATTCTCTTAGATCTATCCCTGGCGATCTAGATGCCTAGAATGTAGGATACTTCACCCAAATCCTTCATGGAGAATTGAGTAGACAACCAAGGTTTTATGTCACCTAACATTCTGATATCATTTGCAATGAGCAGAATGTCGTTCACATAAAGCACTAGGAACATTACCGAGCTCCCACTGACCTTCTTATATACAAAGGGGTCACACTCATTTTGATGAAATCATATCCTTGTATAAACTTCATCAAAATGAATGTTCCAACTACCGGATGCTTGTTTGAGGCCATAGATAGATATTTGGAGACGGCATACTTTATGCTCTTCTCCAACTACCGGGAATCCCTCCGACTGATCCAAATGCAAATCTCTTCCCCAAGGAAATCGTTAAGAAATGTTGTTTTCACGTTCATCTGTCATATTTCATAGTCATACCATGCACCTATGGCAAGCATAATCCAAATGGATTTAGCCATGGCCACTGGCGAGTAGGTATCCTCAACGTCGACCCCAGGTCGTTAAGTGTAGCCTTTTGCCACTAGCCTAGATTTGAAGGTGGTTACTTCTCCATCAACACCAAGTTTACACTTATAGACCCATTTACACTCGACGAGTTTAATACCTTTGGGTGGGTCCACAAGCGTCCACATTTGGTTTGTGCTCATGGAGTCCATTTCGATTTTCACGGCCTTAAGCCACTTCCCCGAGTCGATGTCAGACATCGCGTCCCCATATGTCTTAGGATCCTTTTGATGGGTCATGCCTAAAAAGCCATACCTTACGGGAGGGTGTGGCACTCTCGCTGAAATATTAGTGGTAACTGTAGGCGCAGACACGACCGGAGCCAGCGGTTCTGGTACCGTGGTTGGCTCCTCGAGAGGTTGTTCGACATGTTGGGCCTGAATAGGCTATCCAACGTGTTGAGCCTCACGAGGCTCCTCAATCCGTTGGGTACTTAACCTAAAACCTCTTAGCGAAGTATCCATAGCTCCTAGCGCTGATGACTGATGTGTCTGACTTGATTCTTCAAGGAGCAGTTCATCACGTTGGACATCCGTTGGAAAACCTTTTTCCAAGAATAATGCATTCCTCGATACAAAGACCTTTTGTTCTGAGGGGTCATAAAAGTAATAACCTGCAGTTTTCTTTGGATATCCAACGAACCTGCACAAGCTAGATCTTGATTCTAACTTGTCTCCTACTAATCTCTTGATTTATGCAGGGCTACCCCACACTCTCAAGTATTTATAGGAAGCAGGCTTGTCGTGCCATATCTCATATGGTGTCAAGGTTACCACACTGGATAGCGCCATGTTTAATAACATGGCTGTTGTTTCAAGTGCGTAGCCCCAAAAAGACAAGGTCAGTTCAGTTAAACTCATCATGGGTCAGACCATGCCTAACAGGGTTCGATTCCTCCTTTCAGAGACACCGTTCAATTGAGGTGTCCATTCAGAGACTATACCATTTTCTTTTAGATAATCGAGAAATTCGCCACTTAAGTACTCGCCACCTAGGTCTGACCGCAACACTTTAATTTTGCACCTGGTTTGATTCTCAACTTCAAGTCTGAAGTCTTTAAACCTCACAAGACCTTCAGACTTGTACCTTATTACGTAAGCATAACCATACCGTGAATGATCATCTGTGAAGATTATGAAGTAAGAGAAACCACCTCTAGCTTGAGTACTTAGTGTTCCACACATGTCCGTATGGACCAAGTCCAATAGACTTGTGGCAAGCCTACTTTGTCCAATAAAGGGACTTTTGCTCATTTTCCCTTTCAGCCAGGATTCATAGGTTGGTAGGTTACTCAAGTCGCCTACCTCTAGGTTCTTTGAGTCTACCAACCTGTTCATCCTTTCTTGAGAGATGTGACCTAGCCTTGCATGCCACAATTGTGCGTTCTCATAGTTATTTATTTTGTGTTTGTGTTGAGTAGTCATGATTAAATTAGACTTTTGCAGAATATAAAGGTCATTATTAAGTATACCTAGCAGATGAGTAAATCCACCATTCGTCAGATAAAAGCAATTTTTATTGATCGAAAATTCAGAACCACTATTATCTAACAACGGAATGGAAATGATATTTTTGACATGCTAGGTACATAATAATAATCCTTTAACTCTATCCTGACATGATCACTAAATACTAAGCTAGCGGTTCCTACTGCTTCTGCAGCAACGGCCTTGCCATCGCCGAGCCTTAGGACTACCTCAACTTTACGTAGTTTTCTGCTTCTTTTCAACACCTACAAGTCATTGCAAATGTGAGCTCTACAGCTGGTATCTAATACCCACGAAGTTGAGTTAGTGACCATATTAACCTCAAGCACAAACATACCTTGCTCGGAGAGGAATTTGGGGCAATCCCTCTTCCAATGCCCTTTCTCACGGCAATGAACGCATATTTCATTTGCCCTTGACTATTGCTTTGAGCCAAACTTCTTCTTCCCCTTGCCTTTTCCCACTTTGCCAACGGGAACACTTTTAGCGTTTAAAGCGGTTGCGACAGCCTTTCCTTTTCCCTTCTTCCTTCTCCAACGTCCTGCACCCTTGCCTTTCGTCTTGGAAGTTGAAGCCTCTCCAATCAATACATACGGCGCAAACTTTTTGGTCGTTGCCTCGTATTGAACCAACATACTAATTAACTCATGTATGCCCTTCTCAAGTGCAATCATGTTGTAGTTAATAATAAATTGGTCGAATGAGGGTGGGAGTGACTGAAGGATCACATCAATGTACGTCTCGGTATCGAGCCCTGTCTTGAGTTCTTCGAGCTTTTCCACTAAGGTAAGCATCTTGACCCCATGCTCATGTATAGAGCATCCTTCGGTCATCTTAGTTCCAAAGAACGCCTTTGTAGCGACACACCTAATATGCCGGTCTGGGACTGCATAGCAATCCTTCAGGCAAGCCATTATGGATGGAATATCATCTAGGCTCTCATACTGTTTCTACATCTCATTAGTCATAGATGCTAGTATGACGCTACGGACTTGTCAGTTATCCTGGTGCCAAACTTCGAACGTCTCACATTCTTCCGGCGTGGATTCTGTCGGCAAAGTCCGAGGAAACTGCTTGTCCATGACATAGCCTTGGTTCTCAATATCCAGGACTATCCTCATATTGCGCAACCAATTGTTATAGTTTGTTCCATTGAATTTGTTTGACTCAAGTATGCAGGATAATGGATTCTTAGACATTGTTTATATCTATATTTGAAATAAATGCATACAATAAGTAGAAATAAAGTGGCGCTAAATAACAAATACAAACTTCCACTTCAGTCATTTAATGCTCCCACTATTTCTATGAAAATACGCCCAAATATTATTTTCGGGAAACCTTTTCCTAGTGGGCTTGGGATCCACAATGAAACTCTCCATAACCCCGCTTTTACGATTCACATGGAAAATAACTTTGTGGGAGGTATTTCATACCATTCTCGTCAAACGAGATTACCAAGATGTTTTGCCTCACCCTTTTACATGATACCAAGAACTCCAAGCGAATCACGTTATTCAGGTGTTAGACCCGACCCAATCAACCGAATTATAGCACTCACTGCTACCCCCACGACTCGTGAGATAGGTAACAGGAGTGTATTCACTTCGTTCACAACAAACATGCAGCTTACTTTCAGGACGAAAGACATGCCACAACTCGTGAGACCACGCAATTGACTTAAATTAGCTTCCCCACTTCGTCATGGATGGAAGGCTTAGACGAACAACTTAAGTTCTAGTCCATTTATTAGGGGTCTAATATTTTAGCTTGATCCAACCAAGTGAGAGTTTTAAAAGACCGAGACCTCATCACACATCATACACAAACATATGCATAATACAATTTGCATGCTTCAACAAGAACATGATAAATAAACCATCCGACCATCATACATTCCACATGCAAAAAATAAAGGCTTAGCACGCCCCTGTTGGATGATCACAAGCCCGAATCCTATGCGACCCACTGAGCCCACAGTGGATCTATGGTCAATCTAGGGTTGCTCCTACACTATTACGTTTAATAGTAGAAACCCATCAACACACTGATGGGCCTTGCCTCTTCGTCCATTGGGCCTCCATGGCTATGGAACTCCTTAGAATCATCCTTCTGGGATCTTCTTCATTTATAAGAATTAAAAGAAAAAACCTCACTTCTACCTACTCTCATTACAATTTAAAAAAGAAATCCTGAAGAGCACCCAAGGGGAGTACATAAAGAGGGAGAAAGAAGGCCTTATTATTCCAAGAAAACTAGAAAGAGAAAGGAAATAAAAACGAGGCACACATGCCCAACATAAAATAAACCATATATTCGGTATAAGAGCTTTGTGATCATCCATTCTCAACAACGCAAATAGCACTTCACATATCCAAGTAAACATGTCATTCACATAATCACATGATAGCCAATACCATTAATAACATAAACGTAAAATTTCTACACGAGAAATTTAACCATCGGTGCAACCATTGCATTTTTCTTACTAGAAAATCCTTTCATCATTATTTAGACAATATTAAATTTTAGATGGTTCCAAACCAAGCCTAAAATAAAATAACTCTAATTAATGTCTTTTAGAAAACATGCAGAAAATAATCCAAAAATCCCAAAAAAATTAATTCTAGAAAATAACAACAAAGACGGAAAACGGCAATGGCCGCCGCCGCCGACAGCATCTACCTGGCAGGATGCACGCGCGCGGTTGGCCCAGCCTGCTGCCTACGCGCACTGGGCATGCTGGTCGGGCGTGCGCGCATAGGCATCCTTGCCTACACATGCGCTTGGCCGCTGCCCTACCCGCGCGGCAACGGGCTGGCCAGATCCGTCGGCCGCGCACGCTGGGCGCGCTGGCCGGGCGGCCGTGCACAGGCCCCCTTGCCTGTGCACTGCCCAGCTACGCTCCCGCGCACGTGTGGCTGAGAGGCCGTGTGTCTGCCTGTCGCCCGCAATGGTCGAGCGTGCACGCACTCAAGCTCCTTTTCCTATGTGTGCGTGCACCTAGCCGCGCCTCCTGCCCCTGCGGCTGGTAGCGCCCATCTGCTACCTGCGCACGTTGTACCCACCTAGCCGTGTGCAGTGCCCGCGCGGTCAGCCGACGGTTGCCGCTGTCACCGTTTTTTGTGTGCATAGATTCTTTTGAAAGCTTAGGAAAGGCGTGTGGATCGTCCGGGGAAAAGTGCGAATGCGGAAGCGCGATATAATAAAATTTTGCAAGAATTTAAAACATGCGATAATCAACAATTAAATATAAACGTTCAAGGTGTGTTCCCTTGAATCTCCCGGGCATTCGGTGTATCTCATGAATAAAACGAAGGAAGAAAATCATGGAGGTCATAGGGTTGAAAAACTCTGTATTAACAAAACAAAAAACCTATCCGGTTGTCCTTTTGTCTTCGAGCCGCTACTCACGTTGTTCCCTGTTTTGCTCCAAGATCTCGTGTGATACCCTCTAAATCGTACACACAATCCGCCCACGTATCTTGATCCTTGTGCTAGCTAAAAACCAAGTGTATATTATTTGAAGAGGATGGATTGATCAAACGCTATCAATTAACGAGATCAATCCTCCTTTAGTGCGATTTTATAAAACCAAAGAACAAAGAGAATTTCTTGGGAAAAGAGGGAGGAGTGGCCGAAAGGGAGAGAGGGAGACGTGTGAGGTGAAAGATTGTGGATCGTTCCGGGAAATAGCGCGAATGCGGAAGCGCGGTATAAAAAACGAATACAAAAATAAAGCATGCTTTTAATTAAGTAAAAGAATACGTTCAAGGGGTGTACCCTTGAAGTTCCCAGGCGTTCGGTGTATCTCATGAATTAAAAGCATAAAAGAAATTATGGAGGCCATAGGATTAAAAATAAAGAGGGACGAAAAATTAAATTGGAACCTACCGATTGTCGTTTTCGTCTTCTAACTGGTACTTGCATTGTTCCCCGTTTTGCACCAAATCTCGTACGTGAGATTGTCCAAATTGTAACACGCAATCCACCCACGTATCTTGCACGTCGTGCTAGCGAACGAACAAGTATTATTTTGGAGAGGATGAATTAATCACACGTTATTAGTTAACGGTATTAATTCTGCTAAGTTCAATTGTTCCAAGAACAAAAAGAACAAGAAAAATATTTTCTTGTGAGAGAGAGAGAGTGGGCAGACGAGAGGGAGAGAGGAGAGAGCCGAGTAGTGTGTGTGTGTGTGTGTGTGTTGGAGTTTCATCACTTTCAAATAGTGAGAGGCTAGGACTATTTATAGAGGAGGAGTTTAATACTCTTTAAACTCCAACTCTAAAGAAGACTATTTTGACTAGGATTTTGACCTAGTCAAAGTCCTAGTCAAACTAGCATTTGACCTAGTCAAATTAATTCTAGCCATCCATCTCTCCCTTTCCATCTCAACCATTAATTTAATTTAATGGAATATTTAAAATCCTATTAAATATTTCAAAGGCCAAATAAATAAATATAATAAATATATATATTTATTCTAAGGCCATTAAATTAATCCTCTAATAAATCTAATTTATTAGATTAATCCCTTTTATCAAATAAAATGAATTAATTCTCCAAGAAAATAAAAGGACCCGATTAAATTCAATTTAATCATTCCTTTTCTCCAATATTTAATTCTAAATTAAATAATCAATGTGTGTGGATTGTGTGTGACTCTTTAGGTTCACCTTTCAACTAGAACTGATCGGATTCCTGGAATCCGTCCGTTACCATGGGTGGCCATCTAGCAACGGTCCATGGCACTAGAGACTAGGTGAAATTTCGGGGATGAACATTTAGGCTCTAACAGCACACTTGTCCTTCTGTCTACGGTCTCACCACTTAGGGTCTAGGGCACGAAAAATGCAGGTACCCATTTTGGACCTAAGTGTCGGTCTGTCCTTACTAAACGCAGCAAAGGAAACCTTCCCTTTCTGTTCAATTACTATGGCCACAGATTTTAGGGACAAGACACAGAGCATACGTGAGACTCAACTGTTAATGCCTTTGACACGAGACAGATCCTTTTTTGGAAACTACTGTCACTCTGTACACCAGAGCTGCACTAGACATGGCTTATGACTACACAAGTGCTTCTTGGCAATCTCTCACCATATCTAAGATACAGACCTGATATACAGGTAAACTCAACAGTTCCTCAAGTCAAAGGACTTGGCCTGTACCGTTGGAACCGGGAATACACATCATACCTTGCTAACCCTACTCAAGGTCCTCCGTAAGACGGTTCCCGCGAGTCACCTCAGTCAGCTGCTCCCTAGCAAGCTAACCCACTAACACTACTTAGACGACCTTTGTCACCCGTCGATGAAATACGACAGCAGATGCTTAGTGCAAGGCTCAAGGGGAATCTCGGTACCCATTTTCGAGATTCCTTGACTTGGAGATTTTCGGACTGATCGGGGGGACTGATTTCATGGACCTACCTCCAAGCGTAGTCCCAGTCCCCGAAATGGGTTTTCAGTCCGTGGGCTTTGTTTGCGTAGTGAACAGATAATCATAAAGCAGATAAAGTGAACGCCAACAAAGTGATGCCAAATGAATTTCACTTCTTTATTCATTAATAGTTTTATCAAAATACTAAAATCGTCTAGACATAGGTTACATTTTGCCTGCCAAGATTGGCTACATGGTCACCTATTCTAACATGAGGTGTGTGTGTGTGTGTGTGTGTGTGTTCTTGAATTTTCATGATCTCTCACAAGTGAAGGACTAGGAGTTGATATAGAGGAAGAATCTATTCATCTTCAAACTCCTACTCTTGGAAGACTATTTTGACTAGAATTTTGACCTAGTCAAAGTCCTAGTGAAAGTAGCTCTTTGACTTGGTCAAACCAATCCTAGCCATCCATCTCTCCTTTTTATCTCAACCATCCATTTAATTTATGAAATATTTAAATCTAATTCAAATAATCCATAGGGCAAGAAATAAATAAAATAAATTATAATATTTATTTTAAGCCCATTAAATAAATTTCAATAAATCTAATTTATTAGATAAATTCCTTTTCATCCAATTAAAGGAATTAATTTTCCCAAGACAAGAAAGATCTGATTAAATCTAATTTAATCATCTCATCTCTCTCCAAATATTTAATTCTAAATTAAATACGTTATGTGTGCGGATTGTGTGTGACTCTTTAGGTTCACCTTCAGCTGGACTTGGTCGAATTCCTGGAATCCGTCCGTTACCATGGGTAGCCGTCTAGCAACGGTCCATGGCACTAGAGACTAGGTGAATATGTGTGGGGGTGAACATTTAGGCTCTATAGTACATCTATCCTTCTATCTACGGTCTCACTACTTAGGGTCTAGGGTACGGATACGTAGGTACCCATCTTGAACCTAAGTGTTGGCTTGTCCTACACTAAACGCCGTAGGGAATCCTTCCCTTCTGTTCAGTTATTGTGGCCACAGATTTTAGGGACAAGAATCAGAGTACAGTGAGACTCTACTGTCAATGCTCTTGACAGGAGACAGATCCTTTCTTGGAAACTACTGTCACGTTACACATCATGGCTGCACTAGATATGGCTTATGACTACTCAACAACTATGATTTGGTAATCTCTCACCATACCTAAGTTACAAACACGGTGTATAGGTAAACTCAGCAATTACTCAAGTCAAAGGATTGACCTGTACTGTTGGAACCGGGAACTCAAGTCATACCTATCCGACCCTACTCAAGGTCCTCTGTAAGACGGTTCCCACGAGTCACCTCAGTCAGCTGCTCCCTAGCAAGCTGACCCACTAACACTGCATAGACGACCCTCGTCACCCGTCGATCAAACACGACAGCAGATGCTTAGTGCAAGCATTAAATGGATTCTCGGTACCCATTTCCCGAGATTCCTTGACTTGGAGATTTTCAGACTAATTCGGCAAAACTGATTTCATGAACCTACCTCCAAGCGTAGTTCTAGTCCCCGAAATGTGATATCAGTCCGTGGGCTTTGTTTGTGCAGTGAACAGTTATAAAGCAGTAAAAGTGAACACAGACAAAGTATGAGCCAGATGAACATCATTTTCTTATTCATCAAGGTTTATTAAAACTCTGAAATTGTTCAGACATAGGTTACAATTCGCCTAATAAAATTGGCTTCATTGTCACCTATTCTAACATCTTTTTGCCCTGTTTTCTCCAAGAAATGAAGAAAATAATTGAAGAATTACAAGAAATCCATGATCCAAATTTAAAGCGCAAAATTAACATGACAAGCCCTATAATTTACGACATGCCTGAAAACAGAAATTAAAGGCACGTAAAACATACATATACAAGTATAACACATAAAACCCTGGGCCTATACACTAAATTGGGCTCTGATACCACTGTAACAATATTTGGATCGTCCCGGGAGGAAACACGAGTGTAGAAGCACGATAAATAAAAACAAGAAACGTAAATCATGCATAAATTACATTTCTTGAAGAAGTCGTTCAAGGGGTGTTCCCTTGAACCTCCCGGGCATTCGGTGCATCTCATGAATAAAAGAAAAATAAGCATGTTGCATTGATGGAGGCCATAGGGTTGTAACAAATAGAACAAAAGGAACATGACTCACCCGTTGTAGTCTTTCTTCGTACCGCTACACGCGTTGTTCCACGTTTTGCCACCGAGATCCCAAAGTAGGAACCCTCTAAATCGTTCACGCAATTCACCTAATCTTGATTTCCCGTGCTAGCAAGAGATCAAGAAAAAGAAGGGTGGATGAATCAACCTAGCGTTATGAATTAATGTGATCGATTCGTCTAGTGTTCCCTTATATCAAAGACAAGGAAACTAAGAGCTTTCTTGGAGTAAATAGAGGAGATCGGACGAGATTGAGAGAGGGGGTGGCCGTGTGTGTGTGTGCATGTGAGATGAGAGTGTAGAGATTAGTGTGTGTATGTGTGTGTGTGTTTTAAGTATTTGTAGGAAACATGTTTTCCTATTCCTACTCAAACTCTCTTTAGAGAGGCACACTTGACTAGGATTTTGACCTAGTCAAATCCTAGTCAACCTAGGCTATAATTAAGTCAAACTTAATCATAGCCCTTCATCTCATGAAGCCCTCTAGAATCAATCTCGTTTATCCATCTTTTGATGGGCTTTATTGAATATTTTAAATCCTATTTAAAATAGTCCATTGGGCTTCTAATAAATATCAAATAAATATTTTAGCCCAACAAATAATATTTCCATTTAGTTAAAGACGGAAATAGCCCATTTCTAATTCCATAAATCCTATTTATGAGTCAAGTCAATTTAATCTAATTAAAGACTTGACACTCCAAGAAGAGAACCAATTTAATCTAATTAAGTTGTTCGATCTCCCGAAAATAATCCCAAATTAATTCCTCCGTTACCGGTGAATTGTATGTGGCTCTTTAGGTTCACCTTCAGCTAGACTTGGCTGAATTTTCAATTATCATATGACGGGAATTTGTCCGTCACCATAGGTGGTCGTCTAGCAACGGTGCATGACACTAGAGACTAGATGAATTTTATGGCATGAACATTTAGGTTCTTGAGCACACCTGTCCTTCCGTCTACTACCTCACAGCTATAGTCTAGGGTATGGACTTTGGATGTCGGTACCCATTCTTGACTTAAGCCTAGGCTCGTCCACACTAAACGTCACTGGGATCCCATCCCACTGTTCAATCACTATGGCGACAGATTTATGGAGGACGAGTCTCAGAGTATAAGTGAGACACTACTGTCAATCATTTTGATAAGAGACGGATTCTATATTGGGACCTAGTACCACACTACACATCTTGACTGCACTAGATAGGGCTCATAACAACCAAGTCTCTCGACTTGGTAGCCTTTTGCCAAACCTAAGATACAAGCATGGTGCGTATCAGTAGTCCCTCAAGTCCGAGGACCAATCTCGTACTGTTGAAACTAGAAATCCAAGTCATACCGATCCACCCACTCAAGGTTTCTCATATGACGATTCCCACAAGTCACCTCAGTCAGCCGGCACCAAGTTAGCTAACCCACTAGTATTGCATGGACAACTCTCGTCACTTGTCGATGAAATGCGACTGCAATTACTTAGATTGGATATCGAATGGACCTTCGATACCCAATCTCGAGGTCCTTTGACTTGGAGTATTTCAGACCAATCCACAGAAACCAATTTCATGACTTGGCATCCTATGCGCAGTCCAGTTTCTTGAATTAACCTTTCGGTCTGTGGGCTTTGGTTGTGCATTGAACGGTTATTGATATCAAAGCAGTAAGTGAACAAAATCAAAGTACGAATGTCGTAACTGAACATCACTTTTATTCAGAATGAACATTATTTAAACACGTAATATCTGAAATAGGTTACATAAGCCTAACAAGATTGACCACGTTCACCTATTCTAACATTTGCCCCAGGATCCTCATTCTTGTTTCCTGAGGCATTTCAAGAATCGATAACATAAATTAATTTGGTAAAAAATATTACTTGCACATGATGGGAATGTTTTGTGTAACTTCGGGGCATGCATTTCTCTAAAAACATAATTTGGAGGGAGCTCCATTATGGGGGACTCAGAGCTCCATTCTAGGGGAGCTTATTTCTGAGATAGCTCCGTTATAGGGGAGGTTATTTCTAAGGGAGCTTCATTTTGGGGAAGCTTATTTCTGAGCGAGCTCCGTTCTGGGGGAGCTTATTTCTAAGGGAGCTCCATTCTGGGGAGCTCATCTTTTAGAGAGCTCCATTCTAGGGGAGCTTATGGGAAAAACTTCCTTGGGTTGTGTATGTTCCAAGGTCGTCGGAGGGGGAGCCCTTCCCCATCTTCTAACTCATATGCTCCTCGATCCAGTATGCCTCTTATTTTATAAGGTCTTTCCCATGTGGGGTCCAATTTGAAGGAAAGCGGATCGGCCCAGGAACGCGGCGGAAGCACGGTGGAGATAAAAATATGTGGAATAAAAGAATTTAAATCGCGTTCAAGGGGTGTTCCCTTGAACGTTCCCGGGCTATTGGTGTATAAACGTAGAATATAAACTTATATAAAATAAATAAGCGTTCATGGCTATAGAATAAAGAAAAAACCGAGAGCATAAATATAAATCGGAATACCTTTCTCGATTTGTATTTTGATCGGCTACAAGCATTGATTCCTCCCGACGTTCATCCACGCAAGTCCCAACGTAGAGACCCTCTAACGTAGTCCACACCACATCGGGAGAGATCCCGTTTTTCTTGCTAGAAAAAAATAGATCTACAGAATGAAATCAAAGAAGAGATTACACTATCAAATTAGTGTTCCTTCTTGATCTTACTTTGTTCTTCATTTGATCCTAGATCAATGAAGCCAAAAAGAGGATTTAGTGAGTAGAGAGAGAGAGTGTGTGTGTATGGAGAGTTTTCATCTTTATCCTAGAAAAAGATGAATAATAAAACTCATCATCCATAGGTGTTAGTATATACTCATATATATACATAATTAATGTGATTATTGGAATGTGTCCAGGTTCATCCAAGGATGTCTAGGTACATCCCAATCAATCACCATCAATTCTTCAATCAAGCCTACCATCTTTTAAGGTATGATCAAATCATATCCAAAGGGAAGGGCTTGATTGGAGTTGATTTGTCTCTTACCAAAAGAGACAAGTCAACTAACACCTAGCATCCAACATGGCCAATTTTTGCTCCCTCCAAGATGGCAATTTTCGGCCATGCTTATTTAGAGAAGAAGTCCAACTTTTTCCTATTCCATAAATGGAATTAACACACCTCTTGAGTCAACATTGAACAGACCAGGTTATATCGTAATCCAATTATGACGAACCCAAAATTAAATCTAATTTAATTTAATGTCCACTTAAATAATTTCTTTTGATATTTTAATCCAATTAAAAGATCCAACATCTCAACTTTTCATATTAATCGATAAATCCTATTTACCGATTAAACGATGGCCCGATACAATATCGGCATGTCCATCCAATGGACAATCCCTTAAGTAATCCAATTCCTTATCATCCTCTGAAATTGACTCCAAGTCAATTCCTTCAGCTCCTCGGTGATTTGTGTGTGTCCCTTTAGGTTCACCCTTAGCTAGACTTGGGCTCGTGTCCAATAGGAGCTCGTCACCATGGGTGGCCATCTAGAAACACGGTCCATGGCACTAGAGACTAGGTGCATATTGGTATGAACATTTAGGCGTCCATTCCGTATGGGTATGGTCCTACTGTCGATCGTCTCCCAGCCTTAGCCTAGGGTACGGAATTGGGCGTCGATTCCCATCCTTGACTAGGCAACTATGCTTCATACCTGAGATGTGTTTACTCTATCGATCGACGTAGGGTTATCCAATTGGTCTGTGGGCATTTATTGTGACGTTGAAACGCCGTTCAATGTTAGTAGTAAGCACAACAAATACAGTGTTAGTGATGAATACTTACTCTATTCATCAGGTTAATATTGTATTAATAAAGATTGATGAATAGTTCCCAAAACCGCCAATCCAATTGGCTTTTTGATCACCTATTCTAACAATCTCCCACTTGACCTCAAAGCCAATTACCCATGTCTCTCAGAACCTTCTGAGAGTGAGTAATCTGCGATACTGGCTCAGTCTCGTAAGTCTACTTTATTTTTCTGCCGAGGTAATACGGTCCAACCGTATCTCGCCTCTTCTACCATCACTATCTGCCGATGGTGGTTGTCTAAGAATTTTCCATGGAACTTGTGATGAGATCTCGGGCCCAAAAGGCTTTAGCCATGGCCCAGTTGTCAACCTCCAAGGCAACTACTGGCTCGGCCGTGCTAGGCACTACATCCATCCAATAGGTGCTATTTTCATCCAAACCACTTTCCAGAAACAACTTCCAAAGTTGGCATATATTCGACTTTCGTGATGAAACGTCGTGGTATCCTGCTTGGAACCTTTCCAAGCTACCACACTCACCATTAAGTCCGAACATATATAGGTATTGAGACTAAGTATTATTCACATGATTGTAGAAACTAGTATCGCTATAGCCTTCCAAAATCAAATCTCCATAAACCGTGCATCGAGAACACTTCTCTAACCTTATTCAGATCTTAAAGACTGCTCTCAACTGCTGTCTATTGCCTCGTCGGTACACACCCGATATTCGTTGTTATGAACGATGCATAAACAACATCAGGCCCTGTGCACCGAACAATATACCCATGCTGCGTACGGCAAAGACGTAGGGGATGTAAAACATCTAAGCTTCCTCATTAGTCAATGATGACTAAGTTTTGGACAGCATGGCCTTATTCATGGAGAATTGCATGAACAATGCTCGTGTTTCAAGTGTTTCTTAACGTCTTAATTTTATTCCAAATGAATAAGACGTTACACACTTAACACTCGGAAGATTACCACACTCCCACTGACACCAATGCTCGTGATTGACCGAGTCATACATCGTATGGGTTCCTCAAAACGAATATTCCAGTTATATGAAATCTCAAACCCAGTTTGAATTTCAAGACAGATCTCGCGGCTCCAAGCGTTTGATCCAATCCCGATGTCCAACATCGCTTCTCCATATGTCCTTTGGATCATGCTCCAAATGACCGGTCGGACCGAAAAACCTGTACCCATCAGGTATCTAATGTATTCTGGTCATCCCTAGGAGGACTGAAATATAGTCAGTGGGAAATAACCTGATGGTTGCATTGTTTTGCACTAGACCTGCACAAAACCAGACATCGAGTCTAGTCTATCTTCCTACAAGTCCCTTGACGTATGCAAGACCATCCAACATATTCAAAAACTTTGTAGGATACATGCTTTACAAACCATATCCAATATGGTAACTAGATCATGACTTTAAGAAAGTGCATGTTTCTCAACCTATCAACTTTCAAATCCATGTCTAGATGGGCTAAGGTAACATCAGTGAAATACCGAACCAAGTTCAACAGGGTTCATTTTCTTCTTTATCAGAGACCATTCAACCATGGTCATTTCAAGAAGAATTTCACTTATTAAGAATTCCATTCTCATTCAGATATTTGAGAACTCCCACTGAATACACGTCCTCTCGATCTAATCAAAAGGTAACCAATTTGATTCACCACTCTAAGTCTAATCCCCCGAACCTATCAAAGGTTCTTAGACTTGTGAATCCTCTTTTAGTCTTGTGTATTCAGCAACCTCACAGATATCCTTTTTGGATCCAATCCAATAGGCTATTGGCACTCCCACTAAATACACACCCTCTCGATCTAATCGAAAGGTGACCAGTTTGGTTCACCACTCCAAGTCTAATTCCCCGAACCTACCAAAGGTTCTTAGACTTGTGAACCCTCTTCTGGTCCTGTATATTCAGTAATCCATAGACGTCATTTTGGATCCAACCCAATAGACTATCGGCAAGCCCACTTTGTCTAACAAAGTGGCTCTTTAGTCTTTTCCTCCTCAGAGAAGATTTGCAAGCAAGCAAATCCAAATAATCTATTGCAAGACTCTTTGGATCTTCCAACTTCCTCATCCTTAACTAAAGGAAACTGACCTAGCCATGGATGCCAAATCCATAAGTTCATCTTGACTGTATCCATTTTTAGTCATTTATTTTGAGTACTCATAATCCAATTATGGGACAGTGTCAAGTGTTTATGTACCAAACCTAGCAGACAAGAATCTCCATTCTTTGTCAAATAAAAGTAATTTTATTGATCAAATTATTGTATCCAAAATTCTCCAACAATAAATGGAACACATTTTGATCATGCTAGGTTACATAATTCCCGCAGACACAATCTTAACATGATCGCTGCTATGCCTAACTAGTCCTTAGTCTTTGCAGCAACAGTTTTGCTATTGCTAGACCTTAGGATCGTCTGTCTTAGCTTTCTATTCCTTGTCATCACCTGTGTACCATTCACAGATTATGAATGACTGGTATCCAATACCAAAGAACATAATAGTGATCATGTTGATACTTAATTCAAATGTCACCTTCATTGGAGAGGGGCTTTCGGAAACTCCCTCTTTCAATGTCCATTTTCTCGCAGTTAATGCAAACATCATTCAGAACCTTTGACTGACGAACCCTTTTTCTCTTTCCTTTACCTCCGCCCAACGGTGTAATAGGAGTACTCAAAGAGCTGGCAGCGACTAATGTTGTTTGAGCCTTCTTCCTCTTCCTGCGTCCGACACCCTTGCCTTTCGCTTTAGAGGTCGAAGCCTCCTCACTAGTGCCGTCGGCGACAGATTTTTCAATTGTTGCCTTGTACTGGACCAACATTTTTATCAACTCATGAAGGTCTTTCTCAAGCCCATTCATATTGTAGTTGACTATAAATGGGTCCAGTGAGGGGAGAAGAGACTGAAGGATCACGTCGATGTACATCTCTCTTTCGAGATCAACTTGGAGGTCTTTGAGCTTTTCCACAAGGGATAGCATCATCACTCCATGCTCTTTGTACCGACAATCCTTCTATCGTCTTCGCTCCGAAGAATGCCTTCATTGCAGCATATCTAACATGCCGGTCTGGGACTGCATAGACTTGCTACAATCGAAGCATCATCGAGCCAACATCCTCCAGCCTATCGTACTGCTTTTCCATCTCATTATCGATGGATGCTAGTATGATGCTGCAGACCTTCCAGTTGTCATCAAGCCTCTTCTTGAATGTCAAACGTTCTTTGGGCGATGACCCTTCCGGCAAGGTCTGAGGAAAAACCTTATCTAAAATATAAGTCTGGTTCTTTGAAATCTAAGACCATCTTAAGATCTCACAGCCAGGCGTGGTAATACATTCCATTAGGCTTATTAGTCTCAAGTATAAGGGTTAGTGGATTCTTAGACATCAACAGTTAAACAGAAAAACATGCAGTAGATTATAACAATATTATGTTCAAGTTAAGACTTGGTCCTTTAGTCATTAACCCCTCCCACTATTTCTACGAAAGCCCATCACTCTCAAATGGGGTTTCAGGAAATCATTTCCCAGTGGGCTTGGGATCCACAAGCGCAATTCTCATGCCCCGCTTTTACAATTCACATGGGAAAAGCCTCGTGGGAGGTATCCAATACCATTCTCAACCGATGAGATTCCCAAGATATTCTGCCTCACCTCTTCACATGATCCCGAGGACTCCAAGCGAATCATGCTACTTGATGTTAGGCCCGACCCATCAACCAAATCATACCTCAACTGTCGCCCCTCACGACTTGTGAGACAGGAAAACAGTGAACGTACTCTTTGTTCACAACAACGATGCAGTTTTCCTCTATTTCAAATATGCCACGACTTGTGAGACCACACTTGGGTAGCGGTAGCTTCCTCACGACATTGCTATGGATGGAAGGCTTGGATAGATCAAAACCATTTTAATCCAAGTCCATCATGGGCCTAATATTTCAACTTGGTCTAACCAAGTGAGAGTTCGAAACTATTGACTGAGACCTCATCACATTAATATTTTACATGCATAAATATCCAATATTACAAAGCATTTAAATAAATGCATCGCATGCAAGTAAATCTAGCATACCCCTATTGGATGATCACGAGCCCAACCTATGCAACCCACTAAGCCTTCAGTGAGTCTATGATCTGTCTAGGGTGGTCCTACACTATTACAACAAATTAACCCAATGTCATGCCAAATGAGCCTTGTACTCTACTTGTTTCGCCTTGATGTCTCACCTTGGGCCTCCGTCCTACGTAGGCCTCCTTTTTCTCCGTGGGCTTGCCTCATTATACATAAAATGTAAAACCTCATCAAAAATTTCCTAAGTACTCTCATTACAAGAGAAATAGAATACATTGGAAATAAAAGGAAAAATGCAAGCCTTAACATCATGAGGCGAAATTGGGAGATAATAGTCCCAAAACAAGAGGCACGCAGGCCCCACCTAAAAGGAATTTAAAAACCATACACAAGTCAATGGGCTTCGTGATCATCCCTTGTTAATCCAATTAACAAAACACAACATAGTTACATATACAATATAATCATGCTCCAAATAATACAAAGCATGTATTAAATAAAAGATATCCAATATCATTCCATAACATAATTAAATAAAGAAAAATACATGTCAAAAATGCAATTAAAAATGGATATTAGAAACCTCGTACAATCCATGTACTTTTTTTTATTTTTTTATTTGGAAACCATTTCCAAAAATAATCTTAGACAATATAATTTTAGGAAAAAAGCATTCTCAACTAAAATTAAATCAACCATAAATTAAATATTTCAGAAAAAATATGCAAAATGCCAAAAAAATTAAATTTTTCTGAAAAAACGGTTCAGTCGTTCGGCCGTGCCGGCCGGCCATGCAGCCAGCCGCGCGCACGCGCCACTGCCTGCGCTGGACGCGCGCGCACGCCCAGCGTGCGCGGCTGCTACGTGCACCCGCGCGCCCTGCGCACACACCTGGGCGCACGGGCGGGCGGCCTGCCTGCTGCCGACCGGTAGCGGTTGCTGCTGCTAGTGTAATTTTTTTTTTATTCTACACATTAAAAAACTGAAATAAATGCCCAGATTACAGAAAAACCAATTTTCTAAAATCACCCAAATATCCATGATTAATCACATAATTAAACATGCAAATTTCAATAAATAATTATGAAAATTAAAAGCATTAAATGTATGCTTTTGAAGCCGATCTAAACACGTTGAACGTGCTTGCACACGCAAAACATGAAATCTATAGCCACATACACCGATCTGGGCTCTGGTACCACTTGAAGGAAAGCGGATCGGTCCGGGAACGCGGCGGAAGTGCGGTGGAGATAAAAACGTGTGGAATTAAAAGAATTTAAATCGCGTTCAAGGGGTGTTCCATTGAACGTTCCCGGACTATTGGTGTATAAACGCAGAATATAAACCTATATAAAATAAATAAGAGTTCGTGGCTCTAGAATAAAGAAGAAACCGAGAGCATAAATAGAAATCGGAATATCTTTCTCGATTTTGTATTTTGATAGGCTACAAGCATTGATTCCTCCCGATGTTCGTCCACACGAGTTCCTAACGTAGAGACCCTCTAATGTAGTCCCCACCACACCAGGAGAGCTCTCGTTTTTCTTACTAGAAAAAAACAGATCCAGAGAATGAAATCAAAGAAGAGATTACACTATCAAATTAGTGTTCCTTCTTGATCTTACTTTGTTCTTCAATTGATGCCAGATTAATGAAGCGACAAAGAGGATTTAGAGAGTAGAAAGAGAGAGAGAGTGTGTATAGAGAGTTTTCATCCTTTTCCTATAAAAAGATGAATAATAAAATTCATCATCCATAGGTGCTAGTATATACTCATATATATACATAATTAATGTGATTATTGGAATGTGTCTAGGTTCATCCAAGGATGTCTAGATACATTCCAATCAATCACCATCAATTCTTCAATTAAATCTACCATCTTTTCAGGTATGATCAAATCATACCAAAAGGGAATGGCTTGATTGGAGTTGATTTATGTCTTACCAAAAGAGACAAGTCAACTAACACCTAGCATCCAACATGGCCAATTTTTACTCCCTCCAAGGTGGCAATTTTCGGCCATGCTTATTTAGGGAAGAAGTCCAACTTCTTCCTATTCCATAAATGGAATTAATACACCTCTCGGGTCAATATTTAACGGACCGGGTTCTATCGTAATCCAATTACGACGAACCCAAAATTAAATCCACTTTAATTTAATGTCCACTTAAATAATTCCCATTGATCTTTTAATCCAATTAAAAGATCCAACATCTCAACTTTTCATATTAATCGATAAATCCTATTTACCGATTAAACGAGGGCCCGATATAATATCGGCCTGTCCATCCAATGGACAATCCCTTAAGTAATCCAATTACTTATCATCCTCTGAAATTGACTCCAAGTCAATTCCTTCACCTCCTCGGTGATTTGTGTGTGACCCTTTAGGTTTACCCTCAGCTAGACTTCTGTTAGAATAGGTGACCATGTAAGCCAACTTTGGCGGGTATATGTAACCTATGTCTAGACAATTATAGGTGTTTGATAAATCATTAATGAATAAAGAAGTGAATTTCATTTGGCATTACTTTGTTTGTGTTCACTTATATCTGTTTTCTATATCTGTTCACTACGCAAACAAAGCCCACGGACTGAGAATCAATTTCGGGGACTGGGACTACGCTTGGAGGTAGGTCCATGGAATCAGTCTTCCCGAATCAGTCCGGAAAACTCCAAGTCAAGGAATCCCGAAAATGGGTACCGGGATTCCATTTGAGACTTGCACTAAGCACCTGCTGTCGTGTTTCATCGACGGGTGACGAGGGTCGTCTAAGCAGTGTTAGTGGGTTAGCATGCTAGGACGCAGCTGACTGAGGTGACTCGCGGGAACCGTCTTACGGAGGACCTTGAGTATGGTCAGCAAGGTATGACGTGTATTCCCGGTTCCAACGGTACAGGTCAAGTCCTTTGACTTGAGGAATTGCTGAGTTTACCTGTACATCAGGGCTGTATCTTAGGTATGGTGAGAGATTGCCAGAATTCTCTTTGGTAGTCATAAGCCATGTCTAGTGCAGTTCTGGTGTGCAAAAGTGACAGTAGTTTCCAAGAAAGGATCTGTCTCCTGTCAATAGGTTTTGGCAGTTGAGTCTCATATATATACTCTAGGTCTTGTCCCTAAAACTGTGGCCACAGTGACTGAACAGAAGGGAAGGATTCCCTTGTGGCGTTTAGTGAGGACAGACCAACACTTAGGTCCAAAATGGGTACCTGCATTTTCCGTGCCCTAGATTCTAAGTGATGAGACCGAAGACAGAAGGACAAATGTACTGTTAGAGCCTAAATGTTCATCCCTGAATATTTCACCTAGTCTCTAGTGCCATGGACCGTTGCTAGATGGCCACCCATGGTAACGGAAGGATTCTAGGAATCCGACCAAGTCTAGCTGAAAGGTGAACCTAAAGAGTCACACACTATCCACACACATTTAGATATTTACTTAAGAATTAAATATTGGAGTGAAGGAATGATTAAATTGGATTTAATCGGGTCCTTTATTTTTCTTGGAGAAATAATTCCTTCTATTAGATATAAGGAATTAAATTGAGAAATTAGATTTATCAAAGGGATTTATTTAATGGGCTTAAATAATATTTATATTTATTTTAGCCTCTTGGAAATATTTAAATAGGTTTTAAATATTCCATTAAATTAAATTAAATCAACGGTTGAGATCAATGGGAGAGATGGATGGCTAGGATTGTTTTGACTAGGTCAAAACACTACTTTGACTAGGACTTTGACTAGGTCAAAATCCTAGTCAAATTAGAGTTCTTAAAAGAGGAGTTTAAAGAGGATTAAACTCCTCTTCTATATAAACCCCTAGCATCCTACAAGTTGAAGGATGATGAATCTCCAACACACACACAACACACACACACACTCGACTCTCTCTCCCTCCATCTCGTCCGCCCTCTCTCTCTCTCACACTCCAAGAAATTGTTTCTTTGTTCTCTTGTTCTTGGAACATTAGAACTTGATGAATCAATACCGTTAATTCATAACGTGTTGATTGATTCATCCACTCCAAATATTATACACTTGTTCGTTGCTAGCACGACGTGCAAGATACGTGGGTGGATCGTGTGTCACGATTTGGAGGGTCTCAAGAACGAGATCTTGGTGCAAAACGGGGAACAACGCGTGTAGCCGTTGAAGACGAAAACGACAACGGGTAGGTCTCGTTTTAGATTTTCGTCCTCTTTTATTTTCAACCCTATGGCCTCCATGATATGTTATATGTGATTTATTCATGAGATACACCGAACACCCGGGAAATTTCAAAGGCACACCCTTTGAAACGTGTTTTAATTTAAAAGCATGTTTAAATTCCGCATTTATTTTTTTAATTATACCGCGCTTCCGCATTCGCGCTTTTCCCGGGACGATCCACAATTCCTTTCAGTGGTATCAGAGCCCGGTTCGGTGTATAGGCCTAGGGTTTATGTGCGTTTTAAGCATGAAACGTGTTTTGAGCATGTTTTAATTAAATCTTGATTTTCTTGATTATTAAAGCATGTTGTTTTATTGCTTTTAATTCGTGTGAAATTCTAAATGTTGGTATTTTCTGTTTTTTCTTGGGAAACGGGGAAAATTTGAACTGAAAACGAGAAACGCCACAGCCGGCCAGCCGGGAAGGCTGGCCGCGCGCAGCCGAGCGCTGCCGGCAGGGCAGACGCGCGCAGGCAAGGGTAGCCTGCGCGCGCCGCCCAGCCGGTCGCGCAGGGGCAGCGCGCAGCCAGGATGGCTGCGCGCGGGCGCGCGCGCGCAAGGGGGCGCCTCCAGCCGCGCGCGAGCAGACGAGGGTGTCTGTGCGCGCGCAGCCGGTAGGCGCGCTCATGCGCGCGCGTGCGCGCAAGGCTGTCGGGCGGAGAGTCCGCGCGCGGACGGCACCAGGCGCGCTGCCAGGCGCGCGCGCACGCAGACGGAGGCGTCTGCGCGCGCGCGCGCCCGGCGGGCGTGCCCAGTGCGCGTCTGCGCGCGCGCGCACTGCGCGCAGCGCAGGCACGCGGCTGGCGACCAGCAGGCCGGCGCGCGCGAGGCAGAGGAGCCTGCGCGCGCGCGACGGCCTGCCGGAACACCAGGCCGCGCAGCACGCGCTGTCGGCCAGGCGCGCGCGCACGCAGGCAAGGGGCCTGCGCGCGCGCGCCCGGCTAGGCAGTGCCTGTGCGCGCGCAGGGGCGGCAGGCTGGGCCTGCTGCCCTGCGCGTACGGCCGGCCGGCTGCTGCTGGTGGCGGCGGCCGGCGGCTGCTGCAGCTAGGGTTTCTTGAAACCCTAGCATTATTTTATTCTTTTTATTTACTTTTCAGTTTTAATTTTGAATTAATTCTGAAAATTCGTTTTGGGTTCAATTTTTCCTAAATTCCTAAAGACATTATTTTAGGAGTAAAATAAATTGGATTTGGAATCCCGGGGTTATTTTACTTAAAATAATGAGGAAAGGTTTTCCTAAAACGAGAAAAATATTACTACCAATATTTGTATTTTATTTTTCACACATTGCGCACATGATCATTTATTTCTGTTCTGGATTATTATGATTGGAAATCATGAATTATTGGTATATTGTAATTATGTGATTGGATCATGTGATTATGTGTGTTGGATGGAAATGGATGATCACGAGCCCTAGACCGGATGTATGGTTTAATTTTCTGTTGGGCCTGTGTGCCTCTTTAACTGCTTTCTCCTTCTCTCTTTCTAGTGCCTTGGAATAATAAGGCTTTCTACCTCCCTCCTTATGTACTCCCCCCGGGTTTTCGCTGGGGTTTCTACTTTTTAATATGTAATGAGAGTAGACTAGGAGTGAGGTTTCCATTTTTGTAATTGGTGGAGAAGAAGGAAGGACCACATGGAGAGCCCAGACCGGAGGTCCCTTGGCGTTTTCCATGAAGTGAAGAAAGAGAAAAAGAGACCAAGACCCATCAGCATGATGATTGGGTTACTATTATTGTAATAGTATAGGACCAACCCTAGATTGACCATAGATCCACTGCGGGCTCAGTGGATCGCATAGGATTCGGGCTCGTGATCATCCAACAGGGGCGTGCTGGGCTTTAATTTTGCATGTGGTTATTATGATGGATGAATGGCTTTTATTTATCATATAACTGCTATGGATGGATTTTATTTATGCATTATGGATGAATGTATGGATATATTATGAGATCTCGGTCATTCACTACTCTCACATTGGTTGGACCAATGGTGAAATATTAGACCCTAGATAAAGTGGACATGAACTCTAGGAGTTTGTCCATGCCTTCCAATCCATGGCACAGTGAGGAAGCTGTTTTAGGTCAATAGCGTGGTCTCACGAGTCGTGGCACGTTATTGTACTTAAAAGAAGCTGCACTATGTCATGAACGAAAAATGGGCTGCTGTTACCTGTCTCACGAGTCGTGGGGGTACTAGTGGGTCCATGGCTCGGTCGATTGGGTCGGGTCTAACGCCCAATTAGCATGATTCGCTTGGAGTCCTCGGGATCATGCAAAAGGGTGAGGCAATAATCTTTGGAATCTCGTGGAACGAGAATGATGGAATACCTCCCACAGGATCTTTTCCATGCGAATCGTAAAAGCGGGGTATGGGAAAAATCGCTGTGGATCCCAAGCCCACTAGGAAAGGATTTCCCGAAAATCACGTTTGAGAGTACCGTGTTTTCGTATAAATAGTGGGAGGATTAAATGACTAAAGACCAAGCATTTAATTATTTCATCAAACCACCGTCTTTATTTTCTGCTGATCGCGCGTTGTTTTTTAAATGTAGATTTTAAAATGTCTAAGAACCCACTATCAACCATTCTTGAGACAAACAAATTCAATGGAACAAATTACAACGACTGGTTGCGCAATCTCAGGATAGTCCTAGATTACGAGAACCAAGGCTACGTCATGGACGAGCCTCTCCCTAGGATCTTACCGGAAGGATCCACGCCAGAAGAACGTGAGACGTTCGAGACTTGGCATAAGGATAACCGGAAGGTCCGTAGCATCATACTTGCTTCGATGACCAATAAGATTCAGAAGCAATATGAAAGGCTAGACGATGTCCCTTCCATTATGGCTCGCCTTAAGGATTGCTATGCAGTCCCGGATCGGCATACTAGGTATGTCGCGACCAAGGCGTTCTTTGGAACTAAAATGACAGAAGGATCCTCTGTACAAGAGCATGGGGTTAAAATGCTTACCCTAGTGGAAAAGCTCGAGGACCTAAAGGCAGGTCTCGATAACGAAACGTACATAGATGTGATCCTTCAGTCACTCCCACCCTCCTTCGATCAATTTATCGTCAACTATAACATGAATACACTTGAGAAGGGCATTCATGAGTTGATCAATATGTTGGTGCAATACGAGGCAACGACTAAGAAGTCCACGCCTTCGGTATTGTTTGGAGGTGCTTCAACTTCCAAGACGAAAGGCAAGGGTGCCGGACGTTGGAAAAAGAAGAAGGGGAAGGGAAAAGCCGTCATAGCAGCTACGAACACTCAGAGTGTTCCCATTGCCAAAGAGGGGAAAGGCAAAGGAAAGGGAAAGGTTGTCTCCAAGCAACAGTCAAAAGCATATGACATATGTATCAACTGCCGTGAGAAAGGGCATTGGAAGAGATAGTGTCCCAAACTCTTCTCAAACCAAGGTATATTTGTGATTGAGGTTAACATGGTCACTAATTCTGCCTCTTGGGTATTGGATACCGGCTGTGGAGCTCACATTTGCAATGATTTGCAGGTGCTGAAAAGAAGCAGAAAACTAAGTAGCGGGGACATGATCCTGAAGCTCGGAAATGGCAAGGCCATCTCGGCAGAAGCAGTAGGATCCGCCACTTTAGTAATTAGTGATACCATTAGCATAGAATTAGAGCAGGTTTATTTTGTACCTAGTATGATTAAGAACATCATTTCCATTCCATTGTTGGACAATAGTGGTTATTCAGAATCAATAAAAATTGCTTTTATTTGATGAGGTGTGGAATTGCTCATCTACTTGGTACATTGCACAACGGGCTCTATATCTTGCAACAAACGAATTTCGTTCTTAACGCTCAACACAAACGGAAATTAGATAATAACGGGAACGCACGTCTGTGGCACGCTAGGCTAGGTCACATATCCCAAGATAGGATGAAAAGGTTGGTAGACTCAAAGAACCTAGAGGTTGGAGACTTAAGTGATCTACCAACTTGTGAGTCTTGTCTAAGAGGGAAAATGACCAAGAAGCCCTTTGTAGGACAAAGCAGGCTTGCCACAGGTCTGTTGGACTTGGTCCATACAGACGTATGTGGACCACTAAGGACGCAGGCCCGAGGTGGGTTCTCCTACTTCATAACCTTCACCGATGATCATTCACGGTACGGTTATGTTTACCTGATGCGGTACAAGTCTGAAGCTCTTGAGAGGTTTAAAGAATTCAGGCTTGAAGTGGAGAACCAGACCAACTGCAAAATTAAAGTCCTACGGTCAGACCGAGGCGGTGAATACCTTAGTGCCGAATTCCTAGATTATCTAAAAGAAAATGGTATAATATCGGAATGGACACCTCCCGGAACACCACAGTTAAATGGCGTCTCTGAAAGGAGGAACCGAACCCTGTTGGACATGGTTCGGTCCATGATGAGTTTTACCAAATTGCCCTTATCGTTTTGGGGTTATGCATTAGAAACGGCAGCCAAGTTGTTGAATTTGGCGCCTACCAGTGCATTGACCCAAACGCCATATGAGATATGGCACGGCAAGCCTGCGTCCTACAACTACTTGAAAGTGTGGGGTAGCCCCGCATACATCAAGAGGTTAGTGGGAGATAAGCTAGAATCCAGGTCTAGCCTATGCAGGTTCGTTGGATACCCTAGAGAAACTGCGGGTTATTACTTTTATGACTCTTTGGAACAAAAGGTATTTGTTTCAAGGAATGCAGTATTCTTGGAGCAAGGCTTCCCGGAGGATATCCAACCTGATGAGCTGATCCTTGAGGAATCAAGTGATGGAACTCAGCCATCAGAAATAGCCGCGGAAACCTCACCAAGAGGATTCAGGATTAATGCACGGAGGACTGACCAACCTAGCGAAGTCCGACATGCTAGGCATGAAGGACAACCTCAAGAAAGGCCAGTCCCGGTCCCTGAACCGCCGGCTCCGATACAGTCAGCGCCCACAGTCACCACTAACGTTCCCGTCCTCCGTAGGTCCACTAGAGAATCCAGACCTCCAGTGAGATATGGGTTTCTAGGTGCGACCGATCTTCTGGATAACGATCCTAAGACATACGGGGAAGCGATGTCTGACATCGACTCCGGGAAATGGCTTGAGGCCATGAAGACCGAAATGGACTCCATGAGCGAGAACCAAGTTTGGAGACTTGTAGATCCACCGAAAGGTGTTAAGCCAGTGGGCTGTAAGTGGGTCTACAAGCGCAAACTCGGCGTTGATGGAGAAGTCACAACCTTTAAGGCTAGGCTTGTAGCTAAGGGATACACTCAACGACCCGGGGTCGATTTTGAGGATACCTACTCGCCAGTAGCCATGGCTAAGTCCATTCGGATCCTGCTTGCCATAGCAGCATGGTATGACTATGAAATATGGCAGATGGACGTCAAAACGGCCTTCCTCAACGGTTTCGTTGAAGAAGAGATCTATATGGATCAGCCGGAGGGTTTTACGGTCACTGGAGAAGAACAGAAGGTCTGTCGTCTCCAGAAGTCCATCTATGGCCTCAAACAAGCATCCCGAAGTTGGAACATTCGATTTGATGAAGTAATACGGGGATATGACTTCATCAAAAACGAATCCGACCCTTGTGTATACAAGAAGGTCAGTGGGAGCTCTATAGTGTTCCTAGTGCTTTACGTGGATGACATTCTGCTCATTGGTAATGACGTCAGAATGCTAGGAAACACAAAAGCATGGTTGTCAACCAAGTTTTCCATGAAGGACTTGGGTGAAGCCTCCTACATCCTAGGCATCCAGATTGTCAGGGACAGATCTAAAAGGATGTTAGGGCTCACCCAAAACTCGTATATGGAGAAAGTCCTAAAGAGATATCGAATGGACAACTCCAAACGAGGATTCCTTCCAATGAGGTATGGGATCAAGTTATCCAAGAAGCAGTCCCCGCAGACTGATGAGGAACTTGAAAAGATGAAAGTCATCCCCTATGCTTCTGCCGTAGGTAGCATCCAATATGCGGTCCATTGCACCAGGCCTGACATTGCATACGCTTTGAGCGTAACAAGCAGATATCAGTCCTGTGCAGGAGAGGCACATTGGAATGCCGTTAAAGGGCATCCTTAAGTACCTTAGGAGGACTAAGGAAATGTTCTTGGTCTATGGCAATGGAGAACTAATTCTGGAAGGCTTTAGCGACACTAGCTTCCAGTCTGATGACGATGATGCCAAGTCTCAATCGGGGTATGTATTCAAACTCAACGGAGGAGTAGTGGCTTGGAAAAGTTCCAAGCAAGCAACCACTGCTGACTCTACCACTGAGGCTGAATACATAGCAGCTTCAGAAGCTGCTAAGGAAGCGGTTTGGATGAGAAACTACATCCAAGAGTTGGGTGTGGTGCCTAGCATCGCTGAGCCCGTTGTCATCTTTTGTGATAACAACGGTGCAATAGCGCAAGCAAAGGAACCGAGATCTCA
Organism: Sesamum alatum; assembly: GCA_034509735.1. Taxonomy (NCBI): domain Eukaryota; kingdom Viridiplantae; phylum Streptophyta; class Magnoliopsida; order Lamiales; family Pedaliaceae; genus Sesamum; species Sesamum alatum. Next base: position 30,045,276 of record JACGWO010000001.1, on the reverse strand, counting down.
TCACCGTTCCAAACACATTCTTAGACGCTACCATCTTCTTAGAGAAATGGTAGGAAGAGGTGACGTTCGGATGGACCGAGTCAACTCGGCAGACAACACAGCAGACCCGCTGACAAAGCCTATGTCGCAGAGTGCTCATACGCAACATCTTGAGAAGATGGGGATTAGGCATATGGGTGATTGGCTTTAAAGGTCAAGTGGGAGATTGTTAGAATAGGTGACCATGTAAGCTAACTTTGGCGGGTATATGTAACCTATGTCTAGACAATTATAGGTGTTTGATAAATCATTAATGAATAAAGAAGTGAATTTCATTTGGCATTACTTTGTTTGTGTTCACTTATATCTGTTTTCTATATCTGTTCACTACGCAAACAAAGCCCACGGACTGAGAATCAATTTCGGGGACTGGGACTACGCTTGGAGGTAGGTCCATGGAATCAGTCTTCCCGAATCAGTCCGGAAAACTCCAAGTCAAGGAATCCCGAAAATGGGTACCGGGATTCCATTTGAGACTTGCACTAAGCACCTGCTGTCGTGTTTCATCGACGGGTGACGAGGGTCGTCTAAGCAGTGTTAGTGGGTTAGCATGCTAGGACGCAGCTGACTGAGGTGACTCGCGGGAACCGTCTTACGGAGGACCTTGAGTATGGTCAGCAAGGTATGACGTGTATTCCCGGTTCCAACGGTACAGGTCAAGTCCTTTGACTTGAGGAATTGCTGAGTTTACCTGTACATCAGGGCTGTATCTTAGGTATGGTGAGAGATTGCCAGAATTCTCTTTGGTAGTCATAAGCCATGTCTAGTGCAGTTCTGGTGTGCAAAGTGACAGTAGTTTCCAAGAAAGGATCTGTCTCCTGTCAATAGGTTTTGGCAGTTGAGTCTCATATATATACTCTAGGTCTTGTCCCTAAAACTGTGGCCACAGTGACTGAACAGAAGGGAAGGATTCCCTTGTGGCGTTTAGTGAGGACAGACCAACACTTAGGTCCAAAATGGGTACCTGCATTTTTCCGTGCCCTAGATTCTAAGTGATGAGACCGAAGACAGAAGGACAAATGTACTGTTAGAGCCTAAATGTTCATCCCTGAATATTTCACCTAGTCTCTAGTGCCATGGACCGTTGCTAGATGGCCACCCATGGTAACGGAAGGATTCTAGGAATCCGACCAAGTCTAGCTGAAAGGTGAACCTAAAGAGTCACACACTATCCACACACATTTAGATATTTACTTAAGAATTAAATATTGGAGTGAAGGAATGATTAAATTGGATTTAATCGGGTCCTTTATTTTTCTTGGAGAAATAATTCCTTCTATTAGATATAAGGAATTAAATTGATAAATTAGATTTATCAAAGGGATTTATTTAATGGGCTTAAATAATATTTATATTTATTTTAGCCTCTTGGAAATATTTAAATAGGTTTTAAATATTCCATTAAATTAAATTAAATCAACGGTTGAGATCAATGGGAGAGATGGATGGCTAGGATTGTTTTGACTAGGTCAAAACACTACTTTGACTAGGACTTTGACTAGGTCAAAATCCTAGTCAAATTAGAGTTCTTAAAAGAGGAGTTTAAAGAGGATTAAACTCCTCTTCTATATAAACCCCTAGCATCCTACAAGTTGAAGGATGATGAATCTCCAACACACACACAACACACACACACACTCGGCTCTCTCTCCCTCCATCTCGTCCGCCCTCTCTCTCTCTCACACTCCAAGAAATTGTTTCTTTGTTCTCTTGTTCTTGGAACATTAGAACTTGATGAATCAATACCGTTAATTCATAACGTGTTGATTGATTCATCCACTCCAAATATTATACACTTGTTCGTTGCTAGCACGACGTGCAAGATACGTGGGTGGATCGTGTGTCACGATTTGGAGGGTCTCAAGAACGAGATCTTGGTGCAAAATGGGGAACAACGCGTGTAGCCGTTGAAGACGAAAACGACAACGGGTAGGTCTCGTTTTAGATTTTCGTCCTCTTTTATTTTCAACCCTATGGCCTCCATGATATGTTATATGTGATTTATTCATGAGATACATCGAACACCCGGGAAATTTCAAAGGCACACTCTTTGAAACGTGTTTTAATTTAAAAGCATGTTTAAATTCCGCATTTATTTTTTTAATTATACCGCGCTTCCGCATTCGCGCTTTTCCCGGGACGATCCACAATTCCTTTCAACTTCGGCTCGTGTCCAATAGGAGCCTGTCACCATGGGTGGTCGTCTAGCAACGGTCCATGGCAGTAGAGACTAGGTGAATGTTGGCGTGAACATTTAGGCGCCGATTCAGTATGGGTACGGTCCTACTGTCGACCATCTCCTGGCCTTAGTTTAGGGTATGGAATTGGGCGTCGGTTCCCATTCTTGACTAAGCAACTATCCTTCATACCTGAGATGCGTTTACTCTATCGATCGACGTAGGAAACCCTTTCCTACTAAATCAATTGCTATGGCCATAAACTTTCATAGTTTAAATCATCTCAGAGCGCGTAGGAGACATCACCGTCATATACTGACAGGGGACAGATCCTATCTTGGAATCTACCATCCTCGCTACATACTCCAACTGCACTGGACAAGGCTTATAATGACCATCTTACAGAATGATCATCTCTCGCCAGATCCAAGATACAATCTTCATATGCACGTGACTGCCATGATTCCTCAAGTCCGAGTACTAATCATGTACTATCGGAGCCAGGAATTTCAGTCATACCGACCAAGCCTCCAAGGCTTCCATATAACGATTCCCGCGAGTCACTTCAGTCAGTCGACCACCCTGTCAACTAACCCACTAAAATTGCATAGACGACCTTCATCTGTCGCCAATGAAACTCGGCACTCACCCAGTGAATGCAATACTTAGTGCAAGTCTCAATAGGACACTCGATGCCCAGTCTCGAGGTCCTCGACTTGGAATATTTCAGGCCAACCCTCAAAAGTTGGTTTCATAGCCGCCATCCAATGTGCAACCCAACTACATGGGTTATCCAATTGGTCTGTGGGAATTTATTGTGACGTTGAAACGCCGTTCAACGTTAGTATAAGCACAACAAATACATTGTTAGTGATGAATACTTACTCTATTCATCAGGATAATATTGTATTAATAAAGATTGACGAATAGTTCCCAAAATTGCCAATCCAATTGGCTTTCTGGTCACCTATTCTAACACAATTTGCCCACTGGTTTGGATGCTTCTTCCTTCCGAAGCACCAGGTCGCTGACCTAGAAATCCCATGGTCTGACCAGGCGATTGTTGGCCTTAATCATGGAGCTTTTGTACCTCTACATTCGAACGAATGTTTTTTCTCGTACCTCCTTTATGAGGTCAAGACTCTTCCTAAGAAGGCCATTATTGTCCTCCTTGGAATAACACAGGATTCTATGCGAGGGCATGCCTAGTTCCACTGGAATTACCGCATCCATCCCATATACCAAGGAGAACGGCCTCTTCCCCCTAGGGGGGTGGTTCAATAAGCCCACAGGACACTAGATAATTCTTCCACCTAGTTGCCCTTGGCTTTGTCTAGCCTTTTCTTGATTGCTTGGACTAGGGTCCTATTGGTGACTTCCACTTGTCCATTGGCCTTGGAGCGCTCCACAAATGTAAATCTTTGTTTGATGCATAATTATCGACACCAATCCTGGATCTCTTGCCCTGAAATTGTCTTCCATTATTAAAAATGATCTCCCGAGGGATCCCAAAGCAGTAGATTATGTTTTTCCAAATGAACTTCATAACTTCTCCTTAGGTAATGCAGGTGAGAGGCTCGAGCAGGAAAAATAGTCTATGGCCACTAACAGGAACTTTCTCTGCCTTGGGGCCAGCAGGAAAGGCCTTACCGAATCCATCCCCCATTGCACACATGGATAAGGAGCTAACAAAGTAGTGAGGGGTTCGGTTGGCTGATGAATGACAGAGGCATGCTTTTGGCACTTATCGCACCTCCTAACCAAAGATTTAGAGTCTTGTATCAGGGTGGGCTGAAAGTATCCAGCCGAGTCTTGTTAGCTAGGTCCAAAGCCTCTATGTGCGATCTGCAACATCCTCCGTGAATTTCACCAAGGACATCTGTTCCCTCCTCCTAGGAGAGGTACCTCAGCAAGGGGTAAGTGAAGGATTTCTTGTAAAGGGTATCACCGTGTAGTAGGAAACAAGTGGCCCTCCTTTTCGGACTGGCCGCCTCCCGTCAGTCTCTAAGGGGTGGCCATGCTTCAACCAAACTTGTATGGCTTGCCTCCAGTCTCCCCCTTGCTGTACTGTTTGGATTTTTGATAGGGAGCCCGCATGTGGAAGGTATTGAATGGTTATCTATCGCGTCCTACAATCTTCCAAGGTGCTAGCCAATTTAGACAGGTAATCGGCTTTACCGTTCTCCCCTCGAGGGATTTGGATAAGTTTGAAGTCGTCGAACAATGCCTTCCATTCTTCTACCCTTCGGAGGCACTGCCTCACACTGTCTTATTTGGCCTCATAACTTCCGTCTATTTATTTTAAATGAGTTGGGAGTGAAAGCCTAGGGAAGGCGTGTGGATCGGCCGGGGAGTAGCGCGAATGCGGAAGCGCGGTATAATTAAAATTTGCAAGAATTTAAACATGCATAAACGATATAGAATAAACACGTTCAAGGGGTGTTCCCTTGAATCTCCCGGGCGTTCGGTGCATCTCATGAATAATAAAACATACATAGTTTTCATGGAGGCCTTAGGGTTTAAAGAAAGGGGCGAAAATATTAAACCGGAAACCTACCGATTGTCATTTTCGTGTTCAAGCCGCTACTCGCGTTGTTCCCCGTTTAGCTCCAAAATCTTGACTTTGAGACCCTGTAATTCATACACGCAATCCGCCCACGTATCTTGCTCCTCGTGCTAGAGAAAGAACAAGTGTATATGATATTTGGAGAGGACAGATTGATCAAACGCTATGTAATTAACGAGATCAAACCTCCTATTGTTCAATTGTATAACACAAAAGAACATAGAGGAAAGAAGAGAGGGAGTGGCCGAGAGAGAGGGACGGAGTCGGCGGTGGTGTGTGTGTGTGTGTGTGTGTTTGGAATTTTATCATCTCTTCTAAAGAGAACACCTAAGAGTATTTATAGAGGAGGAATCATATTCCTCTTCTAATTCCTACTCTTTGAAGACTCCTCCTTGAATAGGATTTCACCTAGTCAACATCTAGCTTTTTGGTCAAACCAATCCTAGACATTGATTCCTCTCTTTAATCTCAACCATTAATTAATTTAATGGAATATTTAAATTCCATTTAAATAATTCAAAAGGAAATAAATAAATATATCAAATATAAATATTTATTCCAAGCCCATTAATTTGATTTCCAATAAATCTAATTTATTAGATAAATTCCTTTCATCTAATAAAAGGAATTAATTTCTTCCCAAGAAAAGAAGGACCTGATTAAATCCAATTTAATCATTCCATTTCTCCAAATATTTAATTCCAAATTAAATACGTCATGTGTGCGGATTCTGTGTGACTCTTTAGGTTCACCTTCAGCGAGACTTGATTGGATTCCTAGAATCCGCCCGTTACCATGGGTGGCTGTTTAGCAACGGTCCATGGCACTAGAGACTATGTGAATATGCATGAGGATGAACATTTAGGCTCTACAGTACATCTATCCTTCCGTCTACAGTCTCACCAGTTAGTGTCTAGGGCACGGATATGTAGGTACCCATTTTGGACCTAAGTGTCGGTCTGTCCTTTACCAAACGCCGCAGGGAAACCTTCCCTTTTGTTCAGTTACTGTGGCCACAGATTTTAGGGACAAGACACAGAGTATTGTGAGACACAACTATCAACACCTTTTGACAGGAGACAGATCCTTCCGTGGAAACTACTGTCACGTTGTGCACCGTGGCTGCACTAGATATGGCTTATGACTACGCAAGTGCATTTTGGCAATCTCAACCCATACCTAAGATACAGTCTCGATGTATAGGTAAACTCCGCAATTCCTCAAGTCAAAGGATTTGACCTGTACCGTTGGAACCGGGAACTCACGTCATACCTAGCCGACCCTACTCAAGGTCCTCCGTAGACGGTTCCCGCGAGTCACCTTAGTCAGTCGCTTCCCAGCAAGCCGACCCACTAATACTGCTTAGACGACCTCGTCACTCGTCGATGAAACACGACAGCAGATGCTTAGTGCAAGTCTCAAGGGGAATCTCGGTACCCATTTTTGAGATTCCTTGACTTGGAGATTTTTTAGACTGATTCGGCAGAACTGATTTCATGGACCGACCTCCAAGCGTAGTCCCAGTCCCCGAAATGTGATTTTAGTCTCTAGGCTTTGTTTGTGTAGCGAACAGTTATAAAGCAGATAAAGTGAACACAAACAAAGTATGCGCCTAATGAATTTCACTTTCTTATTCATCAAGGTTTTATCAAAAACTTTGAAATTGTTCAGACATAGGTTACAATTCACCTACCAAGATTGGCTACATGTCACCTATTCTAACAATCTCCGGCTTGACCTTTAAAGCCAATCGCCAATATGCCTAATCCCCATCTTCTCAAGACGTTGCGTATGAGCGCTCTGCGACATAGGCTTTGTTAGCGGATCTGCTGTGTTGTCTGTTGAGTTGACTCAATCCATCCGAACGTCACCTCTTCCTACCATTTCTCTTAGAAGGTGGTAGCGTCTAAGAATATGTTTGGATCGGTGATGAGATCTCGGTTCCTTTGCTTGCGTTATAGCTCCGTTGTTATCACAAAAGATGACAACGGGCTCGACGTTGCTAGGCACCACACCCAACTCTTGGATCTAGTTTCTTATCCAAACCGCTTCTTTGGCAGCTTCTTAAGCTGCTATGTATTTAGCCTCAGTGGTCGAATCGGCAGTGGGTGCTTGCTTGGAACTTTTCCATGCTACCACTCCTCCATTGAGCCTGAATACATAACCTGATTGGGACTTGGCATCATCGTCATCTACCTGGAAGCTAGCATCGCTATAGCCTTCCAGGATCAGTTCTCCATTGCCATAGACTAGGAACATTTCCTTAGTCCTCCTTAGGTACTTAAGGATGCCCTTGACTGCATTCCAATGTGCCTCTGCTGCACAGGACTGATATCTGCTCGTTACGCTTAAGGCGTAAGCGATGTCAGGTCTAGTGTAGTGGATGATTCCTACAGCAGAAGCATAGGGAACGATTTTCATCTTTTCAAGTTCCTCATTAGTCTCCGGAGACTGTTTCTTGGACAACCTGATCCCATGCCTAATTGGAAGGAATCCTCGTTTGGAGTTTTGGGTTAGTCCTAACATTCTTTTAGATCTGTCCCTGATAATCTGGATGCGAAGAATGTAGGAGGCTTTTCCCAAATCCTTCATGGAAAATTGAGTTGATAACCATGCTTTTGTGTCACCCAACATTCTCACGTCATTTCCTATGAGCAGAATGTCATCCACATAAAGCACTAGGGACACTATAGAGCTCCAACTGACTTTCTTGTATACACAAGGGTCGGATTCATTTTTGATGAAATCATAACCCTGTATGACTTCGTCAAAGCGAATGTTCCAACTTCGAGATGCTTGTTTGAGGCCATAGATGGACTTTTGGAGACGACAGACTTTCTGTTCTTCTTCAGCGACCGTGAAACCCTCCGACTGATCCATGTAGATCTCTTCCTCAACGAAACCATTGATGAAGGCCATTTTCACGTCCATCTGCCATATCTCATAGTCATACCATGCTGCTATGGCAAGGAGGATCCGAATGGACTTAGCCATGGCTACTGGCGAGTAGGTGTCCTCAAAATCGAACCCGAGTCGTTGAGTGTACCCTTATGCTACTAGCCTAGCCTTGTTGGTTGTGACCTCTCCATCAATGCCAAGTTTGCGCTTATAGACCCATTTGCAGCCAACTGGCGTAACCTCTTTGGGCAGGTCTATAAGTGTCCAGACTTGGTTCTCATTCATGGAGTCCATTTTGATTTTCATGGCCTCAAGCCATCTCCCGGAGTTGATGTCAGACATCGCTTCCCCGTATGTCTTAGGATCCTTATCCAATAGAGTGGTCATGTTTAGAAAGTCGTATCTCACCGGAGGTCGGGACTCTCTAGCTGACCTACGGAGAACGGGAACGTCAATAGTGACTATGGGCGCTGACTGTATTGGAGCCGGCGGTTCAGGTGCCGAGGCTGGCCCTTCCTGAGGTCGTCCTTCATGCCTAGCATGCTGGAATTCTCGAGTTGGTCAGCCCTCTTGAAAGCCTAGGATAGGCGTGTGGATCGTCCCGGGAGTAGCGCAAATGCCGAAGCGTGGTATAATTAAAATTGCAAGAATTTTAAACATGCATTAACATACATAAAATAAATACGTTCAAGGGGTGTTCCCTTGAAACTCCCAGGCGTTCGGTGTATCTCATGAATAATGAAAGCAATTATAAAATCATGGAGGCCATAGGATTTTAAAATAAAAAGGGGCAAAAAAGCTTAAATCAGAAACCTACCAATTTACGTTTTCGTCTTGAAACCGCTACTCGCGTTGTTCCCTATTTTGCTCCAAGATCTCGAACGGGAGACCTCTAAATCTCACACGCAATCCGTCCACGTACCTTGCTCCTCGTGCTAGCATAAGAACAAGTGTGTATGGTATTTTTTGGAGAGGACGGAATGATCAAACGTTATTGAATTAACGAGATCAAACCTCCTTAGTTCAATTGTCAACACAAAAGAACTTGAAAGAGGGAAGAGAGAGAGAGGCGCGGCCGAGAGAGAGGAGAGCCGAGTGTGTATGTGTGTGTGTGTTTTCAAAGTTTCATCATCTCATCTAAAGAGGGCTCTTAGGAGTATTTATAGAGGAGGAATCCTATTCCTCTTCTATCTCCTACATATTGATGACTCCTAGTTGAATAGGATTTGACCTAGTCATATCCTAGTCAACTACTAGCTTCTTGGTCAAACCAATCCTAGCCATTGATTCCTCTCCTTTAATCTCAACCGTTGATTTATTTAATGAGATATTTAAATCTTATTTAAATAATCCTTAATGGCAATAAATATATCAAATATAATTATTTGTTCCAAGCCCATTAAATTAATTTTTAATAAATCTAATTTATTAGATAAATTCCTCATATCTAATACAAGGAATTAATTTCTTCCCAAGAAAAGGTGGACTTGATTGAATCCAATTTAATCACTTTCATTTCTCTAAAGAAGGACCCGATTAAATCCAATTCAATCACTCCATTTCTCCAAACATTTAATTCCAAATTAAATACATTATGTGTATGGATTGTGTGTGACTCTTTAGGTTCACCTTCAACTAGACTTGGTTGGATTTCTAGAATCCGCCCGTCACCATGGGTGGTCGTCTAGCAACGGTCCATGGCACTAGAGACTAAGTAAATATACGGGGATGAACATTTAGGCTCTACAGTACATCTATCCTTCCATCTACGGTCTCACTACTTAGGATCTAGGGCACGGATTATTCAGGTACCCATTTAGGAGCTAAGTGTCGGTCTGTCCTTTACCAAACGCCGTAGGGGAATCCTTCCCCACTGTTCAGTCACTGTGGCCACAGATTTTAGGGACAAGACACAGAGTATTTGTGAGACACAACTGTCAACACCATTTAACAAGAGACAGATCCTTTCTTGGAAACTATTGTCACTTTGTACACCGGACCTGCATTAGATATGGCTTTGACTACTCAAGTGCATCTTGGCAATCTCTCACCATGCCTAAGATACAGTCCCGATGTACAGGTAAACTCAGCAATTTCTCAAGTCAAAGGACTTGACCTGTACCGTTGGAACCGGGAACACGCGTCATACCTAGTTGACCCTACTCAAGGTCTTCCATAAGACGGTTCCCACGAGTCACCTCAGTCAGCCGCTCCCCAGCAGGCCAAACCACTAACACTGCTTAGGCGACGCTCGTCACCCGTCGATGAAATACGATAGCAGATGCTTAGTGCAAGTCTCAAGGGGAATCTCAGTACCCACTTTCGAGATATCTTGACTTGGAGATTTCTAGACTGATTCGGCGGAACTGATTTCATGGACCTACCTCCAAGTGTAGTCCCAGTCCACGAAATGCGATTTCAGTCTGTGGGCTTTGTTTATGTAGTGAACAGTTATAAAGCAGATAAAGTGAACACAAACAAAGTAGGTGCGAAATGAATTTCACTTCTTATTCATTAAGGATTTATTGAAACTTCAAAATTGTTCAGACATAGGTTACAATTCGCCTACCAAGATTGGCTACATGGTCACCTATTCTAACAATCTCCCACTTGACCTTAAAGCCAATCGCCCATATGCCTAATCCCCATCTTCTCAAGATGTTGCGTATGAGCGCTCTGCGATATTGGCTTTGTCAGCGGATCTGCTGTGTTATCTGCTAAGTTGACTCGGTCCATCCGAGCGTCACCTCTTCCTACCATTTCTCTTAGAAGGTGGTAGCGTCTAAGAATGTGTTTGGAACGGTGATGAGATCTTGGTTCCTTTGCTTGTGCTATTGCTCCGTTGTTATCACAAAAGATGACAACAGGCTCAGCGATGCTAGGCACCACACCCAACTCTTGGATGTAGTTTCTCATCCAAACCGCTTCTTTGGCAGTTTCTAAAGCTTCTATGTATTCGGCTTCAGTGGTGGAATCAACAGTAGTTACTTGCTTGGAACTTTTCCAAGCCACCACCCCTCCATTGAGCCTGAATACATAACCCGATTGAGACTTGGCATCTTCGTCATCTGCCTGGAAGCTAGCATCGCTAAAGCCTTCCAGGATCAGTTCTCCATTGCCATAGACTAAGAAAATTTCCTTAGTCCTCCTTAGGTACTTAAGGATGCCCTTGACTGCATTCCAATGTTCCTCTCCTGCACAAAATTGATATCTGCTCGTTACACTTAAGGTGTAAGCAATGTCAGGTCTAGTGCAGCCTGCATATTGGATGCTTCCTATGCCAGAAACATAGGGGATGATTTTCATCTTTTCAAGTTCCTCATCAGTCTACGTGGACTGTTTCTTGGATAATTTGATCCCATGCCTTATGGGAAGGAATCCACGTTTGGAGTTGTCCATCCGAAACCTTTTCAGGACTTTCTCCATATACGAGTTTTGGGTGAGTCCCAACATTCTCTTAGATCTGTCCCTGACAATTTGGATGCCTAGAATGTAGGAGGCTTCACCCAAATCCTTCATAGAAAACTGAGTTGATAATTATTCTTTTGTGTCACCCAACCTTCTAACGCCATTTCCTATGAGTAGAATGTCATCCACATAAAGCACTAGGAACACTATAGAGCTCCCACTGACCTTCTTGTATACACAAGGGTCGGATTCATTTTTGATGAAATCATAACCCCGTATGACTTCATCAAAGTGAATGTTCCAACTTCGGGATACTTGTTTGAGGCCATAGATGGACTTCTGGAGACGACAGACCTTCTGTTCTTCTCCGGTGATCGTGAAACCCTTCGGCTGATCCATGTAGATCTCTTCCTCAATGAAACCATTAAGGAAAGCTGTTTTCACGTCCATCTACCATATCTCATAGTCATACCATGCTGCTATAGCAAGCAGGATCCGAATGGACTTAGCCATGGCTACTGGCGAGTAGGTGTCTCAAAATTGATCTCGGGTCGTTGAGTGTGTCCTTTAGCTACTAGCCTAGCCTTAAAGGTTGTGAGTTCTCCATCAATGCCAAGTTTGCTCTTATAGACCCACTTACAGCCAACTGGCTTAACCCCTTTCTGTGGGTCTACAAGTGTCCAGACTTGGTTCTCACTCATAGAGTCCATTTCAATTTTCATGGCCTCAAGCCATTTCCCGGAGTCGATGTCAGACATCGCTTCCCCGTATGTCTTGGGATCCTTATCCAACAGACTGATCGTATTTTGAAAGTCATATCTCACCGGAGGTCGAGACTCTCTAGCTGGCCTACGAAGAATGGGAACGTCAGTGGTGACTATAGGCGCTGACTGTATCAGAGCTGGCGGTTCAGGTACCGAGGCTGGCCCTTCCTGAGGTTGTCCTTCATGCCTAGCATGCTGGACTTCTCGAGGTTGGTCAACCCTTTGGGTATCTATCATGAATTCTCTAAGTGAGGAATCCGCGGCTTCCACTGATGACTAGTTTCCATCACTTGATTCTTCAAGGATCAATTCATCAGGTTGGATATCCTCTGGAAAGCCTTGTTCCAAGAACACTGCGTTCCTTGAAATAAATACCTTTTGTTCCAAGGGGTCATAGAAATAATAACCTGCAGTTTCTTTAGGGTATCCAACAAACCTGCAGTTTCTTTAGGGTATCCAACAAACCTGCACAAGCTAGACCTGGATTCTAGCTTGTCTCCCACTAGCCTCTTGACGTATCCGGGATACCCCACACTTTCAAGTAGTTGTAGGACGCAGACTTGTCGTGCCATATTTCATATGGTGTTTGGGTCAATACACTGGTTGGCACCAAGTTTAACAACTTGGCCGCAGCCTCCAATGCGTAGCCCCAAAAGGACAAGGGCAATTTGATGAAACTCATCATGGATCGAACCATGTCCAACAGGGTTCGATTCCTCCTTTCAGAGACTCCATTCAACTGTGGTGTCCCGGGAGGTGTCCATTCAGAGATTATACCATTTTCTTGAAGATAATCAAGGAACTCAATACTCAGGTACTCTCCGCCTCGGTTTGACCGTAGGACTTTAATTTTGCAGCCGGTTTGGTTCTCAACTTCATGTCTGAATTCTTTAAACCTCTCAAGAGCTTCAGACTTGTACCTCATTAGGTATACATAACCATACCGTGAATGATCATCGGTGAAGGTTATGAAGTAGGAGAACTCACCTCGGGCTTGCGTCCTTAGTGGTCCACATACACCTGTATGGACCAAGTCCAACAGACCTGTGGCAAGCCTGCTTTGTCCTACAAAGGGCCTCTTGGTCATTTTCCCTCTTAGACAGGATTTGCAGGTTGGTAGCTCACTCAAGTCCCCTACCTCTAGGTTCTTTGAGTCTACCAATTTCTTCATCCTATCTTCAGAAATGAGACCTAGCCTAGCGTGCCACAGTTGTGCGTTCCCGTTATTATCTATTTTACGTTTGTGTTGAGCGTTTAGAACGAAGTTCATTTTTGCAAGATATAGAGGCCGTTATTAAGCGTGCTAAGCAGATGAGCAATTCCACACCTCATCAAATAAAAGTAATTTTTATTGATCATAAACTCATATCCACTATTGTCTAACAACGGAATGGAAATGATGTTTCTAATCATGCTAGGTACATAATAAACTTGCTCTAATTCTATACTAATGCGATCACTAACTACTAGAGTGGCGGATCCTACTACTTCTGCCGAGATGGCCTTGCCATTCCCAAGCTTTAGGATCATATCCCCGCTACTCAGTTTTCTGCTTCTTTTCAACACCTGCAAATCATTGCAAATGTGAGCTCCACAGCCAGTATCTAATACCCAAGAGCAGTGTTAGTAACCATATTAACCTCAATCACAAAGATACCTTGTTTGGAGAGGAGTTTGGGGCAATCCCTCTTCCAATGCCCTTTCTCACGGCATTTGATACATATGTCATATGCCCTCGACTGTTGCTTTGAGTCAACCTTCCCCTTCCTTTGCCTTTCCCCACTTTGGCAATGGGAACACTCTTAGTGTTGGTAGCTGCTTTGACGGCTTTCCCTTTCCCTTCTTCCTTTTCCAATGTCTGGCACCCTTGCCTTTCGTCTTGAAGGTTGAAGCATCTCCAAACAATACCGACGGCGTAGACTTTTTGCTCGTTGCCTCGTATTGCACCAACATAATGATTAATTCATGAATACCCTTCTCAAGTGTGTTCATGTTGTAGTTAACAATGAATTGGTCGAAGGAGGGTGGGAGAGACTGAAGGATCACATCTATGTACGTCTCGTTATCGAGCCCTGCCTTGAGGTCCTCGAGCTTTTCCACCAAGGTAAGCATCTTGATCCCATGCACTTGTACAGAGGATCCTTCGGTCATTTTAGTTCCAAAGAATGCCTTCGTTGCGACATACATAGTATGCCGGTCCAGGACTACATCGTCTAGCCTTTCATACTGCTTCTAAATCTCATTCGTCATAGAGGCAAGTATGATGCTACGGACTTTTCAGCTATCCTTATGCCAAGTCTCGAACGTCTCACATTCTTCTGGTGTGGATCCTTCCGGCAAGGTCCTAGGGAACGGCTCGTCCATGACGTAGCCTTGGTTCTCGTAATCTAGGACTATCCTCAGATTGCGCAACCAGTCATTGTAATTGGTTCCATTAAACTTGTTGGTCTCAAGTATGGTTGATAATGGGTTCTTAATATTTTTAAATCTACATTTAAAAGAACAGAACTACAATCAGCAGAAGTTTAAAAGACCAAAGTTTTGATAAATAATAAAACGCTTGGACTTTAGTCATTTAATGCTCCCACTATTTATACGAAAAAATGATACTCTCAAATGTTGTTTTCGGGAAATACCCTTTCCTAGCGGGCTTGGGATCCACAACGATTTTCCCCATACCCCGCTTTTACGATTCGCATGGGAAGAATCCTGTGGGAGGTATACCATACCATTCTCGTTCCACGAGATTCCAAGATAATTGCCTCACCCTTTCACGTGATCCCGAGGACTCCAGGCGAATCACATTATTTGGGTATTAGACCTGACCCAATCGACCAAATCATAGATCCACTGGTACCTCCACGACTCATGAGACAAGTAACAGCAGTCTACGTTTGGTTCATGACATAGTGCAGCTTCTTTTAAGCACGAAAGTCGTGCCACCACTCATGAGACCACGCTATCGACCTAAATCAGCTTCCTCACTAGCCATGGATTGGAAGGCATGGACGAACTCTAGAGTTCATGTCCATTTATCGAGGGTCTAATATTTTGAACTTTGGTCCAACCAAGTGAGAGTTGCAAATGACCGAGATCCATACACATACACATCCATCCATAATGCGTAATTTAAAGTTTGCATCCCATAGCAGTAATATGATAAATAAACGATTTATTCACCATAAAAGCCACATGCAAAATTAAAGCCGAGCAGCCCTTGTTGGATGATCACGAGCCCGAATCCTATGCGACCCACTGAGCTCACAGCAGATCTATGGTCAATCTAGGGTTGGTCCTACACTATTACATTTAATAGCAACCCGATCAACATGCTGATGGGCCTTGGTCTCTTTTCTCTTTCAAATCTCCATGGAACTCCTTGGATCCTCCATTCTGGGCTCTCCATGTGGAACTTCCTTCATCTCCACCAAATACATAAAATAAAATCTTCCCTCCTATACTACATTCATCACATATGTAAAAAGAAATCCCAGCGAAAACCCAGGGGAGTACAATAGGAGGGAGATAAAATGCCTATTATTCTAAGGCAACTAGGAGAGGAGAAGGAGAAAGCAAAAGAGGCACACAGGCCCAACACAAATTAAACCATACATTCGGTCTAGGGCTCGTGATCATCCATTCTCAATAAACGCACATAATTACATGATTTCCAACCACATAAACATATGCTTATAATCCATGATATCCAATCAAATCATCCCATGATAAATACACGAGTTATGCATGAAAAACATGGTACAATGTTGGCAATAACTATTCTCGTTTAGGAAGACCCTTCCTCATTATTTGAAGGTGAGTAATCCCCGGAATTCCAAATCTAATACAACAACCTTCCAAGTAATGTTCTTTAGGAAAAACATGCAAAATTAAATAAAACTAATTTTTTAAAATTTATAAAAAAAATAAAATAACAAGAAAACATAGACGTTAACCGGCCGCCGCCACCGGCAGCGTTCTGCCGGTGCACAAAGGCCAGTAGGCCTGGCCTGCTGTCCCTGCGCGCGCGCAGGGCATGCCTGGACGGGCGCACACGCAGGCCCCTCCCTACTCGCGCGCGCACCTGGCCTATTGTGCTGCGCATGCTGGCGCACGTTGGCGGGCTGCCGCGCGCAGGCACCTTTGCCCGCACGCGGCATCCTGCCGCGCCGCCTGCATGCGCATCCTGCACGCAGGCCGCGCGCGTGTGCATGCGCATCGGGCGCGCCTGCCGGGCGCGCGCGCAGACTCCATTGTCTGCGTGCACGCGCGCCTGGCAACGCTGCCTCATGCGCACGTGCGCGCGCGGCCGCCCTCGCAGGCGTTCCGACGCACTGGCCTAGCGCGCGCGCGCGGGCTTCCTTGCCATGTGTTCGAGCCTGGCGTCCGGCTGCGTGCATGCCGGCCGAATCCGTGCGCGCTGTGCGCGCAGGCTCCTCTTCCTGCGTGCGTGGTCAACCACCGACTGGCCGCGTGTGCCGTTTTCTTCCGTTTTATTTTTCTTGCCCCCGTTTCCCAAGAAAAATAAGAAACCAACATCACCCAAATTCATACACTTTAAAAGCAAGAAAATGACATGCTTGATAATTAAAACATCAAGAATTAAATAAATCATGCCATACACGTTTTCATGCTTTAAACGCACACAAAACCCTAGGCCTACACACCGAACCCGGTTCTGATACTACTGAAAGCCTAGGGAAGACGTGTGGATCAGCCTGGGAGTAGTACGAATGCGGAAGCGCGGTATAATTAAAATTTTCAAGAATTTAGACATGCATAAACGATATAGAATAAACACGTTCAAGGGGTGTTCCCTTGAATCTCCCGGGCGTTTGGTGTATCTCATGAATAATAAAACATACATAGTTTTCATGGAGGCCTTAGGGTTTAAAGAAAGGGGCGAAAACATTAAATCGGAAACCTACCGATTGTCGTTTTCGTCTTCAAGCCGCTACTCGCGTTGTTCCGCGTTTTGCTCCAAGATCTCGACTTTGAGACCCTCTAATTCTTGGTCAAACCAATCCTAGCCATTGATTCCTCTCTCTTGATCTCAACCATTAATTAATTTAATGGATTATTTAAATCCCATTTAAATAATTCAAAAGACAATAAATGAATATATCAAATATAAATATTTATTCCAAGCCTATTAAATTAATTTTCAATAAATCTAATTTATTAGATAAATTCCTTTCATGTAATAAAAGGAATTAATTTCTTCCCAAGAAAAGAAAGACCCGATTAAATCCAATTTAATCATTCCATTTTTCTAAATATTTAATTCCAAATTAAATACGTCATGTGTGCGGATTGTGTGTGACTCTTTAGGTTCACCTTCAGCTAGACTTGGTTGGATTCCTAGAATCCGCCCGTCACCATGGGTGGCCGTCTAGCAACGGTACATGACACTAGAGACTAGGTGAATATGCGTGGGGATGAACATTTAGGCTCTACAGTACATCTATCCTTCCGTCTACAGTCTGACCACTTAGTGTCTAGGGCATGGATATGTAGGTACCTATTTTGGACCTAAGTGTTGGTCTGTCCTTTACCAAACGCCGCAGGGAAACCTTCATAGTGTTTGGTTTCATTTTCAGGTTGTTTTGTTTTGGGTTTTGGTGATAGAGAGAGAAAAATAGAGATAAATAAGTGTGTGTTAGAAAATGGTATATGTTTGGATTTATTTTTGGAGATAATTTAAAATAGTGTAAAGAAGATGTTGTATGTATTGTGTTTTATATTTGGGGGACAAAAAACATTGTTCATTGTCACATCATGTCTTTTTATTTGTATTTTAAATGTGTATATGTATATATTAATATTTAATTATTGTTAGGTGGGTATTAATAATTTAATATATTAATGTTATTAAATTGTATTTTTTGTTTTGTCCATTTAATTATATTTTTCATTTTATTAATAATAATTACTAGCACTAAGGTATTTTTTTTCATTATCATGAATAATAAGAATAATATGTTGATAAAATAATATTATATATGTACATTTGAAAAATTATAGGGGATATTTATAGTAAATATAGATGACTTTAATACATACATTTGATGCAACCGAATACGTCATAATACAAAGGTTAGTTAATAATTAATTATAAATTCCTTCAATACATTAGCCCCATTTTTGTTTACATAATCAATAAATAGTAGTACACAAAAATATATATATGCGTCCAACAACAAGTCCTACGAGCGGTCAGAATGATACCTTATTATTAAGGAAGAACATCAATTGGGTGTCTCCCAATTATTGGTCTGTAAATTTTAATTTTATTTTAAAATTATTTATTTATTTTGTTTTTTTCACTTTTTCGTCTAACTTTCCACTCACCCATTATCTTTTTAGATAGTTATTTTTTTATATATATTTTCATTCATCTTTTTTTTTTATCATTTTTTATAAATTTAATATTTACTTATTATTTTTTATATAATTTATTAAATAATAAATATTTTATAAATATTATATTTTAAATAATATTTATAAAAGTTGCACACACATAAGATGTATCAAAATTACTAGTATATAACAAGAAAACATAAACTTTTTGACTAGCTCGATCGTTCTACTTAATTAATTATAAGAGCTTGGTTACAAAAGTAATAAGAAATTTATATAAATGTTTCTAGCTTATGCAATTATATAATATTAAATTCTTGAAATATATTTCAGAGAGCACTCATAATCCTAATAATTAATTCACTCGAAATAATTTAATCAATCAATTATTTCCAATAGGGATGAATTAACCAAAATGATAGGTTGTTAATATATATGTACTCAAGTAAATATTAAAACAATTTTGACTTAATTTATTTAATTTTTCTGGTGTCCACACCTACTTTATCAAGTAGTAGTAATAATAATAATAATTCATGAGAATGCTTAGATGTTGAAAGAAGAAATTACAGAATTAAGTCTAAGCGTGTTACATATATGACTATGAGAGAGAAACGTGTCAACATTATTGCGTGTTAGCAAAATTGTCAAAATTATGAGATTGAACCGCTCTGCAATGATGGTCACATACATGGGGATTGGACCAAAGTTGGCCAAAATACCAAGTTAAGGTGTTTCAGCCAGCCAAACATACAAAATTGTTCAGTTAACGAGCCCAAACAGAGTGCTTCCCTTCTATTCAGTTACTGTGGCCACAGATTTTAGGGACAAGACACAGAGTATTGTGAGACACAACTGTCAACACCTTTTGACAGGAGATAGATCTTTTCTTGGAAACTACTGTCACGTTGTACACTGTGGCTGCACTAGATATGGCTTATGACTACTCAAGTGCATTTTGCCAATCTCTCACCATACCTAAGATACAGTCTCGATGTACAGGTAAACTCAGCAATTCCTCAAGTCAAAGGATTTGACCTGTACCGTTGGAACCGGGAACTCATGTCATACCTAGCCGACCCTACTCAAGGTCCTCCATAAGACGGTTTCCGCGAGTCACCTCAGTCAGCCGCTTCTCAGCAGACCGACCCACTAACACTGCTTAGATAACCCTTGTCACCCGTCGATGACACACGACAGTAGATGCTTAGTGCAAGTCTCAAGGGGAATCTCGGTACCCATTTTCGAGATTCCTTGACTTAGAGATTTTCAGACTGATTCGGCAGAACTGATTTCATGGACCTACCTCCAAGCGTAGTCCCAGTCCCCGAAATGTGATTTCAGTTTGTGGGCTTTGTTTGTGTAGCGAACAGTTATAAAGCAGATAAAGTGAACACAAACAAAGTATGCGCCAAATGAATTTCACTTTCTTATTCATCAATGTTTTATCAAAAACTTCGAAATTGTTCAGACATAGGTTACAATTCCCCTACCAAGATTGGCTACATGGTCACCTATTCTAACAGAGAGTCGGAGTATGCCATTAGATGGCGCGCCCCCGCCTCCCATGCCATCTTCATTCTAGAGCTAAGGCTAAGTATGAGGCCTCAATATTGGAGGCTTTGAAGCTAAATTTAATGGTGAATAACAAATCCACCCCTTCAGGCAAAGTGATCACCAGGCTTGCTCCACTGCCCTGAGCGGTAGAGGGTCCATCCACGTTTAGTAACTAGTGCCCCTCGCTTGGGGGGGTGAGAATGTCGTTTTGGACATAAAGTCTACTAGCGCTTAAGCCTTTATTGCTGTTCGAGGGAGATAAGTTATGTCGTATTCACTTTATTCTATAGCCCATTTAATCAATCATCCTAAGGTGTCTGGCTTCCCCATAACTTGCTTGAGGGGATGATTAGTGCGTACCCCTATGGGGTACGATAGAGAGTACGGTCTTAACCTCCATGCTGTAATTACCAGTGTGAAGGCCACCTTTTTATGTCAGTCTAGCATCCCTCAGCCCCGTTGAAGACCTTACTCACGTAGTATATAGGCATCTGCTTGCGCCCAACTCCCGTAGTAAGATGGAACTTACTGCTTGGGTCGGGTGGAAAGTTAGACGTACAAGGTATATTCTGGCGAAGCCTTGACCAAGAGAGGGAGTTTGCCCAAGTACTTCTTGAGTTATTCGAAGGCCATACCACACTCGCCCGCCCACTCAAAGTGCTTGGTCTTTCGTAACACGTTGAAGAGTGGAACACTTCTATCCACAGATTTGGTGATGAATCGACTAAGAGCTGCTATCCTCTCGGTAAGCCACGAACTTCGTTGATGTTAGTAGGGGCTTTCATATCCAACACTACTCTGATTTTGAGGGGATTATTTTCTGTGACCATGAACCCTAAAAAACGCTCGCCTCTTACACCGAATGTACATTTGGCCGGATTTAACTTTAGTCGATACTTCTGGAGGACGTTGAATGATTCTTCCAAGTCCAGGATATGGTCCTGCAGCTTCTTGTTTTTTACGAGCATGTCATCCACATATACTTTCATATTTCGACCTATTTGTGTCCGAAATATTTTATCCACCAAGCGTTCATACGTGGCCCCAGCAATCTTGAGACCAAAAGGCATGGCCACATAACAAAATGTTCCTACCGACATGATGAAACTAACTCTTGGTCTTCGGAGGCAAGCATGATTTGATGATATCCCTGAGACGCATCCATCATGCTCAATACTTCGAGCCAAATGTAGAATCAACCAGCTGATAGATGTGAGGCATAGGGTAGAAATCCTTTGCAGGCCTTGTTTAGATCTCTGCAGTCCACACACATATTCCATTTTCCTCCGGATTTGGGGACAAGGACCACATCTGAAAGCCACTCGAGGAATTGTATTTCCCAAATGTGCCTTGCCTTCAAGAGTTTTTCCACTTTCGCCTCGATAATCTTATCTTTCTCAGGGCCAAAGTGCCTTTTCTTCTGTCTAACTTATTTCCTCAGAGGATCAATGTTGAGGTGGTGAGTGATGATTGTAAGATCAATGCCTTCCAGATCTTGAGGGGACCAGGAAAAGAATTCTAGGTTCTTCTGCAGGCACTGTATTAACCCTCCTTCAGATCTTCTTGCAATTGAGACCCTACCCACGTGGTCCTCTCGGGGATATCAAGATCTAATTCTATGACCAGAAATTCTTTGGCCGGAAGAACATTGGCGTGTTCCTCTCCCCGCGCAGGATCTCCCTCGTAGGGGAGCTCTAGCCACTCAGATCCCTTGCCAAGGCTAGTCCCCTTCCGCTTACGAATTTCCTCTGGAGGTAACTCTGGGGCTCCCCTTTTTTGCCCTTTGCGTACAGCCTCTACACCGCACTTTCGAGATTGCAACTGATCCCCTTCTACTTTCTCCACTCGTCCCAATATGAGGAACTTGATTTTCATGTGGTAGGTAGAGATGATCGCCTGAAATGTATTAAGGGTAGGCCTCCCCAAGATCTATGTTGAGGGGGTGTCTACCATTAGGAATTTAATCAAGCATGTCTCCATAGGAGGTGTCCACATTTTCTAGGAGGACTTCCCCCAACTGCATATGGTCATACCTTTCTCCAAATAAAATATCTGCCGAGCTTCCCGAGCCTACGAAGACTCGGCTAACTTCATAATTTGCTATTGTGGCAGCGATTACCAATGCATCGTTATAGGAAAGGTTCGTGGCCGGTTTTTCCCCTAGTGAGAATTGAATATTAGGCTTACTGGACAAGGCATCAACTTCGAACACTTCTTCGGCTGAGTGCCCCGCGATTTCCTGGACATGAGCCTTCCGGGCGTTATGGGGGTCCCCGCCCAAGGGATCCCTAGATATCATATGAATAACCCATTTTTTGGGTCGCGTTGTCCTCCTTTAGGCCTCCCGAGGGACCTCGTCTGTGGGGTTCTGGCTAGGGGGATTTAACACCCCCTTCTTGAGGATCCTTTCCCTTGTGGGTTTCTTTCTTCTGATAGAGCCCCTTACCCTGGAACTTCTCCTAACATACAAACTCCTGGAGATACCCGTTTTGTACCAACCGTTCTATTTACCTCTTCAGGTGTTGACACTCATCTGTGGTATGTCCATAGTGGTTGTAGAATCGACAAAATTTATCTCGCTCCCCTCGAGGCCGATGCAACAACCCTTGTCTTCTACCGCCAAGAGGGCCTGGGATATGGGGGCATTCAATGATGTATAAATAGGGGCTCCCCTAAGAGAGGGAAACTTCTTGTCTTAGGGATCAAATTTTGCCTTCCTAATGGACCCCTCTTCTTTTGTCTCCTTTCTTTTCTCTCCTCGACTCTCCCTTTTGGAGACTCGAGCTTCCACCATGTTGATATACGTTGAAATCTGGAACAAGCTTCTTGGCTAAGGACTTGAAAAAGTCCCCATCCATCAATTAGGAAAGAGCGCTAGCCTTGATTTCCTACGTGGCCACTGGGAACTCCAAAGCCGCGGTGTTCAATCAATGTAGGTAGTCCCTTAGGAACTCAGATCCTTTTGCTTGACAACAAAAAGGCTGAGGGGGCGATCCTACAATGCTTCCGGCTGCTGGCATACTGATGCCAAAACAATGAGCGAAGCTCCTGGAAGCTCCTCACGGATCTTGCCGGCAATTGATTAAACCACTGTTGTGTGGCAGGGTAAAGGTGGTAACAAATACCCGGCATTTGATTTCATCCGTGTATTTGTGAAGGGGTATTCTCAAAACGAGACAGATGTTCCTGCGGGTCCGTAGTGTCGTAATGTTCCGCGATGGTTGGCATACGGCTATTGGGAGGCAAGCCATCTTCCATAACCTCTTCGCTGAAAGGGATACCCCCTGAGCCCTCCAGGGGAACTCCCATCATCCGATGTTGGACATCCTATTTGCTCTTTTGCAGGCATTCTAATTGGGCTTCCCAGCGGGGAGGAGCCTCATTTCGCACCGGGAAAGCAGGGGCTGATCCTCTCTCAGGTTCCACAAGTTTAATAACGTGGCCGCCGTTCCCAATGTGTAGCCCCAAAAAGATAAGGGCAGTTTGGTAAAACTCACCATGGATCGGACCATGCTAACAAGGTTCGATTCCTCCTTTCAGAGACCTCATTTAACTGTGGTGTCAGGGGAGGTGTCCATTCAGAGATTATACCACTTTCTTTAAGATAATTAAGGAACTCAGTACTAAGGTATTCCCCGCCTCGGTCTGGCCGTAGGGCTTTAATTTTGCAACCGGTTTGATTCTCAACTTCAAGTCTGAATTCTTTAAACCTCTCAAGAGCTTCACATTTGTACCTCATTAGGTATATATAACCATACCACGAATGATCATCGGTAAAGGTTATGAAGTAGGAGAACCCACCTCGGGCTTTCGTCCTTAGTGGTCCACATACGTCTGTATGAACTAAGTCCAATAGACTTGTGGCAAGCCTGCTTTGTCCTATAAAGGACTTCTTGGTCATTTTCCCTCTGACACAGGATTCGCAAGTTGGTAGTTCACTCAAGTACCCAACCTCTAGGTTCTTTGAGTCTACCAACTTTTTCATCTTATCTTGGGAGATATGACCTAGCCTTGCATGCCACAGTTGTGTGTTCCCGTTATTATCTATTTTACGTTTGTTGAGTGTTTAGAACGTAATTCATTTGTTGTAAGACATAGAGACCGTTATTGAGCGTACCAAGCAGATGAGTAATTCCACCCTTCATCAAATAAAAGCAATTTTTTTTAATTGTAAACTCATAACCACTATTGTCTAACAATGGAATGGAAATTATGTTTCTAATCATGCTAGCTACGTAATAAACTTGCTCTAATTCTATACTAATACGATCACTAACTATTAAGGTGGCGGATCCTATTGCTTCTGCCGAGATGGCCTTGCCATTTCCAAGCTTTAGGATCATCTCTCCGCTACTCAGTTTTCTGCTTCTTTTCAGCACTTGTAAATCATTGCAAATGTGAGCTCCACAGTCGGTATCTAATACCCAAGAGGCAATGTTAGTAACTATATTAACCTCAATCACAAAGATACCTTGCTTAGAGAGGAGTTTGGGGCAATCCCTCTTCCAATGCCCTTTCTCACGGCAATGAATACCTATGTTATTTGCCCTCGACTGTTGCTTTGAGTCAACCTTCCTTTTCCCTTTGCCTTTCCCCACTTTGGTGATGGGAACACGCTTAGTGTTGGTAGCTGCTTTGACGGCTTTTCCCTTTCCCTTCTTCCTTTTCCAACGTCCGGCACCCTTGCCTTTCGTTTTGGAAGTCGAAGCATCTCCAAACAACACCGATAGGGCAGACTTTTTGGTCGTTGCCTCGTATTGCACCAACATATTAATTAACTCATGGATACCCTTCTCAAGAGCATTCATGTTGTAGTTAACAATGAATTGGTCGAAGGAGGGTGGGAGTGACTGAAGGATCACATCAATGTACGTCTCGTTATCGAGCCCTGCTTTGAGGTCTTCGAGCTTTTCCACCAAAGTAAGCATCTTGACCCCATGCTCTTGCACAGAGGACCCTTCGGTCATTTTAGTTCCAAAGAACGCCTTCGTTGAGACATACCTAGTATGCCGGACCGGGACCGCATAGCAATTCTTCAGGCGAGCCATAATGGAAGGGACATCGTCTAGCCTTTCATACTACTTCTGAATCTCATTCGTCATAGAGGCAAGTATGATGCTACGGACTCTCCGATTATTCTTATGCCAAGTCTCGAACGTTTCACGTTCTTTTGGCGTGGATCCTTCCGGCAAGGTCCTACAGAGTGGCTCGTCCATGACGTAGACTTGGTTCTCGTAATCGAGGACTGTCCTCAGATTGCGCAACCAGTCGTTGTAGTTGGTTCCATTAAACTTGTTTGTCTCAAGTACAGTTGATAATGGGTTCTTAGACATTTTAAATCTACATTTAAAGAACAGAACTACAATCAGCAGAATCGAAATCAAAAGTTTTAATAAAATGAAACGCGTCATTTAATGCTCCCACTATTTATACGAAAACACGACACTCTCAAACGTTATTTTCGGGAAACTCTTTTCCCAGTGGGCCTTGGATCCACAGCGATCTCCCCCATACCCCACTTTTACGATTCGCATGGGAAACAACCTATGGGAGGTATACCATACCATTCTCGTTCCACGAGATTCCCAAGATAACTGCCTCACCCTTTTACGTGATCCTGAGGACTCCAAGCGAATCACGTTATTCGGGCGTTAGACCCAACCCAATCAACCAATTCATAGACTCACTGCTACCTCCACGACTCGTGAGACAGGTAACAGTAGTGTACTCCTCATTCATGACAAAGTGTAGCTTCTTTTAAGTGTGATAGTCGTGCTACGACTCGTGAGACCACACTATCGACTGAAACTAGCTTCCTCACTTTGCCATGGATGGAAGGCATGGACGAACTCCTATAGTCCAAGTCCATTTATGAAGGGTCTAATATTTTGACTTCTAACCAAGTGAGAGTTCTAATGACCGAGATATCCACACATACTTACATACCTAATGCATTATAAAAGGTTTGCATGCCATAGCAATAGAACGATAAATAAACCATTCATTCACCATAAGAGCTACATGCAAAATTAAATCCTAGCACGCCCCTGTTGAATGATCACAAGCCCGAATCCTATGGGATCTATGGTCAATCTAGGGTTGGTCCTATACTATTACATTTAATAATAGCAATCCAACAACATGCTGATGGGCCTTGGTCTCTTTCTCCTTTGGGTCTCCATAGAATGCCTTGGATTCATCATTTTGGGCTCTCCATCTGGGCCATCCTTCATCTCCACTATGGAAACAAAAATAAAATAATTCCTCACCACAATACTACTCTCATTACAAATTTACAAAGAAACCCCAACGAAATCCCGAGAGGAGTACAATTGGAGGGAGATAGAATGCCTTATTATTCCAAGGTAACTAGAAGAGAGGGGGAGAAAATACAAGAGGCACACAGGCCCAACATAAATTTAAACCATAAATGCGGTCTAGGGCTTGTGATCATCCATTCTCAATCAACGCACATAATTACATGATATCCAATCATATAAACACATGTACATAATCCATTATATCCAATCACATCATCCATAAAAGAAACGAGAGAACGAGCCATGCTTGTAAACTTGGCATAATATTGGTAATCCCCTTTCTTATTTAGGAAAACCTTTCCTCATTATTTGAAAGTAAATAAAACATTGAGATTCTAAATCTAACAAAATAATACAACTTTCTAAATAATGTTTTCAAGAAAACATGCAAAATAAATAAAATAATTTCTCAGAAAACATTCCCAAAAAATTAAAGAACAAGAAAAACACAAACAACAGCGAACGACCGCCGCCCCCGGCGGCGCCCGTCAGTGCAGGCGGGCCAACAGGCCTAGCCTGCTGCCCGTGTGCGCAGGGCACGCCTGGCCGTGCTCTGGCAGACACGCTGGCGCACTAACGGGGCAGCCGTGCACAGGCCCCTCTGCCTGTGCGTGTTGCCCTACCGTGCCGCCTGCGCACGCACACGCGCATCGGGTGCGCCTGCCGGATGCGCACGCGCAGGCTCCGCTGCCTGCTTGGTTGCGCATCGGCTGTGCGAACGCCCCTGATGGGATGACCTGGCGCGTGCGTGCAGGCTCCCCTGCCTGCGTGCGCGCACGCCCGGCCACACATCAGCCCACGCGACCGGCAGCGCGCGTAACGGCCGTAGCCCCGCGCGCGCTGTGCGCGCCTGGCTGGGCTGCCGCGCGCAGGCTCCCCTACCTAGGCACACGCGGTCAGCAGTCGGCTGCCGCGTGGTGCATTTTTTATCCCGTTTTATTTTTCTGCACCGTTTTCCAAGAAAACCAAGAAATACCAAATTGCCAACTCATGCATGATAAACGAGATGCTTGATAAAATAAAAATAAAGAAACACATAATTCATGATGTACACATTTTCATGCTTTAAACACATGTAAAACCCTAGGCCTATACACCGAACCTGGCTCTGATACCACTGAATACCTAGGATAGACGTGTGAATGGTCTCGGGAGGAGCGCGAATGTGCAATCGCGGTATAATAACAATTGCAGGAATTTAAAAGATCCCATAAAATTAATTAAACGCAAACGTTCAAGGGGTGTTCCCTTGAACCTCCCGGGCATTCGGTGTATCTCATGAACAATACAAAGAAAGAAAATCATGGAGGCCGTAGTGTTGAAAAAACCGACACCAACAAAACGAGAAAACCTACCCGGTTGTCGTTTTGTCTTCGAGCCGCTACTTGCGTTGTTCCCCATTTTGCTCCAAGATCTCGTATTGAGACCCTCTAAATCGTACACGCAATCTGCCCACGTATCTTGATCCTCGTGCTAGTGAAAAACCAAGTGTATATTATTTGGAGAGGACGGATCGATCAAACGCTATGAGTTAATGTAATCAACCCTCCTTAAGTTCAATTGTATGAAACAAAAGAACAAAGTATATTTTTTGGGAAAGAGAGAGAGTGGCCGAGAGCGAGAGGAGAGACGTGAGTGGTGTGTGTGTGTGTGTGTGTGTTTTGAATTTCATCATCTTTCCATAAGTGAAAGGCTAGGAATATACATAGAGGAGGAATCCATTCCTCTTCAAACTCCAACTCTTGGAAGACTATATTGACTAGGATATTGACCTAGTCAAAGTAGCTCTTTGGTTTGGTCAAACCAATCCTAGTCATCCATCTCTCTTTTTAATCTCAACCATCCATTTATTTTATGGAATATTTAAATCTTATTTAAATAATCCAAAGGGCAAGAAATAAGTAAATAGTAATATTTATTTTAAGCCCATTTAAATAAATCTAATATATTAGTTAAATTCCTTTTCATCCAATTAAAGGAATTAATTTTCCCAAGAAAAGAAAGATCCGATTAAATATAATTTAATCGTCCCATCCCTCTCCAAATATTTAATTCTAAATTAAGTACGTTATGTGTACGGATTGTGTGTGACTCTTTAGGTTCACCTTCAGCTAGACTTGCTCCAATTCCTAGAATCCATTCGTTACCATGGGTGGCCATCTAGCAACGGTCCATGGCACTAGAGACTAGGTGAATATGCATGGGGGTGAACATTTAGGCTCTGCGGTTTATTTATCCTTCTACCTACGGTCTCACAACTTAGGGTCTAGGGCACGGAAATGTAGGTACCCATTTTGGACCTCGGCTTGTCCTACACTAAACGCTGTAGGTAATCCTTCCCTTCTGTTCAGTTACTGTGGCCACAGATTCAGGGACAAGACTCAGAGCATAGTGAGATGCTACTGTCAGCGTTCTGACAGGCGGCAGATCCTTTCTTGGAATCTACTGTCACGTTGCACATCATGACTGCACTAGATATGGCTTATGACTACTCAGTAACTATGACCTCGTAATCTCTCACCATACCTAAGATACAGACACGGTGTACAGGTAAACTCAGTAATTCCTCAAGTCCAAGGATTAACCTGTACCGTTGGAACCGCGAACTCAAGTCATACCTATCTGACCCTACTCAAGGTCCTCCGTGAGACGATTCCCGCGAGTCACCTCAGTCAGCTGCTCCTTGGCCAGCTGACCCACTAACACTGCATAGACGACCCTCGTCACCCGTTGATGAAACATGACAGCAGATGCTTAGTGCAAGCCTCAAGTGGATTCTCGATACCCATTTTCCGAGATTCCTTGACTTGGAGATTTTCAAACTGATTCAGCGAAACTGATTTCATGAACCTACCTCAAAGCGTAGCTCCAGTTCCCGAAATGTGATCTCAGTCTGTGAACTTTGTTTGTGTAGTGGACAGTTATAAAGCAGTAAAGTGAACACAGACAAAGCATAAGCCAGATAAACATCACTTTCTCATTCATCAAGGTTTATTAAAACTCTGAAATTGTTCAGACATGGGTTACAATTCGCTTAATAAAATTGGTATCATGGTTACCTAGTCTCACACATCATTCACGATATCTAAATATATTAAAGTAGAATAAACAAATATATATTTATTTTTGACGTGGTGCTTTTTAATTGTAGTTTAATGTTTATCATCAAATATTTATTTAGTAAGGCTCTAATATTCTCAATCAATGTTGCTTTACATTAATGATCAAATTATAGGAACAAACAATGAAAATAAACTTTTAGATCTTTCATCTTATTAATTAGCTCTAATTAAAATAAAGCATGAAAAGAAAATACAATTAATATTGCATCATAGAATAAGCATAAAAATCATTGTTTCTAATTGAACTTGTGGTTATTCTAAACTTGCTTCACTTCTGAAATAATATTTTGATCTTTTTGGGTTGTCCAAATTTTGAAAAGAAAAAATATTAATTAGTCATTTCTTTTTTTCTTCTTTTATGTTTTTACTCCTTATGTTAACTATATTTAAAGTTATTTATAACATAATTTTATACTAATACCTTCATTATAAAAATATTATTTTATTCATCATGTTGTCAAAAGAGATTCTAGAACAAAGTTCTAAATTGATTAAACCGTCTATGAAATGATTTACAGTGGAATAATAAGTATTAAAATTTTCAACTTTGATGATATAAAAATAATTACTTCAATTTTAAGTTTTTAATGATCAAAACTTCAATTTATTAAATATTTAAGAGTCCAATTATTGGTCTAATTACACTTTTAATTAAACATCCATAATATTATTTTTGCCTTACAAAATTGTAGCTATTATGTAATAATTCAGAAAAATATTATGTCTATCTTTTTCTCTGATATTTCATAAAGAAACATGATAAAATCAAATTACAAATAATCAGAAGAAAAGTATATTAGGAAAAAGCAAAAATAAATTATTAATTGTTTTAAGTCTCTCTTTTTCTTTTATCATTTATCCTTTTTATATTTTCTAGAAGACCATGTATGATTTGATTAGTTTAATCAAGAAAAAATATGAAAAGAAAATGTAATAGTATAAAAAATTTACCTTTCTCACTTTTATGTCTTTGTCTAAATCTGAATACTTAAAAACTAAAATAAAAATTCAAAATTATTTACTCTATTGGGCTTGTTAATATTAACACATACTTTTACAATAATTATAGTATTATTGAAGTAAATAATATATCATGAATAATTAAATGGATAAATAGAGTTGAAAAGGTGTATATTCAAATAATATTATAATTTAATATATATTTATTTATTTATTTAATCGGTAGTTCTGATTTAGTAGCAAAGTTTTAAAGAGTTGAAATTTTATATTTTTTTCTTTATTTTTTGTCCTATAAATTCATCTTAATTTTTGTTTTCGAATTATACTAGATGGATAATATTTATTTAGTGTCAAAAATTAGAAAGGTATCATATCATCTCCCCAATTATAAAAATATTAATTTAAGCAAGCACAATTATCTCATAGGAAGTACTTTATATGACTATCACCTATGACTAAAATGCTCTTGAAGTTTAGTTTCATACGAATTGATTTTATTTGAAAATTTATGTAATCAAAATGTTACGATAGAATGAAACCTCATTGCTAATTTTAGAATATAGAAAGTAATCTTGGTATTATATTTAAACTATATTATCATTAAAAGAAAGCCCAAGTATCCCTCCTTTTCTATTATTTAGTACTGATAGCTATTATATTATTGGATATAACAAAAATATGTTTCAAGAAACTTTTTGAATATTTCATAAGTCTTATGGTATAGATATCAATATAATCTTATACATCAAATAATTATCTTGTATGTACAATTTTGTACTTATACTTAAAAATGAAAGTTGTTCGTGATAAAATAATGATTAAAATTAGGACTTTTAATTTAAAATTTCTGTAAATATACTGCTAGTTGATAACCATTAAAATCAAATGATTAATCTCATTTAAAAAAGAACACTTAATTAGTAGCTCCCTTGAATCTTCTCTTATGTTTCATTGGACTTGGATCTTCAATTTCACAAAAGAAGGTGTATTTTTACATTTTAGATATTTCCCTCTTATAAACTTTTAGATTTTTAAATTTAATTCTCTCCATGATACTTATCTTTCATCTCTATATTTGTAATGAGAAATTCACCATTATTTATGTAAAAACATCAATAATTAATCTTTGTTCTTTTGCCTTCTATTGAAATTTTAGATCTTATAATTATTTCTCTTTATAATATTAATTTTTCATCCTTATATTTATTTTACCTATAAAATATTACTTTACTTTTTACATGCCTATATTTGTAATAAAAGTTATCATTTAAACTAATCCATATTCTAAATTTACTTGACGAATGAAATAAGATTTTAATTTTTTTTTTTAGTTGTGCAAGCAAGAAATAAATAAAAATTAGCTTTTGATTTTTATTTTTATTTTGAAATCTTATACTAATTATCAATAAATTTTTTTATAATATAATTTTTTTGTAATAATCTCTTTACTTTTTATTTTATTCCTCATGTTGGTGGAAAATGAAAGAATCGAGTACGGTCCGGGAATGCAACGGAAGCGTAAAAACGTAAACTTAAAGGCATAATCTTAAACGGGTTCAAAGGGGTGTTCCCTTTGAAGTTCCCGGGCGTTCGATGTTTGTCAAGAGCATAACAACATAAAGTAAACATGCTGGACATGTGGCTAAAGGAATAAAAACAAAAGGTACAAGAATATAAATGAGAACCTACCTTTTTGTTTCACAAACGTAGCACCGGCTCTAGCTTTGTTCCTTTACGTTTCCTTTGTACCGTTCACTTGAGAATTCAACCTAGAATTCCTCTAAGTTGTCCACACCACACTATAGAAGAGTGTATCCCCTAATC
Organism: Sesamum alatum; assembly: GCA_034509735.1. Lineage (NCBI taxonomy): Eukaryota > Viridiplantae > Streptophyta > Magnoliopsida > Lamiales > Pedaliaceae > Sesamum > Sesamum alatum. Next base: position 30,013,284 of record JACGWO010000001.1, on the reverse strand, counting down.
TATTGCTAGATAGAAGTGGAGAAAAGAAGAAGAAACACTTCCAAAATAATACTATTGTTTAGTGCCTTTTGGAATGTTTTTAAGCTTAACCTTTCCAAAAGGTATGAACACAAAAATGAGAGTTTTTCGGAGAATTTTGGAGAGTTTTGAAGGGGAAAAATTCGTGCAAGACCTTGTCCTTACAAGTTATGTGAATGATTTTGTGTATGTAGAGTTGTTGAATTCAAAATTCAACTTCTCTTGTCAACTTCCAAAGTAACCTACATACACACACCATTATCTACATAACCATGCATTATTATAGAAAATAAAACCACCCACCAAACCATATAAAAGCTGGTCACATGTGGAAGATTTTAATTCTTCCTTCACTTGCTATAAATTGAATTCTTCCATGGACTAGGACTATTAGTCTTGGACTTTTATGTAATCTAATTAAATTAAGTCCAAACAAAGTCCATTGGGCATTAATTAATCCAATTAATCTCAATCCAATTGAATCCCATAAGTTTATTTAATCCAATTAAATAAACATAAGTCCGAACTCTAATTAATTAATCCAGTCAATTAATCAATCCAAACCCGAGAAATTAATCCAATTAATTTAAAGGTTCTAAGTCCAAAAATTAACTAATCCAATTAATTAATTCTTGGACCATCTATCAAATGGATTTTCCAATAAATGATCCAATCATTTATTTTTCTCCTTGAATTAATTCGCTTCTTCTAGAATTAATTCCAAATTAATTCCACCAAATCCAAAGCGATTTGTGTGTGACTCATTAGGTTCACCCTCAGTTAGACTTGGGCTTGTGTCCAACACAATTGATCAATTAAATCCAATTTAATTAACTATTTTTCCAATTAACCCTTAATCGGAAAAACGCCCGTCACCATGGGTGGCCGTCTAGCAACGGTCCATGGAACTAGAGACTAGGTGGATGTTGGAATTGAAAGTACGGTCCTTCCACCATCCGTCTCCCGGTCTAAGTCTAGGGCATGGAATTGAAAGTCGGTTCCCATCCTGGACTAGACAACTATGTTCAATAACTCGAGACACGTTTTCTCTATTGATCAACGTAGGAAACCATTCCCTACTCGACCAATCGTTGTGGCCACAGACTTAAAGAGCTTAAACCGTCTCAGAGCGCATAGGAGATCGACTTCATATTCTGACAGGTGACGGATCCTATCTTGGAATCTACCATCCTCAATACATATTCTGACTACACTAGATAAGGCTTATGATAAACGTATCCCAGATACGGACATCTCTTGCCAGACCCTAGATACAGCCTTCATATGCATGTGACTGCCATGATTCCTCAAGTTCGAGGACTAATCTCGTACTATTAGAGTCGGGAATTCCAGTCATACCGACCAAGCCTCTAAGGCTTCCATATGACGATTCCCGCAAGTCAGTTCAGTCAGCTGACACCCTTGTCAACTAACCTACTAATATTGCATAGACGTCCAACGTCTATCGTCGATGAAACACGGCACTCATCCAATGAATACAATCCTTAGTGCAAGTCTCTACAGGACACTTGATGCCTTGTCTCGAGGTCCTCGACTTGGAACGTTTCAGACCAACCCTCAGAAGTTGGTTTCATAGCTGCCATCCAATGCGCAGCCCAACTACATGGGTTATACAACTAGTCTGTGGGCATTTGTTGTGACGTTAAAACGTTGTTTAACGTAATTAGTAAGCACAACAAACACATACTGCCAAGGATGAATACTTAATATATTCATCGAGTCAATATTACTTTAATAAAGATTGCTAAATAGAACCCAAAACCGCCAATCTAATTGGCTTTCTGGTCACTTATTCTAACAATCTCCCACTTGACCTAAAGCCAATCACCTATGTCGCTCAGACTATCTGAGCATCAGTAATCTGCGATAACCGGCTCGGTCTCATTGGTATACCTTATTTTTGCCAAGATGATGCGGTCCAACCGAACCTCTTCATACCATTGCTCCAAGCAAATGGTACTGTCTAAGAATTTTCCTGGATCCATGATGAGATCTCGGTCCTTTAGCTTGCACTACAGCCATGTTGTTATCCTCCAAAGTAACTACTGGCTTTGCCGTGCTAGGCATCACACCCAACCATTGGATGTGGTTTTTCATCCAAACCACTCTCCGGAGCAACTTCTAAAGTTACCATACATTCAACTTTCATGGTTCATCGTGGTATCCTGCTTGAAACCTTTCCAAGCCACCACCTTACCATTAAGTCTGAATATATGTTCATACTGAGACTAGATATTATTCACATGATACTGGAAGCTAGTATCGCTATAACCTTCCAGAATCAACTCTCCATAGAACGTGTATGAAGAACACTTCTTTAATCCTTATTCAGGTATTAAAAACTGTTCTCAACAGCAGTCTACTGCCTCCTCTGTACACACCCAATTTCTGTCGTTACGCCCAAAGCATACACAACATCAGATCCAATGCACCAGACAACATACTCATGTTGCCTATGGAAAAGACGTAAGGGATGTCAAACATCTAAGCTTCCTCATCAGTCAATCTTGACTGAGTCTTGGACAACTTAACCTTATATATTGGAATCCAATTCCTTTCATGGAGAATTGCGTGAACCACGTTCGTGTTTCAGCGTTTCCTAACATCTTAACTTCATTCCAAATGAATAAGACGTTACACACTTTAAACACTAGGAACACAACTAAACTCCCACTGACCCTCAAGCTCGTTACTGATCGAGCCATACCCCGTATGAACTCATCAAAAATGAATATTCCAGTTACATGGAGTTTCAAACCTAGTTTGAATTCGATGTAGAATCACATGACTCCAAGCCATTAATTCAATCCAATGTCCAACATTGCTTCTCCTTATGTCTTTTGGATTATAATCTAATTGACCGGATTGACCCAGAAACCTGTACCTCTCAGGTATCTAGGATATTCTGGTCATCCTTAGGAGAACTGGAATATAGTCAATAGGAAAACTTGATTACAAATGATGTTTGTTATATCGTACGGAGGTGTCGCTCTACTTGATTCCTCAAGGAGCTACTCCTCACACCGGTTATCCTCTGAAATCTAATTTCCCTTAGGACAACACATAAACCTGTGCAAACCTAGTTTGCCTCCCACTAGTCCCTTGACGTATGCAAGACTATCCTACATACTCAAGTACTTTGTAGGATACAGGCTTGCCATGCGATATCCAATATGGTGTCTGGGCCACGATCTTTAGAAAGTGCCATGTTTTACAACTTGGCCACTGTCTTATGAACACGCCCAGATGGGCCAAGGTAGTTCAGTGAAACACCGATCAAACCATGTCTAACAAGGTTTGATTCCTCCCTTATCAGAGACGTTGTTCAATTGTGGCGCTTCAGGGAGAATTCCATTCTCATTTAGATATATCAAGAGCTCCCACTAAATACACACCACTTGATCTAATTGAAGGTTAATTTTGCAACCAATTTGGTTCCCACTTCAAATCTAATTCACTGAGCCTTCTAAAAGCCCTTAGACTTGTGAACCCTCTACTGGTCTTGTGTATTCAGTGACCCACAGATGTCTCACTGGATCCAATCCAATAGACCACTAGAAAGCATACTTTGTCCTACAAAGAGCTTTTTAGCCATCGTCCTGCTCAGGAAGGACTTGGAAGCTAGCAGGCTCAAATTGTCTATTTCTAGACTCCTTGAATCTACTAACCTCCTTATCCTAACTAGAGGAATGTGACCTAGCTTTGCATGCCAAATCTGTGAGTTTATCTTGATTATCCATTTCATCATTTGTTTTGAGCATTCATAATCTAATTATGGGATAGTATTGAAACAATTATGCAAATAACCTAGCAGACAGATTTGGACCAACATGTTCATCAACTCATGAAGGTCTTTTTCAAGCCCATTCATGTTATAGTTAACTATAAACGGGTCAAAGGAGGGAGGAAATGACTGAAGGATCACGTCGATGTACGTCTCTTTATCAAGATCAGCTCTTTGCTTCTCCACTAGGGATAGCATCATCACTCCATGCTGGTGTACAGACAACCCTTCTATCATCTTAGCTCCGAAAAATGCCTTCGTCGCAGCATATCTAATATGCCGGTCCGATACCGCATAAACGTCTTTCATGCGGAGCATTATCGAGCTGACATCATCTAGCCGATCATACTATTTCTGGATCTCATTAGTCATGGATGCCAGTATGATGCTGCGGACCTTGCGGTTGCCCTCCTGCCACTCATTGAACGTCAAACGCTCTTCTGACGAGGATCCCTCCGGCAAGATCCAAGGAAGAGGCTTATCTAGAACGTAGGCCTGGTTTTCGAAATCGAGGACAATCCTCAGATTTCACAGCCAATCGTTATAGTTTGTTCCGTCAAATTTATTAGTCTCAAGAATTACAGCGAGTGGATTCTTGGACATCTACATTCAAAATGTAAAGCAAGAATTTAATAGATTATAATAATATTAAATTCAAGTTAAGACTTGGTCTTTAGTCATTAACCCCTCCCACTATTTCTTCACAAAGCCCACCACTCTCAAGTGGGGTTTCCGGAAAACCATTTCGTAGTGGGCTTGGAGTCCACAAACGCAATTCTCCATGCCCCGCTCTTACGATTCACATGGGAAAGGCTTTGTGGGAGGTATCCAATACCATTCTCATCCAATGAGATCCCCAAGATATTATGCCTCGCTCATAATCCCGAGGACTCCAAGCAAATCATGTTACTCAGCGTTAGGCCCGACCCATCAACCAAATCATATCTCAACTGTCGCCCCCCACGACTCGTGAGATAGGAAAACAAGAGCATATACCTTTGTTCATAACAATAGCACAGCTTTCTTCCATTCCGAACGTGCCACGACTCGTGAGACCACGAATAGGTGAAAGTAGCTACCTTACTACATTGTTATGGATGGAAGGCTTGGAATAATCAAACCATTTGATTTTAATTCCATTTTGGACCTAATATTTACTTGGACCATCCAAGTGAGAGTTTTAGTTTATTAAGACCGAGACCTCATCAAAAATTAGTATTTTGCATGCTTAAGTTTTAAACATTCAATGTAAATAGATGCATTCCAAACACATCATACATCAAAGCATTAAAACATTAAACACATGCAAAAGAAGCCTAGCACGACCCTGTAGGATGATCACAAGCCCGTTCCTAAGTGATTCACTGAGCCCGCAGTGGATCTATGGTCAATCTAGGGTAAGCCTACACTATTACAATTTTTTACATCCCATTATCATTCTAATGGGGCCTCACAACCTCATCTACTCTCATTACAACTTAAAAGAAACCCCAATCATAATTCGGGGGAGTACATTAAAAGAGAGGAACAAAGCATTATTATTAAAACGCTAAAAACGATAGAGAGAAGAAAAACAAAGGGCACGCAGGCCTCACCCAATAATAAATTAAACCATACATAGGTCAATGGGCTAGTGATCATCCTTATTGTTTATCAAATAAACAACAATTACACAATTATATCAAATATAAAAATGCCAATCATATAAATACATCCCATGCATTTATAAATAGATATCCAATATCTAAAACAATAAACATAATAAAATGCAGAAAATAACATATTAATAATGCAATTAAAAATATGGATATCAACTATACATCCAATGTACAAACAATTTTTTGTGTGAAAACCATTTCCAAAATAATCTAAGGCATCAAAAATAATTTTAGAAAAATCCAATTTAACAAGAATTAAAATATGCCAAAATAAATCACATTCAGAAAACAACAGAAATCAGAAAACAGAAATTTTCATGAAAATCAGTGCAAAACGGCCCAGCCGTTCTATCGGCCGCACGCGCGCGCGCCCGGCCCTTGCCGCGCGCACAGGTGTTGCGCACCCAACGCGCAGCACGCCCGCGTGCGCACAGCAGCAGGCGCGGGCGACCGCGCGCAGGCGCCCCTGCCTGGGCGCGCGTGCGCGCCTGCTGCCCCTGCCGACCGGCAGGCACCATTTTTCATCAATCTTTTTACTTTTTTTTAATTTCTGCTATCAAACTCAAACATAAACATGCATTTACAGAAAATTCAATTCTCAAAAATGCATGGATATCCATAATTTCAAAAGCAAAATTAACACATACTTTCTACACCTATTATCATGCTTTAAAGCCATAACATGCTTTCCAAAAGAAATTTAAGCATATTCGTCATGCTCAACACATAATAACATATAAATTCTATAGCCACAACATCGAACCGGGCTTTGATACCACTGAAAGAATCGGGTACGGCCCGGGAACGCAACGGAAGCGTAAAAACGTAAATTTAAAGGCGGAATCTTAAATGAATTCAAAGGGGTGTTCCCTTTGAAGTTCCCGAGCGTTCGGTGTTTTTCAAGAGCATAAAAATATAAAATAAACATATTGGACATGTGGCTAAAGGAATAAAAACAAAAGGTACAAGAATATAAATGAGAACCTACCTTTTTGTTTCACAAACGTAGCACCGGCTCTAGCTTTGTTCCCTTTACGTTTCCTTTGTACCGTTCACTTGAGAATTCAACCTAGAATTCCTCTAAGTTGTCCACACCACACTATGGAAGAGTGTATCCCCTAATCTATTGCTAGATAGAAGTAGAGAAAAGAAGAAGAAACACTTCCAAAACAACACTATTGTTTAGTGCCTTTTGGAATGTTTTTAAGTTCAACCTTTCCAAAAGTTATGAACACAAAAATGAGAGTTTTTTAGAGAATTTTGGAAGTTTTGAAGGGGAAAAATTCGTGCAAGACCTTGTCCTTACAAGTTATGTGAATGATTTTGTGTATGTGGAGTTGTTGAATTCAAAATTCAACTTCTCTTGTCAACTTCCAAAGTAACCTACATACACACACCATTATCTACATAACCATGCATTATTATAGCAAATAAAACCACCCACCTAAAGGACAAGCGGATCCGCCCAGGAGCGCGAGCGGAAACGAGAAAGCGTAAATGCAATTCGTAATTTAAAACTAATCGCATATAAAGCGAAATTCCAAGGGGTGTACCCTTGAGTGCTCAACCGGGCGTTCGATGTAGGATGTATTAATGTTTAAAACCATACACTTAACACATAGGTCATAGATGAAAATAACAAAGAATCTACTAAAGCGTAATAACCATTACCTCATAGAATTCTCGTGTGCTCGGGTACTTGCGTTGTTCCTTCACCGGAATGCTCACAAATCCAAAAGTATGGATTCTCCAAAGGCGATCCACACCATACCGGAAGAAACTCACGTTCTCCTTGCTAGAGGAAAACAGGTTTATGAAGGAATCGGCTTAAGAGACGAACACTATTAATTAGTGTTCTCTTAAGCCTACTTTGTTCTTCCTTTTGATTCAAAATCAAGTGAAGAACACAAGTAGAAATGGGGAGGAATGGCCGAGAGTTAAAGGGAGAGGAGAGAGCCGAAAATGCTTCTTCCTTTTCCTAGAAAAAGATGAATTATGATTCACATATACAAGGTGTTGTATATACTTTTATATATATACATAATTAATGTGATTATTGGAATGTGTCTAGGTTCATCCAAGGATGTCTAGATATATTCCAATCAATCACCATTAATTCTTCAATCAAGCCTACCAACTTTTATGGTATGATCAAATCATACCAAAAGGGAAGGGCTTGGTTGGAGTTGATTTGTCTCTTTCCAAAAGAGATAAGTCAACATACCACCTTGCATGAAACATGGCTGATTTTAGCTTCCTCCAAGGGAGCATTTCGGCCATGCTTGATATGGGAAGAAGTCCAACTTCTTCCTATTCCAAAATAGGAATTATTTCTCCTCTTGGGTCAAATTTAACGAACCGGGTTTTTATCATAATCCAATTATGATGAACCCGACATTAAATCCAATTTAATGTTCACTTAAATTATTCCCGTCTCAATAATTACAGCGAGTGGATTCTTAGACATCTACATTCAAAATGTAAAGCAGGAATTTAATAGATTATAATAATATTGAATTCAAGTTAAGACTTGGTCTTTAGTCATTAACCCCTCCCACTATTTCTTCAAAAAGCCCACCACTCTCAAGTGGGGTTTTCGAAAAACCATTTCGTAGTGGGCTTGGAGTCCACAAACGCAATTCTCCATGCCCCGCTTTTACGATTCACATGGCAAAGGCTTTGTGGGAGGTATCACAATACCATTCTCATCCAATGAGATCCCCAAGATATTTTGCCTTGCTTCTTCACATGATCCTGAGGACTCCAAGCGAATCATGTTACTCAGCGTTAGGCCCGACCCATTAACCAAATCATATCTCAACTGTCGCTCCCCACGACTCGTGAGATAGGAAAACAGGAGCATATTCCTTTGTTCATAACAATAGCACAACTTTCTTCCATTTCAAATGTGCCACGACTCGTGAGACCACGAATGGGTGAAAGTAGCTTCCTTACTACATCGGTATGGATGGAAGGCTTGGAATAATCAAACCATTTGATTTTAATTCCATTTTGGGCCTAATATTTACTTGGACCATCCAAGTGAGAGTTATAGTTTATTAAGACCGAGACCTCATCATTATTAGTATTTTGCATGCTTAAGTTTTAAACATTCAATGTAAATAGATGCATTCCAAACACGTCATACATCAATGCATTAAAACATTAAACACATGCAAAAGAAGTCTAGCACGCCCCTGTAGGATGATCACAAGCCCGTTCCTAAGTAATCCACTGAGCCCGCAGTGGATCTATGGTCAATCTAGGGTAAGCCTACACAATTACAATTTTTCACATCCCATTATCATTCTAATGGGGCCTTGTAAAATCCTCCTTTGTTCTTCTTGACCTTCTACCGTGGGCTCCGTCCACTGGACCTTCATCTCGTTGGAAGCTTACATTTAATAAAATAAAGCTTCACAACCTAATCTACTCTCATTACAATTTAAAAGAAACCCCAATCATAAGTCGGGGGGAGTACATTAAAAGAGAGGAAGAAAGCCTTATTATTAAAACGCTAAAAACGATAGAGAGAAGAAAAACAAAGAGGCACGCAGGCCTCACCCAACAATAAATTAAACCACACATAGGTCAATAGGCTAGTGATCATCCTTATTGTTTATCAAATAAACAACAATTACACAATTATATCAAATATAAAAATCCCAAGCATATAAATACATCCCATGCATTTATAAATAGATATCCAATATCTAAAACAATAAACATAATAAAATGCAGAAAATAACATATTAATAATGCAATTAAAAATATGGATATCAACTATACATTCGATGTACAAACAATTTTTTGTTTGGAAACCATTTCCAAAATAATCTAAGGCATCAAAAATAATTTTAGAAAAATCCAATTTGACTAAAATTAAAATATGCCAAAATAAATCACATTCAGAAAACAGCAAAAATCAGAAAACAGAATTTTTCATGAAAAACAGTGCAAAAGGGCCCAGCCGTTCAGGCTGGCAGACGGCCGGCAGCATGCGCGCGCGCCTATAGGCACAGCGCGCGCGCACGGCCTGACCGCGCGCACAGGCGCTACGCGCCCAGCCCAGCTACGCACACGGGTGTTGCACGCACAGCAGCAGGTGCAGGCGCCCATGCCTGCGCGCGTGGGCGCACCTGTTGCCCCTGCCGGCCGACCGGCACCGTTTTTCACCAATCTTTTTTTTTTTTTTTTTTAAATTTCTGCTATAAAACTGAAACATAATCATGCATTTACAGAAAATTCAATTCTCAAAAATGCATGGATATCCATAATTTCAAAAGCAAAATTAACATATATTTTCTATACTTATTATCATGCTTTAAAGTCATAACATGCTTTCCAAAAACAATTTAAACATATTCTTCATGTTCAACACATAATAACATGTAAATTCTATAGCCACAACACCTAACCAGGCTCTGATACCACTAAAAGAATCGGGTACGGCCCAAGAATGCAACAGAAGCGTAAAAACGTAAATTTAAAGGCATAATCTTAAACGGGTTCAAAGGGGTGTTCCCTTTGAAGTTCCCGAGCGTTCGATGTTTGTCAAGAGCATAACAACATAAAATAAACATGCTGGACATGTGGCTAAAGGAATAAAAACAAAACGTACAAGAATATAAATGAGAACCTACCTTTTTGTTTCACAAACGTAGCACCGGCTCTAGATTTGTTCCCTTTACGTTTCCTTTGTACCGTTCACTTGAGAATTCAACCTAGAATTCCTTTAAGTTGTCCACACCACACTATGGAAGAGTGGATCCCCTAATCTATTGCTAGATAGAAGTAGAGAATGAAGAAGAAACACTTCCAAAACAACACTATTGTTTAGTGCCTTTTAGAATGTTTTTAAGTTCAGCCTTTCCAAAAGGTATGAACACAAAAAGGAGAGTTTTTCGGAGAATTTTGGAGAGTTTTGAAGGGGAAAAATTCGTGCAAGACCTTGTCCTTACAAGTTATGTGAATGATTTTGTGTATGTAGAGTTGTTGAATTCAAAATTCAACTTCTCTTGTCAACTTCCAAAGTAACCTACATACACACACCATTATCTACACAACCATGCAGTATTATAGCAAAAAACCACCCACCTGAAGGACAAGAGGATCCGCCCGGGAGCACGAGCGGAAGCGAGAAAGCGTAAATGCAATTCGTAATTTAAAATTAATCGCATATAAAGCGAAATCCCAAGCGGTGTACCCTTGGGTGCTCAACCGGGCGTTCGATGTAGGATGTATTAATGTTTAAAACCATACACATAACACATAGGGCATAGATGAAAATAACAAAGAATCTACTAAAGCGTAATAAACCATTACCTCGTAGATTTCTCGTGTGCTCGGGTACTTGCGCTGTTCCTTCACTGGAATGATCACAAATCCAAAAGTATGGATTCTCCAAAGGTGATCCACACCACACTGGAAGAAACTCACGTTCTCCTTGCCAGAGGAATACGGGTTTATGAAGGAATCGGCTTAAGAGAAGAATACTATTAAATAGTGTTCTCTTAAGCCTACTTTTTTCTTCCTTTTGATTCAAAATAAAGTGAAGAACACAAGTAGAAATGGAGAGGAATGGCTGAGAGTTAGAGGGAGAGGAGAGAGCCGAAAATGCTTCTTCCTTTTCCTAGAAAAAGATGAATTATGATTCACATATACAAGGTGTTGTATATACTCCTATATATATACATAATTAATGTGATTATTGGAATGTATCTAGGTTCATCCAAGGATGTCTAGATACATTCCAATCAATCACCATTAATTCTTCAATCAAGCCTACCAACTTTTATGGTATGATCAAATCATACCAAAAGGGAAGGGCTTGGTTGGAGTTGATTTGTCTCTTTCCAAAAGAGATAAGTCAACATACCACCTTGCATGAAACATGGCTGATTTTAGCTTCCTCCAAGGGAGCATTTCGGCCATGCTTGATATGGGAAGAAGTCCAACTTCTTCCTATTCCAAAATAGGAATTATTTCTCCTCTCGGGTCAAATTTAAACAACCCGGTTTTTATCGTAATCCAATTATTAAGAACCCGACATTAAATCAAATTTAATGTTCACTTAAATTATTCCCATTGATTTTTTAATCCAATTAAAGGATCCAACATATCAACTTTCCATATTTAATCGAAAATCCAATTTACCGATTAAACGAGGGCCCGATACAATATCGGCCCGTCCATCCAATGGACTATCCCTTAAGTAATCCAATGACTTATTTATCCTTCGAGATTGACTCCAAGTCAATCTCTCAACCTCCTCGGTGATTTGTGTGTGTCCCTTTAGGTTCACCCTCAGCTAGACTTGAGCCCGTGTCCCACAAGGGCCCGTCACCATGGGTGGCCGTCTAGCAACGGTCCATGGCACTAGAGACTAGGTGAATTGGCGTGAACATTTAGGCGCTGATTCCGTACGGTTACGATCCTTCTGTCTACCGTCTCCCAGCCTTAGTCTAGGGTATGGAATTGGGCGTCGGTTCCCATCCTTGACTAGGCATTTATGCTTACTACTCGAGACTACGCATGCTTCATTGCGTCAACATAGGAAACCATTCCCTGTTCGACCAACCACTGTGGCCACAGCTTTAAACAGCATGAATGTGCCTCCGAGTGTATAGGAGATACCTCTGTCACATACTGACAGGGGACGGATCCTCTTCTTGTAATCCACCGTCCTCACTACACATTCCGATCGCACTGGACAAGGCTTATGATGATCATCTTACCGAATGATCACCTCTCGCCAGATCCAAGATACAGTTGTCCTGTGCATGCGACTGCCATGATCCCTCAAGTCTGAGGACTACTCCAGTACTATCAGAACTGGAGAAATCCAACCATACCGATCAAGCCTCCAAGGCTTCCATATGATGATCCCCGCGAGTCAGTCCAGTCGGCTCGATCCCAGTCGACCAACACATCAAGATCGTGTAGGCATCCCACGTCTGTCGTCGATGAAACACGGCACTCATCCAATGAACACGACTCTTGATGCAAGTCTCAATAGGACTCTCGATTCCCTGTCCCGAGGTCCTCAACTTGGAACATTTCAGACCCAACCCCTAAATCAGTTGGTTTCATGACCACCATCCAATGCGTGGCCCAACTGCATGAGTTGTTAACCGTGGTCTGTAGGCTTTGTTATGATATAAGGGAAAACACCATTTTAACAAATGTGTAATGAGCGCAACAAAGTAAGCACCAAAAGTGACGAATACTCATTTTAATCATCACATAATAATATTACATTTACATCGAGTTGTATAATAGGTTACAAATCGCCAAACCTATTGGCTTTCTGGTCACCTATTCTAACAATCTCCCACTTGACCTAAAGCCAATCACCCATTGACCTCAAACCCGTCTTATCCAGATGCTGAGTATGGGCAACTTGCGACACAGGCTTAGTAAGTGGATCTGCTATGTTTTCTGCGGAGCTAACTCGGTCCATCCGAACGTCGCCCCTGCTAACCATCTCTCTAAGCAGATGGTAGCGTCTAAGGATATGCTTGGATCAATGATGAGATCTCGGTTCCTTTGCTTGCGCTATTGCCCCGTTGTTATCGCAAAAAATAACCACTACCTCAGCGATGCTAGGTACTACACCCAACTCTTGGATGTAGCTCTTCATCCAAACCACCTCCTTAGCAGCTTCCGAAGCTGCTATGTATTTAGACTCTGTGGTGGAGTCCGCCGTGGTAGCCTGCTTGGAACTCTTCCAAGCAACCAAGACACCATTAAGTCTTAATACATAACCAGACTAAGACTTAGCATCATCGTCATCCGACTGGAAGCTAGCGTCGCTATAGCCTTCCAGTATCAACTCTCCACCGCCGTAGATCATGAACATGTCCTTAGTCCTTTTCAGGTACTTCAGGATAGTCTTGACTGCACTCCAGTGTGCCTCCCCGGCACACGACTGATATCGATTAGTTACGCTCAAAGTGAAAGCCACATCAGGTCTAGTGCACTGAACAGCATACTGTATGCTGCCTACGGCTGAAGCATAGGGGATGTCCAACATCCGTTTAAGCTCCTCATCAGTCTTGGAGACTGCTTCTTGGACAACTTAATTCCATGCCTCACAAGAAGGAATCCTCGTTTTGAGTTTTCCATCTTGAATCTCTTCAAAACTTTCTCAATATACGAGGACTGGGCCATTCCTAACATCCTTCTAGATCTATCCCTGTAGATCTTGATGCCAAGGATGTAGGATGCCTCGCCCATATCCTTCATGGAGAATTGCGTTAACAACCAAACTTTAGTGGTACCCAACATCTTAGCATCATTCCAAATGAGCAAGATGTCATCCACATAAAGCACCAGAAACGCAACTGAGCTCCCACTGATCTTCTTGTATACACAAGAATCGGATTCGTTCTTGATGAAATCATATCCCCGTATGACTTCATCAAAACGTATGCTCCAGCTTCGGGAAGCTTGTTTGAGGCCATAGATGGACCTTTGGAGACGGCAGACCTTCCGCTCTTCTCGAACAGTTGTGAAACCTTTCCGCTAATCCATATAGATCTCTTCCTCTACGAAACCGTTGAAGAAGGCCGTTTTCACGTCCATCTGCCATATTTCATAGTTATACCATGCTGTTATGGCAAGCAGTATCCGAATGGACTTAGCCATTGCTACGAGCGAGTAGGTTTCCTCAAAGTCGACCCCGGGTCGCTGAGTGTAACCCTTCGCCACAAGCCTAGCTTTGAAGGTTGTAACCTCCCCGTCAGCTCCAAGCTTACGTTTGTAAACCCATTTACACCATATGGGTTTTACCCCTTTGGGTGGGTCCACTAGGGTCCAAACCTGGTTTGTAGCCATCGAGTCCATCTCGGATTTCATGGCCTCAAGCCACTTATCGAAATCGATGTCCGACATCGCTTCTCCGTATGTCTTTGGATCATTATCCAACTGACCGGTCAGGCCCAGAAATCCATACCTATCAGGTGCATGGGATACTCTGGCCGACCTACGGAGGAATGGAACAATATTAGTGGGAACTACTGGCTCAAATGTCACTGCCGCCTCATGGGGTACCTCACTTGATTCCTCAAGGAGTACCTCATCGCGTCGACTATCCGATGGAAAACCCTTTTCCAAGAATATTGCGTTTCGCAAGACAAAAATGTTTTGCTCGGAGGGATCATAGAAATAATACCCCGCAGTTTCTTTCGGATAGCCGATGAACCTACCTAAACTAGACCTCAAGTCCAGTTTAACTCTCACTAATCTCTTGACATATGCGGGGCAACCCCACACTTCCAAGTATTTGTAGGAGGCAGGTTTGCCATGCCATATCTCATATGGCGTCTGGGATACCTTCCAAGATGGTGCCAAGTTCAAAACTTTGGCTGCCGTCTCAAGAGCGTATCCCCAGAAGGAAAGGGGGAGTTCGGTAAAACTCATCATGGATCGGACCATGTCCAACAAGGTCCGATTCCTCCTTTCAGACACACCATTAAGTTGTGGTGTTCCAGGAGGGGTCCACTGAGAGAGAATCCCATTCTCTTTTAGATAATCAGTAAACTCACCACTCAAATACTCTCCACCTCGGTCCGACTGAAGGACTTTGATCTTTCGACCGGTTTAGTTCTCTACTTTAAATCTGTATTCCTTAAACCTTCCAAAGGCTTCTGACTTGTACCTCATCAGGTAAACATAACCATACCGTGAGTGATCATCGTTAAAGGTTATGAAGTACGAGTACCCACCTCTAGCCTGAGTATTTAGTGGGCCACAGACATCCGTATGGATCAAATCCAACAGACCACTGGCTAGCGTGCTTTGTCCAACAAAGGGTTTCTTGGTCATCTTTCCCTTCAGACAAGATTCGCAGGTTGGTAGGTTGTCCAAATCGTCTATTTCTAGACTCTTTGAGTCCACCAACCTTCTTATCCTATCTTTAGAGATATGACCTAACCTCGCATGACATATCTGTGCGTTATTGTGATCATCACGTTTTCGTTTGTGTTCTGCAGTCATAATCCAATTAGACTGTTGAAGTATGTACAGACCGTTGACCAATGTACCAAGCAGATAAGAAATACCATCTTTAATAATGAAAAAGCCATTATTATTGATGGTAAATTCAAATCCCTCCTTATCAAGGACCGGGATGGAAACAATGTTTTTGATCATGCTAGGTACATAGAAACAGTCGTTCAGTACAATCCTAACATGACTACTAATGACTAACTCCATTGACCCTACGGCTTCCGCAGCAATGGCCTTGCCATCGCCTAGCCTCAGGATCATCTCATCCTTTGTTAGCCTTCTGCTTCTTTGCAGTGCCTGCAAATCATTGCAAATGTGAGCACCACACCCGGTATCCAATACCTATGAAGCAGAATTAGTTATCATGTTTACTTCAACCACAAACATACTGGGGTTGGAGAGGAGTTGTGGGCACTCCCTCTTCCAATGCCCCTTCCCTTGGCAATGCATGCAGACATCATATTCCTTGGACCGCTGAGAACCACGGGCCTTCCCTTTCCCTTTGCTCGGTCCCACCGGAGTAACAGGGATGCCCGGAGCGCGAGCAGGGGCCGCAACCGTCTTCCCTTTTCCCTTCTTCCTCTTCCAGCGTCCAGCCCTCTTGCCATTCGCCTTGGAGGTTGAAGCCTCTCCTATCAATACCGCAGGCGCCGACTTGTGGGCCGTTGCCTCGTATTGGACCAGCATGTTGATCAACTCATGAATAGACTTCTCAAGTCCGTTAATGTTGTAGTTTACAAAAAACGGGTCAAAGGACGGAGGAAGCGACTGGAGGATCACGTCAATGTACGTGTCATTGTTAAGCCCAGCTTTAAGGTCCTCGAGTTTCTCCACTAGGGAGAGCATCTTGACCCCATGACTTTGTACAGACGTTCCTTCAGCAAGCTTGGTGCCAAAGACACTTTTGTGGCGGCATATCTAATATGCCTATCCGGAATCGCATAAACCTCGTTCATGCGGAGCATTATGGCGAAGACGTTGTCTAGCCTCTCATACTGCTTCTAGATGTCGTTAGACATTGAAGCCAGTATGATACTGTGTACTTTCCGGTTGTCCTCATGCCATTTCTCGAACGTCAAACGTTCTTCTGGCGTGGACCCCTCCAGTAAGTCGCTCGGCGGCGGCTCGTCCAAGACGTAGCCTTGGTTCTCGAAACTGAGGACAATCCTCAGGTTTCTCAGCCAGTCCGAGTAGTTCGTTTCGTTGAATTTATTAGTCTCAAGTACCATGGTTAATGGATTCTTAGACATTTGTACATTAATGAAATGTAAAGCAGAAATTAGCTGATGATGGTAATATTATTGTTCAAGTTGAAGACTTGGTCTTTTAGTCTTTAACCCTCCCATTATTTATACGAAAGTCCGCCACTCTCAAGCGGAGTTTCGGGAAACCATTTCCTAGTGGGCTCGGGATCCACAAGTGTAATCTCCATGCCCTGCTTTTACGATTCACATGAAGAAAATCTCGTGGGAGATATCCAATATCATTCTCATCCAATGAGATTCCCAAGATATTTTGCCTCACCTATTCGCATGGTTCCGAGGACTCCAAGCGAACCATGTTACTCAGTGTTGGACCCGACCCATCAACCAAATCATGCCTCAAACTGTCGCCCCCACGACTCGTGAGACAGGGATACAGCGAGCGCAGTCTTTTTTTCACAACAATGGTGCAGCTTTCTCTAGTCCAAGTGTGCCACGACTCGTGAGACCACACTTGGGTAGTGGTAGCTTCCTCACCACATTGCTATGGATGGAAGGCTCGAACAGATCAAAATACCATTTTGATCCAAGTTTGTTCTGGGCCTAATATTTAATTTGGTCCAACCAAATGAGAGTTTGTGTACGACCGAGACCTCATCACATTATAGTGTTTTAGCATGCATAAATATCCAATATTTAAAGCGATAAATAAATACGCCGCATGCAAAACATAGCATACCCGTGTTAGGATGATCACAAGCCCAACCTATGCGACCCACTGAGCCCGCAGTGAGTCTATGGTCTGTCTAGGGTGATCCTAAATTATTACAATAATAATATACCCATTGTCATTCCAATGGGCCTTGAAGTGCTTCTTGTTTCACGCCTTGATGCTCCTCCTTGGGGTCTCCGACTCCAATTGCTTGTTAAAATTAAAACCTCACCAATCCTATCTACTCTCATTACAATTGAAAGTAATACATTGGTAATAATAACAAGCCTTAACATCATGAGGCTGAAAATAAGGGAGATGATAGTCCCAAAACACAAGAGGCACGCAGGCCCCACCCAACAGAAATTAATGATCATACATTCATCCATACACAAGGTCTAGGGCTTTTGTGATCATCCCATGTTGATTCCATCAACGCACATAATACAATTATTCCAAATAATCATGCATTAATCCAATGGATATTCCAAATATTCAAGTGATGTCCAACATCACAAAAGCATAAATATATAAATAATATGCAAAATTGTAAATATCAAATTTAATGGACATTACAAATAATGCATCCAATGCATGTATTAATCCCAAATTAATTAAGCAAATTTAATCTAAGGAATAATCCAATTATTTCAAAATCAAATGTGCAAAATTAATACATTTTCAGAATAATGTGCAGAAAATACAGAAAATTAAATTTTCAAAAAATATCGAAAAACGGCACAAAACGGCCCAGCCGTTGTGCCCGTTGGCCAGCCGCGCGCACAAGAAGTAAGCCCGCGTGCCCTGTGCGCGCGCCCCATGTCGCGCTGGCCTCGGCCGGCAGCGGCTGCCTACGCACAATGCGCGCGCACCTGTGCGCAGCATCCGCGCGCAAGCACCCGCCTATGCGCAGCCGCGGTATGCGCGGCCGCCCCTGCCAGCACGCACGCAGGCCAGGCCTACGCACAGGTGTTAGCCCGCGCGTGCCCGGCAGAACGCCTGCCTGCCAGTGACCGGCCGGCAGGGGCGGCAGCCAACCGTTGCCGCTGCTGTCCAAATTTTTTTTTTTTTTTTCATGTTTTTCAACATCATTTTTCAGCACAAAAACAGTAATAATAATTTAAAAATGAGCATGCAATTTTAGATCCAATCTAATAAAATAAGCATGCCTAAAGTCCATCAAATTCAAATAATTGAATCATCATATTATTCATACATTTATGTAATCTAACATGCCATTAAAACCATAAAAGCAAGTAGATCATGCCAAGCACATAGATCTATGCCTCTTACATCGAACCAGGCTCTGATACCACTTGAAGGACTAGCGGATCCGCCCGGGAGTGCGAGCGGAAGCGAGAAAGCGTAAATGCAATTCGTAATTTAAAATTATTCGCATATAAAGCAAAATCCCAAGGGGTGTACCCTTGGGTGCTCAACCGGATGTTCGATGTAGGATGTATTAACGTTTAAAACCATATACTTAACACATAGGGCATAGATGAAAATAACAAAGAATCTACTAAAGCGTAATAAACCATTACCTCGTAGATTTCTCGTGTGCTCGGGTACTTGCGTTGTTCCTTCACCGGAATGCTCACAAATCCAAAAGTATGGATTCTCCAAAGGCGATCCACACCACACCGGAAGAAACTCACGTTCTCCTTGCTAGAGGAAAATAGGTTTATGAAGGAATCGGCTTAAGAGAAGAACACTATTAATTAGTGTTCTCTTAAGCCTACTTTGTTCTTCCTTTTGATTCAAAATCAAGTGAAGAACACAAGTAGAAATGGGGAGGAATGGCCGAGAGTTAAAGGGAGAGGAGAGAGCCGAAAATGCTTCTTCCTTTTCCTAGAAAAAGATTAATTATGATTCACATATACAAGGTGTTGTATATACTTCTATATATATACATAATTAATGTGATTATTGGAATGTGTCTAGGTTCATCCAAGGATGTCTAGATATATTCCAATCAATCACCATTAATTCTTCAATCAAGCCTACCAACTTTTATGGTATGATCAAATCATACCAAAAGGGAAGGGCTTGATTGGAGTTGATTTGTCTCTTTCGCAAAGAGATAAGTCAAAATACCACCTTGCATGAAACATGGCTGATTTTAGCTTCCTCCAAGGGAGCATTTCGGCCATGCTTGATATGGGAAGAAGTCCAACTTCTTCCTATTCAAAAATAGGAATTATTTCTCCTCTCGGGCCAAATTTAACGAGCCGGGTTTTTATCGTAATCCAATTATGATGAACCCGACATTAAATCCAATTTAATGTTCACTTAAATTATTCCCGTCTCAAGAATTGCAGCGAGTGGGTTCTTAGATATCTAATTCAAAATGTAAAGCAGGAATTTAACAGATTACAATAATATTGAATTCAAGTTAAGACTTTGTCTTTATTCATTAACCCCTCCCACTATTTCTTCAAAAAGCCCACCACTCTCAAGTGGGGTTTTCAGAAAATCATTTCGTAGTGGGCTTGGAGTCCACAAACGCAATTCTC
Organism: Sesamum alatum; assembly: GCA_034509735.1. Taxonomy (NCBI): domain Eukaryota; kingdom Viridiplantae; phylum Streptophyta; class Magnoliopsida; order Lamiales; family Pedaliaceae; genus Sesamum; species Sesamum alatum. The sequence continues at coordinate 29,993,362 of JACGWO010000001.1, read as the reverse complement.
CATGCCCCGCTTTTACGATTCACATGGAAAAGGCTTTGTGGGAGGTATCCAATACAATTCTCATCCAATGAGATCCCCAAGATATTTTGCCTCGCTTCTTCACATGATCCCGAGGACTCCAACCGAATCATGTTACTCAGCGTTAGGCCCGACCCATCAACCAAATCATATCTCAACTGTCGCCCCCCACGACTCGTGAGACAGGAAAACAGGAGCATATTCCTTTGTTCATAACAATAGCACAGTTTTCTTCCATTCCAAACGTGCCACGACTCGTGAGACCACGAATGGGTGAAAGTAGTTTCCTTACTACATTGTTATGGATGGAAGGCTTGGAATAATCAAACCATTTGATTTTAATTCCATTTTGGGCCTAATATTTACTTGGACCATCCAAGTGAGAGTTATAGTTTATTAAGACCGAGACCTCATCATTATTAGTATTTTGCATGCTCAAGTTTTAAACATTCAATGTAAATAGATGCATTCCAAACACATCATACATCAAAGCATTAAAACATTAAACACATGCAAAAGAAGCCTAGCACGCCCCTGTAGGATGATCACAAGCCCGTTCCTAAGTGATCCACTGAGCCCGCAGTGGATCTATGATCAATCTAGGGTAAGCCTACACTATTACAATTTTTTACATCCCATTATCATTCTAATGGGGCCTTGTAAAATCCTCCTTTGTTCTTCTTGACCTTCCACCGTGGGCTCCGTCCACCGGACCTTCATCTCCTTAGAAGCTTACATTTAATAAAATAAAGTCTCACAACCTAATCTACTCTCATTACAACTTAAAAGAAACCCCAATCATAAGTCGGGAGAGTACATTAAAAGAGAGGAAGAAAGCCTTATTATTAAAAGGCTAAAAACGATAGAGAGAAGAAAAACAAAGAGGCACGCAGGCCTCATCCAACAATAAATTAAACCATACATAGGTCAATGGGCTAGTGATCATCCTTGTTGTTTATCAAATAAACAACAATTACACAATTATATCAAATATAAAAACGCCAAGCATATAAATACATCCCATGCATTTATAAATAGATATCCAATATCTAAAAAATTAAACATTATAAAATGCAGAAAATAACATATTAATAATGCAATTAAAAATATGGATATCAACTATACATCCAATGTACAAACAATTTTTTGTTTGGAAACCATTTTCAAAATAATCTAACGCATCAAAAATAATTTTAGAAAAATCCAATTTAACAAAAATTAAAATATGCCAAAATAAATCACATTCAGAAAACAGCAGAAATTAGAAAACTAAAATTTTCATGATTAACAGTGCAAAACGGCCCAGCCGTTCAGGCCGGCCGCACGCGGGCGCACACGGCCCGATCGCGCGCACAGGCGCTGCCTGCCCAGCACGCAGCAGGCACGCGCGCGCCGCCGGGGCGCTGCGCGCAGGCGCCCTTGCCTGCACGCGTGGGCGCGCCTGCTGCCCCTGTCAGCCGACCGACACCGTTTTTCACCAATATTTTTTTTTATAAATTTCTGCTATAAAACTGAAACATAAACAAGCATTTACAGAAAATTCAATTCTCAAAAATGCATGGATATCCATAATTTCAAAAGCAAAATTAACACATATTTTCTACACCTATTATCATGCTTTAAAGCCATAACATGCTTTCCAAAAGCAATTTAACCATGTTCTTCATGCTCAACACATAATAACATGTAAAACCATAGCCACAATACTGAACTGGGCTCTGGTACTACTGAAAGAATCGGGTATGGCCCGGGAATGCAACGGAAGCGTAAAAACGTAAATTTAAAGGCATAATCTTAAATGGGTTCAAAGGGGTGTTCCCTTTGAAGATCCCGGGCGTTCGGTGTTTGTCAAGAGCATAACAACATAAAATAAACATGCTGGACATGTGGCTAAAGGAATAAAAACAAAAGGTACAAGAATATAAATGAGAACCTACCTTTTTGTTTCACAAACATAGCACCGGCTCTAGCTTTGTTCCCTTTACGTTTCCTTTGTTCCGTTCACTTAAGAATTCAACGTAGAATTCCTTTAAGTTGTCCACGCCACACTATGGAAGAGTGTATCCCCTAATCTATTGCTAGATAGAAGTAGAGAAAAGAAAAAGAAACACTTCCAAAACAACACTATTGTTTAGTGCCTTTTGGAATGTTTTTAAGTTCAACCTTTCCAAAAGGTATGAACACAAAAAGGAGAGTTTTTCAGAGAATTTTGGAGAGTTTTGAAGGGGAAAAATTTGTGCAAGACCTTGTCCTTACAAGTTATGTGAATGATTTTGCGTATGTAGAGTTGTTGAATTCAAAATTCAACTTCTCTTGTCAACTTCCAAAGTAACCTACATACATACACCATCATCTACATAACCATGCATTGTTATAGCAAATAAAACCACCCAGCAAACCATATAAAGGCTGGTCACATGTGCCTCATATGTGGAAGATTTTAATTCTTCCTTTACTTGCTGTAAATTGAATTTTTCCATTTACTAGGATTACTAGTTTGGACTTTTATTTAATCAAATTAAATTAAGTCCAAACAAAGTCCATTGGTCATTAATTAATCCAATTAATCTCAATCCAATTGAAGCCCATAAGTTTATTTAATTCAATTAAATAAACATAAGTCCAAACTCTAATTAATTGATCCAATCAATTAATTAATCCAAACCCGATAAATTAATCCAATTAATTTAAAGGCTCTAAGTCCAAAAATTAACTAATCCAATTAATTAATTCTTGGACCATCCATCAAATGGATTTCCCAATAAATGATCCAATCATTTATTTTTCTCCTTGAATTAATTTAATCCAATTAAATTAATTCGCTTCTTCTAGAATTAATTCCAAATTAATTCCACCAAATCAAAAGCGATTTGTTTGTGACTCATTAGGTTCACCCTCAACTAGACTTGGGCTTGTGTCCAACACAATTGGTCAATTAAATCCAATTTAATTAACTGTTTTTTCAGATACGGACATCTCTTGTCAGACCCTAGATACAGCCTTCATATGCATGTGACTGCCATGATTCCTCAAGTTCGAGGACTAATCTCGTACTATCGAAGCCGGGAATTCCAGTCATACCAACCAAGCCTCCAAGGTTTCCATATGACGATTCCCGCGAGTCAGTTCAGTCAGCTGACACCCTTGTCAACTAACCCACTAATATTGCATAGACGTCCAACGTCTATCGCCGATGAAACACGGCACTCATCCAATGAATGCAATCCTTAGTGCAAGTCTCTATAGCCTCGATGCCCTGTCTCGAGGTCCTCGACTTGGAACGTTTCAGACCAACCCTCAGAAGTTGGTTTCATAGCTGTCATCCAATGCGCAGCCCAACTACATGGGTTATACAATTAGTCTGTGGGCATTTGTTGTGACGTTAAAACGCCGTTTAACGTAATTAGTAAGCACAACAAACACATACTGCCAAGGATGAACGCTTAATATATTCATCGAGTCGATATTACTTTAATAAAGATTGCTAAATAGAACCCAAAACCGCCAATCCAATTGGCTTTCTGATCACCTATTCTAACAGAAAATAGTATAAATTGGCGAATAGTATCTTATGGAATGACTTAAATGGAATAAGCATAAAAGTCATGGACTAATTTTATAACTTAGGGTCGAACTAAAAATATAAATGTACATAAATTAAATTACTTATTATCAAAAATGCTGTAGTAGAAATCTTATAGACCAAGTAATCTGTGCATTAAATAATTGAAAAAACCATAGACTCATTTAATTCATACAATAAGTTTTGAATAATATTATTATGTTTTTAGAATAAATATTATAAGGACAAATAATTATAATCATCATATTCTAAGTTTATTTTCCATAAATAATTGATATTAAGATAAACTAAAATAATGTGCTTGTTACTCATTGAAGTTTATTTTCGTTGAAATTGCGGTATTATACTATTAATTAGGTACTCCGAAATATTTGTTATGGACATATGAAATTATACTTTCTGTACAATTTTGATATTTTTTAATCAACACAAAAAATTAAAAAAAATATAAAACATCTCAAGTTGCTCATATTTTTAAAAGATCTTATTATAAAATTTAACTTACATTAAACTAATGACAAATTGTCCCATGGATTGCGTTTCTTTGCTTTCAAAGAGATGCTTCTTCAAGTTTTTAAGTGTATCTTCTTCTAATTATATAACTTATATATTCCTAGTTAGTATTAAGATTTTTAACTAATTTTATTTAATTAGTTATAAATACAACTCTGTATTATGAATGGAACTCTTTATTATAATTTATGTTTATTATAATTCTATCTCAATTCAACTATCTAAGTAATTAACAACTATTACAAAATTACTTATTTGTACACATAAATTTATAATCTAATATTCTACAAAAAAGATATACTTGACATCACAAAAAAGAAAGAAATATAAAACATGGCAACTCATTCACACTTTTATAATATACATAGATATAGACAATATTTATCTATGGTTATATGCCCATTTTTTCTTCTATTTAGTTTTTAGTTTCAGAAAAAAGATATGTGTGCTAATGGTTTAAAAGTAATATTTACACCTTCTGATATGTTTTTACAAGGAGCGATTTTTATTGTATATTGTTGAAAAGATCAAATACGTACACTCTCATTTTGCTCTATTATATTGCAGATGATTAAAGAATCATATAACGTGCCTATTAATGACATCTTAAATGCTCAAGTTACATTTCAGTCTATCTTACAACAAAAAAAATATTCACTCTATATGTAAGTAATTTAATTGATTCTCATTTTTCTTTTAACCTATTTTACTTTTCAAATTGTTTGTTTTACATGACAATTCATTTAATTGATTTCATTTGTCATCCAACCTCTATATTTTAATATGTATGGTAATCTAACTAATTCTCATTTATATATTTATGCTAGAAAAATTCTCAATATTAAATCCTTTAAATTTTCATGATTTTTTCTAGTCATTTCATGTTATATCATAGGCTATTTTTGATCTAGTAAGTGTATTATATTATGAATATAATATGCACAAAAATAATATGGATAAATAAGTATAATGTGAAAAGTAATTAATAGGATTAACTATAGATAATGTGAAAGTAATAAATAAGATTAAATATGTATAATGTGAAAAGTAATTAATAAGAATCACTAAGGGCATGTTTACTATGTGTGATAGGATTAGAAGTCAAAATATTAAGTTGGGATTGTCTTGATGATTATTGTTGTCTTGATTATCTTGTTCAACGTTTACTATATGGGTTTGTTAGGGTGATAGTTCTTTGATTAGATTTATGTTATGTTTACTTTACTTGACAGTTTTCTGTATTACCGATGTGATTTACTAATTTGCCCAAAAATAAGACAAAATATCACTTCTTCATGTGGGATGAACTGCCCATTCAATTTGGGGGAAAAAAACCATTTTACTCACCCCTGAAACAAAATCTGTTCTTGCAAATTGTGGGCAGCTGTAATTTTTCTCTCCACAAGACGGCGACGATCATCCCTCAACAATTCTGAACACAGTGAGGTAAATGTTAACACAGTTATTAGTTAAAAAATCAGGCAAAAGACTAAAAAAAACCCTTCTGCAGTGAAAGCGAAAAACGGGAGAAATGTGTATAACCAAGCTGGTTATCTTGCTTCGTTGAACGGGAGATGCGTTGCTGAGTCTTCATATCAGAACTTCCAGAATCACCAAAAAGTTTTGAATAATAGGAACGCGGCTATGGATGTTGGGTTATTTTCTTTGTTATTGAGGATGAAGCTCCTCTCTTACGCGGAAATAACAACATCAAAAGAAGAAATGAGAAAGTGGTGTGCAAGAAAATGTGTCAGGTGCAATTAATGAACCTGACACATTTGAATGTAAATTTGGCCAAGTGGAAGGTTAATTTGGACAATAGCCTTGCAAAAGTAAGGATTTATTTATTAAATATAAAAAAAAATTAAAAATTTTAAAATTGATGTTATTCTACATCAATTTCAAATTTGGGCTAAAACGGGGTTACAACACCTGTCTTTAGAAAAGACGGGTGTTGTAAACCCGTCTCATGGGTGTGTGTCAGGCGAGCCTCACACACCCCATTGATTTTTATTTTTTTTTTCTTTTTGTTTTTATTTTAAATTAATTATGTATTAAGTATTAATTAAAATTTTAAATAATAATTAAGTTTAATTATATATTTAAAATTAATATTAATTAATTATTATTTTAAAATTTTAAATTATTATTCATAATATGTTAATTATTTTTCCTAAATAAATATAATTAAGTTTTGAATAATTAATAAATATATTTATTAATTAAATATAACTTATAATATTATATTTTGTAAAAAATAAAAAATATTATAAATTAGTGATGATTATAAATTATAATAGTGACCACCAGTCTCATATGTATGTCGTTGGTATTGGTGTCGAGGTCTTTTTTTTTTTCATCAATCGGTTCTGTTGGTTCATTTATTTTTTAAACTACAATTAACAACTATATTATCTCATTTTTAATTAGTTGTCGAGGTCTTTTTGTTTTCTTAAAAAATTGATAAACATAATTGTTAATCAACATAGTTTAAATTTGATTATCAAATTTGATAATATTGTGTCAAACATTATCAAATTTGATAATATTGTGTCAAATTGATAATATTGTGTCAAACATTATCAAATTTAATAATCAAATTTAAACTATGTTGATTAACAACTATGTTTATCAAATTTTGAAGAAAACAAAAAAACCTCAACAACTAATTAAAAATGAGATAATATAGTTGTTAATTGTAGTTTAAAAAATAAATGAGCCAACGGAACCTTTTGATGAAAAAAGAAGATCTCGACACCAATACCAACGACATACATATGAGACTGGTGGTCACTATTATAATTTATAATCATCACTAATTTATAATATTTTTTATTTTTTACACAATATAATATTATAAGTCATATTTAATTAATAAATATATTTATTAATTATTTAAAGCTTAATTATATTTATTTAGGAAAAATAATTAACATATTATGAATAATAATTTAAAATTTTAAAATAATAATTAATTAATATTAATTTTAATTATATAATTAAAATTAATTATTATTTAAGATTTTAATTAATACTTAATACATAATTAATTTAAAATAAAAAATAAAAAGAAAAACAAAAAAAAATAAAAATCAATGGGGCCTGACACACACCCATGAGACGGGTTTACAACACCCGTCTTTTCTAAAGACGGGTGTTGTAACCCTGTTTTAGCCCAAATTTAAAATTGGTGTAGAATAACACCAACTTTAAAATTTTTATTTTTTTTATATTTAATAAATAAATTTGTCCAAAAGTAAGGCTAGATTCGGAAATGAGTAAAAGTAGTAATCTGGGTGGGCTACCGGACAAGGTAGTCATGGCCGCTTGGGCCATGACTAGTTTGTGCTGAATTTTGGCTTTAATCACGAGCTGGCAGGAAAACATACGGGCCAACAAATTTGCTAGTAAACAAGATATTAGCCTTGATTAAATGGGATATCAAGACTAATACTTGTTAATAAACAAGCCCTAAGTATATTATTTTATATTTTTATCCTTAGAAAAATAATTTTACAAGGTTAATTTAGTTCGATCAAAAAAAGAAAGAAACCAAAATTCCTATTCATACTTTTATATAGATATAAATATAGAATAGATATAGATATAGATAGATATAGAATATAAATATAGATATAGATATAGATATAGATATAGATATAAATCTAGATATAGATAGATATAGATATGAAACTTTTCTTATACATATCCCTCTTTTATACATCTATATTTCACCCTAATCCCACATACATATTTGCCAAAAAATCCAAGTAGTAATCCAAAAAATATCCCAGAAAGTAGGAAACTTCTGGTAGACCCAACGCCCATGCTTCTCTCAACCCACAACCCCCCCCCCCAAAAAAAAAAAAAAAAGTTAAATATACATATACACATTTATGAATAAATTAGGGAAAAAAACTCAAAAATTACCATAACAAGTAAGAACGTAAACTGAAAAACCCTATTAAAATTGCTCTAAACAAACTGCATGTTATAAGTGATAAAATACCTCATTTTGTCGACAGCTTAGTAATACTAATACACGTACCCTCGTAGGCTCATACCACAAGCAAAGGTCACAAGAACTCAAAACTATACCATAGTTGCCTAAGAGCTTTGAGATCTTGCAATTAGAAGGCTTCTCCTGCGATCATCGTCCTCCTCCAAATCAGGACCATCTAATGCGTAAACAAAAAGAAAGAAACTGCAGAAATAGCAACTTCCGCACCATTCGTCGATAAAGCAGCAGCGAACAGAAGTATAGTTGCATGATATAAGAACGTAAACTGCAATGGGGAATAAACCAAAATATGTACTCGCTGATAGAGTCGATCAACCTTGATAAGATGGATCAAGAACCAACGTCTACACGTAACCGTATATTATAAAGTTCATCGAGCATGTCAAAGAATTCTATGCTAGTAAATGCAGTTAATTATAGTGAAAGTGCTAATAAGTAGAGAAGAATCAACGAGTGGAAGTTAGCTAAGTGCAGTCAATTTGAATAAAGCCCTGTTCAAGTATTCATCTTTTTCAGTCATGTCCCCCTAAGGTTCTCCATTTCCTACCATTTCTTTTGCATAAATCGAGTATTCCATCATAACATTTTCGCAATTATTTGGCTAGCAAGTCATTCATTTTTCCATGTGTGCACTATCAACTATGAGGTGAGCACCGAATATTCTACTAGGTAGTTTGAAGAGCAAGAAAAATTAAGAAACTAGTCATAAAACATTTGATAATGTACATATTCTCGGCAGAGAACAGATACATACTGACAAATATCCGGCACAAAGAGTGTTATCGCCTAATTTACTTCTAAAACATAAAACAGGGTTTGTTCCGATGATCCTGCTGCAGTTTTCTTACAAATATTCATGTGTATTCTGCTTACGCATATGCACAAACAAAGCATTGTTTAGTGGCCAAGAAAAGACTTGTATGTTATCTCATCTAGGTTTCCGATTATAAGACGTTAGGCCATGTCCAAACCGAAGTATCCACAGATAATCATAGAAAGTAGAACACAAGTGTGCCTAAAAAGTGGAGGTAGCGCTTAGAATTAGTGGAAACACTAGTTATAAAACCAACCGAATACAAAACCAGTGACACTAACTCGCCCAAGTATTACTATCCTTCAAAATGTGCTTAATATGAAAAGCCATTGTCCAAGTTTTCTATCCTTCAAAATGTACTAAATATGAAGCTTTACATAAGAGACAGTAGATTATTATCCATTCACTGCGAAAGCTACATTAAGACGCCAATGAGTTTATCAACCTTAGTGTTTGAGGAAGCGGCACAAAGGACTCTGACATTCTCCATTTACTTATCTATCAGTAAAACTTTATAGAAAATATTTGGAATTCCATGGAGGAATCCCATGCAGCAAAGAACCGTCAGTTTTCTTTGACGTACAGAAGCTTGAAGCTTCATTCATAATGCCATGTCTGGTAAACATTTCAGTGACCATCAAAGCAGAGCAGCAAATGGTATGGACACTTGACAAGGCAATCCCAAATGCAAGAACAAAGAAGTTTGAGCAAGTCACAGAAACCATCACAGTCAAGACAAATTAGAGAGCTAATTAACAAGAAACGCTCGCTGCAACCTTAGCAACATTAAGATTTCAATAACCTTTAATCAAAACAGAAATTTGACAGGTTAAGCAGGTTTGCATGCATATCAAAGAAATACAATAAACTTAGCTAAGCACGAATTTGTTTAGTCACATTGTTATAAGTTTACATCATTTCTATCACTCTATCCATCATCAATTATAACCATGAATTGATAATCGAAACCCCACCATCTAAAAAGAGAATATCCGTGACAAGGGATCAGTTGAGCTAGTTGAAATGAACGAAACATGAAAATCATGGAGGGAAAAATCCTTAACCAATCATCCACTCAAGATTGATCGCCGTGTATCTATCAGACAATGATTAGTAACTTCACTTGCAAAGTTAAGCACCATCAACCACCTACCTTGGCCGCCCCGTGGATGCTCCACCACCACTACTACCACCACCACCTCCGCCATAGCTGCCAGAGCTACCTGCATTTCCCAGACTCCCTTTGCCCACAACACCACCAACCCCCACACCGCCAATATGCTGAAATCCCCCAGAACCACCACCACCAGCAGCACTATACATTTGTCCTCCATGATGGTAGCCCATCACAGGACCCCCATAAATTCCTCCACCCACCACTGGCCCACCATTAAAACCACCACCAGAAGTCACAGCAGAGCCACTACTGCTCCCACCGCCCTCTTTAGTTCCCCCCACAGAAGTCTTCTCCCCCTCCATCTCTCTATACTTGGCTAAGTAAACTTTCAAGGGTTCCACATACTCTTCAAACCCAAGCGTTGTCATGGCCCAAAGCAAATCATCTCCATTAATAGTCTTCCTCTTCTCCCTCTGACATTTATCAGAGGCTTCGCCGGTGACAAAACTGATGAACTCTGAAACACATTCTTGCACTGTTTCCTTCGCGTCCTTGGAGATCTTGGCGTTTGCAGGAAGAGCTTTCTTCATGATTCTGCTCACGTTTGCTATTGGTAAAAACCTGTCTTGCTCTCTGCTGCTCGCGTTACTGTTGCTATGCCCCCCTGAATCGTTGTCTGACTCCGCCATCTTCTCTTCTTGACTCCTCACAACAGAATTTGGCAGAAAGCTCTGAGCTTTCTTGCTCCTTTGGCTGTACAGTGGCTCAGTAAAACTCTTCTCGTGAAATAAAGACCCTGTTTTTTTGGGGGGGAACAAAAATAACTGTGATGGGCTCTCAGTCTACAGTTACAGCATAAATCTGGACTGAAAAAATCATCTCCTCTTCATCTTCCCCAACAGTGGGTCAAAGATTTTATGGGTTTGTGTAAAGTAAATAGGTGATGGGTTTTTGGCGGAAAGATTTGTAATGGATGGATTTGAATTTTTCTTTATATTTACTTCTCCTCAGGTGTGCGTGCGTGCGGCGGCTGAGAGGGGATTGGGCGGAGCTCCGGGAAGATTGGGGCAGAGAGTGCCAGATAAAGGGCGAGGATGCTGCAGCAGGGTATGATATTTCCTTCGAGGCGACACGTGGTAATATGCAGACCGCTCGTTTCTCGATAAGTGGAGCACCAAGTGTCCCAACAACTATCGTCGATGGTAAGTCGTCTGAGGCGATCTGACGAACCGGAAACGAGCATATTGTGATTGGAGTGGTTGGAGATTCTTTGACGAATCGGGTTCAATAAGCCCGAACCTTCCGAGACCTAATGGTAGATCATTATTGCAATTACTCTACCTAATTTGCTCTAAAATAAATTGTGGAATTGAATTGATTTAGAGGTTGTTTGGGTAAGGTTATTAGCTTTTTAAAATGTTCAATAATTTTTCTAAAAAATAGGTCTAAAAGACTAAAAAATAAAATATTATAAGTTTATATGCTTATTTCAAGTAAGAAATTTCCAACTTATTTGGATATTTAAATAAGTTATTTTAATTTTTTAATTAATTACAAATTTATCTTTAATAACATCTTATAAAGTTTTTAATTTTATTTTAATCCAACACTTTTATAGTTATGCGCGCATACTTCCAGCACATTAAATTTTATAAATCATTAATTAATAAAAAATGTTTAAATCATTATCATATCTAATTCATTTTAATATCTATTTTAAGTTTTTAAATTATCTTTCCATTTCAATAAAAAAATAATCTTATCAAATGACTACCATTTACTTATTTGGTATATAGACTTTTATTTGTAACTTTAAAATATGTAGTATTGAAACTATATTTCATATATTTAAGACCACTATAATTTAAATTTGTTTATTGTACAGATAAAATATTTCTATGAAATATAATAAAGATATTCAACATCTATAGACAGCAATCGTCTAAAATCACAACAACACTCTACGCCCCTTCCTTCGGATGCAACTAAGCATGCTCCGCCAGATGCTCCGGCGGGTGGTCCTCAATCTTACAAACCTAATTTGGTTGCTCATACTCAACATGTTTATTTCCCGACTTGGATTCAAGACTTGGATATGAATTCACAGACTATTCCTGACGAACCGTTAGCTACCAACCCAGACCGGAGCCTCTTCCTTTCCTTAATTTCCCTTTGCAGATGCTACGCTGACTATATCAACCGTGGCAGCGTGCCTTAATCGTGCATACGTTGAACTACCACCGACCAATACAAACGTGGACAATCATCTACATTGTAATGGAATTCTTCTGGTCCAATAATGTGTACTGATCTAGGCGAAGGGTGCTATGTTGTTAAAGTTAACTCTCAGGAAGATTATTTTATGGCACTTGCAGGGGGTCCATGATTTTTGTTTAATCATTACTTACATGTCCAATATGGAAACCTAATTTTGTTCCTTCAAAAGCTACTCCATCCTCCTTATTCATCTGGTTTCAATTACCAAATCTATCAATCTAATACTATGACTTTTCGACGCTTTGTTCCATATTGCTAGGATGGTTGGCAGGCCCATAAAGATGGATTCCCACACATACCAACATGTCCGTTGCAAGTTTGCTCGCTTGTGTGTTGAGGTGGATACATTTGAACCATTACCGCCTTTTATCCGTATTCAATATCATACTCAACCAATCATATATGAATTAAACATCCTTTTCTGTTACCGTTAAGGAGCAATCGGACATTTACAGCCCAACTGTCCATATCCTTCACCTGATTCTTCTCCATCTGAGTAGCCAGACCATCCAGCTCGCTTCCTCCACCGCCTCCTAATACCGAGGCTGGTCCTCAGTCTAATAAGCCTACGGCCCCTCCTCCTACTCAGCCACCTTAACAGTCTGCTCCCTCTTTCCTGCTTTGGGAGGTTGTTCAACCACGTCCTCGACACAAACATACTCCCAACACTACTGACATTGGTATTAGAACACGCTTGGCTCCTCATCGCTCAGCTAGTGATAGTATATCCAGTGAAACAGGAAGGAGCGATGCAAGTAAGTGCATGTGGTTACCGAAGCAAATAAATTGGGATGGCGGGCCAAAAAGGGGGAACTCAGTCGGCCAAATCGTGATTTCCAACTCCTTTTTTGTTCTTCACTCTAATCCGATGTTTGAACCTGACGAAATGGAGGAGGGAGAGTGTCCTTGATGGCAAGATGCTTTTGTCAGCCCTATCTGTGATATTGTAGATGTACCACCCCCGAATCGTCCCAACCTTGCATGCATGCAGCTTGATCCAGCAATGACAAGGAGTTTGTTGTCCACACCTGATATAGCAACAATGGACCCACCTCTCCAGGTAAGTTCTCTCAATTTAATTGAACCCACACATATATAAGCCCTCGCATGTGCATACAAATGGACCCACATCAATTGCCGACTCCAACTCTAGACCTTGATCCACTTTCACATTCAATCAGTCCCTCGCCGTTTGTCCCTATTGAAGGAGGATTTGTCCCTGACACCGGTCAGCTCCTTAGTTTGCATGAGGAAGTGAAGTTGTTGAACAAGGACCGACATTTGTCAAACTGCTCCAACATTGCTGTCATGTTTCCGAATTTACTACCTTCAGAGCCTTGGTTTTCTAACACCATTAAAACTCAGTTTTTCTCTTGTATAAATTCATCCGAGGTTACCTATGTACTTTCCTCATCAATCCAGATAGAATCCCTCACTTTCCAACATGGCCGACAATGTCCAAGAATGTTTACACCTCGGAATTGCCCAAGACGGTCACCACTCCTCCAACTCCCCCCGTCGGGCCCCTCATCTCCACCTCGGATAGGCCAGGTCCACCCTCCCCCATTCCCTATTTCTTGCAGACTTTCTCCAAATTTTCCTTCGAGGTTTTTCAATTCCAGTCTAATACACGACCATCCTCTCCCCAATGTGGTCGATCACTTACACCCAAACCCAATAGTTTCACTGCCACCAACTGCCGCAATAAAATCACCTCATTCCACTAGGGCCCAACAATTTTCTGGTCCAGCCTTTTCACAGAACACCACATCTGTTTGTTGGCCTACCTTTTGCAAACACGCCAATTATCGAGATAGAGCAGGAGCATGAGGTGTTTACCCACGAAAGGGAGACTCAGTTCAAGTTGTATCTTCATCCTCTCGAAAAAGATCGCCCCCAATCCCTGATGAACACTCACTTGGGAAATTGGCAATGCAAGCCATCTGGATCCAAACCTTCCTGGTTCCTCAGTCCATATCCCCTCTCACACAATTCCTCATATGTAGATCCTGAGTTGGAATTGTTGGGGTACTGTTCGGCCGAAGTTCATGATTGCGGCATAAGATCTTATGTATCGCTACCAGCCACAAGTCTTTATCTTTATGGATAGTAGAGTGCAGTCAGATTGTGCCCCTGCAATCATTTAGCGCCTTCCTTTCAACTCTTTCACTGTCATCCCAGTTGTGGGTTTGGCAGGAGGAATGTGGGTTTTATGGAATTTTGATGAGGTAACAATTCGTCAGCTTAAGAACTCACCCCGCACAATCTACATGGAGGTTGAATCACCATTTCTAGGGGTGTTTAACAAAATAGCTGGGCCGCCCCGACCCAAATCGCACCGCAATTAGCAGGCTAAGAGTGGGTTGGATTGGTCTTGGGCTAGTAAAAAAAATACCGCTTGTAACACCCCCTACAACACTACACCTAGTTACCACTAATTAATCTTCCATCTCATTTCAACTCATTCTATAACGTAATATAAATTATATTTTACCAATATAATATATATATATATATATATATATATATATATACGACCTGAGATAATCAACATCGCCAAACCTTATATATATACTTCCCATAATGTACATAACGTAAGAAAAAGATAACCAATGTCCAACTGTCAAAAATGTTAAAACAACCTCTACAACTCTAGGATCTTTAAGTTACATAACCCAAAAACTTCCACCTCCGATGTCACGGTTGACCCACCTATTCAGTGTCACGGCACAACACAAAATCCAATGGTATTAGTCTGTGCGAGCTATCTCCTGAAACATGTGTGGCAAGGAATGAGCTGCCTACTCAATAAGTATAGCCTTTCAGTCTATATATAAGTATACGAGCAACCAATCAAGTATAAAACAGTATACCAACACAATCCAACATGCGACATACATTACAACAGAGAAGAAATCACATAGCTACAATAAGATATTAACTCTAGACATAATAGAGGCATTTTAGTTGTTTCCTTAGGGCCCTATTTATCCAACCTAGAGTGCATCACTCAATGAGCTTAGCCGGCTATCACCATCATCATCATCTCAATCACAATACTCCTTCCATTCTCTTTTCTTTTCTGATATCACACAGCACACAACTCGTGTGTATCTCATCCTCACTGATACCACACAACACACAGCTCGTGTGTATCTCATCTTCACTGATATCACACAGCACACAACTCGTGTGTATCCCATCATCTCCATTGATCAATGACAGCACACAGCTCGTCATTGATTGTATCATTCTAAGCCATTTAGTATGCTCCCCAGTTAGGTAAGCCATCGTTTCATTTAATAATCATCCACTCGTCAATACCATTCATATTTGATTTTATATCACAATCAATTATACAACTCCACAATCATTCAGCCAATATCCGTGCAGCACAATCACACTTTAACACATAATAGCAATTCCACAGATATAAAGATAATCTTAATCACAATCGACATCCATGATCAAGTATATAAACAATCCACATTTCATATCCATATAAATATGTCTACATATATATATATCCAACATTCAACATATAATATTCATATAAGCATATAAATATATATATATCCAATAATTTATATTTATATTCATATATATATATATATAAACCAATTAGCTATACTTAACTCAAATCTCAAAACTGGTCTGTAACACGAAGGGCTGTTCAACCTTCCACTCTATCGTCACGTCCTATAGTAAATTATAATTCATACAATCAATAACTCATAAATATTGTAAATTGTAATTAAGATATTATATAATATTCGCATAATTCTATTTATATAGAAATTCAACCCCCACCCCCGGTTCCATTTTATTTTAAATAACTTAACTTTCTACACTTTTAGGTATACTTTTAATTTATCAACTAACTCATACAATTCCATTTTATAAAACCCTTATATCATTATAACTACCGGTGTCAATAATATTTCTAACTTAAATTATTATAAGAATCTTATATTTTCTTAAATAACTTTTCAATAATATTTCTATTAGTTCCTATCAATTCCTCGCTATTATATAATATGATTAAACACCACTATATATATAATTAAGTATTTAGTCAATACACTGATGAACTTGAATACATTAACTACAGTAGTGATTAAATCTAGCACATCTAGTAATTTAGTTACCCCATTATATCAATCTTAAATCAAATGTGATATTTAATACAACACTAGTTTAACTAGTCAAACTCATAAAAATTTTAAATTAAATAGTAAATCGCTCAATATAAACTACATTTAGTAAATGGACTAATTACATAATATAATTATATAAATTAAAAAAATTTAAAATCTAAAAATATCCATACCTGTTTTCGTTTTCCCAAGAGAGAAACTGAAGTTGAGAAATGTTGAAGAAATTTTGTATATTTGCAAATGTTTTCCTTTGTGTGTTTGACACACACATACATATATATATATATATATATATATATTTATTAAATAAATTGGTGAGGTGGTGGGTGACTCCCACCCCACTTTCTCTCTCTCTCTATATATTATTATTATTATATCATTATTATATATTTATATATATATATATTTATAATTAATATAATTCGCTCCCAAATATTATAATGAGTTCCAATTTACTCCGTTCAAGTTTATCATATTCCAATTTCAACCTATAATTTATTTATAATTAAATCAAAATTTTCTTAATAATTACTAATTAAACTCTCAATTATTTATAAAATCCTACAAACATCACACCGCTATTTGCGATCGAGTTTGACTTTAAGTTTATGTAGACCGCATAGACCGCGTTCGACCGCGATAATATACTAAAATTCCTTATATGCTTAAGTATTGATAATACATAAAGTAATGTTCAAGACAATAATAACAATTACGATACTTTTTATTGGTATTATATAACACATATATAATGTAAATGAGATTAATTAATTAACTAATTCTTGGTTATTGGTAATTTTTTGTATTTTTTATGCCATTGATAAATGCAAGAACTTGAAATAGATGACATCATCATTTGTTACAATTTGTTTTCATAATCATCTTATTTTATTTTAAATAGTGTTTGCTCAATATTTATATATTATTATGATCAGTTTCTTATATAATTTAATTCCAAATAAGGACATTTTTCACAATTTTATTGATAAAAAAATTGGTAAGATTTTTATATTTATTTTATTTTTCGATGATATATATAACAACATGTATAAGTATTTATATTTTACACATTATAATTGAAATCTCATATCATTACAAAAAAATATATTTTTTCGCTACACTATAAATGACCAAGGCTTAAAAACAGTGGTAAATAGATATTATTAACCATAGTCAAATAATACCAATGCAAAAGTTTAAATTATTACCACGGTTAATCAATATTTGTTATGATTTTTACCATGACTAAAATATTTGCCATGATTTTATGCTTTTAGACTTGGCTAATGCTTTGGCCTCACTTGCAGAAACAACAACTAATGACCTTTATGAAGGCGTGGTTAATTTGTATCCACTATGATTTTTTTCTTTTGATTATAGTAATAAATCGTAGCAAAAAAATATATTCTTCTAGTGTATTTTTACATTTATGCTAATTATCACTACAAAAAAAATTCATTTATTATGACAAAATAATTGTAACAAAAGCATAAACTATCACAAAATAATAATATGATTGTCCATATAATTGTCTATACTAAAGACCGCAAAAATCGCCCCAACCCAATTAGACCTCAAAATGCGGTTTTGATGATTGTTGGGTTGAACTTGGGTTAAGCTTTCTAAAAATCGCAATCATTGAGTTGGGCCGAGAATTACCAATTGGACCGAAAATTACCTAAATTGGGTCAACCCGCACTGTGTACACTCCTAACCCTTTCCTCACGACTGCTCTCTATAACTTCCCTCAAGCTCATCTGCAACATCAGGTTCGGGATACACTTATTTCTCTATCTCATGCAATAAATGACTTCCCATGGTTTACCATTGGTGATTTCAATAATGTGTTGCACCCTCATGAAAAAATTGGAGGTCAATTTCCACATGCAAAGTCTGCACAGTTTAATGAATGCATGCAGTCAGCTCTCAAATTTAGGGTTTTTTGGTCATGCATTTACCTGGTCTAATAAGCAATATGGTAGATCGTATATTTGTGAAAGTTTGCATTGGTAGTTTGCGAATATTCGATGGATTAATACTTTTCCTCATGCGACTGTTACACATATATCTTCACCATTTTATGACCACTCCCCCTATTTTAGTTAATTTATATCCCAGTTCGTTTATTCCACGTCGTACTTTTCATGTTGAAAATTGATGGACTTTGCAAGAAGGGTATAGGGATATTGTTCTACATGCATGGAATAATACTAACACCCACACTCATGATTATGGGTTTCAGTCGAATTGTTCCAGATTGGTTGTTAAAACATTATGGTGGAAGCAAAATGTATTTGGTAATATTGATCAACAGTTCACTAAGCTTCATTCTGACATAGATGTTATACGACATGAGTTGATTTATAATTTATCCAATTCTTTGTTACGACAAGAGGAAGTTTTAAATTCTAGTCTAAAGAAACTTGTTCTAAAAAAATTACTATTGGGCAGAAAGGGCAAAGGCACATTGGTTTCAAAATGGCGATAAAAATACTAAGTTTTTTCATTTCTCTGCAAGCTATCGAAGACGTAAGAATATTGTCCAAGGTATTAAATTAAATGATCAATGGATCTCTGATCCCGTTGAAATTGTTGAGTCTTTTCGTATGCATTTTAGTGCTATTAGTGCTTCAGAAAGACTTGATTTTTTCACATCAGAGGCTTCTTGATGGGTCTAATCCTAGGCATACTACTATCCCACAAGTGTCTCAAATTAGGCCCTCACATAAGATGAAATTTTTCGAAGATTAAAACGTTATGGGTCGACTAAAACTCTTGGGCCTGATGGATTAAATTTTAAATTTTTTATTGCATATTGGGACCTAGTAAAACCCACTGTGACTGCTATGGTTAATGATTTCTTTCTAATAGGTTATCTCCCTACTTATTGTAATCAGACTAATATTACTGTCATCCCTAAAAGACCTAATCCTACTTTGCATAATCATTTTCGCCCGTTCAGTTTATGCAATACGATTTATAAAATTATTTTCAATATTTTGGTTAGTCGTATGAAGCTGTTTATGGCAGAATTAATATCGCCTTTACAAAATGCTTTTTTACCAAAGCATTTAATTTTTGATAATGTTATGATTGCTCATGAAATGTTACATCCTATGAAGAGTAAGAAGGGGAAACATTACTTCATGGCATTAAAACTTGACCTGGAGAAAGCATGCAATAAACTTGATTGGAACTATGTTAAATTTTGTCTAACACGTTTTAATTTCCCTAGTCAAATTTCTTCCTAAAACTTGAAATTATCCAAACACGCTCAATGAATTTGTTATCGTGGATTTGGAATATTTACTCCCAAACCCTTGGATCCAAATACTATTTAGTAAATTCAAGGCTAGACAACTTATTTAAGAAGATAAGTACAACTAATAAGATTAGGTCCTCTCATATTCTGATACATAAGTAATGATGTCCAGATAGCATAAACACATCCGATCATATACACGGTACAATCAGTCCTGGACAATCTAATACTACATGATTTTTGGTCCATTGTTTGGTTTATTCTGTTTGCTAATAGCCCTGCTGACTTCTTCAGGGGCAAGAGGAAGTGAAAGTTCAGACAACAGAATTTCAGGTATGGCTAAGTTTTCATTCATAAATGAAAAGGAAAGAGTAAAAACGCTTTTCCTTTATGCTTGCTCCTAACTATTATTATATTGTCATGACATTAAGGAACCGGTAGTGGTAATTAAAGAATCTAGAAGTGATGAAGATAAAACCACTTAGATCTTTTTCAAATTTTATGAACTCTTTGTTAGTGGGCAACATATCCTACTTTTTACAATATGCAGCTTTGGGAAGTTGGACGATACCTCACCAGCCCGCTGAAAAGGAGGTTATGATGAAAAATGTTTTATATGCCAATGCAACTCAACTTTACTTGTAAATCATCTTGCATGTGTATTGTATCTACTTAGGCATTGTCTGAGAAGACAATTTGAAAGTTTTAGAATCAGACAACATGAGGACCAGGAAACAATTTGTTTGAGATAGACGATGCCAAGTTTCCAATTATGTCTCTGTCTACTGAATGAGAGTACTAGCCGATGGTAGTTGTGTAAATGGGGAGATCAGATCAAGAAGGTAAGGGACCTATGAGTCGAAAATGTAGTTGATGGTCGTGTTATCCTCATGCATCTTCGTAAGAAAGAACGACTCAACTATATCTTATGTATTATGTCATTTAGACTACCACAGAAAGGTTCTTCATAAGTTATTGTCAATCCTTTAGTTATATAAACATTAGTTACATGCAAAGATTCTTTATAAGTTATTGATCGCATTGTCAATCCTTTACTGATCATATCCCTTATTTATCTACTCTTTTATAGTAATAATATATAAAAGTTACTTATAAAAGAATAATATTTTTTTAAAAAAAGAGAGAGAAAAAATTATTTAGTAGTTCTAATTGCTCTAAATACCTAAAAAATGAATATTATACAACTAAAAAAATTATAAATATGCAAATAATGTTTCAACGCAATTACTTTGCAAGAAAAAATATTCATTGTTTTAAGAAAATTTTAATTTAATATGACACATTAATATTTAAAATAAATAACACATACATGAATAATATATAAGATATTACTCTAAATTTAAATCTATCTATCTATGTCGTAAACATAACTATATCTAGATTTCATTCATTTGCTAGAGTGGGAAAATTACCTCATAATAATAGAATAGGAAATGATTACATGAAAACAATATGAAAACTTGAAAGAACTTGTGCAAATTCATTGCATTCATGTTTTTTAGTGCCATTTTTTTAGATAAAGTAACTCCATCCATAATACAATATCAATAGGAAATAAAAAATTTATAGTAAAATAATGAAGTGCATACATACATCCCTATGAAATATTAAACACAGATTTTGTAGATGTATATATATATAGGGGAAAGTATTGATTTAGTCCGTTAATTTTACCATATATTAATTTTAGTCCTTTAAGTTTCTCCGTTTTAATTTTAGCTCTGTAACTTTCAAAAATGAGTAATTTTAGTCCTCTGGCAGTATTTCGGACAATTTTACCCTTTTTGCAACTTTCTTGAACACTTTAGTCCAAATTGTATTCCTTAAGTAAATTTGGCCACATGATCAACCAAATGGTATCAGAGCCTAGGTTTATTGAAGAAATATTTGTTTATTATATATTGATATTTTACCCCTAACGGAGGAGATTTTTAGAAGTATGGAACCGAATGAAAGTTCGAGTTATATTGAAAACAGGGAATATTTTCAGATTCTGAAAATACAGAAAACGGAATTTCTTATGGAAATTCTTAGAACCATGTCCAAAGGAAGAAAAAGAGGAATGACACAGAAATCGCCATGTCCAACAGGCGCTACCAGGAAATGCGGTGAGACGTCTACAGGGAGCTGAGATCCATGGAAGAATTCCAGCCAGGAGATCCGGAACAGGTAGATTCCTAAAAAAATACAGTTCCAAAAATAATGACTAGAGGAACTTATTGGAGAGAACTCAAACCGGATACCTCGAAGTACTCGCAGGACCTTAGGGAGGTCCAAAAGACAGTTCAAGACTACGGACATAGGCTAATCCATATACCTATGAAAATAGACCTTTTGAAACAAAAGAGATGAGATCCTAAGGATCCTACCAGATCTACAGAAGGATCTTACAGATTAGAAGGCTGAAGTCACAGATCTAAAAAGAAATCAAAGGAATACCCCTGAGACATCCAGATCTCATCATGAACGCATCAGGGACGCCCTTGGACCGGTATCCTTCCTACATCAGAAGGGAAAGGCGAAGGAGATCTCGAAGCCAAAGACATAAGAAGAACAAATCATCGAGATAATCAAATCCATATAACTAATGGAGATATCAAGAGTGGATCTATCGGATCTACAAGAGTTAGCTGAATCCTTTTCCCAACTTGGGATTGTGGATTTAGTCAACATCTAAACCAATGAGCTGAAAGAATCGGTACGGCCCGGGAACGCGGCGGAAGCGTAAAATAAAAGAAATTTAAATACGATTTCAAAAGGGTGTTCCCTTTGAATTCCCGGGCGTTCGGTGTATTCAAAAGCATAATAACATACATAAAAATATGCTTGAACATGTGGCTAGAGGAGAAAACAAAAAGGTACAATAATTTAAATAGAAACATACCTTTTTCGTTTCACATGTTCAACGGCAACAAGCTTTGATTCTCTTTTCGTTTCTTTTCCGTTCACCTTAGGATTCAAATTAGAACCCCTCTAATTTGTCCACACCACAGCAATGGAAGAAAATCTACATCTACTGCTAGGTAGAAGCTAGATCAAGGAAGAAACGAAAAAACGTATTACACTATTGATTAGTGTATATGTCTTTCTCATGTTCTCATCTTGAATCCAATTCAAAGAGAACTCAAAAGAAGGAGAAAAAGCTGGAAATTTTCATGGCTTTAGTGCGAGGGAGTGCAAGTTAGGGAGATGAAAAGTGTATACATGTGTTGTGTAGTTGTAGGTAGTTTCCAAAACCACCTACACACTAATGCACAACTTGTGCTCAACCTCCAACCATGTTAGCACAATATGTGGACCACCTAGCCATCATGGCAAGCCACATCATTGCTTACATGGAGGACTTTCAACTCCTCTTAAACTTGCATCAAACCTTTGAGCTTTAATTTCAAGTCATGGACCGGTTTTGACCGGTCTTGATTTAATCAAATTAAATCAAGTGATCCATGGGTTTTAAATTAATCCAATTAATTTTAAACCTTATTGAAATCCAAAAGTTCATTTAATCCAATTAAATAAACATAAGTTCAAACACTAATTAATTGATCCAATCAATTAATTAAACGAAACCCAATAAATTAATTCAATTAATTTAAAGATATTAAGCCCAAAATTAATTAATCCAATTAATTAATTCTTGGGCCATCCATCCAATGGATTTTCCCAATAAATGATCCAATCATTTATATTCTCCTTGAATTAATTTAATCCAATTAAATTAATTCACTTCTTCCAAAATTAATTCCAAATTAATTCCACTACTTCCATAGTGATTTGTGTGTGACTCTTTAGGTTCACCCTCAGCTAGACTTGGGCTTGTGTCCAACACAACTGATTGATTAAATCCAATTTAATTAATTATTTCTGATTAACCATTAATCAGAAATGCCCGTTACCATGGGTGGCCGTCTAGCAACGGTCCATGGCACTAGAGACTAGGTGAATGTTGGCGTGAACATTTAGGCTCCGAATTCCATACAGGTACAGTCCTTCTGTCGACCATCTCCTGGCCTTAGTCTAGGGCATGGAATTGGGCGTCGGTTTCCATCCTGGACTAGGCAACTATGCTACAAACTCGAGACGCATTTAATCTATTAATCGACCTAGAGAACCATTCCCTACTCGACCAATCGCTACGGCCGTAGACTTAATGAGTCAAAACCATCTCAGAGCACATAGGAGACATAGCTATCAAATACTGACAGGGGACAGATTTTCTATTGGAATCCACCGTCCTCACTACATACTCCGACTGCACTGGAGAAGGCTTATAATGAACATATCAAAGAAACGGTCACCTCTCGCCAAATCCAAGATACAACCTTCATATGCATGCGACTGCCATGATTCCTCAAGTTCGAGACTAATCCCCTACTATCGGAACTGAGAATCTAGTCATACCGACCAAGCCTCCAAGGCTTCCATATGACGATTCCCGCGAGTCAGTTCAGTCAGTCGACTATCTTGCCAACTAACCCAACAAAATTGCATAGACGACCTACGTCTGGCACCGATGAAACTCGGCACTCACCCAGTGAATGCAATACTTAGTGCAAGTCTCTATAGGACACTCGAGGCCCAGTCTCGAGGTCCTCGACTTGGAACGTTTCAGACCGACCCTCACGGAGTTGGTTTCATAGCCGCCAACATACGCGCAGCTCAACTCAATGGGTTACCAATCAGTCTGTGGGCATTTGCTGTGACATTGAAACGGCATTCAATGTAAGTGGTAAGCACAACAAACACATTTTGCCAGTGATGAATACTTACTTTATCCATTAGTAT
Source organism: Sesamum alatum (assembly GCA_034509735.1). Lineage (NCBI taxonomy): Eukaryota > Viridiplantae > Streptophyta > Magnoliopsida > Lamiales > Pedaliaceae > Sesamum > Sesamum alatum. The sequence continues at coordinate 29,968,794 of JACGWO010000001.1, read as the reverse complement.
AATATTACTTTGATAAAGATCGACGAATAGTTCCCAGAACAACCAATCCAATTGACTTTTTGATCACCTATTCTAACATGAGGTCGCTCCAGCTTTACCACCGCCGGAGGGAAGCACAGGCTCAAATGATCCTCCGCAAGATCATCCAATGAGAGAAGGTACGGATTTTCACATCAATGTTACCCCTACTTTCGTAGGGACAAGATTGCGAGAAAATCCAAGAAGAAATCCAAGACGAGTGCCTGAAAACACATCATGGGCAAGGACCATGCTCTAGCCCTTACATTCATATGGCACTATTCTCAACCTGAATGTTATCGACTTTCGAAACATCGAGAAGCTGAAAGATGAATGGGTTGCAGCCATGAAAATTACAGCAACTACGTTAGAACTAGACAAGGATAACTTCATAAAGCTTTTGGAGTTAAGCTTGGAAGGTCGGTAAAGATCGGATGGGATAATACCCCAGAAGAGACCAAAGCAAGCATCATTGAAGAAGAGTCTAAAAGTGCAATCGCGGATAGACTCGGAAGGTTAATCAAGATCCACTTCATCGGAGATGGATACTTCGAAGGAAGCATAACAGAAAAGGCTAGGGAGTATGCACAAGCTCTTTTTGGCCTTGAATTAAGAAGTATCTGTGCAGTAGATGAATATATGTACTGGTTCCGCAAATACTTTTTTCAGAGCGGGGTAAAAACCGAAGTAGCTGCCCCAATGTTCTTTGCAAAGATCTGCAGCCCATGGAGGGAAATGTTGATACAATTATACAAAGTACCTGCAGGACAACTAGATTCAGTTGCAAGAAGGATGTCTTTCCTCAAAGACAAACTGAAGGATTTGTGTTACCAAGCATCTGTCCAAAAGAACATGAAGAGACTGAGAGGTAAAATCAAAAGAACCCTTTTCTGTTGTGATAATAACAATTTTCCAACTATTATAGGAGAATCAAGCGAGCAAAAGAAGAGGAGATTGCAAGGTAGTGACTCTTGTTCCAGAAAATCCTCTTTCAGAAGGAGATCATGGTGGTCCAAATCAAAAGCCAAATCATACAAATCTGGACAAAGAACAGGACCAACAAGGGCTTCATCCCGAGGATCTAGACGATCAGAAGCGAAATCCACAGGATGAACCCCTACACGAAGAACTTTCAGACGAGCCCATACCCGAGCTAATGAAAGTTTTAAGGATTGCAACTGCTGGATGTGCGGAGCAAAAGGACATATCTCCCCAGATTGCCCGCAGAAATGTGGTGAATTATGCCAGTTTGAATCCACAAACAACATCCTAGATGCAGTCTACTACGGTGATTTGGTACCAATCTGCCAATTCGAAGATCTTCCATCAGATGAAAGCATCTACGAGGAAGAAATAGAAAGTGATTCGAATGGATCTTCAACTGAATCAGAATAATTACAGTGAAGGAGATAGGCTACAAACCTCAGATAGCCTATCAGGATTCTTTTCAAGGATGACGCGGGTGTCAAACAAAACAATGAAAAGAATCATGAGACATGACTCTAATCTCAGCCCATAGGATGGTTTTAGGATTGGAGGGATCGGAAGAGTCCTCAACCAGATAGGACTAAACCAAAGGAAACATCACATAATCTACAAAATTTCTTAACAAGAGATGGAGGCAGCTGAAGCAGACTTCGTCATCATCAGGCTCAGACACCTCAGGGAGAATCTTAAGGAGATTGACAAGAGATTTGGACAACTAACAGTTAAAGCCCAAATAGCTGGCCAAGTCCAATGAACTGATCTGGACACTGTCCAGAGCGCCATCAGGAGTACCAAACTTGTTGCAAGCTCGTTATGGGACGACCTACTGAAACTAATTCAAAAGGTATCATCTTTGGTGATAGCCCGAGAAATAAGAGAGAAGGACTCTAAACCTGCAATTAGAGAACAGAGCTCTAAACCTGTAGCGGCAGATTCAAATACTGCTTGCACAAGGCTATCGCCAGACTCTGGTGAAAAGGAAAAAGTTGAGTTACAGGAAGTGCAAACTCCTGATAATTCAAGTCAACCCAGCACCTTTGGGGTTAAAGAGGAAGAGATTAACCTTAGGCTGATGACAGATACCTCTAAGGTTAATACTAACGAGGCTTTATCTTCTGTTTTCGCTTGGCAGGATTATCAGAGATCATGGGAAAAACTTATTTCCCGTGAAGGCATAAGCCCAGGCAAGACCATTGTAGACACATCCGGAAGATATAACAGAATCTGGATGCTCGAAGGGTCTAAACCAGAAGAGATACGAGAGTGGTATGATTTTGGAACCCTTGCTTTAGTTCATACTATGTCACCAAGCTTTCCAGAAATCTCAAAGCTTCCGGAATGGAGTAGTGGGGCGGTATATGACGCATGGCAAAATAATCCCACCTTAAACAAGGAGATATTTTGGAGCTCAAGTTCATTTTCATAGCTCCAGAAATCGCAGGAAAAGGGTCTCATCCAGCATTCCATTTCATCAGATTACAGAGACCTGACATGGTAGCATTTAACAAAGTAAAGGCTGCCACAGGAAACGCTCCCCTGGTATCTTCCCTCAGTGAAGATGACATATCCACCAGAAGAGCTTGGGGCTATTGGGTATGTCTCACAGAGATGGATAAAGTCAAGTATCCATTTAAAATATCCTCCAATAAATTAAATGGATCATTCCTATTTAACTCCATGACGAAAAGAAGCACAGAGTTCGCGGAGAGCTTGTTTGAGAAGAAATGAATGCTTATTTGGGAAAACAAGCTACCAGAGATAGAGGCTACAAGAAAGAAGGCCTGCAACATGATGGACGTTGGGCAATGGCATAACTATGTACGCCCCTGCTGTGAAAAACTAGAAAAGCCCCTGTTCGGGATAAGAATTCGAGTAACCCAAAATAAACCCGAACCGAAACCAGAAAAGGGTAAAAGAAAGGATTTTTACAAAAATAGATAAAAATCACAAAATGTAAAAGGGCAAGAAAAAGACTTTCGGCAGAAAACGACAAAAGCCAACACTCAGACAGGATAGAAAGCACCAGCTGGAGAACACATGGCCGACAAGCCATAATGTCCACAGCTGAAAAGTAGAAAGACAAAATGGGTGACGAACGCAGTGACGGCATCGACATCCAAAGCAAGAATGAAGTCCGGGTTTGAAGTCCGCGGGCTATTATAAATAGAGAGCTAGGAAGCAGATGAAGGACATCAGAAAACTTCTCCAAGTCTTCAGAAAAATAAAATTGTGTCTTTAAATTCTCTAAGTGTTAGGTTATCAGTGTATGGGGTTATCCCCAACTAGTCAAGTCCTCTCCTACATGAGAGGCTAAATAGTTTTATCCTCCGATAGAGGCATAAAATATCTATGTAATATTTTAAGTATTTCTTCAATAAATTGAGGACTTGGAATACCCGGCGGCAAGGTGGTCAAAACAAGGTATGAATTTATAGAGGCTTAATTTCATTTCGGAAGCATGTTGGGCCTGATTAAGAGCATGTGGATGGACTAATTGTGTCTTAGCATCAAAAGGGCAAAATGGTCATAATTGGGCTAAAGGACCGAATCTACGCAAAATTGAAAGATAAAGGACTAAATCTAATACTGTCAAAATTAAAGGACCAAAAGAAATTCTGAACAAGTTAAAGGACGAAAATATTAATTTCCCCTATATATATATGTAATACACATATTATAGAACGCTTGTAGGAAGAAAAAAAAAATTATATGAAAATAATATAGGCGCCTTCTTTTATCAAAGATACATATTATTATATTCAAAAAAGTCTATAAAAAAGTTTCAATATTTTTCAACGGGATAATTGCACTTTTGGTACCCCAGTTATGGCCTTATTTCGCCTTTGGTACCCCCTATTTTCATCTCATCAATGTTGATACCCAAAGTTTCCTTTTTTCATCGAGTTGAGTACCTGCCGTTAGTTGACCGTCACAGTTAACGGTCAAAGTTATTTTGGCGGGAAAATTGGCAGTTTTTTGCCAATTTAAGCACATATTTGGCTATCATTTACTACACCACAAAAACTAGAGTTGAAAAAGTAAAATTGAGAATATTTTGAGGAAAAAAATGAGAGGTATGAGGAGAAATCAGTTTCAATCTTACTCAAATATGAGTGTGGGTTCGTCTAATGAGAACATTTATGTGGAAAAAATGTATTGTGAGTGTGGAATTGAGCTACCATTGAAGACTTCTTGGACCAAAATAAATTTGGGAACAAAATTTTGGGCATGTCCTAATTAATTTACTAAATATATCCCTTAACTAAATATAAAAATACCTAAAAGTGAAATTATCCCTTAACTAAATATAAAATACCTAAAAATATTAAAAATTCTAAAAGTTAAAAATTTAAATTACAATATCATAATACAAAATATACTAATCAAAATTTAAAATACCTAAAATTATATAATTTTTAAGTTATATTATTTACTATAAATAATATTTTTAATTAAAACTCCCAATATATTATTTAAACTAAAAAATTAATATGTTTTATTATTTTTAAATTTTGAAAGAATTAAAATTAAAATAATAATAATTTTTTTGGTGTCTTCTCCGTCGATTCCCTTTACAAAGAATTTACCATTACAAAGAATTAATGGTAAATTTTAAAATTTATGTAGAAAAAATGTATTGCGAGTGTGGAATTGAGCTACCATTGAAGACTTCTTGGACCAAAATAAATTCGGGAAGAAAGTTTTGAGCATGTCCTAATTATGGTCTCACTAGACGAACCCACACTCGTATTTGAGTAAGGTTGAAACTGATTTCTCCTCATACCTCTCATTTTTCCCAAAATATTCTCAATTTTACTTTTTCAACTCTAGTTTTTGTGGTGTAGTAAATGGTAGCCAAACATGTGCTTAAATTGGCAAAAAACTGCCAATTTTCCCGCCAAAATGACTTTGACCGTTAACTTTGACGGTCAACTAACGGCAGGTACTCAGCTTGATGGAAAAAGGAAATTTTGGGTATCAACATTGATGACATGAAAACAGGGGGTACCAAAGGTGAAATAAGGCCATACCCGGGGTACGAAAAGTGAAATTATTCCTTTTTCAACACATTAGTAAGATTACTCTAAAGAAAATAAGTTTTATGAAATGATTTTGACTGTATGCAAGTGATCATTTCATGATTAGGCTACTTGTTCAAGTTCATATATTGTGTTTAGAACATCACAAATGACTTTTAATATTTTTACGCATAGGAATTTTCAACTGTTGAATCAAAGATACCCCAGACTCCTCAGTTAAGACATATGTTTTCTTAATCCCTTCAATGGTATATTTTTAAATTAGTTAGACATTATAAAAATTAAAAGTTACACTCTAACTAATGTTCAAAACAAAATAAAGTAAAAACAAGTTCCTTCATCAAATAAGTAGAAAAGAATTATTTTAATTACAACTATGAACATAAAGAATAGAATTAATAAAGTCTTCTAGTTTAAAGTATCTAAAGCCTATTGTATATAATCAATTGCCATAAAAATTGTCACTTGCAAAACACTAACTAGAAAATAATATGACATATAAAGCTAAAAGTTAATGTTAAATTAATTGATAGCATGTTCACAATTATTTGGATTGGTTTCATAATAGCAGATAAAGTTAATAGTTATTAATGATCATATTTAATTATTTAGATATTCAAATTCATGTACCCTTAATATTATATGTGCAATATACAAGATATCATAATATAGAAAAGATAAGATGCCACGAAATAGAAATTTTCTAATCTAAGTATTACAGAGAGGCAAAAATATATTGGAAAAAGTTGACTGTAAATTATATATATGACATTATTCTTAAAGAATAAGAAGATGCATACTTTTTAACAGTTTCATAATAATCTCAACAATATTACATACATTCTTAGTTTCACCAAGTGTTAATTGAGTAAATTATTAAAACTTCCTACATTAAAAGTTCATATTATATTTCATTGGATTTGTACTTAATATATAAAAATTATATTGTTCTGGTCAATATAGGATATGTTAGCAAAGATTATTATCTTAATTATATAATTGGTTGTATGTAACAATGATTAACTTATATTATTGACATAGTTAATATTTTTCCTATAACTTTCACTTATAATTAAATATTATATCAGAATTTTAGTTTATCTTCAATTTAATAATATTGTTTTTTTAGTGATTAATTAATGTTTATAGCATGTCAAAAGTTTCTTCTGCTAAAAATGTTTCATCATAAGTACGAGAGAGCAAATTTAAGAATAAAATTGACCTTTTATCTCTATTGGCACTAGAGACTAGGTGAATGTTGGCGTGAACATTTAGGCGTCGATTCTGTACGGGTACAGTCCTACTGTCGACCGTCTCACGGCCTTAGTCTAGGGTATGGAATTGGGCGTCGGTTCCCATCCTTGACTAGGCAACTATGCTTCATACCCGAGATGCGTTTACTCTAGCGATCGACGTAGGAAACCCTTTCCTACTCAATCAATTGCTATGGCCATAGACTTTTAGAGTCTAAACCATCTCAGAGTGCATAGGAGACATCACCATCATGTACTGACAAGGTACAGATCATATCTTGGAATCTACCGTCCTTGCTACATACTCCAACTGCACTGGACAAGGCTTATAATGACCATCTTACAGAATGATCACCACTCGCCAGATCCAAGATATAGTCTTCATATGCACGTGACTGCCATCATTCCTCAAGTCCGAGGACTAATCCCGTAATATTCAGAAATGAAAATTCCAGTCATACCAACCAAGCCTCCAAGACTTCCATATGATGATTCCCGTGAGTCACTTCAGTAAGTCGACCACCCTGTTAACTAACCCACTAAAATTGCATAGACGACCTTCGTTTGTCACCGATGAAACTCGGCACTCACCCAGTGAATGTAATACTTAGTGTAAGTCTCAATAGGACACTCGATGCCCAGTCTCGAGGTCCTCGACTTGGAATGTTTCAGAACAATCCTCAGAAGTTGGTTTCATAGCCGTCATCCAATGCGCAACCCAACTGCAAAATGTGGACACAAGTAGTTCGGCTCATACATCCACTCCTCCATTACACAGAGGCAAGACAGATATAACATGGAATCATGTGGTTGAAAAGTTTATTGGTGGAAAGAAAGTGATTTGTTGCTTGTATTGCGGCAAAGTGTCAACTGGTGGTGGTATAAATCGAATGAAACAATATTTAGTGGGGAAGAAAGGTAAGATTAGACCATGCCAAAAAGTGCCTCCGAATGTTAAATATCAGATGGAACAATCTCTCAAAGAAATTGTTGAGAAAAGGAGAGAAACTCAAGAAATGTTTACTGCTGAGAATCCATATGGTTCTCATGCTATAAAAAGGGGAGACTTGGATGATTACAATGAGATCGAAGAAATACGAAATTAGGAACACAGGGGCAAAAGTACACAACCAAGTGCTGGAAAAGGAAAGGCACACAACCTAGTCAAAGCACCAAAATCAAACATTCAAGCAAAGTTGGTGATTATTTTGCCCCGAGGACTACTCCAGGATCCCAACCTAACATAAAAAGTGTTCTTGCAGGTGAGGAAGCAATTAAAAGAGCCCATATAGAAACGGCCAAATTCTTTTGTGATACATGCATTCCCATTAATGCTTGTAATTCTAGATACTTCCAACTCATGTTTAATGCTGCAATTGCAACAGGGCGAGGGTATAAAGTTCCTACTTATCATGATCTATGGCTTCCTCTCTTGAAGGAATCCAAAAACGAACTTCACTTATGGGTTGACAACATCCGTAATATTAATCTATAAATTGGTCTCCTTGTGTTGCACATTAGTTGAATTTGGTCATGAAAGACATAGCAAAACTAGATCATGTTGCTGAAATTGTGAGTAAAGCTTCTCAAGTGACTAGGTTTGTGTACAATCACATATATTGGTTGGCTTGGTTTAGAAAATAAAAGGATTGGACAGAGATAATTCGTCCAGGTGAGACAAGATTTGGTACTACTTTCACTGCTCTATATAATGTTTACCATCACATGCATGATTTAAAAGCTCTGGTCACTTGCAAAGAGTTTGCTGATTCAAGACTAGCAAGAGAGAGGAAAACAAGGAAGTTATTGCCATTGTATTAGATAATAAGTTTTGGAATGATTGTCTTATCATTGTGAAGATCATGGACCTTTGATGCGTCTTTTGAAAATTGTTGATGGGGATAAAAAGCCTTCAATAGGATATGTTTATGAAGGAATGTTTCGGGCACGCAAGAGGATTAAGAATCTTTTCAAGAACAAAAAGAGGTTGTACTAAAGGACAAGCGGATCCGTCTGGGAGCGCGAGCGGAAGCGAGAAAGCGAGAAAAATGTGTAAATTTAAATCAAATTTAAATAAACGAATCCCAAGGGGTGTACCCTTGGTTGCTCAACCGGGCGTTCAATGTAGGATGTGTAAATATTGGAAACATATATTTAAACACATAAGGCATAGATATATACAATAAACCAATCAAAGCGTAAGGAGACCGTTAGCTTCAATTGTTTAGCGTATGCTCCCGGCTACTTGCGTTGTTCCTTCTCCGGAATGCTCACGAAATCCAAACGTATGGATTCTCCAAAGGTGATCCACACCACACCTGAAGAAACACACGTTTTTCTTGCTAAAAGACTGGGTTTAAGAAGGAATCGGTTTAAGAGAAGAACACTATGAATTAGTGCTCTCTTAAATTTACTTTGTTCTTCTTCTTGATTCAAAATCGAGTGAAGAACACAAGTGTAAGAGAGGGAGAGAAGCCGAGAGTTGAGAGAGAGGAGAGAGGATCCGAAAATTGTCTTCTCTTTTTCCTAGAAAAAGATTAATAATGAATCACTTATGCTTGGTGTTGTATATTCCAATATATATACATAATTAATGTGATTATTGGAATGTGTCTAGGTTCATCCAAGGATGTCTAGATTTATTCCAATCAATCACCATCAATTCTTCAATCAAGCCTACCAAAATTTATGGTATTGATCAAATCATACCAAAAGGGAAGAGCTTGATTGGAGTTGATTTGTCTCTTTCCAAAAGAGATAAGTCAACATACCACCTAGCATGAAACATGGATGATTTTGCTTCCTCCAATGGAGCATGTCGGACATGTTTAAATAAGGGAAGAAGTCCAACTTCTTCCTATTCCAAAATAGGAATTATTTCTCCTCTCGAGTAAAATTTAACGGACCGGGTTTTATCGTAATCCAATTATGACGAATCCAACATTAAATCCAATTTAATGTCCATTTAAATTATTCTCGTTGATATTTTAATCCAATTAAAAGATCCAACGTCTCTACGTCTCAACTTTCCATATTTAATCGAAAATCTAATTTACCGATTAAATGAAAGTCCGATACAATATCGGCCCGTCCACCCAATGGACTTTCCCTTAAGTAATCCAATTACTTATTTATCCTTCGAGATTGACTCCAAGTCGATCTCTCAACCTCCTCGGTGATTTATGTGTGACCCTTTAGGTTCACCCTCATCTAGACTTGGGCCTGTGTCCCACAAGGGCCCTTTACCATGGGTGGCCGTCTAGCAACGGTCCATGGCACTAGAGACTAGGTGAATTGGCGTGAACATTTAGGCGCCGATTTCGTATGGGTACGATCCTTCCGTCTACCGTCTCCCGGCCTTAGCAATGATTGGTACTACATCCAACCCTTGGATATAGCTCATCAACCAAACCACTCCTTAGCAGCTTCCAAAGCCGCTATGTATTCAAAACTCTATGATGGAGTCCGCCGTGGTAGTCTACTTGGAACTCTTCAAAGTAACCACGCCACCATTTAGTCTAAATACAAAATCATACTGAGACTTGGCATCATCGTCATCCGACTGGAAGCTAGCGTCGCTATAGCCTTCCAGTATCAACTCTCCACTGCCGTAGATCAAGAACATGTCCTTAGTCCTTTTCAGGTACTTCAGGATAGTCTTGACTGCACTCCAGTGTGCCTCCCCGGCACACAACTGATATCGACTTGTTACGCTCAAAGCGAAAGCCACATCAGGTCTAGTACACTGAACAACATACTGTATACTGCCTACGGTTGAAGCATAAGGGATGTCCAACATCCGTTTAAGCTCATCATCAGTCTTAGGAGACTGCTTATCGGATAACTAATTCCATGCCTCATAGGAAGGAATCCTCGTTTTGAGTTCTCCATCTTGAATCTCTTCAAGACTTTCTCAATATACGAGGACTGGGCCATTCCTAACATCCTTCTAGATCTATCCCTGTAGATCTTGATGCCAAGGATGTAGGATGCCTCGCTCATATCCTTCATGGAGAATTGCGTTGAGAACAAAGCTTTAGTGGTACCCAACATCTTAGCATCATTCCCAATGAGCAAGATGTCATCCACGTAAAGCACCAAAAACGCAACCGAGCTCCCACTGATCTTCTTGTATACACAAGGATCGGACTCGTTCTTGATGAAATCATATCCCCGTATGACTTCATCAAAACGTATGTTCCAGCTTCGGGAAGCTTGTTTGAGGCCATAAATGGACCTTTGGAGACGACAGACCTTCTGCTCTTCTCCAACAGTTGTGAAACCTTCCGGCTGATCCATATAGATTTCTTCCTCTACAAAACTGTTGAGGAAGGCCGTTTTCACGTCCATCTGCCATATTTCATATTCATACCATGCTGCTATGGCAAGCAGTATCCGAATGGACTTGGCCATTGCTACGGGCGAATAGGTTTCCTCAAAATCGACCCGGGTCGTTGAGTGTAACCTTTCGCCACAAGCCTGGCTTTGAAGGTTGTAACCTCCCCGTCAGCTCCAAGCTTACGTTTGTAGACCCATTTACACCCTACGGGTTTAACCCCTTTGGATGGATCTACTAGGGTCCAAACCTTGTTTGTACCCATCGAGTCCATCTCAGATTTCATGGCCTCAAGCCACTTGTCCGAATCGATGTCCGACATCGCTTCTCCGTATGTTTTTGGATCATTATCCAACTGACCGGTCAGGCCTAAAAATCCATACCTATCAGGTGCATGGGATACTCTGGCCGACCTACGGAGGACTGGAACAATATCAGTGAGAACTACTGGCTCAGATGTCACTGCCGCCTCATGGGGTGCCTCACTTGATTCCTCAAGGAGCACCTCATTGCGTCGATTATTTGATGGAAAACCCTTTTCCAAGAACACTGCGTTTCGCAAGACAAAAACCTTCTGCTCGGAGGGATCATAGAAATAATACCCCGCAGTTTCTTTCAGATAGCCGATGAACCTGCATAAACTAGACTTCGAGTCCAGTTTATCTCCCACTAATCTTTTGACATATGCGGGGCAACCCACACTTTCAAGTATTTGTAGGAGATAGGCTTGCCATGCCATATCTCATATGGCGTCTGGGATACCGTCTTAAGAGTGTATCCCCAGAAGGAAAGGGGAAGTTCGGTAAAACTCATCATGGATCAGACCATGTCCAACAAGGTCCGATTCCTCCTTTCAGACACACCATTAAGTTGTGGTGTTCCAGGAGGGGTCCACTGAGAGAGAATCCCATTCTCTTTTAGATAATCAGTAAACTCACCACTCAAATACTCTCCACCTCGATCCGATCGAAGGGCTTTGATCTTTCGACCGGTTTGGTTCTCTACTTCAAGTCTGTATTCCTTAAACCTTCGAAAGGCTTCAGACTTGTACCTCATCAGGTAAACATAACTATACCGTGAGTTATCATCGGTAAAGGTTATGAAGTACGAGTACCCACCTCTAGCCTGAGTATTTAGTGGACCAGAGACATCTGTATGGATCAAATCCAACAGATCACTGGCTAGCGTACTTTGTCCAACAAAGGGTTTCTTGGTCATCTTTCCCTTCAGACAGGATTCGCAGGTCGGTAGGTTGTCCAAATCGTCTATTTCTAGACTCTTTGAGTCCACCAACCTTCTTATCCTATCTTTAGAGATATGACCTAACCTCACATGCCATATTGTGCATTATTGTGATCATCAAGTTTTCGTTTGTGTTCTGCAGTCATAATCCAATTAGACTGTTGAAGTATGTACAGACCGTTGACCAATGTACCAAGCAGATGAGAAATACCATCTTTAATAATGAAAAATTCGTTTTTATTGATGGTAAATTCATATCCCTCCTTATCAAGGACCGGGATGGAAACAATGTTTATAATCATGCTAGGTACATAGAAACAGTCGTTCAATACAATCCTAACATGACTACTAATGGCTAACTCTAGTGATCCTACGGCCTCCGCAGCGACAGCCTTGCCATCGCTTAGCCTCAGGATCATCTCATCCTTGCTTAGCCTTCTGCTTCTTTGCAGTGCCTGCAAATCACTGCAGATGTGAGCACCACACCCGGTATCCCAATACCCATGAAGTAGAATTAGTAATTATATTTACTTCAACCACAAACATACCTGGGTTGGAGAGGAGTTGTGGGCACTCCCTCTTCCAATGCCCTTTCCCTTGGCAATGCATGCAGACATCATTTGTCTTGGACCGCTGAGAACCATGGGCCTTCCCTTTCCCTTTGCTCGGTCCAACCGGAGCAACAGGGATGCCTGGAGCGCGAGCAGGGGCTGCAACCGTCTTCCCTTTGCCCTTCTTCCTCTTCCAGCGTCCGGCTCTCTTGCCATTCGCCTTGGAGGTCGAAGCCTCTCCTATCAATACCGCCGGCGCCGACTTGTGGGTCGTTGCCTCGTATTGGACCAGCATGTTGATCAACTCATGAATAGACTTCTCAAGTCCGTTCATGTTGTAGTTTACAACAAACGGGTCATAGGATGGAGGAAGCGATTGGAGGATCACGTCAATGTACGTGTCATTGTTAAGACCAGCTTTAAGGTCCTCGAGTTTCTCCACTAGGGAGATTATCTTGACCCCATGACTTTGTACAGACGTTCCTTCAGCAAGCTTAGTGCCAAAAAATGCTTTTGTGGCGGCATATCTAATATGCCTATTCTGAACCGCATAAACCTCGTTCATGCGGAGCATTATGGCGGAGACGTTGTCCAGCCTCTCATACTGCTTCTGGATGTCGTTAGACATCGAAGCCAGTATGATACTGCATACTTTCCGATTGTCCTCATGCCACTTCTCGAACGTCAAACGTTCTTCAGGCGTGGACCCCTCCGGTAAGTCGCTTGGTGGCGGCTCGTCCAAGACGTAGCCTTGGTTCTCGAAACCGAGGACAACCTTCAGGTTTCTTAGCCAGTCCGAGTAGTTTGTTCTGTTGAATTTGTTAGTCTCGAGAATCATGGTTAACGGGTTCTTAGACATATCTACATTAATGAAAATGTAAAGCAGAAATTAGCAGATGATGGTAATATTATTGTTCAAGTTGAAGACTTGGTCTTTTAGTCTTTAACCCTCCCACTATTTATACGAAAGTCCGCCACTCTCAAGCGGAGTTTCGGAAAACCATTTCCTAGTGGGCTTGGGATCCACAAGCGTGATCTCCATGCCCCGCTTTTACGATTCACATGAAGAAGACCTCGTGGGAGATATCCAATATCATTCTCATCCAATGAGATTCCCAAGATATTTTGCCTCACCTATTCACATGGTTCCGAGGACTCCAAGCAAACCATGTTATTCAGTGTTAGGCCCAACCCATCAACCAAATCACGCCTCAAACTGTCGCCCCCCACGACTCGTGAGACAGGGAAACAACGAGCGCAGTCTTTTTGTTCAGAACAATGGTGCAGCTTTCCCTTAGTCCAAGTGTGCCACGACTCGTGAGACCACACTTGGGTAGTGGTAGCTTCCTCACCACATTGCTGTGGATGGAAGGCTCGGACAGATCCAAATACCATTTTGATCCAAGTCCGTTCTGGGCCTAATATTTAATTTAGTACAACCAAATGAGAGTTTAAGCGTAATCAAGACCTCATCACATTATGGTGTTTAAACATGCATAATTATCCAATATTTAAAGCGATAAATAAATACGCCGCATGCAGAAAACATAACATACCCTGTTAGGATGATCACAAGCCCAACCTATGCGACCCACTGAGCCCGCAGTGAGTCTATGGTCTGTCTAGGGTGGTCCTAAATTATTGCAATAATAATATACCCATTGTCAGTCCAATGGGCCTTGAAGTGCTTCTTGTTTCACGCCTTGATGCTCCTCCTTGGGGTCTCCGACTCCAATTGCTTGTTAAAATTAAAACCTCACCAATCCTATCTACTCGCACTACAACTGAAAGTAATACATTGGTAATAAAGAAAACAAGCCTTAACATCATGAGGCTGAAAATACGGGAGATGATAGTCCCAAAAACAAGAGGCGCGCAGGCCCCATCCAACAGAAAATAAATGATCGTACATTCATCCATACATAAGGCCTAGGGCTCTTGTGATCATCCATGTTGATCCCATCAACACACATAACATAATTATTCCAAATAATCATGCATAAAAATAAATGGATATTCCAAATACCCAAGTGATGTCCAACATCACAAAAGCATAAAGATATAAATGATATGCAAAATTCAAATTTCAAATTTGATGGACATTTCAAACAATGCATCCAATGCATGTATTAATCCCAAATTAATCAAGCAAATTTAATTCAAGGAATAATCCAATTATTCCAAAATATAAAATGCAAAATTAACATACTTTTAGAATATTGTGCAGAAAATGTAGAAAATCAAATTTTCTAGAAAACGTTGAAAAACGTTGAAAAACGGTCCAGCCGTTGTGCCGGCCGGCCACCCGCGTGCACAGGACAGCGCGCGCGCACGCTCTGTGCCGCGCACTGGCCTCGGCCGGCAGCGCACAGCACGCGCAGGCACCCGCCTGCGTGCGGCCGCTGCCGTCCGAACCAAATTTATTTATTTATTTATTTATTTATTTTGTTTCAACACAATAACAGTAACATTTTTCTTAAAATAAGCATGCAATTTTTAGATCCAATCTAACAAAATTAAGCATGCCAAAAGTCCATTAAATCCAAACAATTGAATCATCATATTATTCATATATTCATATAATCTAACATGCCAATAAAGCCATTAAAAGCAAGTAGATCATGCCAAACACATAGATCTATGCCCCTTACATCGAACCGGGCTCTGATACCACTTGAAGGACAAGCGGATCCGTCCGGGAGCGCGAGCGGAAGCGATAAAAAGTGCGTAAATTTAAATTAAATTTAAATAAACAAATCCCAAGGGGTGTACCCTTGGGTGCTCAACCGGGCGTTCGATGTAGGATATGTAAATATTGAAAATATATATTTAAACACATAGAGCATAGATATATACAATAAACCAATCAAAGTGTAAGGAGACCGTTAGCTTCGATTGTTTAGCTTATGCTCCCGGCTACTTGCGTTGTTCCTTCTCCGGAATGCTCACGAAATTCAAACGTATGGATTCTCCAAAGGTGATCCACACCACACCGGAAGAAACACACCTTCTTGCTAGAAAAGAACGGGTTTAAGAAGGAATCGGTTTAAGAGAAGAACACTATGAATTAGTGCTCTCTTAAACTTACTTTGTTCTTCTTCTTGATTCAAAATCAAGTGAAGAACACAAGTGTAAGAGAGGGAGAGAAGCCGCGACTTGAGAGAGAGGAGACAGGATCCAAAAATTGTCTTCTCTTTTTCCTAGAAAAAGATGAATAATGAATCACTTATGCTTGGTGTTGTATATTCCAATATATATACATAATTAATGTGATTATTGGAATGTGTCTATGTTCATCCAAGGATGTCTAGATTCATTCCAATCAATCACCATCAATTCTTCAATCAAGCCTACCAAAATTTATGGTATGATCAAATCATACCAAAAGGGAAGAGCTTGATTGGAGTTGATTAGTCTCTTTCCAAAAGAGATAAGTCAACATACCACCTAGCATGAAACATGGCTGATTTTGCTTCCTCCATGGGAGCATGTCGGCCATGTTTAAATAAGGGAAGAAGTCCAACTTCTTCCTATTCCAAAATAGGAATTATTTCTCCTCTCGAGTAAAATTTAACGGACTGGGTTTTATCGTAATCCAATTATGACGAACCCAACATTAAATCCAATTTAATGCCCATTTAAATTATTCTCGTTGATCTTATAATCCAATTAAAATATCCAACGTCTCAACTTTTCATATTTAACCGAAAATCCAATTTACCGATTAAATGAAAGTCCGATACAATATCGGCCCATCCATCCAATGGACTTTCCCTTAAGTAATCCAATTACTTATTTATCCTTCGAGATTGACTCCAAGTCGATCTCTCAACCTCCTCGGTGATTTGTGTGTGACCCTTTAGGTTCACCCTCAGCTAGACTTGGGCCCGTGTCCCACAAGGGCCCTTTACCATGGGTGGCTGTCTAGCAACGGTCCATGGCACTAGAGACTAGGTGAATTGGCGTGAACATTTAGGCGCCGATTTCGTACGGGTACGATCCTTCCGTCTACCGTTTCCCGGCCTTAGTCTAGGGTATGGAATTGGGCGTCGGTTCCATCCTTGACTAGGCGTCTATGCTTAATACTCGAGACCACGTATGCTCCATTACGTCGACACAGGAAACCATTCCCTGTTCGACCAACCACTGTGGCCACAGCTTCAAACAGCATGAACGTGTCTCCGAGTGCATAGGAGATACCTCTGTCACATACTGACAGGGGACGGATCCTCTTCTTGGAAACCATCGTCCTCGCTACACATTCCGACTGCATTGGACAAGGCTTATGATAATCATCTTACAGAATGATTACCTCTCGCCAGATCCAAGATACAGCCGTCATGTGCACGCAACTGCCATGATCCCTCAAGTCTGAGGATTACTCCTGTACTATCGGAACCGGGGAAAACCAATCATACCGACCAAGCCTCCAAGGCTTCCATATGATGATTCCCGCAGTCTGTCCAGTCTGCTCGACCCCAGTCGACCAACCCATCAAGATCGTGTAGGCGTCCCACGCCTGCCGCCGATGAAACACGACACTCATCCAATGAACACGACTCTTGACGCAAGTCTCAATAGGACTCTCGATGCCCTGTCTCGAGGTCCTCGACTTGGAACGTTTCAGACCCAACTCTTAATCAGTTGGTTTCATGACCACCATCCAATGCGTGGCCCAACTGCACGAGTTGTTATCCATGGTCTGTGGGCTTTGTTGCGATATAAGTTAAACACCATTTTAACAAATGTAAGATGAGCGCAACAAAGAAGGTACCATTGGTGACGAACACTCATCTTATTCATCACATAATAATATTACATCTACATCAAGTTGTCGAGTAGGTTACAAATTGCCAAACTTATTGGCTTTCTGGTCACCTATTCTAACATGTACAAGCCATATACAAACATTATCAAGAGTCGTTGGGATAGGCAGTTGAGAAAAGACATACATGCTGCAGTTTATTGGTTTAATCCGGCGTTTCAATATGATCAAGCATCATTTTGTTAAAAACCTGAGGTCATGAATGGTGTTCTTGAAGTGATTACCACAAAAGGAACAGGTAGCAAGTGAAAGTTTTTACACAAGACTAGATTATTTCGAGATCGATTAGAGAGTTTCAGACAAGAACTTGCTCTTGAGACTAGCAGAAATACTCAACCTGGTAATTTCTCATTTTTTTTCTTTTTTATGTTAATTATTTATTTAATTTATTTTTCTTGACGGTTTGTAATATATTTTTCCTTTTCTCCTAGACGAATGGTAGAAATTATTTGGCACAAGTGCACCCAATCTTCAAAAGTTGGCAATTCGGATTCTTGGTCAAACAAGTACCTCATCTGGGTGTGTGCGGAATTGGAGTGTATTCGAACGAATACATACCAAAAGAGGAACAAGTTGGAGCATCAAAGACTAAATTATTTGGTTTATGTTCACTATAACTTGAAGCTAAAAGATAGGTAACAATGATTTTGTTAAACTTTTATGACTTTCTTCTTTTGTAATATTATTGGTAAGTTTATATTCTCACTTTATCAAACTTTTAGGTGTTTCATGAAGGCTGAAAGCTATGATCCAATCGATTATGAAAGTATTGATAAGATTGATGTTTGGATTGTTGATGATGAGGAGGAGTCGTTTCTCAACTATGAGGAAATTGATCATATGCTTTATGAGCAATTGGATCCTCCAAGAATGGAAAGACAACGCCGTCGTCCTAGAGGAGGTTTTGTATACACATGGCAAATGGTTATTAAAGTATAATAAATATTTTGACATAGAACACTTTTACTTACTTCTTTTTATATAAATGTGGATGATGTTGATGCAGATGAAGAGCCTATAAAGGACCTTGAGGTTGATGATGATATAGATTTATCAGCTTTTGAGCAGTTTAACCTCGATGCTAACTTGCATGATATATTTATTGGAGCTAGAGAGGGTGGTAGCAGTCTAGAGGTGTTATGTATGGAGAGAATGAAGAATGGTTGAGAAGGGTATGAAAGAATGTATTAATCATATAATTTTGTGGTGTATTTTGAGAATGCTAACTATGTTATCTTTCAATGAATTAAACTAGAATACTTTGGAATTTCGAGTCTTGGATGTTTTAAATTTTTATTGTAGTTTGACTTTTATTATTTAAATTTAAGCTTTGTTATCATTGTGCAATGTTTCTTCTTTCTTGTATTTGATCTTTATTAGTTGTTTTCAAATATATTTGATTATAATATTATATCATATTGAACTATTAATGTCAAAGAAAAAGAGGGAAATTAAAAAAAAAATGGTTGTTAAGTATATTAATATTATTTATTGTTTAATATTATTTAAAACATTATTAATTATTTATGACGCATTTATGACGTCACTGGTCCAACCACTGTTGACCCAACGGTTCAATCAGTGACCCGTAACCCACTCAACTTTTCAGTTCGATAAACGGGCTGGGTTTCAAAACATTGGTTGCAGCAATCGAAGAATCTAAAGATTTATCAGTATTAACTTTTGATGAACTCATGGGTTCTCTTGAAGCCCATGAGAAAAGGATGAGCAGATTTGTAGCATAAGATTTGGAGCAAGCTTTTCAGGGAAAAGTAAATATTTCGCAAAAGCAGGAAAAACAGGACAATGACTTGCAAAATGAAAAAAATATGTCAGCACAGTCATGAGGAAGAGGTTGTGGGAGACACCAAAATTACCGTGGTTGTGGTCGAGGTCAAGGAGGAAGAGGCACTTCTAACTCGAGAGGATCTACTCAAGACTCAAATTCTTATTGTTGTATCTGTCGAAGAAATGGCCACGACACGGACAAGTGTTGGAGTAAATGTAAAAAGTGTAAAAATGCAAACCACTCTCAATGAGATTGTTGGTATCAAGTGTTAGAATAGGTGACCATAAAGTCGATCTCATTGGGCTAATGTAACCTGTGTCTGAACAATTTCAGTGTTTTAATAAATTGTAATGAATAAGAAAGTGATATTCATTTGGCTTAATACTTTGTTTGTGTTCACTTACTGCTTTACGTTAATTGTTCGTTGCACAAGCAAAGCCCACAGACCAAAAACACATTTCGGGAAACTGGAACTACGCATTGGATAGTGGTTCATGAAATCAGTTTCTCCGAATCGATTTGAAATACTACAAGTCAAGGAATATCGAGATAGGGTATCGAGAATCCGTGTGAGACTTGCACTTAGCATTTGCAATCGCGTTTCATCGACAAGTGACGAGGCTCGTCCATGCAATGTTAGTGTGTCAGCCAGCTAGGTGGCTGCTGACTGAGGTGACTCGTGGGAACCGTCATATGGAAAATCTTGAGTAGGGTCAGTCAGGTATGACTTGTATTCCCGGTTCCAACAGTACGAATCGATCCTTGGACTTGAGGGATTACTGAGATTACCTAAACACCGTGTCTGTATCTTAGGTATGGCGAAAGACTGCCAAGTTGAGTAACTCGGTAGTCATAAGCCCTATCTAGTGCAGTCAAGATGTGTGTAGCGTGACAGTAGGTCCTAAGAGTGGATCCATCTCCTGTCAGAAGGCTGACGGTAATATCTCACTTTACTCTGAGACTCGTCCCTGATAAATCTGTGGCCACAGTACCTGAACAATTGGGTAGGACCCCTGTGATATTTAGTATGGACGAGGCAAGGCTTAGGTCGAGAATGGGTACCTACAGTTTCATGTCCTAGACTCTAAGCAGTGAGATTGTAGGTGGAAGGATAAACGTAATAAAGAGCCTAAATGCTCACCCCATAAACATTCACCTAGTCTCTAGTGCCATGAACCGTTGCTAGACGGCCACCCATGGTGACGGATGAATTCATGTCATAAGATGGTTGGGAATTCGGCCAAGTCTAGTTGAGGGTGAACCTAAAGAGTCACACGCAATCCGCACACATTAAAGGTATTTAATTTGGAATTAATTTAGAGAGGTTGAACGATTTAAATTAGATTTAATCGGTTCCCTTTTCTTTATTGGGATGTTGATTCCTTTAATTGGATTAAGAGGAATTAACCAATAAATAAAATAGATTTATTGGAATAAATTAAGTGGGCTTAAAATAAATATTATTATTTATTTAAAAGCCCCATGAATTATTTAAATAGGATTTAAATATTCCATAACTAAATGGATGGATGAGATTAAAGAGGAGAGATCAAGGGCCTAGATTAGTTTGACTAATCCCCTTGGCATGCCACACATGCTTATCAATCTCATTTCGCATCAAAGCTCTTTCATATCGCATCATAGCTCTTTTCATTTCATTTTGCCACATAGGCTATTCAACAACATCAAGGGGTATTCATATTATAATTATATTTAATTTCCATCACTCCCTCGATTCCACATATCACCGTTTTTGTAAGCCAACTAGCCACATAAAACCACATAGCAACATTTTTCATGTACAAGCACATAACACTGGTATCAAACAACCAATGACATATCTTCCTCATTTCACTTTCACGACATAATCATTCAAAGTAATCATCAACCACTCGTACAATTCAAAATATATTAGTGCTAGCACGAATCATCGACTCACATAAAAGTAATATCACTAAGAAGTGAAACATATATAGATAATACTAATTATTTACATACACACTAATAGAAATAAAGAACATATATATAAGTAGCACTAATTATTTACTTACCTCGACTTACAACGATCTACTTGTACGTAGGGAGTTGCTCAATCATTCACCTTATCCCCCTTATCCTATAATAAGTTATAATGTATATAATCAACACATCAAAAGTATCGTAACTTCTAAATAAAATATTAAATAGTAATTATCTATATTTTTCACCAATATCTCAATATTTCATTAAACCCCTCATCCTATTATAACTACCACTCATAATAACAATTCTTGGATTATATTTATCTCAAAATATACTTATCTTTACTAAATATAATATTTTCAAATATATTCTATAATATTTCTCAAATAAAATTTTCAACCCGATTAAACTAAGCCAATCAGTTGTAGAAATTATTAAATCTAGTAAATTAAGCAGTTTAAGCCATTAATTATAACACCCCTAATTTAATTGAGATATTTAACCAGGCACTAATTATAAATACTCAAATTCATAAAATTTTCCGGTTAAACACTAAATCAAAGAGTATAAATAACATTTAATGAATGCACTTATTAAATATATAATTATATTAATTAATTACAAATTTAAAGTATTAAACTTACCTATTTTCGGCAAACGGAATTAATCTGATTCCCTAATTCAATTTGAACACTAAAAGTGAATATGGAAGTATTATTACTCTTGTTCATATATATATATATATATATATATATATATATATTCAATTGGTTAGTGGTGGTGGCATGTGGGCCATGCCATAATTCAACCTCATCCTTATTATTATTATTATTATTATTATTATTATTTTATTAAACCTTTTTTTTAATACCCATTACGTGCCTCCTAATTTTCTTAATTAATAAAATTTGCTCCCAAATTTTATATAAAGCTCCAATTCACTCCGTTTAAGTCTTAATATGATCACAATTTAATCTATAATATATCTACTAATTAACTAAATTTTCTTAAATAATTACCAATTAACCCCATAATTATGAATAAAAAATTATGGGCGTCACAATTCTCCCCTCCTAATAAAAATTTCGTCCCGAAATTTAATTAACGTACCGGCTCAGAGAATAAATATGGATACTTCTCTCTCATACTCTCCTCAACCTCCCAAGTGGCTTCTCTGGGAGAGTGATGACTCCACTTTACCTTCACCATAGGTATTTCTTTATTCCTCAACTTCTTTATACTCCGATCCAAGATTTCTATTGGTTCCTCTATGTACGCTAATCCCTCTGATATTTCTATCTCTGGTTCACGCAAGATGTGACTAGGATCAGATCGATATCGACGTAACATGGACACATGGAACACATCATGTATTTGCGACAACTCTGTTGGTAATGCTAATCGATAAGCTAGTGGTCCGACTAGCTCGATAATTTCATACGGCCCAATATATCTTGGACTTCACTTTCCTTGCTTACCAAATCTTAAAATTCCCCTCCATGGTGATACCTTCAGAAAAACTTTCTCTCCCACCTCATATTCCATCTCCCTGCGATGTTTGTCAACATAACTTTTATGTCGATCTTGAGCTGCCTTCAAACACTTTTTGGCTATTTGTATCTTATCCACTGTTTCTTGGACTAATTCGGGCCCCTCGAGTTGTCTTAATCCCTCAACGTCCCAACAGATTGGACTTCGACATTTTCTTCCATACAAAGCTTCATACGGAGCCATGCCAATACTAGAATGAAAACTATTATTATATGCAAATTCCATCAGTGGTAAATGATCATCCCAGTTTCCTCTGAACTCAATCACACAGGCTCTCATCATGTCCTCTAACGTCTGAATGGTCCTTTCTGATTGTCCATCTATCTGAGGATGAAATGCCGTACTGAAGTGCAAGCTTGTACCTAATGACCTTTGCAAGCTTCCCCAAAAATGAGACGTAAACCGAGGATCTCTGTCGGAGACTATAGAAGTAGGAACCCCATGTAATCTCACAATTTCTGAAACGTACAACTCAGCCAACTTATCCAAAGAATCATTTTGTCTTACTGGCAAAAAGTGAGCAGATTTAGTCAATATATCCACAATCACCCAAATAGCATCATGTTTCTTGAACGTACGTGGTAATCCAATGACAAAATCCATAGTAATCTTTTCCCATTTCCATTCAGGTATAGATGGAGGATGAAGCTTACCGGCTGGTGCTTGGTGTTCTGTCTTAACTTGCTGACAAGTCAAACATTTAGCCACAAACTCTACAACATCTTTCTTCATGGTTGGCCACCAATAGTAGGGTCTCGAATCTCGATACATCTTGGTACTGCCAGGATGCATAGCATATGGTGCATAGTGCGCCTCGTGCATAATCTCCGTTCTCAATTCCTCTACATTCGGCACACACATACGCTTCCCATTTAATAACATACCATCTTCTTGTATTACAAATTGATCGTTCTTTCCTTCTTACACCTTGGCTTTCATTTTCTGCAAGTACGGATCATTATTCTGTGCATTCTTAACTTTGTCCCTAAGGGAGGGCTTCACTTGAAGAG
Organism: Sesamum alatum; assembly: GCA_034509735.1. Taxonomy (NCBI): domain Eukaryota; kingdom Viridiplantae; phylum Streptophyta; class Magnoliopsida; order Lamiales; family Pedaliaceae; genus Sesamum; species Sesamum alatum. The sequence goes on along the minus strand of JACGWO010000001.1, from coordinate 29,945,230 downwards.
TGGCAAGTAAAAGATCATCACCAACGCTAAAACTCACATTCATTGCTCTGAGGGCAGCTAAATACACATTATAGCAAATCATACCTGCTAGTTGGTCCACCGTCTTTCTACTCAAAGCATCTGCAACTACATTTGCCTTTCCGGGGTGATAATCAATAGTACAATCATAGTCCTTCAATAACTCGATCCATCTTCTTTGCCTCAAAGTCAACTCTTTCTGCGTTGGAATATATTTTAAACTTTTATGATCTGTAAATATTTGAAACGTCTCTCCATACAGATAATGCCTCCAGGTTTTCAATGCATGCACAATCGCTGCCAATTCCAGATCATGGGTCGGATAGTTCAATTCATGCGGCCTCAACTGCCTCGAAGCATAAGCTATAACCCTTCTATGTTGCATCAAAACACATCCGAGTCCTTGCCGTGAAGCATCAGTATATACCACATATCCTCCATTCCCAGATGGCAATGCAAGAATAGGTGCTGAGGTAAGTCTTTTCTTCAACTCTTCAAAACTCTGATCACACATGTTGTTCCAATTGAATGGTGCATTCTTCTTTAACAGATTCGTCAGGGGTCTCGCAATCACAGAGAAATCTTTCACAAATCTTCTATAATACCCAGCTAATCCTAGAAAACTGCGAACTTCCGATGCATTTTTAGGCGGCTCCCACTCCAAAATAGCCTTAACTTTTGCCGGATCAGGTTGTACCCCTTGCTTCGAAACAACATGCCCTAAGAAAGCAATCTCCTCCATCCAAAATTCACATTTGCTAAATTTAGCATACAGTTGTTTTTCTCTCAAAATTTGTAAAACTGTCCTTAAATGTTGTTCATGTTCCCCGTGACTACTAGAGTATATCAGAATATCATCAATAAACACAATCACAAATTGATCAAGGAATGGCTGTAAGGTTTTGTTCATCAACGACATGAAAGCGTCAGGGGCATTTGTTAACCCAAATGGCATAACAACAAATTCGTAATGGCCATACCTGGTTCGAAAAGCTGTCTTTGGAATAGACCCTTCTTCAATCCGCAGTTGCCAATAACCTGATCTCAAATCAATTTTAGAAAACACTGTTGCACCCTTCAGTTGGTCAAGTAAATCATCTATCCGTGGCAGAGGATACTTGTTCTTAATTGTAATCCGATTCAACTGCCTATAATCAACACATAATCTCATACTCCCATTCTTCTTCTTTACGAATAATACTGGTGCTCCCCAAGGCAAAATACTTGGTCGTACAAACCCCTTATCCAATAACTCTTCTAATTGCTTCTTTAATTCTTTCAGTTCAAGTGGAGCCATTCTATATGGTGCAATTGAAATAGGTGTTGCCCCAGGAATAGTTTCTATTTCAAAATCCACTTCTCGATGAGGTGGTACCCCAGGTAATTCTTCTGGAAAAATATCAGGAAATTCTCTAACTACTGGAACATCTGACACACCCGGACTGACCTTCGTAGTATCACGTAGGCTAGCTAGACATGCTTCACACCCTTCTTTAATTAAACTAAAAGCAGTCACAACAGAAATTAAGCAGTTAGGTATAACTTTTCTTTCTCCCACTATAACCGTCTTCATTTGCCCATTGATTTCTACAGCCACCTCTTTTGTTTGACAGTCCACCAAAGCATGATTACTAGATAACCAATCCATCCCTAGGATAACATCAAACTCCCTAAGGTTTATCACAACCAAATCTGCATATAGTGTGACACTATCCACTACTATTGGACAAGATCTCACAACGGTATTAACAAATATAACCCCACCAGCAGGTATAGATACACATAAGTCATATCCCAACTGTTCAATACTAGCATGCACACGTGATGCAAAATCATGTGATATAAATGAACAAGTAGATCCTGGATCAATTAACACACGCGCACCAGAATTGCAAATAGAAAAGGAACCAGTAATAACCTCAGGTGCAGTAGGAGCTTGTTCCCTGGTAATGGCATACACCCTTGCTTGTGGCTGAGATTGACTACTCTGTCCAGTCGATGTTGTAGAAATAGTCCCGCTACCTCGACCACCTCTTCCTCGACCCTACTTATACTAGCCCGTTGCACATTTTCCCCCACACTACTTGGTCCTGAAATCTGGGATCCACTGGCGTCAACTCTCCACGTAGGACAATCCCTGACAATATAAACTGGTTGGTGGCAACGATAACACACGATTGGCTGGACTCCCCAACATTCACCGGTGTGTTTCCTACCGCAATTCGTGCACGAGGGAATAGACCTTTCACTAAACGATCTGGTTGGACCCTGTCTTCCCCCAAATCCGACTGAGGTAGACCCGCCTCTACTTGATGACACTGATGGAGACCTATTAGTTTGACTCATTCCTCGGCCTCTGTACCCACCTCTCTGAAAACCAGAATTCTTAAAAGAAACTGCACCACTTGGTCCGCCTGTAAAGTTAGGATTACCTGTCCACTTCTTTCGTTTAGCTTCAGCAGAGTTCCTTTCTATAGATGTCTCTTCAGCTCTCAATGCTGCTTCCAAAAGTGCACTGTAACTCGGAGGTTTGATTGTATCTTCTCTCGTATCTCGAGCCTCAGGCCTCTTTCAAATCTGTCTCTCCTCAATTCATCAGTACTTACCTCTTCTGGAGCATACTTGGATAGCCTCACAAATTGTAGCTCGTATTCGGCAACAGACAAATCATTCTGCTTTAATTCTAGAAATTCAACTTTCTTACGGTTTCTGTAGACCAGTGGAGTGTATTTCTCAGCAAATTCCCTCAAGAAATCATTCCATGTTAAAGTGATTGGTCGTTTCCTATTCCCTGGAACAGTTTCCCACCAATCCAACGCATCTTTCTCCAATAAAGACATCGCATACCTCAATTTTTGTTCAGAAGTGCATTCAATTCGATCTAGAACTCTTTCCGTATTTCTCAACCACTCTTCTGCTTCTGCAGGATCAGTTGTACTAGCAAATACCTTCACACCCTGCCTTCTAACTATCTCATAGTTTTTATCAATAACTACCTCTTGTGGTTGGGATTGGGGTTGTGGTTGTGGAGCTATCCTCTGCATAAACTCTAGAAATTGTTGCATAAAAGGATTTACTTCTGGTTGGGGGACGTTTCTATTCTGGGCTTCTAACCCCTGCTGTTCAGATGCATGATCATGACCCTGTACAGACTCTAATGACTTAATTGGGCCAGCAGCGTTTTCACCTGACGCTTCCATCCTATATAAAATGCATATGTATAATTAGACTCATAAAATATATGTTAAGTATAATACCACATATTATCAAATAACCCCAGAGAATCTAATCCCTGCTTTGATACCACCAAATGTAGCACCCTCTAACGGCACTACGACTATATCTTCCCTAAATATCACACTTAATCAAGCACATTTCATTTTATTTCTCCACGTAGTCATCCCATAACACGATAACCAATCAAACTTGTCTTTCCCTAGTTGGTTTACCAGAAAGGTGATATAGTGTTTTTTCTCCACCAACTCAACCTCACTATTCATTCATATATATACATGAATCCCCTTGGTATGCCATACATGCTTATCAATCTCATTTCGCATCAAAGCTCTTTCATTTCGTATCATAGCTCTTTTTATTTCGCATCATAGCTCTTTTCACATCGTATCATAGCTCTTTCATATCGCATCATAGCTCTTTTCATTTCATTTTGCCACATAGGCTATTCAACAACATCAAGGGGTATTCATATTATAATTACATTTAATTTCCATCACTCCCTCGATTCCACATATCACCGTTCTTGTAAAGCCAACTAGCCACATAAAACCACATAGCAACATTTTTTACGTACAAGCACATAACACTGGTATCAAACAACCAATGGCATATCTTCCTCATTTCACTTTCACGACATAATCATTCAAAGTAATCATCAACTACTCGTACAATTCAAAATATATTAGTGCTAGCATGAATCATCGACTCACATAAAAGTAATATCACTAAGAAGTGAAACATATATAGATAATACTAATTATTTACGTACACACTAATAGAAATAAAGAACATATATATAAGTAGCACTAATTATTTACTTACCTCGACTTACAACGATCTACTTGTACGTAGGGAGTTGCTCAATCATTCACCTTATCACCCTTATCCTATAATAAGTTATAATGTATATAATCAACACATCAAAAGTATCGTAACTTCTAAATAAAATATTAAATAGTAATTATATATATTTTTCACCAATATCTCAATATTTCATTAAACCCCTCATCCTATTATAACTACCACTCATAATAACAATTCTTGGATTATATTTATCTCAAAATATACTTATCTTTACTAAATATAATATTTTCAAATATATTCTATAATATTTCTCAAATAAAATTTTCAACCCGATTAAACTAAGCCAATCAATTGTAGAAATTATTAAATCTAGTAAATTAAGCAGTTTAAGCCATTAATTATAACACCCCTAATTTAATTGAGATATTTAACCAGGCACTAATTATAAATACTCAAATTCATAAAATTTTCCGGTTAAACACTAAATCAAAGAGTATAAATAATATTTAATAAATGCACTTATTAAATATATAATTATATTAATTAATTATAAATTTAAAGTATTAAACTTACTTGTTTTCGGCAAACGGAATTAATCTGATTCCCTAATTCAATTTGAACCGTAAAGTTAATATGGAAGTATTATTACTCTTGTTCATATTCATATATATATATATATATATATATATATATTCAATTGGTTAGTGTTGGTGGCATGTGGGCCATGCCATAATTCAACCTCATCCTTATTATTATTATTATTATTATTATTATTATTATTTTTTTTTTTATTAAACCTTTTTTTTAATACCTATTACGTCCCTCCTAATTTTCTTAATTAATAAAATTTGCCCCCAAATTTTATATAAAGCTCCAATTCACTCCGTTTAAGTCTTAATATGATCACAATTTAATCTATAATATATATACTAATTAACTAAATTTTCTTAAATAATTACCAATTAACCCCATAATTATGAATAAAAATTGTGGGCGTCACATCTAAAGCTGGAGTTTGAAGAGGAATAGGATTCCCCTTCTATAAATACTCCTAGGTCAGGACTTTAGAATGATGATGATGATCAAGAAACACACACACACACACCACTACTCGCCCTCTCTCCCTCACTCGTACACCACCCCTCTCCCAAGAAAAGATTTTGGTTCCTTGTTTCATACAAGTGAACTTTAAGGAGGATTGATCACGTTAACTCATAACGTTTGGTCGATCCGTCCTCTCTAAATATATACACTTGATTTTTCGCTAGCACGAGGATCAAGATACGTGGGCGGATTGCGTGTACGATTTAGAGGGTCTCTTGTTGGAGATCTTGGTGCAAAACGGGGAACAACACGAGTAGCGGTTTGAAGACAAAACAACAACCGGGTAGGTTCTTTTGTTGATGTCTTTGATTCTTATACCTATGTCCTCATGATTTGCATGTTTTATTTAGTCATGAGATACACTGAATGCTCGGGAGGTTCAAGGGAACACCCGTTAAACATGTAATATACATTTATGTATGAGCATGTTTTAAATTCGTATTTTATTTTATATCGTGCTTCCGCATTTGTGCTCCTCCCGGGACGATCCACACGCCTTCCGTAGGCTTTCATCGAGAAGACCCTGAGAAGAAAGATGCCAACTTCAACGAAAAGAAAGAAGGAGACCAGGTATTCTATTCATGCTTAAATTCTCAACAATTTGAGAATATCTGGTATGTGGACAGTGGATGCAGCAATCACATGTCCGGAAATAAAGAATGTTCATAGATCTCGATGAATCTTATCCATCAGAAGTAAAACTTAGAAATAACAAATCTCTCAAGATCAGTGGAAAAGGAGCTATTTCAGTCCAGATAAAAGGAGGTAAGACCAATATCATCACACATATATTTTATGTACCAGAATTGACTCAGAATTTGTTGAGTATGGGGTAACTGTTGAAGAAAATATACAAGGTAGAGTTCGATAATGATCTTTGCATGCCTATTGATAAAAAAAGGAGGCATGCGGTTGCTAAAATAAAGATGAGTCAGAACAAAGTTTTTCCTTTCAATCTACAAGGATCTCATAAAGTTGCTCTGTAGAATACTATGGGTGAAGATCATAATCTTTGGCATTTGAGATATGGAAATTTGAGCTACAAAGGATTAAATTTGTTGGAAAGAAAGAACATGGTATTTGGGCTTCCAAATGTTCTAGATCAAGATAGGCCATGTGAGTGATGCATTTTCGGGAAAATGCATCGCCTACCATTTCCAAAGATCTCCTATAGAGCCAAAGTCCCTCTTGAGATGGTGCATGCTGATATTTGCGGACCAACACAAACTCCATTATTAAAAGGTTGCAGGTATTTTCTCCTATTTGTTGATGATTACACCAGGATGATGTGGGTGTATTTTTTGAATCAAAAGTCAGAAGCATTTTCTTAATTTTTGGAGTTCAAGACGCTTGTTGAAAATCAGTCAGGAAGAAAGATAAAAATTCTCCGTACTGATCGCGGAGGAGAATTTATTGGAAGGGAATTCATGGATTATTGCAAACAGAAAGGAATCCAGGGGCAATTGATGATTTGATACAGCCCACAACAAAATGGTGTCGCAGAGCGAAAAATCACACAATTGTGGAAATGGCTTGAAGCATGATGGCAGGCAAGGGGCTCCCAAAATCCTTTTTGGCAGAAGCAGTGAATACATCAGTATATATTTTGAATCAGTCACCAACAAAGGCAGTTCCGAATAAGACTCCGTATGAGGCATGGCATCAAAGAAAGCCTCAGGTAAATCATTTTAAAGTGTTTGGATGCATTGCGTATTCACATATTCCATCTGAACAAAGGGAAAAATTTGATGAAAAAGGTGAGAAACTAATCCTTGTTGGATATAGTGATGAGTCCAAGTGATATCGATTGTTTGACCCGAGAAATCAAAAAGTCACAATTTCCCGAGATGTTATTTTTGATGAAATGTAATCATGGAATTGGGATGTTGATCAGTGTTAGAATAGGTGACCATGTAAGCCAATTTTGGCAGGAATGTGTAACCTATGTCTAGACAATTTCTTGGTATTTGATAAAACATTTATGAATAAAGAAGTAAAAATTCATATGGCAATACTTTGTTTACGTTCACTTATCTGCATTTACATTTCTGTTCACTACGCAAACAAAGCCCACGGACTGAGAAATCGATTTCGGGGACTGGGACTATGCTTGGAGGTAGGTCCATGAAATCAGTCTTACCGAATCAGTCCGGAAATCTCCAAGTCAAGGAATCCCGAAAATGGGTACCGGGATTCCCTTTGAGACTTGCACTAAGCATCTGCTGTCGTATTTCATCGACGGGTGACGAAGGTCGTCTAAGCAGTGTTAGTGGGTCAGCATGCTAGGAAGCAGCTAACTGAGGTGACTCGCGGGAACCGTCTTACGGAGGACCTTGACTATGGTCAGCAAGGTATGACGTGTATTCCCGGTTCCAACGGTACATGCCAAGTCCTTTGACTTGAGGAACTGCTGAGTTTACCTGTGCATCAGGTCTGTATCTTAGATATGGTCAGAGATTGCCAAAATACTCTTGAGTAGTCATAAGCCATGTCTAGTGCAGCTCGGGTGCACAAAGTGACAGTAGTTTCCAAGAAAGGATCTGTCTCCTGTCAAAAGGCATTGACAGTTGAGTCTTATGTATGCTCTGTGTCTTGTCCCTAAAATCTGTGGCCACAGTAACTGAACAGAAGGGAAGGTTTCCCTTGCGGCGTTTAGTAAGGACAGACCGACACTTAGGTCCAAAATGGGTACCTGCTTTTTCCGTGCCCTAGACTCTAAGTGATGAGACCGAAGACAGAAGGACAAGTGTACTGTTAGAGCCTAATGTTCATCCCCAATTATTTCACCTAGTCTCTAGTGCCATGGACCGTTGCTAGATGGCCACCCATGGTAACGGGCGGATTCTAGGAATCCGACCAAGTCTAGCTGAAAGGTGAACCTAAAGAGTCACACACTATCCACACACACACTTAAGTATTTAATTTTGGAATTAAATATTGGAGTAAAGGAATGATTAAATTAGATTTAATCGGGTCCTATATTTTCTTGGAGAAATTAATTCCTTCTATTTGATAAAGGGAATTAAATTAATAAATAGGATTTATTAAAGGGTTGATTTAATGGGCTTAGAATAAATATTAATATTTATTTATTATATTATATTTATTCTTTTAGCCTTTTGGAATATTTAAATGGGATTTAAATATTCCATTAAATTAAAATCAACGGTTGAGATGGAAAGGGGAGATGGAAGGCTAGGATTCGTTTGACTAGGTCAAACACTAGTTTGACTAGGACTTTGACTAGGTCAAAATCCTAGTCAAATTAGAGTTCTTAGAGTAGGAGTTTAAAGAGGATTAAACTCCTCCTCTATAAATACCTCTAGCTTCCAACCTTTTGAAGGATGATGATTCTTGAAAACACACACACAACACACACTCTCCCCTCTCCTTACCTCTCGTCCGCCCCTCTCTCTCTAACAAGAAAATATTTTTCTTAGTTCTTTTGTTCTTGGAACATTAGAACTTAGATGAATCAATACCGTTAATTGATAACGTGTTATTGATTCATCCACTCTAAAAAATATACACTTCTTCGTTGCTAGCACGACATGCAAGATACGTGGGTGGATCGTGTGTCACGATTTGGAGGGTCTCAAGAACGAGATCTCGGTGCAAAACGGGGAACAACGCGAGTAGCCGTTGAAGACGAAAACGACAACGGGTAGGTCTCGTTTTACTTTTTCGTCCCTCTTTAATTTTCAACTCTATGGCCTCCATGATTTCTTTACATGTTATATGATCATGAGATACACCGAACGCCCGGGAACCTCAAGGGCACACCCCTTGAGCGTGTACTTTTAAATTTAAAGCATGCTTTAATTTTTGTATATTTATTTTTATCGCGCTTCCGCATTCGCGTAATTCCCGGGATGATCCACCGATTTCTTTCAATCAGACTGTTCCATTTCAACCGATATCACCAATGTTCTCATCAAAACGGATTGATCAACCAAGTACGTGCGATGATGCAAGGACATCAAGTGGTGGAGATATTAAACCAGAATCAGAAAGTACGGTAAGGAAAGTTTGGAGCTTAAGAGAAATATATGATTCATGCGATATCGCATTTTTTGCCAATGAGCCACAAATTTTTGATGAAGCTGCAAAGGAAGAGGTTTGGCAAAAAGCAATGAATGAAGAGATTGCTGGCATTGAGAAAAATCATACTTGGGATCTTGTAGACCTTCCAGATGGAAAAAATGTGATCGGCGTAAAGTGGATCTACAAGAAAAAATACAAGGAAGATGGTTCATTTCACAAGCACAAAGCTCGCTTAGTTGCGAAAGGATATTCTCAACAACCCGGAGTTGGCTTCACAGAGACATTTGCACCAGTGGCAAGAATGGAGACAATCCGTATTGTTCTTGCTATATTTGCTCAACTGGGATTGCCAGTTTATCAGTTGGATGTGAAATCAGCTTTTCTCAATGGCGAATTAGAAGAAGAAGTGAACGTGGACCAGCTAACAGGCTATATTGTTCATGTGAAAGAAGAAAAAGTCTATCGCCTCAAAAAAGCATTATACGGGTTCAAACAAGCACCTCGAGCTTGGAATACCAAGATTGATAGATACTTTCAGTCTAATGGTTTTGAAAGAAGTCAAAATGAGCTGTCGTTGTATGTAAAGAAAGGTACGAATGATTTTCTTATTGTTTGTCTTTACGTCGACGACTTGATTTATGCTGGGACAAATCCAATCATGGTGCAAGATTTCAAAAAGGCAATGATGGAGGAATTCGAGATGACTGATTTAGGATTGATGAAATATTTTATGGGAATTCAAGTTTGTTAGTCAAAAGGAGAAATTTTTATTTCTCAAGAAAAAATATCTTGAAGGTGTGTTAAAAAAGTTTCAAATGTATAACTGCAAGCCATTCTCGACTCCACTTGCAATCAATGAGAAGTTGCAGTTAAATGACAACGCATCTAAAGTTGATCCAAAGATTTATCGAAGTCTTATAGGTTTATTGATTTACCTAACTAACATAAGGGCATATATTGTATATCCAGTTAGCCTCATATCAAGATTCATGAACGAACCAAGCAAATTGCATTTTGCAGCTGCTAAGAGAATTTTGCGCTACCTTCAAGGTACGAGGAAACTTGGTGTTAAATATGTCAAAGAGAAAGAAAATAAGCTTATTGGATATACAGACAGGGATTGGGCTAGATCCTTAGATGATCGGAAAAGTACGTCGGGCTACGTATTTGCTTAGGAACGAAAGTAATTTCGTGGGCATAAAAAAAAAAATCAGTAGCACTCTCAACAGCAGAAGCAGAATACATTGATGCGACCGATGCAACTTGGGAAGCAATTTAATTAAGAAGGATTTTATGTGACATGGAGCAAAAACAGGAAGCTCCCACAAAATCTTATGTGACAATATGTCCACTATTGCGATGATGAAGAATCCTATTTTCCATGCAAGGTTGAAGCACATTGAACTTCGTCACTATTTCATAAGGAACTATGTAAGTACTCAGGAAATTTACTTGGAGTTCGTCTGAAAGCCTTAGATAGGCATGTGGATCGTCCCGAGAGGAGCGCGAATGCGGAAGCGCGCTATAAAATAGAAATTACAAAATTTAAAACATGCATAATAATGAATTAAATCTACACGTTCAAGGGGTGTTCCCTTGAACCTCCAGGGCATTCGGTGTATCTCATGACAAATATGGAACATGCAAATCATGGAGGCCATAGGGTTGTAGAAATCGAAAGTGCCAAAATGTAGAAACCTACCCAGTTGTCGTTTTGTCCTCAAATCGCTCCTTGCGTTGTTCCCCGTTTTGCACCAAGATCTCGAATTGAGACCCCTCTAAATCGTACATGCAATCCGCCCACGTATCTTGATCCCCATGCTAGCGAAAAATCAAGTGTCTATAATTTAGAGAGGATGGATCGACCAAAACGTTATGAGTTAACGTGATTAATCCTCCTTAGGTTCAATTGTATGAAAACAAAAGAACCAAAATAATTTCTTGGGAAAAGAGGGGGTATGGCCAAGCCTAAGGGAGAGATGAGGGAGGTGTGTGTGTGTGTTTCTTGAATTCTCATCATCTTGTCTAAAGTGAAACCCTAGCAGTATTTATAGAGGAGGAATCATATTCCTCTTCAAACTCCAACTTTAGAACTCTAATTTGACTAGAATTTTGACCTAGTCAAAGTCCTAGTCAAACTAGGTCTTGAATTGGTCAAACCAATCCTAGCCTTTGACCTCTCCTTTTAATCTCAACCATCTATTTATGTTATGAAATATTTAAATTCTATTTAAATAATCCATGGGGCCATAAATAAATAAAATAAATAATAATATTTATTTTAAGCCTACATAATTAATTCCAATAAATCCAATTTATTCATTTAGTTAATTCCTTTTAATCTAATTTAAAAATTTCAACATCCCAAGAAAAACAGAACCGATTAAATCCAATTTAATCGTCCTACCTCTCCAAATCTAATTCTAAATTAAATACTTTATGTGTGCGGATTGTGTGTGACTCTTTAGGTTCACACCCTAAGCTAGATTTGCCCGAATTCCCAACCATCCTATGACAGGACTCCGTCCGTTACCATGGGTGGTCGTCTAGCAATGGTCCATGGCTCTAGAGACTAGGTGAATATACGTGGTTTGAACATTTAGGCTCTACAGTACATTTATCCTTCCAACTTCAGTCTTACCACTTTGGGTCTAGGGCACGGAAACGTAGGTACCCATCTTAGACCTAAGTCTTGCCTCGTCCTTACTAAACATCACCGGGGTTCCACCCTTCTGTTCAGTTACTGTGGCCACAGATTTGTAAGGGACGAGTCTCAGAGTATAGTAAGATGCTACTGTCAGCGGTGTGATAGGAGATGGATCCTCTCTCGGAATCTACTGTCACACTGCACATCTTGACTGTACTAGATAGGGCTTGTGACTACTCAGTAACTAGGACTTGGTAATCTCTCGCCATACCTAAGATACAGGCACTGTGTGCAGGTGATCTCAGTAATCCCTCAAGTCCAAGGACCAACTCGTAGTGTTGGAACCGGGAACACAAGTCATACCTAAATGACCCTACTCAAGGTCCTCCATAAGACGGTTCTCGTGAATCACCTCAGTCAGCTGCCACCTAGCTAGCTGACCCACTAACATTGCATGGACGAGCCTCGTCACTTGTCGATGAAACATGACAACAGATACTTAGTGCAAGTCTCAAATGGATTCTTGATGCCCTTTCTCGAGATTCCTTGAATTAGAGAATTTCAGACCGATTCGGCGAAACTGATTTCATGAACTTACCATGCAATGCGTAGTTCCAGTTTCCCAAAATGTGGTTTCAGTTTGTGGGCTTTGTTTGTACAGTGAACAATTATAATAAAGTAGTAAAATTAACACAGACAAAGTATAAGCCAGATGAATATCACTTTCTTATTCATTACAACTTATTAAAACTCTGAAATTGTTCAAACATAGGTTATATTAGGCTAATCATATTGCTTCATGGTCACCTATTCTAACAATCTCCCACTTGACCTAAAGCCAATCGCCCATATGTCTAATGCCCATCTTCTCAAGATGGTGCGTATGAGCAGTTTGCGACATAAGCTTTGTCAGCGGATCTGCTGTGTTGTCTGCTGAGCTGACTTGGTCCATCCGGATGTCACCTCTTCCTACCATTTCCCTCAAAAGGTGGTAGCGTTTAAGAATGTGCTTGGATCGGTGATGGGATCTCGGTTCCTTTGCTTGCGCTATGGCTCCGTTATTATCGCAGAAGATAACTACGGGCTCCGCAATGCTAGGCACCACACCTAATTCTTAGATGTAGTTTCTCATCCAAACCGCTTCTTTGGTAGCTTCTGAAGCTGCTATGTATTCGGCCTCAGTGGTGGAATCAACCATGGTTGCTTGTTTGGAACTTTTCCATGCTACCACGCCTCCATTGAGCCTGAACACATAACCTAACTGAGACTTGGTATCGTCGTCATCCGCCTAGAAGCTAGCATCGCTAAAGCCTTCCTGGATTAATTCCCCATTGCCATAGACTAAGAACATTTCCTTAGTCCTCCTCAGGTACTTAAGGATGCTCTTGACCGCATTCCAATGTGCCTCCCTTGCACAAGACTATTGCTTGCTCGTTAAACTTAAGGTGTAAGCGATATCAGGTCTCGTGCAGTGGACGACATATTGGATGCTCCTTACGGAAAAAGCATAGGGGATGCTTTTCATCCTTTCAAGTTCCTCATCAGTCTTAGGAGACTGTTTCTTGGACAGCTTGATCCCATGCCCCATGGGAAGGAAACCTCGTTTGGAGTTATCCATGTGAAACCTTTTCAGGATTTTCTCCATATTCGAGTTTTGGGTTAGTCCTAACATTCTTTTAGATCTGTCCCTGACAATCTGGATGCCTAGAATGTAGGAGGCTTCACCAAAATCCTTCATGAAAAATTGAGTGGATAACCATACTTTTGTGTTACCCAACATTCTAACGTCATTACCTATGAGTAGAATGTGATCCACATAAAGAACTAGGAATACTACGGAGCTCCCACTGACCTTCTTGTATATACAAGGGTCGGGTTCGTTCTTGATGAAATCATAACCCCGTATGACTTTATCGAAGCGAATTTTCCAGCCCCGGGATGCTTGTTTGAGGCCATAGATGGACTTCTGGAGACAACAGACTTTATGCTCTTCTCCGACAACCGTGAATCCTTTCGGCTGATCCATGTAGATCTCTTCCTCAACGAAGCCGTGGAGAAATGTGGTTTTTCACGTCGTCCATCTACCATATTTCATAGTCATACCATATTGTTATGACAAGCAGAATTCGAATGGACTTAGCCATGGCTAGCGACAAATAGGTATCCTCAAAGTCGACCCCGGATCGTTGAGTGTACCCTTTTGCCACTAGCCTAGCTTTGAAGGTTGTAACTTCTCCATCAATGCCAAGTTTACACTTATAGACCCATTTACACCCGATTAGTTTAACGCCTTTGGGTGGGTCTACAAGTGTCTAGACTTGGTTCGCACTCATGGAGTCCATTTCGGTTTTCATGGCCTCAAGCCATTTTCCCGAGTTGATGTCAGACATCGCGTCCCCATATGTCTTGGGATCCTTATCCAATTGACTGGTCATGCTTAGAAAGCCATACCTCACGGGAGTGCGAGGGACTCTAGCTGACCTATGGAGGACGGGAACATTAGTGGCGACTATGGGCGCAGGCAATACAGGAGTTGGCGGTTCAGGTACCGGGGTTGGCTCTTCTTGAGGTTGTTGGACATGCCTAGCATGCTGAACTTCTCGAGGTTGCTCAATGTGTTGGGTATTTATCCTGAAACCTCTTGATGAGGTATCCGCAGCTACTGGAATCGATGACTGATTTGCCTCACTTGACTCTTCAAGGATCAGTTCATCATGTTGGACACCTTCTGGAAATCCTTGTGTTCAAGCATACTGCATTCCTTGAAACGAACACCTTTTGTTCCAAGGGGTCATAGAAATTATAACCTACAGTTTCTTTAGGGTATCCAACGAACTTGCACAAACTAGACTTTGATTCTAGCTTGTCTCCCACTAGCTTCTTGACGTATGTAGGGCTACCCCACACTTTCAAGTAGTTGTAGGATGCAGACTTGCCATGCCATATCTCATATGGTGTTTGGGTCACTGCACTGGTCGGCACTAAGTTCAACAACTTGGCTGCGGTTTCCAATGAGTAGCCCCAAAAAGAAAAGGGCAACTCAGTAAAACTCATCATGGATCGGACCATGTCTAACAAGGTTCGATTCCTCCTTTCAGAGACCCTGTTTAATTGCGGTGTCCCAGCAGGTGTCCATTCAGAGATTATACCATTTTCTTTGGGATAATTGAGGAACTCGGTACTAAGGTAATCTCCGCCTCGGTCTGACTGTAGGACTTTAATTTTGCAGCCGGTTTGATTCTCAACTTCAAATTTGAATTCTTTAAACCTCTCTAGAGCTTCAGACTTGTACCTCATCAGGTAAACATAGCCATATCATGAATGATCATCGGTGAAGGTTATGAAGTAGGAGAATCCACCTCAGGTTTGCGTCCTTAGTGGTCCACACACGTCTGTATGGACCAAGACTAAAAGACCTGTGGCAAGCCTGCTTTATCCTACAAAGGGCTTCTTGGTCATTTTCCATCTAAGGCAGGATTCACAAGTTGGTAGATTACTCAAATCCCCAACCTCAAGGTTCTTTGAGTCTACCAATTTCTTCATCCTTTCTTGGGAGATATGAACTAGTCTTGCATGCCACAGTTGTGCGTTCCCATCATTATCTACTTTACGTTTGTGTTGAGTATTTAGAATGAAATTTGTTTGTTGTAAGATATAGAGACCGTTATTAAGCGTGCGTTCCCAAGCAGATGAGTAATCCACCCTTCATCAAATAAAAGCAATTTTTATTGATTGAAAACTCATAACCACTATTGTCTAACAATGGAATGAAAATGATGTTTCTAATCATGCTAGGTACATAATAAACTTGCTCTAATTCTATACTAATACGATCACTAACTACTAAGGTGGCGGATCTTATTGCTTCTACCGAGATGGCCTTGCCATTTCCAAGCTTTAGGACTATTTCACCGCTACTCAACCTTCTGCTTCTTTTCAACACCTGTAATTCATTGTAAATGTGAGTTTCCACAGCATGTATCTAATACCCAAGATGCAGAGTTAGTAACCATATTGACCTCAATCACAAAAATACCTTGCTTGGAGAGGAGTTTGGGGCAATCCCTCTTTCAATGCCCTTTCTCACGGCAATGAATACATATGTCATTTGCCCTCGACTGTTGCTTTGAGTCAACCTTCCTTTTCCCTTTGCCTTTTCCCACCTTGGCAACGGGGACACTCTTAGTGTTGGTAGCGGCTTTGACGGCCTTTCTCTTTCCCTTCTTCCTTTTCCAACGTCCGACACCCTTGCCTTTCATCTTGGAAGTCGAAGCCTCTCCAACAATACCGACGGCACAGACTTTTTGGTCGTTGCCTCGTATTGCACCAACATATTAATTAACTCATGGATACCCTTCTCAAGAGCATTCATGTTGTAGTTAACAATAATGGTCGAAGGAGGGGGAAGTGATTGAAGGATCACATCAATGTATGTCTCGTTATCGAGCCCTGCTTTGAGGTCTTCGAGCCTCTCATATTGCTTCTGAATCTCATTCGTCATAGAGGCAAGTATGATGCTACGGACTTTCCAGATGCTAAGTCTCGAACGTCTCACGTTCCTCTAGCGTGTATCTTTCTGGCAAGGTTCGTGGAAAGGGCTTGTCCATGACATAGCCTTGGTTCTCGTAATCGAGGACTATCCTTAGATTGCGTAACCAGTCGTTGTAATTGGTTCCATTAAACTTGTTTGTCTCAAGTACAATTGATAATGGGTTCTTAGACATTTTAAATCTACATTTAAAATAGAACTTTAATCAGTAGAATAAAATTAAAAGTTTTAATAAAATTAAAGACTTGGACTTCAGTCATTTGATTCTCCCACTATTTCTACGAAAACACGACACTCTAAAACGTTGTTTTTGGAAAACTCTTTTCCTAGTGGGCTCGGGATCCACAGCGATACCTTCCATTCCCCGCTTTTATGATTTGCATGGAAAACATCCTGTGGGAGGTATTCCATACCATTCTCGTTCCACGAGATTTCCAAGATAAATGTCTCACCCTTTTACGTGATCCTGAGGACTCCAAGCGAATCACGTTATTTGGTCGTTAGACCCGACCCAATCAATCGATTCATAGACTCACTGCTACCCCCACGACTCCTGACACAGGCAACAGCAGTGTACTCTTCGTTTATGACAAAGTGCAGCTTCTTTTAAGCACGATAGTCGTGCCACGACTCGTGAAACCATGCTATCGACTGAAACTAGCTTCCTCACTTTGCCATGGATGGAAGGCATGGACGAACTCCTAGAGTCCTAGTCCATTTATGAAGGGTCTAATATTCAACTTGGTCTAACCAAATGAGAGTTTTAATGACCGAGATCTCATACATTCATACATCATCCATAATGCATTATAAAAGGTTTGCATGCCATAGCAACCATACGATAAATAAATCATTCATTCACCATAAGAGCCACATGCAAAATTAAAGCCTAGTGGATCTATGGTCAATCTAAGGTTGGTCCTACACTATTACATTTAATAATAGCAACGTATCAACACACTGATGGGCCTTGCCTCCTTCCCCGTTGGGTCTCTATGGAACTCCTTGGATTCTCCATTCTGGGCTCTCCTTTTGAAAGAATCGGGTACGGCCCGGGAACGCAACGGAAGCGTAAAAACATGAATTTAAAGCATAATATTAAACGTGTTCAAAGGGGTGTTCCCTTTGAAGTTCCTGGGCGTTTGGTGTATGTCAAAGCATAAATAAAAGGGTAGAAGAATGCTGGACATGTGGCTAAAAGGATATGAACAAAAATTACATGAAAACATCACACGTAAAACCGGTACATGCGTTGTTCTCTTTCCCGTTTCTCCTTTCGTTCACTTGAGGATCCAAATTAGAATCCCTCTAATTTGTCCACACCACACTATAGAATAGTTCTCTGATCTATTGCTAGATAGAAATAGAGAAGTGAAGAAGAAACACTTCGAAAACAACACTATTGATTAGTTCTTTTGGAATGTTTTAGTTCAAACCTTTCCAAAATGTATGAACACAAGAAGGAGAGATTTTCAGAGATTTTTTTTGAGAGTTTTTGAGGAAAAAATTCATGCAAGACATAGTACCATACAAGTTATGTGAATGATTTTGTGTATGTAGAGTTGTTGAATTCAAAATTCAACTTCTCTTCTCAACTTCCAAAGTAACCTACATACACACACCATTATCTACATAACCATGCATCATTATAGCAAATAAACCCACCCACCAAACCATATAAAGGCTGGTCACATGTTCCTCACATGTGGAAGATTTTAATTCTTCCTTCACTTGCTATAAATTGAATTTTTCCATGGACTAGGACTACTAGTCTTGGACTTTTATTTAATCTAATTAAATTAAGTCCAAACAAAGTCCATTGGGCATTAATTAATCCAATTAATCTCAATCCAATTGACACCCATAAGTTTATTTAATCCAATTAAATAAACATAAGTCCGAACTCTAATTAATTGATCCAATCAATTAATTAATCCAAACTCAATAAATTAATCCAATTAATTTAAAGGTTCTAAGTTCAAAAATTAACTAATCCAATTAATTAATTCTTCGACCATCCATCAAATGGATTTCCCAATAAATGATCCAATCATTTATTTTTCTCCTTGAATTAATTTAATCCAATTAAATTAATTCGCTTATTCTAGAATTAATTCCAAATTAATTCTACCAATTCCATAGTGATTTGTGTGTGACTCTTTAGGTTCAACCTCAGCTAGACTTGGACTTGTGTCCAACACAATTGGTCAATTAAATCTAATTTAATTAACTAATTTCCAATTAACCATTAATCGAAAAACGCCCGTAACCATGGGTGGCCGTCTAGCAACGGTCCATGACACTAGAGACTAGGTGAATGTTCGCGTGAACATTTAGGCCCCCGAGTACCATACGAGTACGGTCCTTCCATCATCCGTCTCCCGGTCTAAGTCTAGGGTATGGAATTGGGCGTCGGTTCCCATCCTGGACTAGACAACTATGCTCAATAACTCGAGACACGTCTGCTCTATTGATCGACGTAGGAAACCATTCCCTACTCGACCAATCGCTGTGGCCACAGACTTAAAGGGCTTAAACCGTCTCAGAGCGCATAGGAGACTCGACTGTCATATTCTGACAGGTGACAGGTGACAGATCCTATTTTGGAATCTACCGTCCTCAATACATATTCCGACTACACTGGATAAGGCTTATGATAAACATATCCCAGATACGGACATCTCTTGCCAGACCCTAGATACAACCTTCATATGCATGTGATTGCCATGATTCCTCAAGTCCGAGGACTAATCTCGTACTATCGGAGCCGAGAATTCCAATCATACCGACCAAGCCTCCAAGGCTTCCATATGATGATTCCCGCGAGTCAGTTCAGTCAGCTGACACCCTTGTCAACTAACCCACTAATATTGCATAGACGTCCAACGTCTATCACCGATGAAACACGGCACTCATCCAATGAATGCAATCCTTAGTGCAAGTCTCTATAGGACCCTCGATGCCCTGTCTCGAGGTCCTCGACTTGGAACGTTTCAGACTAACCCTCAGAAGTTGGTTTCATACCTGCCATCCAATACGCAACCCAACTACATGGGTTATTCAATTGGTCTGTGGGCATTTGTTGTGACGTTAAAACGTCGTTTAACGTAATCAGTAACCACAACAAACACATAGTGCCACGGATGAATACTTACTATATTCATCAAGTTAATAAAGATTTCTAAATAGTACCTAAAACTGCCAATCCAATTGGCTTTCTGGTCACCTATTCTAACAATCTCCCACTTGACCTAAAGCCAATCACCCATGTCGCTCAGACTTATCTAAGCATGAGTAATCTGCGATATCTGGCTTGGTCCCATGGGTCTACTTTATTTTTGCCAAGATGATGCAGTCCAACCGCACATCACCTCTTCATACCATTACTCCAAGCAGATGGTTCTGTCTAAGAATTTTCCTGGATCTGTGATGAGATCTCGGTCCTATAGTTTGCGCTACAACCATGTTGTTATCCTCCAAGGTAACTACTGGCTAGCCCGTGCTAGGCACCACACCCAACCATTAGATGTGGTTTTTCATCCAAACCACTCTCCCGAGCAATTTCTAAAGTTGCCATACATTTAACTTTCATGGTCCGTCGTGGTGTCCCGCTTGAAACCTTTGCAAGCCACCACCTTACCATTAAGCCTGAATATATGTTCATACTGAGACTAGATATTATTCACATGATCCTGGAAGCTAGTATTGCTATAGCCTTCCAGAATCAACTCTCCATAGAACTTGCATCAAGAACACTTCTTTAATCCTTATTCAGGTATTAAAGATTGTTCTCAACAACAGTCTACTGCCTTCTCGGTACACACGCCCAAAGCATACACAACATCAGGTCCAATGCACCAAACAACATACCCATGTTGCCTACGGCAAAGACGTAGGGGATGTCAAACATCTGAGCTTCCTCATCAGCCAACCCTGACTGAGTCTTGGACAACTTAACCCTATATATAGGAATCCAATTCCTTTCATGGAGAATTGTGTCAACAACGTTTGTGTTTCAGTGTTTCCTAACATCTTAAATTCATTCCAAATGAATAAGACGTTACACACTTAAACACTAGGAACACAACTAAACTCCCACTGACCCTCAAAGCTCGTTACTGATTGAGTCACACCCTGCATGAACTCATCTAAACGAATATTCCAGTTACGTAGAGTTTCAAACCTAGTTTGAATTCCATGTCGAATCACGTGGCTCCAAGCCATTGATTCGATCCAATATCCAACATTGCTTCTCCTTATGTCTTTTGGATTATAATCCAATTGACCGGACTGACCCAGAAACCTATACCTCTCATGTATCTAAGATATTCTGGTCATCCTTAGGAGAACTGGAATATAGTCAGTGAGTAAACTTGATTACAAATGATGTTTGCTATATCGTACTAAGGTGTCGCTCTACTTGATTCCTCAAGGAGCTACTCCTCACACCAGTTATCCTCTGAAATCCAATTTCCCTTAGGACAACACATAAACCTGTGCAAACCTAGTTTGCCTCCCACTAGTCCCTTGACAGATGCAAGACCATCCTACATACTCAAGTACTTTGTAGGATACAGGCTTGCCATGCCATATCCAATATGGTATCTAGGCCACGATCTTTAGAAAGTGCCATGTTTTACAACTTGGCTACTATCTTAAGAACACGCCTAGATGGGCCAAGGTAGTTCAGTGAAAACACCGATCGAACCATGTCCAACAAGGTTTGATTCCTCCTTTATCAAAGACGCCGTTCAATTGTGGCGTTCCAGGAAGAATTCCTAGTGGATTCTATGGCTCCTCTCCATAAATCCTACTACGATGTCCAACATCACGTTTCGCAGGTCATTTGGATTACTATCCAAATTTGATCGAACATATCCCGATCACTCGTACCTCTTACGACATTCGGGTTCGTTCTTAAGGGGACTGGAATGTGATCAGTTTAAGTAGAAAATGCGATTATAAGCAACGTTAGCATTATTCTATCGTAAACCTACACAAACCAGACACCGAGTCTAATTTGTCTCCCACTAGTCCCTTGACGTATGTAGGATCCTTCTACATGCTCAAGGACTTTGTCGGGACATAGGCTTGCCAAACGTGGCTCCTTGTGCATGACTCCTAGCAAAGTGCCATGTTCCTTACGTTGGCAATTTTGAGTCTACGTCTACACGGGCTAAGGTAATTAGGCGAAACTTCGATCGATCTTCGTCTAACGAGATTCGATCGTTCCCTTTATCAGAGACTGTCATACTTGGCCTTTACAGGAAAAGTTTCATTGAGAATTCCATTCTAAACTTGGATGCTCAAGAGCTCCCACTAAATACACGGCCTTTTCGATCCTATCGAAACAGGTTTAATTTTGCAACCATTTATGGTTCACCTCCTTAGGTCTAATTCCCAAACCTCCTATGGGACCTTTAGACTTTTGAACCCTCTTATGGTCTTGTGTATTAGTAACCTACAGATGTCTTATTGGCTCCCTTCCAATAGACTATTTGGCAAGCTTACTTTGTCCAACAAAGAGCTTTCGGACTTTCTTCTTCATAAAATACTTGTAAATTTAGTCGATTCGAATCATCTATTTCTAAATTCATCGAACTTTCCAATTTACTTATCTTTTAATAAGAAGAAACGTCCTAGCTGTTGTAGATGCCAAATCTGTAAGTTGGTCTTGATTAATCCATTTCGATAATTTGAATTTTGAGTATCCATAAACCTTTTATGGGATGGTGTTCTAGGAATTTACGTGTAACTGCTAGCAAACATGAATCGATATTCAATAATTTTGTTTGATCAAATATGTATGTAATAAAACCTTTGTCCAACAAAGAGACATACTTTTGATCATGCTAGGTTACGTAATTTCCTATATTATCCTAACATGATCACGATTATGGGCCTAATAAGTCTCTAGTCCTTTTCATCAATGGACCTTGCCATTGTTGAATCCTAGAACTGTTCTTGGCTTTTAGTTCCTTATTCACTTTCTGCAAACCACCCACAGATTAGTGATAGGAATGGTATCAAATACCAAATAGAGAAAAAGTGATCATGTCAATACTCAATATCAAATTTTACCTACATTGGAGAGGGGTTTAGAATACTCCCTTTTTCAATGGCCCTCTTTACGACAGTAAATGCTTACGTTCTTAGAATCTATCAACTTGACTGCTGAACCTTTTGCTCTTTCCTTTACCTCCACCTTGTGTTGTAATGGAACAACACTTGAAGTGCTTAATTGTTGATGTCACCTTACCCTTCTTCCTCTTTTGGCGTCTGGCACCTTTGCCTTTCGCTACGGAGGTTGAAGCCTCTCCTACTAGTACCGACGACACAGATTTTGCAATCGTTGCCTCGTACTAGACCAACATAATTACCAACCTATGAAGATCTTTTCTAAGCTCGTTCATGTTGATAATTAATGGTTCGTAGGAGGAAGGAAGAGACTGAAGGATCATGTCAATGTACGTCTCTATTTCAAGACTGGCGTGGAGATCTTTTGAGCTTCTCCCCTAGGGATTGCATCATCACTCCATGTTCTTTGTACCGACATCCCTTCCATCATCTTAGCTCCAAACATACCTTCGTTGCATTTTACCCCACATGCTGGTCCAGGACCATATAGACATGATGCAAACGAAGCATAGTTTGAACCGACATTATTATATCCTACTTGCCGGTGGTCATCCTTCAACTTTTGAACGCCAAGCGTTGCCTTAGTTGTCGACCCCTCCGGCAAGCACTGAGGAACGTCCTCATCCGGTTATGTGAGTTAAGGTTCTAGAAATCTTAGACCATCTTAAGATTTCGCAGTCAATTCGTGTAATTGGTTCCCTTTTAATGAGCCTCTTAGTAATGTGTTTGGTGGATTTTTAGACATTCACAACATATATATAAAGCAGAAAATAATAAGCAGAGTGAAGTAATATTTTGGTTAAGTCTCGGTCTTTAGTCCTTAACCTCTCCCACTATTTCTACGAAAACACGGCACTCTCAAACGTTGTTTTCGGGAAATCCCTTCCTAGTGGGCTCGGGATCCACAACGATCTCCCCCATACCCCACTTTTACGATTCGCATGGGAAAAGAACCTGTGGGAGGTATTCCATACCATTCTCGTTCCACGAGATTCCAAGATAATTGCCTCACCCTTTCACGTGATCCCGAGGACTCCAAGCGAATCACGTTATTCGGACGTTAGACCCGACCCAATCAACCGATTCATAGACTCACTGCTACCTCCACGACTCGTGAGACAGGTAATAGTAGTCTACTCCTCGTTCATGACAAAGTGCAGCTTCTTTTAAGCACGATAGTCGTGCCACGACTCGTGAGACCACGCTATCGACCTAAAAGATCTTCCTCACTTTTGCCATGGATGGAAGGCTTGGACAGACTCCCAGAGTCCTAGTCCATTTATTAAGGGTCTATATTTAACTTGGTTCAACCAAATGAGAGTTTTGATAGAACGAGACCTCATCACATATATTAAGTATTGCATTGCATGCGTTATGGCAGAAATATTCTAAGCGTGAATGTAACCATACATAAAGCATATAGAATAATCATAAGCATATAAAACGCATTGCATGCAAAATAAAGCCTAGCACGCCCCTGTAAGATGATCACAAGCCCAAACCTATGCGACCCACTGAGCCCGCAGTGGATCTATGGTCAATCTAAGCGTAGACCCTACGCTATTACAAGATTTAATAACCCATTACATGCAATGGGCCTTGTAAGTCCTCTTTATCTTCTTGGGCTCTCCATCGTGGGCCTACACCGGGCTTCTTCTCCATGGATCCTCCGTGGGCCATCTGATGGCAACCTCCATGGGCCTCCAACACCTTGGGCTTGTCTTCTCTTGCAGCTTTTATTTGCAAAAAAAAATAAAACCTTACCACTAATTCTACTCTCATTACATCATAAAATAAGAAACCCCAATTAAACATTTGGGGGGAGTACATTAGGAGGGAGAGAGAAAGCCTTATTATTCCAAGGCAACTAGAAGAGAGACAGAGAGGAAAATAAAGAGGCACACAGGCCACAACCCAACAAATAAATGTAAATAAACCATACATGCGGTCTAGGGGCTTTGTGATCATCCTTTGTCAAATCCATTAACACAAATAGCACAAATACATATCCCACGTAAAATATGTTGTACCAACATCCATGATAATCCATACCATAAAATAAATGCAGAAACTACATGTAAAATATTCACACCAAACATTGGATAATAGTGCAACCTATGCACAACGATTTTTGTTGGAAAAACCTTTTCCATAATTAACAAGGCAATATTAATTCTATGAAATATAAAATCTCAACCAAAATTAAAATGCCCCAAGTTAATTAATTCAGAAAAATTCCAAGAATTATACAGAAAAATCAAATTTTCTGAAAACACAAAAACCAACAATTCAAGAATATGTTCATATATTCAAGAATCCCAAATTCAACATTTGTGCAATATTAATACATGTTAAGATCTACTCATGCTCAAACCAGAAAATAACCATGATGTCCAACATCATAAAACGCAAAAATTATTGCGAAATTTCACATATGAATTTTGATCATTGGTGCAACCATTACAAAAATTAAATCTTGTTAGGAAACCCTTTCCTCATCAACCAAGCAATATTTATTTTAGGAAATTCCAAATCTCAAAAAATAAATATTCTAAGTCAACGGGTTAAGAATAATGCATAAAATATCATAAAAATAATTCAGGAAAAATAGTTTTGAAAAACAAGCCAAAAACGGGAGAGAAACGGAAAACGGCACAGCCGGCCGGCCAGGCACGCGCGTGCCCAGCGCATGCCGTGCGCGCACCTGCGCCTAGCGCTTGCGCGGACTGGTCGGGCGCGCGCAAGCCCCTGCCTGCACGCGCGCCCGGCCGCGCCCCTGTGCGCGCGGCCAGCGTGCTGCTGCTGCCGGTTCGCCATTTTTCACTCTTTTTCGACTTTTTCATGCTATTTTAGGCCTGCACGCGCGCCCGGCCGCGCCCCTGTGCGCGCGGCCAGCGTGCTGCTGCTGTCGGTTCGCTGTTTTTCACTCTTTTTCGACTTTTTCATGCTATTTTCTGAACCACAAGATAAATTCAATCCTAGAACATGTATTAACACATTCAAGAAAAACCAAGATCCAAAATCCCATGCAAAATTAAACGCCAATAAATATCTACGATAAATATGCTATAAACGTAAATTAAAACACGTTTATCATGCTTAAACGCACATAGCACATAGAATTCTAGGCCTATACACCGAACCGGGCTCTGATACCACTGAAAGATTGTGTGGATCGGCCCGGGAGATGAGCGCGTATAGGGGAAGCGCGAAATAGTGTGTAATAAAAATTATAAAGCATAATTAAATAGAATTTAAATCATGCATAACATACATAAACGAATCAAGGGGTGTGCCCTTGATTTTCCCGGGCGTTTGGTGTATCTCATGTTCAATAAAACACAACATGGAGGCCATAGAATTAGAACCGAAAAACATAATTAAAGAACCTACCCGGTTGTAGTTTTGTCTTCGTTTCGGCTACATGCATTGTTCCCCGTTTTGCATCAAGATCTCAAAGAAGAGACTCTCTAAATCATCTCACTCGCTCCACCGGAAAGCAAACAACCCTTGTGCTAGCAAGAAATTATTTGGGGAGAAGAGACATCGATACACGCTATGAATTAACGCAATCAATGTCTCTTATGTTCTTAACTTGAATAAATCAAGAAGAACAAAGTAGTATTCTTGGAGAGTGAAATAGGGATGGACGAAAATTTGAGGGAGAATTGAGAGATGAGAGTTGTAGAGAATAGTAGGTGTGAGTGTGTGTTTTTTTGAGTATTTATAGAAGATGGAATTTCCTATTCCTTCTCAAACTCTTCCAAAGAGACACACTTTGACTAGGATTTTGACCCAGTCAAATCCTAGTCAAATTAGGCTTTGATTAAGTCAAATTAATCATGGTCCTTCATCTCATCATTCTCTAGATCAAATCTTGTCCATCCATTTTGATGGGTTTTATGGAATGGGCCTATTTAATTCTAAATTAAATATTCCCATGGACTTTATATTAAATCATATTTAATATACTAAGCCCATTAATTAATTAATGGAAAGGACTTATTTAATTCTAAATTAAATAGTCCCATGGACTTTATATTAAATCATATTTAATATACCAAGCCCATTAATTAATTCCATAGAATGGGATTATTTAATTCTAAATTAAATAGTCCCATGGACTTTATATTAAATCCTATTTAATATACCAAGCCCACTAATTAATTAATTCACCCTTTTAATCTAATTAAAAGGAAAGCCCATGCTTTATAAAATTCATAAATCTAATTTATGAACTCAAGCCCGATTATTCCAAATAATCCATCGAGGCTTGAATCTCCAATAAGTATAATTTAATTCCATTAAATTAAACCTTCTCCCGGAATTTATTTCAAATTAATTCCCTTTCATTTGGTGTAGCGGGTGTGACTCTTCAGGTTCACCTTTCAGCTAGACTTGGACCTACTTGTTATTTCATAACCAAAGTAGTCCGTTACCATGGGTGGCCATCTAGCAACGGTCCATGGCACTAGAGACTAGGTGAATTTATGCTGTGAACATTTAGGCTCCGAGTTATACGCAGGTGCGGTCCTACCGACGCTCAATACGTACGGGTACGGTCCTACTGTCGCCTGTCTCCCGGTCTTTAGTCTAGGTGTCGGTCCCATCTTTGACTAGGCAACTATGCATAATGCTCGAGATAGGTTTAACTCGACATAGGAAATCCTTTCCCACTACATCAAGTGCTATGGCCATAGACTTTGTGAGTCTAAACCATCTCCGAGCGCATAGGAGATCTTGCTGTCATATCCTTTGACAGGGGACAGATCCTATCTTGGAATTCACCGTTCTTACATACTCCGACTGCACTGGACAAGGCTTATGATTACCATGTGATATAATCGGTCAAATTTCACCATATCCAAGATACAGCCTTAGTATATAGGGGACTGCCGTGATCCTCAAGTCCGAGGACTAATCCCGTACTATCGGAACCGGGAATACAAGTCATACCGACCAAGCCCGAGTAGCTTCCATATGACGATTCCCGCGAGTCACCTCAGTCGGCCGCTCCCCAGCAGGCCGACCCACTAACACTACTTAGACGATCCTCGTCACTCGTCGATGAAACACGACAGCAGATGCTTAGTGCAAGTCTCAAATAGATTCTCGATGTCCTGTCTCGAGATTCCTTTGACTTGGAGTATTTCAGACTGATTCGGCGAAACTGATTTCATGAACCTACCTCCAAGCGTAGTTTCAATTTCCCGAAATGTTATTTCAGTCTGTGGGCATTTGTTGTGACATCGTAACGATGCAAGCAGTAAGTACAACAAACTCATGCCTATGAATCCTTACTACATTCATTAACATAATATTACTTGTTCACAGATTGACGAATGGTTCTCAGAATAGCCAATACCATTGACTTTCTGGTCACCTATTCTAACAACTATGCATGCATATGAATCCTCAAGATTATCAAGGTCAAATGTTTTATCCATAGGAAATTGATATTCTATCCATAGGGAAGTGTTAGTCAAATATTTATCCATAGGAAAATGTTACTAATTTAATGTTTATTGTCATGTATAAAGGGTTGTAATCTTGATGTTGTGGTCATGGAAATATGAATGAAAAATCTTTATACTACTAGATATCTCCAATATTTCAATACTTTTTTCCTTCTCAAAATCTCCTCCATATTCCCAACATTCAGGTGAGTTTTCGCTTTCTTGTGCGTATACTTGGCTCTTAGAAATTTCTAAATTATCTACGGAGGTCCAGGGTCCTTTACTACCTTGGTCCAATTTCTGGAAAGTAAAGACGGCTCCTAAGGTGATGTTTTTCCTTTGGCTCCTAAGTCATAATAGTCTTCCTACTTCACTTTTCTTATACAATAGAAAAAGAATTAATTCTCCAGTTTGTACTATATGTTAGCTTTGTTCTGAGGATGTTGGACATGTTTTTGCGGATTGCAGAGTTTTCTCATCAATTGCTCAGACAAAACTCCCAGGAATAGCTCTTATAAAAAATACTAATGGGACCATCATTTCAGACTTATTGAAAGCTAAACCTTATAGACAATTGTTGTTTGCTAACACAATGTGGTTGATCTGAAAGCACAAAAATGCTACAATATTTAATAATACGGTGATAAATGCTTACAAGATCTGGAAAATAGCCGAGGCTAAGACTTTTTCTGTCTCGAATTTGAACCCTCTGACAAATAATACCAATGCGCCATTTTGTGTAGATGGAATCCTCCCCCACCTCTATGGTTCAAGTTAAATCTAGATGGGTCCTCTTTGGGAAACCCTGGTCCGGCGGGATGTGGGGGGATGATCCAAAATATGGAGGGTAGTTTCGTTGTGGGTCTCTCTGTCTTTATTGACTATATGACTAATACTATGGCAGAGTGTAGGGCTTTACACGAAGGCCTGGATGTGCTTCGAAAAAGAGATATTCGAAAATTAATCATTGAATTTGATTCTCAAGCTTTGCTTTTTTGCTTCTTCACAAGGAGGGATCATCTCCGAAGGAATTAATCCCTTTAATCAAGTATTCTAGGCGACTTACAGTGGAGTTCGACAAATTGGTGGTGTCCTTTTGTTAGCAGGAGGTTAATAGAGCGGTGGATCTTTTGGCTAAGTCAGCTGCTACTCATCAGTCACCAGTGCAGATTTTTTTGGAAATGCCAAGTCTTGTTCAAACTATTGTATTATCAGATCCTGTTTTTTATTGTACAAGACAACGAGTACCCATACATGATGCAAAGGTGTTGAGAACATCGTCATTCTAAGATAGAAGATTCCATTCGGGGAACCGGATCCAAGTTAAATTGAGAATGTCCAACGGCAGCATGCAATCGGGATCCCATCGACGAACTGTGAGAGAATGGAATGATCCAAGGAACCTCAGACATGATCATATCAAGCTCCTAAGGCAAACTTCATCAAGAACATGACCATAGACAGTTCTCCTTTAGGGTTCCAAAGCGCATGTACCAGCTTTGACTCTAATGAATAGAAAGTGGAATGGCTCTCTTAGTTACGCTGCGGCCGACCCGAGTCCCCACGCCCGCTTTTCTCCACCCGAAACCCAAGAAGTTGACTTTGCCAACACAACATTAGGGACGTCCCCTTCATTCTACTATGCGGACCCCGGCCCGGGTCGGCTTTTTGGGAATCCCGTTCCCACCGCGCTCACGGCCCAGCTGGCCTGCCAGCGGTAGTAGGAATTTTCCCGTTCCTTGGTCAAAGACTTGGTTGGATGCGGGATCTACTCCACGAGAAGCGGTACGGACGTAGATGATATCATCACGACCTCTCTTTTCATACTGCTAGGAATGCTTAACACCACTTCGCTAACTGGTGTTACCTGCGCTTTCGTGTCTCTCAGTGTGGTCAGCACTAGGAGTTTTCGAGCAGCAAAGCTTATACCCATTCGCATTATTTTATCCAAAGTTCCTTACCCTTATGCGCGAATTATTGAATAAGCCATCTTCCTATCAAGGTTAAGGAGTCAACTAAGCATCTCAGCGGCGGGATTGAATACCCGGATCGAATCAAAGTTCGTGCCGCGCGCCCTGAACAAATAGGAGGCGTGGGCCACAGGTCGCACATAAGTCGTCGGGTCGCACGACAGAAGAACACCCAACATAAAGATGCACACTCCTCCACGTGAAATATTTATCTTCATTGGAGCTTTTTGGTAGTCATCGTGACCAACAGCCATTAGCTGTCGGCTTGTTGGTAAGGTGAGAGCTTCAAGCCCAATTCGTTCCCCAGAGAGGATTCGGTGTAAAAGAGAGAGACAAAAGACTTGTGACTTAGAAAGACTAGCTGCCCTTCTTCCTCTCTAACATGTTCCATTTCTCTGCCACGCAAGAGAGATCCTAGAGCATTCATTCCTCTCCATCAATGACTGAAGAAAGAGGGCTCAAAATTACTTATTTTAGAGGGAGGTTTCTTTGACGGAATCCACTATCTTCTTTGGAGACCTACCTGCCCTACGAGTTAGCCTTACGAGATGAGGGCTACGGTTAGCTCATCTGCCTTCTGGCACTCGGTCTTCTAAGATGGATACTGGACTTCCTTACTTTACGAGGACACCCTCGCTAGATTCAAGTGCTCCTCCCTGCTCATGACTGGTTCTTACTTGATAGAGCATGGGGAGTAAATGCATTCTTTTTTACTGAAGACCCGGTAGTTGTAGCAAAGGAAGAAAGTGTGGTCTCCTCCCCTTTTAGGTGAAGGTAAATTTCATTGATAATAAAAAAGGGGGTATATACAACATTGCAACAACCATGCACTAGCAAGGTGCCATGGAGCCAGAAAATAAGAGAATTAGAGACCAACTCTACGCGATATGCCAATGTCTGCAGAGAACGGAAACTTGCAAAGAAGGCTTTAGTTTCTAAAACCAAAATCCGCAAGCGGATTTGTTCGAGGATAAGGTGAGCGACCTCGTCCTGGGGACTGGATTCGTTGGAGAATCGTTGCTTGTTACACCCCATCCGGTGTTGTAGACGAGCAAGGCAAGGAGGGCTCTGGACGATGCATTAATTAAGTGTTGTCCTCTCCATCTCCGAGATTCCCATCCACGCCTTGCCGCCACTGTCGATAGGGCAAATAGAACCTAACAGTGCGCATAAACAGCCAAGCATCTGCTGGAGTAAGTACATTGGAAGAATAGGTGAGTGTGTGTCTCCGTAACATTATCCTCAAATAGAAAACAACTTCTATCTGCCACTGCCAACCACGGGGTGTCGAGGATAGTGAGCCATTCTTTGATCGCTAGCGAAAGGAAGAAAGAGTTCCCCACAATCCAAAAGTGACCCTCGAGCAGCGCTACCCAAGGGACTGAAAAGGATGCGTGGATCGTCCTGGAAAAATTGCGCGAATGCGGAAGCGCGGTATAAAATAAAATACGAAATTTAAAACATGCTTCTAAATTAAAGAACACGTTTCAAGGGGTGTGCCCTTGAAATTTTCCTGGGTGTTTGGTGTATCTCATGAATAAACAACATACAATAATCATGGAGGCCATAGGGTTGAAAATTAAAAGAGACGAAAATATTAAAACGAGACCTACCCGTTGTTGTTTTTTGTCTTCAACGGCTACACGCGTTGTTCCCCGTTTTGCACCAAGATCTCGTTCTTGAGACCCTCCAAATCATGACACACGATCCACCCACGTATCTTGAACGTCGTGCTAGCAACGAGCAAGTATAATTTATTGGAGTGGATGAATCAACAACACGTTATGAATTAACGGTATTGATTCATCAATGTTCTAATGTTCCAAGAACAAGAGAACAAGAAAAGATGTTTTTCTTGGAGAGAGAGAGGGCGGACGAGAGGCAGAGAAACGAGAGAGGGAGTGTGTTGTGTGTGTGTTGGAATTTCAAGAATCATCATCCTCTAATGTGTAGGAGGCTACGGGTTTATATAGAGGAGGAGTTTAATCCTCTTTAAACTCCACCTCTTTAGAAGCTTAATTTGACTAGGATTTTGACCTAGTCAAAGTCCTAGTCAAAGTAGAATTTGACCTTGTCAAATTCAATCCTAGCCTTTGATCTCTCCCATTAAATCTCACTCATTAATTTAATTTAATGGAATATTTAAATCCTATTAAATATTCCAAGAAGCCAAATAAATATAATAAATAAATATTAATATTTATTCTAGGCCCATTAAATTAATTCCCTTAATAAATCCAATTTATTAATCTAATTCCCTTTATCAAATAGAAGGAATTAATTTTCCAAGAAAATATAGGACCCGATTAAATCCAATTTAATCATTCCTTTACTCCAATATTTAATTCCAAATTAAATACTAAGTGTGTGTGGATAGTGTGTGACTCTTTAGGTTCACCGTTCAGCTAGACTTGGTCGGATTCCTAGAATCCGTCCATTACCATGGGTGGCCATCTAGCAACGGTCCATGGCACTAGAGACTAAGTGAAATATCCGGGGATGAACATTTAGGCTCTAATAGTACACTTGTCCTTCTGTCTTCGGTCTCATCACTTAGGGTCTAGGGCACGGAAAATGCAGGTACCCATTTTGGACCTAAGTGTCGGTCTGTCCTTACTAAACGCCGCAAGGGAAACCTTCCCTTCTGTTCAGTTACTGTGGCCACAGATTTTAGGGACAAGACACAGAGCATACATGAGACTCAACTGTCAATGCCTTTTGACAGGAGACAGATCCTTTCTTGGAAACTACTGTCACTCTGTACACCAGAGCTGCACTAGACATGGCTTATGACTACTCAAGAGTATTTTGGCAATCTCTCACCATATCTAAGATACAGACCTAATGTACAAGTAAACTCAGCAGTTCCTCAAGTCAAAGGACTTGACCTGTATCGTTGGAACCGGGAATATGCGTCATACCTTGCAGACCATACTCAAGGTCCTCCGTAAGACGGTTCCCGCGAGTCACCTCAGTTAGCTGCTTCCTAGCATGCTAACCCACTAATACTGCTTAGACTACCTTCGTCACCCGTCGATGAAATACGACAGCAGATGCTTAGTGCAAGTCTCAAGGGGAATCTCGGTACCCATTTTCGAGATTCCTTGACTTGGAGATTTCTGGACTGATTCGGTAAGACTGATTTCATGGACCTACCTCTAAGCGTAGTCCCAGTCCCCGAAATCGATTATCAGTCCGTGGGCTTTGTTTGCGCAGTGAACAGATATGTAATAGCAGATATAAGTGAACGTAAACAAAGTGTTGCCATATGAACTTCACTTCTTTATTCATAAATGTTTTTATCAAACACCTGAAATTGTATAGACATAGGTTACATATTCCCGCCAAAATTGGCTTACATGGTCACCTATTCTAACAGGGACTACTGGGGAATAGGCCTGAAACACTCGGTATGCCTCCACTGTAGTGAATCTACCCATTGCCGAGTTCTAGGCAACGACATCATTCCCTACGCTGACCGGAAGGAGTGTATCTATGATGAAAGTCATAGTTGATCTTGTCGCCGAGGCCACTGCCAACTGCCAGCAATAATGATGGCATGGATAGTGGAGTCCAGTGCTATGCCCATTAGCATAGGGCCTTGTGGGCAAAGTTGTGCAAGGATACCGGCTGGGTGCCACGGTTCTTGCCAGAGATAGAATGTATGACCGTCCCTTACTCGATAAACGACATGTTGTTGCATACGGTTCGAAGACGCACGAGTTTTCTCCAGCTCCACGGACCGCTGCCTTCAGCAACCATCAAAATTGCACCCAAATGGATTTTGTGTTGTTAGAGATAATTCCCCAGAATTTCTTGCAAATGAGGGCTTGGTTCATCGCCACCACATTGCGAACCTAATCCACCTTGGGTCTTTGGGAGGCAGACTTGATCCCAAGAAACCTTTGGACAACCCGTAGCATTGCTACCCTTCCCAGAGAAAGTGCCTTATTTTGCTCTCAATTAGTTCCACTACCCCTTTCGGCAAGAAGAACGCCCCTGCCCAATATGTCTTAAGGGACTTAATGACATATTTAAGGAGTTGCACTTGAGCCGCGAATGAGAGATCCATGGCTCCCCACCTTGCAATATGTTGATCGATTTTAAGGGTGAGAGGCCGACAGTCTGCAAGCGAGAGCCTGGCCGAGACTAAGGGCAGGCCGAGATACTTAACCGGCAGATGGCCTTCCTGGTAATTTATTAGTTGCAAAATAACATTGCTTGCAAGAGCTGCTCGCTTCAAGAAGAGGACTTGGCTCTTGGTCGGGTTGGGGTGTGGGCTAGAAACGACGGAGAACATGTCAAGCGCTTGTTTGAAGACCCCACCGACGAAGGGTCCGCCCTGCTAAATAAAAGCAAGTAGTTGGCAAAACACAAGGTCATAATTGTAATTCCATGTGTCTCCAATGATACGAGAACTCCGGAGCCAAGGAGACTTGATGCTTCACTAAAAGATTAAGGACTTCCATGGCTAAGACGAAAAGGTACGAGGATGGTAGATCCCCTTGTCTGAGGCCACGAGCTCTTTAAAGTAGCCATGTATACCACCGTTTAGGATCACTGAATCTCTAGCCATGGTTATGCATTCTTCTCCTTTAAAGTAACAATGTATACCACCATTTAGGCTCACTGAATCTGTAATCCATAGAATTTTATTCATAATCGAGGGACTAATTAGTAATTATTAAGAAAATCTAATTTAATTATAAGTTATGAGTTGAAATTATAAATATATTAAAACTTGAAGGGACTAAATTGGAGCTTTATTAAACATTTGTGGTCACTACATAAATATATAAAAGTTGGGGTTTTAATTTGTAATTTTGATAAAAGTTTACAAAAAAAGAAAATAAAAAGGGAAAAGGGGTGAGGATTAAAAAGGAGCAGCACGTGGTTGCCCCTCATTTTTATATTATATCCATATACATATATATATATATATTACTGCTTCCTGATTAAGGAAACAATTAAAGGATACAAATGTGTTAAACACATTCTCACACCCAAATCGGGAACAGAAACCAGGTAAGTTTTCATATTTGATTTCGTATTAATTATTATACTAATATTATTTAATTAGTACATTTATTAAATATGCTTTATACTATTCGATTTACTATTTAATCGGAAAATTTATTGAATTTGAGCATTTATACAAATTAGCGATCGGGTAAATATTTAATTGGACCCGTGACGTTATAGCCAATAAATTAGAATTTATTTAATCTATTAGATTTAGCCATTATTAAAATGGAATTACTCGAATTTATCGGGATTATTTACCAAATATATAATTGTATGTACCAGTGTTTAAATAATTATTATAATAGTGAGGAATTGACATAAATTAATAGAAATAGTAGAAAATTATGATTGAGAAATATTAGGAAATTATATTTGAGAAATATGGTATTTATTAGAAAGGAATATGAGATTTTTGTAATAATTTCATTTAGGGATGTTATAGAGAACGATAGTTGTAAAACTATGAGGGGTTTAAGGAAATAAGCTCTTATGAGTTAATTGATAAATTAGATGTATACGGGGGAAGTTTATAGTGTCTAATATTTAGACGAAAAAGGAACAGAGGTTTGAATTTTAATATAAATGAAATATTAAAAGATTGATATAAAAAAAATACGCATATATTTAGTAATTTCATTCGTAATTTACAATATTTTTAATATATATTGATTATACATATTATAACCTATTATAGGACATGGGGATAAAGTAGAAGACTAATCAACTCCTTCCACTAGCATAATCGTTTTGGAATCGAGGTAAGTATAGTTAATTGGATCTATATAAGTATATATGATTATACTTGTTTGTCATAAACAATAGTTGGTATTTGTAAATGCTTATTTGGATTACGTGGTTATTCTATGAAGTTGTCTCTATGTGTTTATTTGTGATTATTTACGTAATATATAGATTGACGGATGATTGCCTTATATTATATTCTATTGTTGCATGGAGTTGAACGAGAAAGTTAATTATGAGTATATCGTTAAATTGAGATAAAGAGATGACTTACCTAGTTGGGAAAACATAGTCAATGGTTTGTGATGATGTGTTGATGATGATGTGATTGACGATGTGATATGAGAAAAATGAATATAAGCTAGGTACCATGGCGCGTACGGTACCGGGGTATTCCGGGTAGCGGGGGATATCCTGTGTTGATAGCTACACACTGGGTGGTGTGGGGATGTCATGTTCGTTGTGATGTTCTGTGCTGATATTGCTACAAACTCAGATAGTATGGGAATATCACA
Source organism: Sesamum alatum (assembly GCA_034509735.1). Taxonomy (NCBI): domain Eukaryota; kingdom Viridiplantae; phylum Streptophyta; class Magnoliopsida; order Lamiales; family Pedaliaceae; genus Sesamum; species Sesamum alatum. Next base: position 29,908,982 of record JACGWO010000001.1, on the reverse strand, counting down.
TTCGACGGGTATCCTGTGCTGTATACGATATGACATTGATTGTGATGATGGTAGCCGGCAAAATCATTAACTGATGTACTCCAATTAGAGTAAGCAGGGCCCCAAGAGTATAAACTATGAATTCTAATATGGTACTATAGACTGATGCATGATTGTGGTGATTGTATATTGAATACTTGTTGGTTCATGTTACGACATGTGTGTATATAGGCTGGTTAGCTATACTTATTGAGTAGGCAGCTCATCACTTGCCAATATTTTTCAGGAGATAGATCACGGTGACTAGCTACGTCAAATTTGAAGTCTGCCATGGACCTTAATAGGTGGGTCAGCCGTGACATCTGAAGCCGTGGGTTTTGGTCATATGATTATTAAACATCTAGTCTTTTGTCGGGTTTGCGTTTTAGATTCTGTAGCAGCCTAAAACATCATCTTTTGGAGGTTAGTACATAAGTATATCGGTGGCCTAGTAAATATAAACTTTTGATGATACCTATTATGATTTAAGATATATTTATAGATTTATATTATATCGAGAAAAATAGGATTTATCTTATTAGTTTGAAATGAAAAATCTTATAAGACAACTTATAATTACGAAGAGTATAATGATTAGTAGTGATAAAGTATAGTGCCATAGGGGGTGTCACATTGGGTGGTAATTAGAGCAGGTCTACGTTTCTAGGGTGATAAGTTGACTATGGGATGTGTTTAATGATTAAATTGCTTAATGTAGGATGGCTTCTCAAGGTGAACGTACTGACCCAGTAGCTAGTAGAGAAGAGTCAGTGGAGTCCGCAGAGGGCTCCATTGCACCTGCAAGTGCAGGTGGAGTTGGGGTAGGTCGAGAGGGTGTTGGTGTTGATGCTCCAATTACTCCTGGTGGTGCTCCAGCGGTAGGGTTACCACCAGAGTATGCACAGATCCTTCATATGGCCTTGCAGGCCCAGGCCCAGGCTCAAGCACAGTTTCTTGCACAGGTACATGTACCAGCCCCAGTGCCAGCACAAGCGGTTCCTACAGTTGACCGTAATTATGAGAGGATTAGAAAGATGGGAGCTACAGAATTTGAAGGTACCCTAGACCCAGAGGTTGCTGAGAAATGGTGGGAAAAGACCTAAGATGTGATGAACTTGGTGAACTGTACTCTAGAAAAAATCGACTTAAGTATGTTTCCTTATTAACGGGGAATGCACTGATTTGGTGGAGGTCAGTAAAGAGGGCATATGAGCCACGAGAGATAACTTGGGGCGAATTTCAGAAAGAGAGTTTGATGATAAATACATACCTAAAATGTACCAAGACAAGAAGAAGATGGAATTTTTGAACCTTGTACAAGGAGATGATCAGACAGTGGCTGAGTATGAGATTCGGTTTGCTGCATTAGCCAAGAATTCACCGGAGGCAGTAGCAACACAAGAGGATCGATGTTATCGATTTGAACAAGGGTTACGGCTAGAGATAAAATGGGGTCTTGCAGTCAGAATTAGAAACTTTAAAACTCTCGTTGAATCAGCAGTTCGGATGGAAGAGGCAGTGACTGAAGATAAGAAGAAGGGAGAAGAGAAGAGAAAGTCAACATATACGACAGGGGAGTCCAGTAGGTTGACCAAGAGGGGCACCGGCCGTTCATTTTCAGCAGGAGGTGGAAATTTTGCACATGGTGGCTCTGTTTTTCGAGGAAATAGTGGATCGAGATTTGGGGGATCAGTGGGCTTCAACAGGGGATTAGAAGAATGCAGTTCATCTAGTTTTCCCTCTATTGGATCAGGTAGGGGGACTGCACAGAGTTATGGCAGGGGGTTAGCCTTCATACCGAGTTGTTCTACCTGTGGAAGGCGACATTTAGGACCATGTTGGAGACAAGATGCTATAGCCCGTACTTGTTATAATTGTGGGGGTAGAGGACACATATCTAGGGATTGTCCTAGTCAGATTACAGATGTAGGTGGAAGTGCAGCCAGTCGGACACAAAGTCAAAGTAGTATCGGGAGTAGTGGCCGAGGAGCTAAGAGGGGCAGAGGCAGAAGTAGGGGCAGAGGTGCTGGTAACAGAGATGGTGGCCACACTACTAGTGGGAGTACGACGGGGGCCGGAGCACAAGTAGCTCAGGGACAGACTCAAGCAATAATATATAACATGACTAGGGAGGAAGCTTCAGCCTCGAATGACGTGATTTCAGGTACAATCTTATTATTTGATGTTGAGGCTTATATTTTGATTGATCCTGGCTCTACGCATTCATACATATCATCAGAACTTGCATCTAAAATACCTGGTGAGACTAGCCATTTGGGATATAATTTGATGGTTCATTTGCCTGTTGGAGAAGGTGTGATAGTGGATAGTGTTAGAAAGGGGAGTTTAGTGAGGATTGGTGACATAAATTTACCTGTAGATATGATAGTGATGGACCTAAAGGAGTTTGATGTAATCTTGGGGATGGACTAGTTAGCACGACATAAGGCAGTGGTTGGTTGTTATAAGAAAGAAGTGGTGATTGAATATTTCGGTAAGCCAAAAGTAGTATTTGTAGGGGACCGACAAGTAGTGCCAGCTTGTGTGATATCAGCCATTGAGGCCAGACAATTGATGTTAGAAGGATGTGAGGCCTATCTAGCCCATGTGATAGATACCGAGAAGAGTAGTACCACACTGGAAGAGATTCCTGTAGTAAGAGACTTTCCTGAAGTGTTTCCTGATGACCTACCAGGTTTGCCACCACATAGGGAAGTGGACTTTACTATAGAAACTCTCCTAGAAGTTGCCCTAATTTCTATTGCACCGTATAGAATGGCGCTAGTAGAATTACAAAAACTTAAAAAGCAAATAGAAGAATTATTGGAGAAAGAATTTATCAGACCAAGTAATTCACCGTGGGGAGCACCAGTGTTATTTGTGAAAAAGAAAGACGATAGTATGAGGTTGTGCATCGATTACCACCAATTGAATAGGGTGATCGTGAAGAATAAATATCCGTTACCGAGAATTGATGACCTGCTAGACCAGTTGAAGGGGGCTACAATATTTTCAAAGATTTATTTGAGGTCTGGGTATTGGCAGTTGAGGATAGCAGAGAAAGATATACCAAAAACAGCTTTTCGTACTCGTTATGGTCATTATGAGTTCCTGGTGATGCCATTTGGGTTAACAACTGCACCGGCAGCGTTCATGGCATTAATGAATCGTACATTCCAAGAGTACCTGGATCAATTTGTGATTGTCTTTATAGATGACATCTTGGTGTATTCGAGGAATAGAGAGGAGATGAACAACATTTGAGAATAGTGTTACAGATTTTGAAAGAAAAAGAGTTGTATGCTAAGTTAAGCAAGTGTGAATTTTGGGTAAATCAGGTGGTTTTCTTAGGGCACGTGATATCAGGTGATGGGGTTATGCCTGACCCTGCAAAGGTGAAAGCTATTATTGAATGGAGAGTACCGAAAAATACGACTGAGGTTTGAAGTTTCTTGGGATTAGCCGGGTATTATAGGCGTTTTGTCGAGGGCTTTTCCATAATTGCAGGTCCTTTGACGAGGTTATCAAGGAAAGGGGCACCATCCCATTGGACTGAACAATGTCAGCAGAGTTTTGATGAGCTAAAGAAAACATTGACATCGACTCCGATTTTGGTTTTACCATCTGGTAGTGGGGGATACGTGGTATACACGGATGCATCAAAACAAGGTCTGGGGTGTGTATTGATGCAAAAGGGGAAGGTAATTTGCCTATGCATCTCATCAGCTGAGAACTCATGAGTTGAATTATCCCACGCATGACTTGGAGTTAGCAGCAATTGTGCATGCATTGAAGATTTGGAGGCACTATCTATATGGCAAAAATTTTCAGATCTTTACCTACCATAAGAGTTTAAAATATATTCTGACCCAAAAGGAGTTGAATTTGCGACAAAGAAGGTGGATAGAACTGTTAAAGAATTATGATTGCACCAATGATTAGCAACCTTGCAGCTTAAGCCGAACCTTGTGAACACAATTAGAGAAGCGCAGACACGAGATCCTTTTTTATTACGGATGCTGGAGAGGATGAAACAAGGTAAGAAACTAAATTTTTCAGTAAGGGTTGATCGAGTGATAGTGAATGGAGAACGAGTTTGTGTACCTGATGTGGATGGATTGCGGGAATCTCACAATGCACCATATACGATGCACCCTGGCACTGTAAAGATGTATCGAGACTTAAGACTATATTACTGGTGGCAGACAATGAAGAAAGATGTGGCAGCATTTGTGGCTAAATGTATGACTTGTCAATAGGTAAAGGCAGAACATCAGGCACCAGCAGGTAAACATCAACCTTTATCTATACCAGAGTGGAAGTGGGAGAAGATCACTATGGATTTTGTTGTAAGGTTGCCCCGTACGCTCAGAAAGCATGACGTTATTTGGGTAATCGTGGATAGACTGATGAAATCAGCCCATTTCTTGCCAGTACGACAAAGTGATTCTCTGGATAAGTTAGCTGAGTTGTACGTTTCCGAAATTGTGAGGCTACATGGTGTGCCTATATCTATTGTGTCAGATAGAGATCCTCTATTCACCTCACGTTTTTGGGGAAGCTTACAAAAGGCGTTAGGCACGAAATTGCATTTCAGTACCGCATTTCATCCTCAGACAGACGGACAGTCAGAAAAAACGATTCAGACTCTGGAAGATATGATGAGGGCTTGTGTAATGGAGTTCAAGGGCAACTGGCATGATCACTTACCTTTGATGGAGTTTGCATATAACAACAGTTTTTATTCTAGCATTAGTATGGCCCCATCTGAAGCTTTACATGGAAGAAGATGTCGAAGTCCAGTATGTTGGAATATTGAGGGATTGCGACAATTAGAAGGTCTGGAATTGGTACAACAAACGATGGAGAAGGTACAAACAGTTAAGAAATGTTTGAAAGCAGCCCAAGAACGTCAGAAAAGTTATGTTGACAAACATCGAAGGGAGATGGAATATGAAATTGGCGAGAAAGTCTTCCTGAAAGTATCTCTATGGAAGGGAATTTTGAGGTTTGGCAATCAAGGAAAGTTAAGTCCGAGGTATATTGGGCCGTATGAAATTATTGAAAGAATCGGACCACTAGCGTATCGACTAGCACTGCCAGCAGAGTTGTCACAAATACATGATGTGTTTCATGTTTCGATGCTACGACGATATCGATCGGATCCTAGCCATGTTATCCGTGAACCAGAAATAGAGATTTTTGAGGAATTGACGTATGTGGAAGAGCCAACAAAGATTTTGGATAAAAGTGTAAGAAAATTGACAAATAAGAAAATACCTATGGTAAAAGTAAGATGGAGTCATCATTCTCCAAGAGAGGCCACTTGAGAGGTTGAGGAGCATATGAGAGAGAAGTACCATTATTTATTCCGTTAAACGGGTAAGTTAGTTAAATTTCGATGACGAAATTTTAATTAGGAGGGGAGAAATGTGACGTTCATAGAATTTTATTCATAATCAAGGGACTAATTAGTAATTATAAAGAAAATCTTATTTAATTGTAAGTTATGAGTTGAAATTATAAATATATTAAAACTTAAAGGGACTAAATTTGAGCTTTATTAAACATTTGTGGTCACTAGATAAATATATAAAAGTAAGGGTTTTAATTTGCAATTTTGATAAAAGTTTGAAAAAAAGAAAATAAAAAGGGGAAAGGGGTGAGGATTAAAAAGGAGCAGCACGTAGCTGCCCCTCATTTTTATATTATATCCATATATATATTACTGCTTCCTGATTAAGGAAGCAATTAAAGGGTACAAATGTGGTTAACACATTCTCACACCCAAATCAGAAACAGAAACCAGGTAAGTTTTCATATTTAATTTTGTATTAATTATTATTAATATTATTTAATTAGTACATTTATTAAATATGCTTTATACTATTCGATTTACTATTTAATCGGAAAATTTATTGAATTTGAGCATTTATACAAATTAGCGATCGGGTAAATATTTAATTGGACCCGTGACGTTATAGCCAATAAATTAGAATTTATTTAATCTATTAGATTTAGCCATTATTAAAATGGAATTACTCGAATTTATCGGGATTATTTACCAAATATATAATTGTATGTACCAGTGTTTAAATAATTATTATAATAGTGAGGAATTGACATAAATTAATAGAAATAGTAGAAAATTATGATTGAGAAATATTAGGAAATTATATTTGAGAAATATGGTATTTATTAGAAAGGAATATGAGATTTTTGTAATAATTTCATTTAGGGATGTTATAGAGAACGATAGTTGTAAAACTATGAGGGGTTTAAGGAAATAAGCTCTTATGAGTTAATTGATAAATTAGATGTATACGGGGGAAGTTTATAGTGTCTAATATTTAGACGAAAAAGGAACAGAGGTTTGAATTTTAATATAAATGAAATATTAAAAGATTGATATAAAAAAAATACGCATATATTTAGTAATTTCATTCGTAATTTACAATATTTTTAATATATATTGATTATACATATTATAACCTATTATAGGACATGGGGATAAAGTAGAAGACTAATCAACTCCTTCCACTAGCATAATCGTTTTGGAATCGAGGTAAGTATAGTTAATTGGATCTATATAAGTATATATGATTATACTTGTTTGTCATAAACAATAGTTGGTATTTGTAAATGCTTATTTGGATTACGTGGTTATTCTGTGAAGTTGTCTCTATGTGTTTATTTGTGATTATTTACGTAATATATAGATTGACAGATGATTCCCTTATATTATATTCTATTGTTGCATGGAGTTGAACGAGAAAGTTAATTATGAGTATATCGTTAAATTGATAAAGAGATGACTTACCTAGTTGGGAAAACATAGTCAATGGTTTGTGATGATGTGTTGATGATGATGTGATTGACGATGTGATATGAGAAAAATGAATATAAGCTAGGTACCATGGCGCGTACGGTACCGGGGTATTCCGGGTAGCGGGGGATATCCTGTGTTGATAGCTACACACTGGGTGGTGTGGGGATGTCATGTTCGTTGTGATGTTCTGTGTTGATATTGCTACAAACTCAGATAGTGTGGGAATATCACATTCGACGGGTATCTTGTGCTGTATACGATATGACATTGATTGAGATGATGGGGTTAGAATAGGTGACCAGAAAGCCAATAGGTTTGGCGATTTGTAACCTATTATACAACTCGATGTAAATGTAATATTATTATGTGATGAATAAAATGAGTATTTATCACTTCTGGTGCTTACTTTGTTGCGCTCATTTCACATTTGTTAAAACGGTGTTTCACTTATATCGCAACAAAGCCCACAGACCATGGAAAACAACTCGTGCAGTTGGGCCACGCATTGGATGGTGGTCATGAAACCAACTGATTAAGAGTTGGGTCTGAAACGTTCCAAGTCGAGGACCTCGAGACAGGGCATCGAGAGTCCTATTGAGACTTGCGTCAAGAGTCGTGTTCATTGGATGAGTGTCGTGTTTCATCGGCGACAGGCGTGGGACGCCTACACGATCTTGATGGGTTGGTCGACTGGGGTCGAGCCGACTGGACTGACTGGCGGGGATCATCATATGGAAGCCTTGGAGGCTTGGTCGATATGATTGGTTTTCCCCGGTTCTGATAGTACGGGAGTAATCCTCAGACTTGAGGAATCATGGCAGTCGCGTGCACAGGACGGCTGTATCTTGGGTCTGGCGAGAGGTAATCATTCTGTAAGATGATTATCATAAGCCTTGTCCAGTGCAGTCGGAATGTGTAGCGAGGATGGTGGATTCCAAGAAGAGGATCCGTCCCCTGTCAGTATGTGACAGAGGTATCTCCTATGCACTCGGAGACACGTTCATGCTGTTTGAAGCTGTGGCCACAGTGGTTGGTCGAACAGGGAATGGTTTCCTGTGTCGACGCAATGAAGCATACGTGGTCTCGAGTATTAAGCATAGATGCCTAGTCAAGGATGGGAACCGACGCCCAATTCCATACCCTAGACTAAGGCCGGGAGACGGTAGACGGAAGGATCATACCCGTACGGAATCGACGCCTAAATATTCACGCCAATTCACCTAGTCTCTAGTGCCATGGACCGTTGCTAGACGGCCACCCATGGTAACGGGCCCTTGTGGGACACGGGCCCAAGTCTAGCTGAGGGTGAACCTAAAGGGTCACAAACAAGTAACCGAGGAGGTTGAGAGATCGACTTGGAGTCAATCTCGAAGGATAAAATAAGTAATTGGATTACTTAAGGGAAAGTCCATTGGATGGACCGGCCGATATTGTATCTGGCTTTCGTTTAATCGATAAATTGGATTTTCGATTAAATATGGAAAGTTGAGACGTTGAGACGTTGGATCTTTTAATTGGATTAAAAGATCAACAGGAATAATTTAAATGGACATTAAATTGGATTTAATGTTGGGTTCGTCGTAATTGGATTACGATAAAATCCGGTCCGTTAAATTATACCCGAGAGGAGAAATAATTCCTATTTTGGAATAGGAAGAAGTTGGACTTCTTCCCTTAATTAAACATGGCCGACATGCTCCCTTGGAGGAAGCAAAATCAGCCATGTTTCATGCTAGGTGGTATGTTGACTTATCTCTTTTGGAAAGAGACAAATCAACTCCAATCAAGCTCTTCTCTTTTGGTATGATTTGATCATACCATAAATTTTGGTAGGCTTGATTGAAGAATTAATGGTGATTGATTGGAATGAATCTAGACATTATTGGATGAACCTAGACACATTCCAATAATCACATTAATTATGTATATATATTAGAATATACAACACCAAGCATAAGTGATTCATTATTCATCTTTTTCTAGAAAAAAGAGAAGACAAAAATCCTCTCCTCTCTCTCAAACTCTCGGCCTCTCTACCTCTCTTACACTTGTATTCTTCACTTGATTTTGAATCAAAGAAGAAGAACAAAGTAAGTTTAAGAGAGCACTAATTCATAGTGTTCTTCTCTTAAACCAATTCCTTCTTAAACCCATTCTTTTCTAGCAAGAAGAACGTGTGTTTCTTCCGGTGTGGTGTGGATCACCTTTGGAGAATCCATATGTTTGGATTTCGTGAGCATTCAGGAGAAGGAACAACGCAAGTAGCCGGGAGCATACGCTAAATAATCAAAGGTAACGGTTTATTACGCTTTGATTGATTTAATATACATCTATGCCCTATGTGTTTAAATATATGTTTCTAATATTTACACATCCTACATCAAACGCCCGGTTGAGCACCCAAGGGTACACCCCTTGGGATTCGCATATTTAAATTAGATTTTAAATTTGTGCACAATTTCTCACTTTCTCGCTTCCGCTCGCGCTCCCGGGCAGATCCGCTTGTCCTTCAGATGGTAGCCGGCAAAACCATTGACTGATGTACTCCAATTAGAGTAAGCAGGGCCTCAAGAGTATATACTGTGAATCCTGATATGGTACTATAGACTGATACATGATTGTGGTGATTGTATATTGAATACTTGTTGGTTCATGTTACGACATGTAATTATGTGTGTATATAGGGCGATGAGTTATACTTATTGAGTAGACAGCTCATCCTTGCCAACATTTTTCAGAAGATAGATCACGGTGACTAGCTACGTCAAATTTGAAGTCTGCCATGAACCTTAATAGGTGGGTCAGCCGTGACATCTGAAGCCGTGGGTTTTGGCCATATGATTATTAAACATCTAGTCTTTTGTCGGGTTTGCGTTTTAGATTCTGTAACAGCCTGAAACTTTCATCTTTTGGAGTTTTATACATAAGTATATCGGTGGCCTAGTAAATATAAAATTTTTATGATACCTATTGTGATTTAAGATATATTTATATATTTATATTATATCGAGAAAAATAGGATTTATCTTATTAGTTTAAAATGAAAAATCTTATAAGATAACTTATAATTACGAAGTGTATAATGATTAGTAGTGATAAATTATAGTGTCGTAGAGAGTGTCACATAATCTCTAGCCATGGTTATGCATTCTTCGATCCATTGAATAAACATTGTCGGGAAGTTGAAGAGGCGCAACATAGCTAACATGAAATTTCACTCCACTGAATCAAAGGCCTTTCTCAAATCTATCTTTATAGCACACATGGGGGTAATCACTTTTGATTGTAGCCCATGAAGAGTTCCTGAGCCATGCGGTGGTTGTCAGAGATATTCAACCCCGGGATAAAAGTGTTTTGGCTAGGATCCCCTAAGCTGTCAAGTAAGCCCTTCATCCGAAGTACAAGGATTTTGGTGATGATTTTATAGGGAATGTTACAACAAGCAATGGGCATGTATTCTGCAAGCATACCGGCCAACGTTTTCAAACTTGGACCGGACCGCTCGGTCCGACTGGTTCGATAAGGAATCGAACCTATGGCCGGTCCGAGCATGTGTATAAAAATTGGGATGGTCAAACTCAAAGTGAATTGGTCAAAACCCGTGGAAACCGATAAAAATCGATGAAACCGGCGAAAATTCAATCAAATCGGTTTATATTTTAAAAAAAAAAAAATTGAACAGAGGTGGCCTGTAGCACCCTCTACAACACTATGCTTTAATACTACTAGTTATAATACATCCTCCATAATTAAACCCAATTTACAATAAATTTATATGAGAACTAATAAATCGTGAAATACAAATTTAAATAAAAATCTAATTTCTTTGTAGTTATGTAACTAGAGATCTCAACCCAAGATGTCACTGTTGACCCACCTAATAAGACTGGCAGCACGACTTATAATCCAATTCAGCTAGTCACTGTGACTTATATCCTGAAAAATATTGGCAAGGGATGAGCTGCCTACTCAATAAGTATAGGTAATCGACTTATATATGCATATACACGCACATACATAATCAAATGAATATCATGCAATTACAACAAATATAAGAAATAATATATACCAACAATCATATATCAATCTACACATAATACTCAACTTTATTATTTATTTTCTTAGGGCCCTGCTTACCCAAGCTGGAGTGCATCACTCAATGGTCTTCGCCGGCTATTGTCCCCTCACTCATAATATCTTTTTTTTTTTCTCAGTATCACACAGCACACAGCTTGTATGATACCCCATCATTCATCACATCACACAACACACAGCTCGTATGATATTCCATCATCCATCATATCACACAGCACACAGCTCGTATGATATGTTACATCATCTCCCTTGATCAATGACAGCACACAGCTCGTCATTAATCATATCGTCATAAGCCATTGCAGTATGCCCTCCAGTTAGGTAAGTCATCTCTTTATCTCAATTCATAATATTCTCAACAGATATTCTCATCACTCATCTTCATTCAACAATCAAATCTCCTTCGGTAACTTCAACGTTCAATTTCATTTATCAATCAACATAGTATACATAACCATCCATCTAAGTTCCGTATACCATAACCACATATAATCACATCTTCACAAAACAACCATATAATCCAAACAAATACTCAATCATAACAATCATGTATACCAACAATATGTATGTGTGTATATATATATATATATATAATCCAATAACTATACTTACCTCCAACTAAAAAGATCACGTTAATAGGAGAATCTGTTCAGTCCTCTACTCTATCTTCACGTCCTATAGCAGGGTATAAATATATATTATTAATATATCAAACTATTGTAAATTTTGAATAAAATTACTAATTAATACTCATACTTTTTCTACCAATATTTTAATATTCCATTTATATAGAAATTCAAACCTCCGTTCCTTTTTCGTCTAAATATTAGACATTATAAATTTTTCCGGTATATATCTAATTTATCTATCAACTCATAAGAGCTTATTCTATCAACCCCTAATGTTTTTATAATTATTGTCCTCTATAACATCCCTAAATGAAATTACTACAAATATCCCATATTCCTTTTAATAAATATAATATTCTCAAATATAATTCCCTAATTTTTTTCTAAAATATAATTGTACTATTCCTATTAATTTCTGTCAATTATTCACCACAATAATAATTATTTAAACACTGGTACATACAATTATGTATTTGATTAATAAACCCGATCAATTTGAATAGTCCACTATAACAACTACTAAATCTAGTAGGTTATATAATTTTAAGTTATTAGCTATAATATTTCAGTCCAATTAAATATATATATACCCGATCGCTAATTCGTATAAATGCTCAAATTCAATAAATTTTTCGGTTAAATAATAAATCGACTAGTACAAATCATATTTAATAAATGCACTAACTAAATAATATAATTATATAAATTAATACAAAATTAAAATTAAAACTCACCTCTCGAATTTTTTTCCCCCCGAGGGTGTGTATGTGAAATTCTATTTTATTTTTTTTTTGTTTTGTGTGTTGTTTTAAAAATGCTTCCTTAATTAGGAAGCACTAATGACTAAATATATATGTGTGTAAAAGTGCGGAGGCAGCCACGTGCTGCCTTCAATCATCATCCTTTCATTTTATTATTTTTTTTTTACTTTTTTTTATCAAAATTGCAATTTAAATACCCACCTTTTAAATATATATAGTTTAATCACAAATATTTAATAAAGTTCCACATTTAGTCCCTTTAAGTTTTAATATATTTATAATTTCAATCTATAACTTATAATTAAATTAGATTTTTCAATAATTACTAATTAACCCCTCAATTTAGTACAAAAACCTATAGATGTCACATGGCCTCCCGTTCACCTGGTCATGGCTCGGTCCTATTTGCAGCGGTGGATAGTGGGAGAGTTGACATTGCAGCCTCTGTTTGACTGGGAATCGTCTCCCATTTGTGGTGGCTAAATCGACGGGTAGTCTACAGTGGAATCGATTAAGTGTGATTTGGCCCTTGGTGGTGGTTGCATCTGATGTGGCGAGGGAGATGAAATAAATGGAGACATTTGTGAGGTGGGAGAGTAAAAAGTTTTTGAAGAGGGGGAGATGAAAAGGTTGAAACACAGAGAAATAAATGGTAGTTGGAGGCGGGGATATGAAAATTGGGGGATTCTGTAAATTTGTAGGGAAGGAAAGATTGTGCTAATTGAGGATCTTCCAAGTTAGGGTTTTAAGTGTTAATTTTTTTTATTAAGATGATAGCTAAGTTTTACTAAGTATATTTTATTTCAATCCACTGAGCAGATTGAATGGATTTGGCTGCCTTTCCCTAAAACCAAAAAATGATGCCTGCAAAATAAATCATAACAGAAAATCGGCTGCTTATTTCATTTCAATCCACTGAGCAGTGCATTAGTCAATAACTAAGGGATAATTACATTTACACCCCTTACCTATAGTTTATTTACACAAACCAAACCATCTCTGCCTTTTGCATAATTATAGAAATCACCTTTGATAGCCAAAAAATAGGGATAGTTTGTGTAATAATATCGATACTTTTGAGGAGTGTAAGTGTAATTTTTTAAAAATATAGGGGTGGTTTGTGTAAATGATACTTACATTCTAGTGGGTGTATGTAATTATTCAAAAGACGGGTGATTTGTATAAACAGACCATAGGTTGGGGGTGTAAAGCAGACTACTCATGCTGACATGGAAAAAATAACAGGAAAGCACGGTTATCTAAACACACTAGAGAAGTTTAAATCATTTCACAACCAACAATCTGCTGGCAAGATAAAACAGAGTTCATTAAATCGAAGCTAGAAGTTGCTCTTGAATACAAACAACATAGTTTTTGACTTCTACAATCTAACTGCATAAGACTAGATTTAGATGTCCATACAAAACAGTTTCAAACTCAACACAGTTCCGACTTTACATCTCTGCCGTGAAGACAGAACGGAACTGGAATATGTATGAAACCTTTTCCAGAAGTATGTTTGTGTTACGGGATAGCCCTGGTTTACACATAATAACCCTTGCAAAAGAAATTCACTGATATGTGGATCCAAGTGCTCAAAATGGGATTTCCTATTTTCAGAGCAGCATACCACTAACGAAAAGAATCCATCAAAAGTTTATGGTACGATTGTAGCTCCAGCATCATTTCACTTTCCAAAACATTGATGAGAAATATAACCAAAGCTATGAAAAATAACTGATTAAAGTAGGGCACGTGTTCATGAACAGTATAACCCAAAAAATAACCAATTTTATCAAATTTCATCATAATTAGATTAACATTTCCCACCAAATATAACAAATTTGGAACGAGAACTTGTTACTCTGACACATGCGCGCAAGTACAGACATACCTCTTCTTTCTTTTGTTCATGATGTTTTTGTGTCCTCAGCTTCATTGTTCAGTTCTCTTCCATGGTTTCCACAGCATCTCAGTCAATATTCCATAAAATTCTTCAAGAGCTTTCTTGCTCGTCTGTTCTTCTGCAACTTTGTTCTTGAACCATCTGAGTTGCTGATTATCCTCGCTCATTTGCTTCATTTGGTTCGCAACCATTTCTTGATATGACCGCATCCCATGCTTCAGTTTTGATTTACCTAAATATTTATGCACTTTTAGAGACTACCATAATGTAAGCAAAAACTAATGACAATTCATACTAGAACCATTGAGATTGAGAAGGAAACAAACAAAACAACCAAAACATACACTTATCAAACACCCATACATGAGCACGCACACACACAGAGCACGTTGAGAATGCTTGTTAAAGTTGTCCATATCTTGCTTCACTGCCATGTATCCACAAGTTGAAGTTTTCCTCCCAGGTAGAATAGCATGCTATTTCTTTCCCAAGCAAGGCTAATCCACAAGTATCTTCAAAGTGCTTGCTCAGACGTTCTGCTCTGTGTATCCCACTGCTGAAGCGTCAAATATCAAGGCAGTCATGCCTCGGTGCCCCTGCAGTCCATATAACTGTTGGGCCTTGACTGCAGAATATGCATTAAAATAGTCGAGAAGCTCTTGATTTCCCATGCCAATCCACTGTAAAATGATATAAAGAATAAGGAAAGATTTAGCATACACTCAACTCAAACATTCACACAATGTACATACTAAGAAAATTCAAACTTCACCAAAAATGCCGTACTTTGTCATTTTCATCTTTCTCATGCCCGGTATTCATGATTACAACCACAGGTGCCCATACTATTTCTTTATCAGCTCTTTCTTCCAGACCTTTCCATTTGCAAAATATTTGACCAGCAGTCACTGCTGACGTTCCCCTCCTTCGAAGTTCCTCACCTAAACGTTCAGCAAGCTCTCTGTGGAGCTTCACCATTTTGGATCTTTTAGTCCTTGCATGTTGTAATAAGGGGCTGCAAGCCCCACTACAAATCAATAGCTCCAGGACCTCCTTCGCATGCAGCGCAAAGCCACTGTCTTTCAGGCTCATTCATCTGCTCACTGTCAAACTATCTAGACACTGAAAAAGTTCCTTAAACCACCTGTTCTTCTGGATCTACGCCTTTTCTGGCTTCCATCTGAATCAAAATCATTGGTCAGAAGCTCATCATTAGTGTCATCAATATCATCTGACTCCTCATCAATTTCACTCTTAAACATGATCATTGACAGGGCTCTTTGTCCATTTTCGTTATGGCCCATGCTATCTCCTGACAACTGAGTTGAAGAGGCCCTGGTAGACCATCCCCATCCATTCTTCAGAGGAGGGTGAATTACTGGAGGTGCTGCAACATAATCAGGGCCGGGACTTCGGTTAGATGATTGGGGTTTAGTATACCTTCTGCCAGCACGTTTTCTAGAATCAGAAGATAGTGTGGGCCAGGTCTGAACATAGGCCCTCCCCAACCTACCATGACCCCACATTCCTAGTTTCTGCATAGTTCAATCGGGTCCTCATTTGATATTCCAAGTGCCTCAATTTTATTGGAAAGGTACCAGAGTTTGCTCAGAACTTCACCTGCCTTGGATCCAACACATTTGACGCCAGCTTGATGCCCCAAAAGACGAAGAAGAGAGCTCAAACAAGGTTTTATGAAAGAACAGTAAAAGAAATTCTTGGAAATAAAACTAAGAAAAGAAAAAAAAAGGAAAGAAAAGAGAAAAAGTGGGGAGAAGAGCCTCCATTTAGTATCTGAATATGAACTCAAAAACATAGCTCTCTTGTAGTTTGATTAATATTTGTAACCAACTGCAAAACAAATTGTAGCTGCTATAAAGACAGCAAGTACCCCCGAAACGTAAAATCCAACTTTTACAATGTAACACCGGAAAAGCAAGGAGCACATACTTGTCCACTCATTTCCAACAAAATCCTGCAACTAGACTGGAGTTCAGTATTCAATATATAAACTGCTGCTAATTACCATTCGTCCCACTTATTCATAAAATCATTCCACATAGCTGCAGCAATTGAGTCTCTTCGTGATGAGGCCATCTGTTCATGAATTGAGAAAGGTGATTGTAGATCAGGCTGTTCATCAAGACCACATGACTCCTCAGTCATCCCACCTTCAATGCTATTAAACAACCAATCATTCTTCTCCTCGCGTCGAATGTGATTGTGTATTACGCATGCAGCTATAACAATATCCCTCTGTGTGTGGAAAGCATATTGAGGAGCAAGTTTCAGGATTGGAAATCTTTCTTTCAGAATATTAAAAGACCTCCTGATGACATTGGTTAAAGAAGAGTGGCGGTGATTAAACAGTTCCTTCGCATTCCTAGGTAAAAGATTAGCACCTCGATATTCATGGAGGTGATACCGCACTCCTTCATATGGTGCAATAAATCCATTCATATTATCATAACCCAGATCAACAAGGTAATATTTACCTGTAATATAAAATTTAGTATGTTCATGTATTAGCATATGAATGATTAGGACATGCGAGAAATTAAAGAAAGAAACATGGGATATGAGGAGCTCAATTGTTACTAGATCAACCTTCTGGAACTTGAGGGAAGTTCTGATCTGGGTCACTGAGAACGGCTCTCAACACACGTGAATCTGCAGCTGAGCCTTCCCACCCAGGATACACAAATATGAACTGGAGATCAAATGTGCAGGCTGCTAACACATTTTGTGATAAAACACCTTTTCGGTTGCGAAACCTAGACTGATCCTTCGCTGGAACATGTGCTGGAATATGCATGCCATCTATAACTCCAATGCAGTCCTAAATAGAAACAAATAATGTAAATAATATTGCCAAATCTATATAGTATGGAAAGTATACGAATTCAGATGTCCACCTCAAAGTATGGGTAGAATCTATTACTTTTGACGATCTCTGATGGAGTCGTGAGAGGTGGCATCTGAAGAAACTCACGTGATAGTGACTTAACTGCCTTCAGCACATTATTAAAGTGCCTACTTATTGTTTCCCCAGAATGTTGAAACCGCTCTTGTATTACTCTGTTACGCTCATTGTGACCAACAATGTTCAAGAAAATAGCCAACTGTTCCTCTATCATGACGCCTGCCGTGTCACGAAGCATGCCTCTCTGTCGAAGTGTATTACTCAACTTTTGAAATACATGTTTGTCCATCCTGAACATTTCCCGACATAAATCATCATGACCATCGAGTACTTCAGTCATGAACCCTGATCCTTTTGGTGACAAGCTACGAGCAGGCTGCCTTGTAATAGTAGTGTAGTAGTGGTAACCAGCAGCAGCTGCAACTAATTCCATCTCATCCAGTTCAATGTCAAAGTCATCCATACTTATTGATGAATCTGTAAAAATAGACTATGAAACATGCTCATATAAAGCAACACATGTACGTTATTTAATTGATGTAATCACCAGCAGATTCACCATAAATCCAAAAATAATTTCATCTCTTTTTCAAGCACAAGGAATACCAAAACAGAAAGTGATCAAGATATATTCAAGTCATATATCATTTACAGAAGATCATTGACAGCTGTGTCAAACAAACTATTGGGTCAAAGTTCAAGGAACCCTCTGATCAACACTTTGCATAGCATCAATTACTCCAATGCATTTGCTAATAGAGTGAAATGCTCCTCATTCATGATGATTGCAGCTGCCCCTATCTTCGAAGCGGCTGCCACTTCTAACATAGCATCCACAACAGTGTCACCTGTAGCCTTATTACTTCTCTTATGATGGCCTGAATGGGGAGCCACAGACTGATTTATTGTGTCCATTGAGCATGTTCGTCTCGTGTCCTGATCGAGAACAGGTGTCCTCATCTATGAGATTAGTACTACAAGACATGCTTGCTCTTAGCACATATCAAGTGCGGACTTTGGTTCCACCTGCCCTCATTCCATAATAGCAACAAAGGCCATAATCAAATATATTAAGCTAATGTTTGCCGCATCACTCCAAAAAATCAATCCTTCAAACGAGTAACACAACCTATCTTACACCGTTTAACGGTCCAATTACAACAGGGAGAAGTAGACTTAGTCTGGATTGCAATTAAGGTAGCGGATATACTGAGATAAAGCTTATGTTCTGCCACAAAGTGACTGGATGGTGCCACGTGGGCGGCTATAATATACATGCAAAACTAAAAGAAGATTCCGAAATGATAATCTCGTAATGTGCAGGCACCTCAAGTTCTTCTCTTTTCATATTTTCTTTGGCTGGGGGTGGGAAGGTGGGATCCGTGGGGTTTGGTTGGTGACCGAAATCAAATTTAAAATGGTTTGTTGTGCATGTTCACTTAACATAACTTCATTCTAGAAGTGATAGTAAGAATTGAGTAATATTTAGAACTTTTGAGAATGCTGCAGGTGCTAAATTGCATATACAGGAACTTCGACTGCTGAAAGGCGTATGATTGACATTCCTTTAGAAAAGTCTCCATTTAATAGAAATTATTATTTCTTAAGCTTAATCCATAGGTGGTCAAAGATCCTTGAAAGTCTATTACTTGAATCTAAATTCACATAAGAAAATAATTACCAAACCGAGAGGAAGATAGCAATTACGAAATGCTATAGAAAGAGAGTACTAAGTACCTAACTGTTCTGGCACAGTAATATGATTGCTCTCACACTAGTAAAACAAGAATGCCGACATATGATGCATTTAGCCCCTTAAACTATGACAAAGGTGAAACAAATCATATCAAAGTACTACTGAAGGGAGGAGATAGAGGGAACAATTGCATAATAGATATATCAGAATATAGGGGTTAATATGAAGAAAAACTGAGCAGGAAATCATCTTTACCAATAACTTAAAAAAGGAATTCAACATATGTCAAACGTAGTTGCCCATATCACAGAAATATTAGCATTATTCAGGAGTAATTAGAGATGTCAATCTAGCAAATTAGTGAACCCCCCCCCCCCAAACCCCCAAAAGGAAAAATCACACACACACACGCGCGCGCGCGCGCACAAAACTTTTGTCTTCAAAGTAAGTCACAAGAAACAGCACTAAGCATGGGAATTTACGTTCAAAAGTAACAAAAACACGAGGGGGGGGGGGAGATGTTAAGGAAACGATTCCAAGCAATATTTTATCAGCACTCCTATACAAACCCGATAGTTTAACACGTAAAACGGACATCCTCGAAATCATCCATAATAAAAGAAAAAGACGAAACAACAACAACAACAAGAAGACGGGAATTCAAATAATGAGAAGAAAACGTTAAAACAGAAATTTCGAATTCACATCAAACAGAAAGCAAATACATAAGATTCTCGGATATCAATTTCAAACAAATATAGATTAGTACTCTTGTACAAAACACAGCTTTAGAAACAAATACTTGATTTTCCAAATAAAATAACTTATTGAAACACATCGAAGAATAAAAGCGGGCGAACGCTGAGAGGTGAATGGAAAATGAGAAAAGGGGCCACCTATTGCCGGCGATCGAGCAACAGGCACCCGGCGGAGAGGTGGAGTAGGAAGGGTGCTCGAGTGAGAAAGGTGTTGAGAGGCAAGCTACATGGACAGTCTTCACACGAGCAGTACGAGTAAGAGTGTGTACTGTACTGCCGGACCCCAAATTGCCTTTCAATTTGGTTAAGAGTTGTGTTTTCCGTATTAGGCTATTACAGCTCAATAAAACTGTTTTTTTTATAAAAAAAAAAATTAAGGTAAATAAATTATTTCAAAACTTAGTGAGATTAGGTTTATTTATGCAAACACCTCCAGCTTGTCTGTTTATATTTATATTTTTAATTTTTAAAATAATAATTAAAGTGAAAATATATTTATTAGCATGTATTCTCATTGAAAATATTTTCCTATCGTTTTCATCTCAATCGTTAATTTTTTATGTACATACTGATCCGGGTGGCGGGTAGCGATCTTTGATGACGTTTGTGCTTGACTGATCCGGGTAGCGGGTAGCGGGTAGCGATCTTTGGTGACGTCTGAGTTAGCGATCTCCACCTGTCACCTGAAAAGTAAGGGTACCTAAGAGGAGAGCAAACGTGAGCCTAGCCGGGATCGTCCCCAGCGAAAACCCTCCGATGCTTAAGTCAGCTCAAACTCGAGATGGCAAAAGTGCGATCTAAGTAGAATGATAGGTCGAATGCTATCAATCATGTCTTACCATTAATGCGGTGGAACAGGAGTATTTATAGAGCCAAGTGTGTGTGCTTGCCTGGTCCACGTAGCGTCATCTCAAGCCTTCAGCTGTCAGGAGACCAAGGGTCTAGATCTCGGGTCTTCTTGTCCGGGTTTCGGGTTGCGTATTCGGGTCGGGATGCTACCTGTGTTGTACGCAGGTCATCAGGCCCATATGCAATTTTAATCTCCTTTTGAAGGTGTTTTTGTCTTTTCAGCATATATGGGGTACTACCCCTATCATTAGTCCCCCACTTCTTCTAGTGCAAGTTATTGTACTGGAAGAAGTTGAACAAGCATCATGCGATTAGTCGCGTCTTCTTGCTATTATGACGATCTTCCTATTTCTGATAACTTGGGAAGTCATTTGCTCATTTTGCCAAAACCTTCTACATTGACCTCTCATGGCGGAGTTTAACTTGAAGAAATCTTTCTCAGATAATAACGCGCCCTCACGGGAGGTACGCGATGTTCTTGAAGATAAATCTCTTTTCAAATGATAACGCGACCTCACGGGAGGTACGCGACCTTGCGGGAGGACGAGACCTTGAAGATAAATCTTTCAGATAATAACGCGACCTCGCGGGAGGTACGAGACCTTGAACATAAATTTTTCAGATAATAATGCGACCTCGCGGGAGGTACGCGACCTTGAACTTAAACTTTTTTCAGATAACAACGCGACCTTGCAGGAGGTACGCGACCTTAAACATAAATATTTTTCAGATAATAACGCGACCTTGCGGGAGGTACGCAACCTTGAATATAAATCTTTTTCAGATAACAACGCGACCTCGCGGGAGGTACGCGACTTTGAACAAATCTTTTCAGATAATAACGCGACCTCGGGGGAGGTACGCGACCTTGAACTTAAACTTTTTTCAGATAACAACGCGACCTCGCGAGAGGTATGCGACCTTGAACATAAATCTTTTTCAGATAACAATGCGACCTCGCGGGAGGTACGCGACCTCGAAGATAAATCTTTTTCAGATAACAACGTGACCTCGCGAGAGGTACGCGACCTTGAACAAATCTTTTCAGATAACAACGCGACCTCGCTGGAGGTACGCGACCTTGAACTTAAACTTTTTTCAGATAACATCGCGACCTTGCGGGAGGTACGCGACCTTGAAGATAAATCTTTTTCAGATAACAACGTGACATCGCGGGAGGTACGCGACCTTGAAGATAAATCTTGTTCAGATAATAACGCGACCTCGCGGGAGATACGCGACCTTGAAGATAAATCTTTTTCAGAGAACAACACGACCTTGCAGGAGGTACGTGACCTTTGAACATGAATATTTTTCAGATAACAACGCGGCCTCGCGGGAGTTACACGACCTTGAACATAAATCTTTTCAGATAATAACGCAACCTCACGGGAGGTACTCGACCTTGAAGATAAACTTTTTCTGATACTATCGTGACCTCACGGGAGGTACGCGACCTTGCTCTTCCACTAATCATTTGGGATGATCTTTTCAGATTTTTCACAGATCACTTGAGACGATTTTTGTCAGATCGTTTTAAGGTGATCTTTCACAGATCATTTGGAATGATCTTTTCAGATCATTTTGAGATGATCTTTTTCAGATCGTTTTGAGACAATCTTTTTCAGATCATTTTGAGGTGACCTTTGACAGATCACTTGAGACGATCTTTCTCATATCGTTTTGAGATTATCTTTTGTGGTGATCTTTCACAGATCACTTGAGACGATCTTTTTCAGATCGTTTTGAGGTTATCTTTTGTGGTGATCTTTTTCAGATCGTTTTGAGGTGATATTTCACAGATCACTTGAGATGATCTTTTCCAGATCATTTTGAGGTGATCTTTCACAGATCACTTGAGACGATCTTTCTCAGATCGTTTTGAAGTGATCCTTCACAAATCACTTAAGACGATCTTTTTCAGATCGTTTGAGGTGATAAATCACAGATCAATTGAGATGATCTTTTCTAGATCATTTTGAGGTGATCTTTCACAGATCACTTGAGACGATCTTTTTCAGATCGTTATGAGGTGATCTTTCACAGATCACTTGAGACGATCTTTTTCAGATCATTTTGAGGTAATCTTTCACAGCCACTTGAGACGATCTTTTTCAGATCGTTTTGAGGTGATCTTTCACAGATCACTTGAGATGATCTTTTCCAGATCATTTTGAGGTGATCTTTCACAGATCACTTGAGATGATCTTTTTCAGATCGTTTTGAGGTGATCTTTCACAGATCACTTGAGACGATCTTTTTCAGATCGTTTTGAGATTTATCTTTTGTGGTGATCTTTTTCATATCGTTTTGATGATATCACGTAACCCATAGGAGTAAACGACTGCGCACATGAAATTATGTAGCCTGATTGTATTTAAATGATCTTTCACAGATCCTTACACCTGGTACACTTTCAAAGTTTGAGCTAATCGCAAAATGGATCTTTTTTCAGATCATGCTATTATAGATCTTTTACTAATCGTTTACATGGCTTCCATAAGCGTCCCAAAGACTTAGCCCCAAAGTGGTCTTTCACAGACCATATATTTTCTGGTCGCATGTCCCCCACAAGTGTCTTGAGAGTTAGCACAAAAAGTGGTCTTTTTAGACCATCTGCTTTCTGATCGCGTGTCTTTCGAAAAACGTCTCAAAACTCAGCACCCAAGTGGTCTTCCACAGACCATCTATTTTCTGGTTGCATATCACCCAGAAGTGTCTTGAGACTTAGCACAAAAAGTGGTCTTTTCCGGACCATCTGCTTTCTGATCGCGTGTCTTCCGGAAGCGTCTCAAAACTTAGCACCAAAGTGGTCTTTCACAGACCACCTATTTTCTGGTCGCATGTCACCCAGAAGCGTCTTGAGACTTAGCACACAAAGTGGACTTTCACAGACCATCTGCCTTCATATCGCGTGTCTTCCGAAAGCGTCTTAAAAACTTAGCACCTAAGTGGTCTTTCACAGACCATCTATTTTCTTGTTGCATGTCACCCAGAACCGTCTTGAGACTTAGCACAAAAGTGGTCTTTCAGAGACCATCTAGCTTCCTGATCGCATGCTACGATTACGCATAAAATTTTTTCCAAGTTATGAATGTTCCGCGGTCGCGGGAGGTCTTTTCCTTCCAAATCTTGCCTGTAAGTTCTTGGGTAGATAGCGCCTTTTCATGTCAAATGACATTTCATTATAATAGTAAATACCATTTCTGATTACGAAAGATGTCTTATCTCTATCTTCTTCCACCATGAAAATCTGGTGGTATCCCTGGTGTGCATCCATCCGACTGAACAACACGCACTGTTTGGTAGTCTACCAACAAGTCGCTTCGAGGTAGCGGGTAGGGCAAACTTTATGTAAGTCCGTGAAGTCCGTGCACATTCGCCGCTTTCCTGATGCCTTTGTCACAATCACCATGTTTGATAATCATTCGGTGTATTGCACCTGTCACATACTCGACTTCTAGCAATTTGTTCACCTCCACCTCGATGATCTTGTTCTGCTCGACCCCAAATGTCCTCCTATTTGACTGGTCGAGGAGAAGCTCGATCACCATCGTCCCCAAGCTTGAGGTCATACGCGACCCACTTCTGGTCGTCTTGCTTCTCCTTGTACTAGTTCAATCATCTTCTGCTCTCCTATCGTACGTGATCCAATTCTGGTTCGACCCAATGTTCATCTCGATCACCATTGGGTCGTTCTACGGCTCCATCCCTAATGGCAAGTCATTTATGCTAGAGGTGATCTCCTCCTCCTGCTTAACCTTCAAAACCATCTCTTTCAAAACAGTTGCTTCCAGGGTATCTCTTTTGCGACCTCGCGGGGTCTCCTCCAGTGGGTCCTGCAATTATATGAATGACTCCTTTCACATGAGCGTTATCACCTGCCTCGTCACTTTTTTCCTCTGTGTTCTCTCTTGAGAAATCGTTCCCTATTCCTTGACCTGCTTCTCGATCTCTCCCTTCTCTCTTTCCTCGGCTCTCGCTTAGGGTCACGGGATTCCATTCTTTGAAGAATCCGTCTGTCTCTTCCGCGATCTCGACCAGCACCGTGACCTTTGCTCGCCCAATCACCATCTTTCATCGCGTATTCTGTTCTCTTGAGAATTCCATATAGTTGGGGTTGCTTTCGATGATGTCGATCCAACCAATCCAATTAAAGTTGCTCTAACTGAGTTAGCCTTGTTTCCCTTGTTTAGTTTAGCTCATCTCTTCTTCGTCTATATATTTTTTGCACCATTTTCATCAACTGTTCTACGTCCTCAGATGGGTCCCTTGCAAGTGCTGATGCGAACGGTCCTTTCTTCAACCCATGTATAAGAATGCTTATCATCATGTTAATTCGGAGGTCTTGGACCTGTAAGGTCTCATTATTGAATCTTCCTACAAAACTTTTCAACGACTCGTCTTCCTTTTGTCTTATGGTGAACAAGTAGGTAGCTGACCTCTTCTGTTTTTTCTTACTTGCGAAGTGGAACGTGAATTTCTGAATCAACTGTTTATATGAATCAATCGCCCCACTCGGCAAGTTGGTGAACCATTCTTAGGCTAATCCAATTCAAATGCTGCGATGTGCTCTAGTGGGTCTTTGGTTCTATCGTATTTAGGTAGATCGGGCATCCGAAAGCTGGGATCCACGACCTCGATTAGCATTTTGTTTGAAAATGGTGAGTTTCTGTTTTGTGCCACGATCTCCCCTTTTCTCTTAAGTTCATCAATCTGCAACCCCCATCTCTCAATTCGGCGACCACATTCTCCACCTCAGCCCTTGATATTACGGGCTCTCACTTTCTGGCTCTTCCATCTTCACTTGATGCTTCGTCTGAAAGTTTTATCTCTGTGCCTTTCTCAGGCATCCCTTTGCTAGTCACCTCCTTCGGGTCACCTTCCACCACTTTTCCTTTAAATAACTGACGCTTCATAGAGTCATACACACATGGGGTCACAGTTCGCCTCTCGTATTCAACTATGGCGTTTCTTGTTGCGTTCCTAGCAGCTTCATCGATCATCCTTTTCAATTCATTTCTGGTGATTTGAAGAATTTGGTCTCCAGATCGAGAAATGGGTTCATGAAAGTCACCTGGTGTTTGTTCACCTCCTGATGGTCCTTCCATCTCGAATCTCAAGTGCTCTTCTCAGAGTGTTCCCACAGACGGCGCCAACTGATCCGGGTGGTGGGTAGCGATCCTTGATGATGTATGTGCTTGACCGATCCGGATATCGGGTAGTGATCTTTGGTGACGTCTGAGTTAGCGATCTCCACCTGTCACCTGGAAAGTAAGGGTATCTGAGAAGAAAGAAAACGTGAGCCTAGTCGGGATCATCCCCGGCGAAGACCCTCCGATGCTTAAGTCAGCTCAAACTCGAGATGGCAAAAGTGCGATCTAAGTAGAATGATCGGTCGAATGCTATCAATCATGTCTTACCATTAATGCGGTGGAACAGGAGTATTTATAGAGCCAAGTGCGTGTACTTGCCTGGTCCACGTGGCGTTATCTCAAGGTTTCAGATGTCTGGAGACCAAGGGTCTAGATTTTGGGTCTTCTTGTTCGGGTTTCAGGTTGCATATCCGGGTCGGGTCGCGGGTAGCGACTTGACTGTGTTGTACGCGGGTCATCAGGCTCATATGCAATTTTAACCTCCTTTTGAGGGTGTTTATGTCTTTTCAGCATATATGGGGTACTACCCCTATCACATACATATATATAATATGTTTTCAATCATTTATATTATAAGCTAATGATATATATTTTTCATAATACTTTGACATGACATCACTAACAATTGTAAATATATAAAAAACTTAACTAATAAGTTCATTTAAATAGAAAATATATTTAATTACACTCCTTAGAAGCAAGCTTTATCCTTTGTAAACTTATAACACCTTTAAAAGGAGTTTTAGTATACCCTATCCTTTATAAGATTATAAATACACCCCTTGAAGGATGTTGATATAATATATCTCAAGGGGTGTTTATGTCACCTGATGGGATTGAATTTTGACAAGGCCAACTCACAAAAACATCAAGGCGCAGGAGTTGGGGTGATTGCAAGAGGTGCCTCTAAGGAAACTGCATAAAGTGGAATGCTTGTTTCTTCTCGACTATGAAGGAGGTTGTTCATGTGGAAGCCCTTGCAGCAAGGACAACAGTCATTTGGCCCATGCAGAATGGATAGAAACGAGTTATAATTGAAGGGGATTGTTGGGCAGTTGTTCACCCATTGAAACAACCCTTGATGTTGTTATGAATCATGGGAGTCCAATTTTGCGCGACACGAAGTGTTTGCTTCAGAATCTATCCTATTACGATATACAATTTGTTGGATAGACGGGAAATAAGGTGGCTCACTATATAGCTCGACTAGCTAAGTCTAGATTTTGTAGAGATTATCTGCTAGACCTAGTACTCTCAGTTATTGAAGCTGATATTCCTAATGACTAATAATATGGTCTTTTTCTCCTCAAAAAAAAAAAAAAAAAATTGCCATTGAATAGGGATATACTTGTAACTCAAACTACAATATGTATACTTTAATTTTGCAAAATGCATGAGTGTTTGTATAACTAAACCTAATCTCACGAATGTCAATATAATTTATCCTAGATTTTATTGTATTCCTTTTTGTTGTGTCTTTCCTTACCTTATTCCCTCTGTTTTCAATTGTATCGCTAAATTCCCGTGTACTTTCTAAAATTCTTTTATTCTTAAATTTCAATAAATCTACATACTTATGTTTGTAACTCCATTAATAGCAAATTCACAAATACGAAAAGCTAACTTAATACTTAAATCAATAATTACATAAAATAGTTTCAGAATTGCCTCTTTCTTTTTTCGAAGAAAGAAAAAGATCATTTTTCATCTCAACAACTAATCCAAGACTAAGACTTTTATTTTCATCTCAACAACTAATTCAAACTCTTGGATAGGAAGAGGAATGGATTAATAGGCCACTGTTGTTTCTATTTTTATGGGATACGGTTTTAAAGTGAGATTATGATTATGTCGTCTTTAATATGCAAAGAACGTCTCAAATTTTCTTGGAACAGGACCTATATAACATAACACCATCAGAACCACACTGGGAAAGCCCGTAATAGCTCTCCGATGCTTAAATTAGATAAGTCGTAAGGAAAACTATTTAAGGTCGTAAGAAATGCAGAGCAACCAAACTTGTGTTTGGGGTGTGAAGGGCCAACTATTTATTAATTTTCCACAATTGTGCGATTCCACGTGAACCACAAATCCAAAAATGATTGAACAATTATGGTGGGTTCGTACATTTTAGGATTTTAGGAGGTATTGTGGCTAGGTCGTAAAGACCCTAAATGAATAGTGCAGGTCCAAAGTTGTTCGCAGATTGATAAAGAGCTAGGGGTAAGGTCTAAGAACGACCTTCATAAGATTACCCCCACATCAAAAGTCCCCTCACTTATTGAGGTTGTCGAAGATCAAACTCGAGAAATGAGCAACTAGATCGTGATCGAAAGACGGGCTTTGTCAGACAAAGCTACAACAAAGCCTTTTCTGCAGACTGTGTGGCATGAGCAGGATTTGAATTTCAAAATGGTGAGAACTCTGGCACTTAAGTTTGCGACTATTAGTGAACCGGCGTTCGACACTCGTCGAATGGCAGGGGTTACGCTAATCATAATAATTACCTTTACATATTTTCCCGCCTGCCTGCCATTTATAAATATGGCGATCATAATGGTGCTTGACTTTACGCCTTCTACAAGCATTCCAAACCCTTTGAAGAGAGACCTTTGGGTTTTCTTCCTCTCCATATTTTTCAAGTCCCTAGTTCCTCAGGTTTATTTTTTCTTCACAACCTTAAACTTTTCAGTGCATTCTATTGTATCTTTATCACCTCTAATGATCATTTGGACGAGAGAACCCTTAGCGAGCCTCAATGTAGAGACATAACTAATTCTACCTTTGTTTCCTAATGATCCTCATGATGCCGAGGGGTATCAGGAGGAGGAGGATGTTGGACCAGGAGACTTTAGGCATAAAAATATAGATTTATTCCTATAGAATGTTGATTTAGCAAATGAGTGGTCTTGCCTGACTTTTTCCACTAACTTAAAAAGCGAAATACAATGATCTATAGTCGATTAGGTTTAGGTTTTTACATCCTTGATAAGTACAAAATTATTCTTTCTTTGCCCCATGATAGAATACATTTACTTCCATATGTAGAAACTTTTAGTTAGCAGATTTTGAGGTTGGTCTACATCTTCCCCTTCATCCTGTCATTGAGGAGATTTTGACAAATTGAGCTTTGCATCATACAGTTAACCCCTAACTCATTGGTTCTATTGTGGCATTCGTGATCATCATGACTCATTGGAACATTCCTCCGACTTTCAATAACTTTAATGTTCTCCACCAACTCAACACAAGCATAGGTGGAATTGATCCTTTCTACCTCAATGCTCGAAGAGAGTATAGGTATATCAAAGAGATAAAATCCTCTTATGGTAGGTGAAAAGATATTTTTCTATGTTATGGCTACCATAGGACGTAACTAAGACAACCCTGGACAGATGAAATTTTAACAAAGTCCAAACTCTAACCTAATGGTCATCCAACCTAGGATGAGAACTTCTTGGAGGATTAATTCCTCCATTATAAATACAAGTATAAAAAAACTATTTAAGGAGGAAGTGTTTGCTAGTTTATGCTTTGCGTAACTATTTATGCTTTTGTTTCTTCGTTACATGACGTTGAATGATTCTTTTCTAACCAAACTTATGTGTTGCAGGTGAAACTATGATGGCTTCTCAGTCGAGTAGAGTACCAAAAATGAAGCTTTGTTTATATGAGAGTGTTTGGGAAAACTTCTTCATATAGAGAAGTGAATTTTTTTCAAAATGTTGGAAGTTGTAGCAAATCAAAAGTTGGTGGTGTTTGTAAAAAAAGTGAACAACAGATAAAAGCTAAATTGAGTCATGTTTGGAACAAAAAACACTTCTAAAATGAGTTTAATTCATCAAAGACCATTTTGCCCCACATATTGAAAAAAATTCTATTTTGCTGAATATTTGCACTTGTCTTTTGTCAACAATAGTTATTTTTCCTTAAAAATTAATAAATTTTATTTCAAGTAGTATATTTCATTTTTGATTTTTTTACAAATGTTTTCCATATATTTTATTAAAATATTTACATTAATAAAAAAGCGGATGTTTAATTAATAATACTCCCACTAAGTAATGTAATTGTTAATCATACACAATAAATAAACTTGCATTATTGCCAAAAGAATATTTTTTTATTAATTAGTCATACCAATTTGATTTATACTTTTAATAATAGGAATAACATCAAACAATATAGGAAATAAAATATAAAAAGTTCTAGAATATTAAGTATGTGAAACTATTCATTTTGTTAGTATTAAAATTATCCAAATTATGTGAAAACTTTAATATGGACTTTAGATGTGCAATTTTAAAAATAAATTAAATAAGGTAAACTTGAATTAAAATTAGGGTAAATTACAACCACCTCCCCTAAGGTTTGGCATAATTTCAAGTACCCCTCGTTATTTGAAAAATTACAAATTACAAATTACAAATACCCCCTGAGGTTTGTAAGTTTTAACCAAAGGCCTGAAATTGATCCTTTTGCCGTTGAATTTTTTATTAAAATTATAGAAAAATTAGCCGAGGCAAATTGCATTATTGCTCGTCTATGTAAAAAAAAACTTAAGAAAAACTCTCCCTGTGCATTACAGTCCAAAATAATTTTAAGAATTAAATAAAAAATAATTCAGTGATAAGGGCATTTTGGTTAGTTCACCCATAAAAATGAATAGAAAAGGGTTATTTGTTAGACGATTACATACCTTAGGGGGGTATTTGTAACTTTTCAAACAATGACGGGGTATTTGTAATTATGCAAAACCCCAGAGAAGGTAGCTATTTACCCTTAAAATTATTATAATGAGGGTAAAGTAGATCAAAAGTAAGTTGAATTTATTTACAGAAAAAGCCAAAGTTGCTAGAAGCATTCCCCAAGGTGCTTCTAGCTTTTGGTTTAAAATTGTTATTTGTAGCGATTCCAGAAGCAGAAGTTGACATTTCAAACACCTCAGAAGTGCTTTTTTGAAAATAGAAGCTGAAAAGCACTTTTCTAAAGTTCTCGTGAACAATCCCTATGTCAACTCTATAGGTGGAGCAGGCTCTGTCGACAATTGAATGTAGGGAAGAGTTTCTAAGTGACATGAGGAGGTTATGGCAAATGGTAGACGTTGTGCCCCCAGAACACGAGGAAATAGTGAGTTGATCTTGTGCTCCCGGTAGAAGGTTAAGGAAGATAGCTCTATGTGAGCTCGATCATTAGTGGGGTCCCGTTTGAGCTCCACCAAGCCATGATCCTACTGATGGATCAGGTGAAGCTGTCATTAAGCTTAGTGCCACATATAGAGCAACATGCTGCGAGGCACTTGATTGACATAAGATCTCATGCTCTCTCATACTTTTGTTATATGCTTGGATGTATGCTTCTAACTTAGGAAGGTCCTTTATGCAGTTGACACATTTAATTCACACTTGGTGCAAGCATCCAATTTTTGAAATCAAGCTCTGTTGTAAGAGGATTTAGCAAAGGTCGGAAGCCAAAAAGGTAGCGAGCAAGAGGGCTCGTGACCTACAGGAGGATTACGATTTGGTAAACACTAAGTTAACTAATCTGAAGGAGAAGTTCGCCATCTACATGAACACTTATGAGAAGACCATTAGGGAGATGACAAACACGTTGTAGAAGATGAAGGACCAGAATGCTAAGGGTGCTGACAAAATTGCAAAGCGTCGACAAAAGCTTTTGGAGACCTTTAAATATAGGGAAGTTGCCAGCCAAAAGGGGTTTTACAGGATCGAGCATTATCAAAGGTTGGAGGCTCGATGCTTTTATGAAGGGGCTGAGGACTTTATGTAAACCCCGATCTTCGAAATTCATGTCAACAAGAAAGCTTACAAGGAGTACACGAATGTCTGGAAGAAGTCCATCGCCTAATTCAGAAGCTGGGAAGCCTCAAGGAAAGGTTTGATATGAACTTGCTGGCCCAACAAAAGATGGCAATATGGAAGAGTATCCTGATGCTAGGGATTTCAGTGTTCCTAAAGTCCATGAGTTCTATGGGTTAATACCTGCTCCACCACTTCCAACTTATGACCTAAGCTTACAACAGAGCACATGGAGTCGTCGCTAAAGGTTTCAGAGGTTGTGGTGGTTGTTGTAATCGCATCAATAAAGATTGTGAAGATAAGTCAAAAGTGAAGGAAGTGGATCGCCTGGGAGTGCGGCAAAAGTGAAAATCATAATGCTATTAAAACATAAAGCTCGACCAAGGGGTGTTCCCTCGGTCTCTGTCGGGCGTTCGATGTAAGATATGTAGGTTTTAATCCTAATCCAACATATAGGGCACATAACGAAACATAGAACAAAGGTACATAAATACGTAAATGTAAATGTTAGCTTTGTTGCTTTCTTTTACCGACTACTCGCGTTGTTCCTTTTCTCCAAACCTATTCATGTTCTAGATCTCAACGTAGAGGCCCTCTAATGATATCCACACTACACCGAGGAGAGAAAGTTTTGATCTCCTTGCTGGAGGAAATTAAACTCAATTTGGATGAACTTGATTCAATAAAACTACACTATTAATTTGTGTATTTTCTTTTATCAAACTCTTTTACTCTTCACTTGATCCTAGATCAAAGAGAGCAAAAGAGAGAGTATGGGGGAGAGAGAGGCGGCCGAGTGTAGTATGTGAGCTAGTAAGGAGAGTGTGTGTGGTTTGGCCTTATATCTAGAGTTATGAAAGAATAAAAATACATCTAGATACATGCCGATATAAGATGCATCCCATTCCATTCCATCAATCAAGCCATCTCCCACAAGGTATGATAAATCATACCAAGTGGGAGAGCCACAATTAGTGGCCTAGTTGTGCTTTCCAAAAGCACAACTTGGTCACTTATGCACCTAGTTGACCGAGTTTTCTGCTTTCCAAAAGCACAACTCGGTCAACACTCTCCCTGCCATGTGGGAAGAGTCAAGCTCTTCCCTTTTCAAATATGGAAGTAAACTCGGCCCCTTGGGCCCTAATTTAGTGGATTGGGCTTCATTTTAAATAAATTAAAATGAGCACAAAGGTCCAATGGATTTTATCAAATCCAATTTAACAAAATCCAAACTAAATTAAGCCTACCGTCATTTAATCCATTAAAGATGTAAGCCAAAAATTCTCTTTAATTGATAAATCCAACTTATTAATTAAGATAAGCCCAATTTTATTGATCCAGTTAATTTAATCTTGGGCATCCATCCAATGGATTATCCTATATGTAAATAATCCAATTATTTACATCTTTCAAAATTAACTCCAAATTAATTCTTTTACCTCCCGGTGATTTATGTGTAACTCTTTAGGTTCACCTTCAACTAGACTTGGGCTTGTGTCTAGCATAACTGATTAATTAAATCCAATTTAATTAGTCATTTCTGACTAACCATTAATCGGGAAAGACCGTTACAATGGGTGGCCGTCTAGCAACGATCCACGACACTAGAGACTAGGTGAATATTAGTGTGAACATTTAGGCTCCCGAGTTCCATATGGATACGGTCCTTCCGTCTACCATCTCCCGGCCTTAGTCTAGAGCATAGAATTGGGTGTCGGTTCCATCTTGGACTAGGCATCTATGCTTAGTACTCGAGACTTTCTTCGCTTCATTGCTTCGACATAGGAGATTATTTCCTATTCGACTAATCACTGTGGCCACAAATTTAGAAAGCATGAACTAATCTCCAGGTGCATAAGAGATACCGCTATCACATATTGACAAGGGATAAATCCTCTTCTTGAAACACATCGTCCTTGCTACACTTTCTGACTGCACTGGACAAGGCTTATGATGAACACGTCCGTGATACGATCACCTCTTTCCAAATCCTAGATATATACAACCATTACATGTACATGACTGCCATGGTTCCTTAAGTTTGAGGACTATTCCCATACTATCGGAGCTATACCGACCAAGCCTCCAAGGCTTCTATATGAGGATTCCCCACGAGTTAGTTCTGTCGGTTTGACAACCAGTCCACCAACCCACTAAGATTGCATAGACATCCAATGTTTGTCATCGATGAAACGCGACACTCATCCAATGAATGCGACGCTTAATGCAAGTCTCTATCGGACTCTTGATGCCCAGTCTCGAGGTCCTCGACTTGGAACTTTTCAGACCAACCCTCAACAGTTGGTTTCATAGCCGCCATCCAATGTGTAGCCCAATTGCACAGGTTTCTCCAATTGGTATGTGGGCATCTGTTGTGACGTTAAAGCATCATTTAACATAATGGGTAAGTACAACAGATACATATGCCAATGATGAATATTTACCATAATTATCAAGACAATATTACTTTTAGTAAAGATTGCTGAATAGTTTCCAAAACTGCCAATATAATTGACTTTCTAGTCACTTATTCCAACAAAAAGATAAGTAGAAAAAGCTTGTGCAAGTCGAACAAACATTAGGCGTGGAGTAGGGAAGCTCATCGGCCAAATTACCCTTGACTCCTTCAAATCTTGTCTTAAGATGTTGGAAGATAATCCAATTTAGCACCTCTATTTGGCTATTTGCTTGAGGATTGGCCACAGAGGTGAAGTTCTGTTGCATTTTTGGGCATCAGTAAATGACCTTCTTGCCTTGTAATTGGGATCCATTGTCTGAAATGAGAACCCTCAGTATGCCAAAGAGACACACAATACTTTTTCAAAGAAACTTGAGAACCTTAGCTTCAGGGATTTTTGCTACAGTTTCAGCTTCTATCCATTTAGTGAAATGTTTGACTTCTATAATAACGTATTCTCTACCCAATTGCCGTTGGGAATGACCCCAAAAATGTCAATTCCCATTGATAAAAAAGGTTGGCTACATTGTGAAAGATTGTGGATCGTCCCGGGAAATAGCGCAAATGTGGAAGCGCGGCATAAAATTAAATAACAAAAATTCAAACATGCTTTACGTAAATTAAAGAACACGTTCAAGGGGTGTACTCTTGAAATTTCCGGGTGTTCGGTGTATCTCATGAATTAAAAGCATAGAAAAGAATCATGGACGCCATAGGATTAAAAAATAAAAGAGGGGCGAAAATTAAATCGGAACCTACCGATTGTCGTTTTCGTCTTCTAACTGGTACTCGCGTTGTTCCCCGATTTGCACCAAATCGCGTATGTGAGATTCTCCAAATTGTAACACGCAATCTACCCACGTATCTTGCACGTCGTGCTAGCGAACAAAGAAGTATTTTTGGAGAGGATGGATCAATCACACGTTATTAGGTTAACGGGATTAATCCTCCTACGTTCGATTGTTCCAAGAACAAAAGAACAAGAAACAATATTCTTGAGAGAGAGAGAGAGGGCGGACGAGAGAGAGAGAGAGAGAGGAGAGAGCCGAGTTGTAGTGTATGTGTGTGTGTGTTGGAGTTTCATCATCTCTCTAATGATGAAGGGCTAGGACTATTTATAGAGGAGGAGTTTAATCTTTTCAAACTCCAACTCTAGAAGACTAATTTGACTAGGATTTTGACCTAGTCAAAGTCCTAGTCAAAGTAGTATTTGACCTAGTCAAATTAATGGGAAAATTATTTAAACATTGTAAAATAAATAATAATTTACAAAAATACCGTAATTTTAAAATTTTTATAGAATTATGCAAAACCGCTGAGAAATTCAGCAGTTTTAAATTAAAAAAAAAAATTAAAAAACCTGTGTCAGAACCGCTGACAGTGTCAGCGGTTCTGACACACCTGAGAACCGCTGACTTTCTCAGCGGTTCTCAGGAAAGATAAAGGGGCAGACATGGATGGGACGCATGCTGGGACGCATGCATGCGTCCCATCCATATGTATTTTTGGGGTTCACGGGTGAACATGGAGTTCACCCGTGAACTCCTTGCATAAGGAGGGGTGAGAGGTTCACCCCTTATTTATAAGGGGTGAACCTCTAAGGGTGAGGACCACAATCCGAATATTTTATCAAATATTCAAAAAAAAAAAAATTCTTGTAGAATTATGGCTAATTTTGGCCCACGTAATTCTAGTGTGTTGTATGGACAAGCAAATCATCGTTCTGAAGATGTGCTCGGAGCCCCCGACACAACATTACATGTTCGACGTGGTGATAGTTCTTTTTTTCGAAATCTCAAACTAGTGCCACGCCACGTACGTGTTCTACAGGTATTAGAAAATATGGGTTTTTTAGGAGTTTTTCAGTGTGGTCACGTTGAGATTGACGCACACCTTATTACTGCGTTAGTCGAGAGATGGCGACCCGAGACTCATACTTTTCATTTCACGATTGGTGAGGCAACTGTCACTCTTCAAGACATCGCAATCATGTGGAAACTTCCATTGGTAGGTAATATTATTACAGGAGTAGATACAAAGTGGACTATTCCACAATGGCAAAATTATTGCTACCAATGGTTGGGTTTTCTTCCGGATGATAATGCATTTAAATTTTCTCGATTGAAATTAAGTGTATTACATGATTGGTTAATTTTGAACACGAGTGACGATGATAGCCCTATGGAAGAAGTATTTCAAGAGGCATGAGTAATAGCTTTGTGTCTTATTGGTGGTGTATTGTGTCCTGATGCTACGGGCAACACTGTCTCATTATTATATTTACGTCATATGGAGGACCTTAGTGAAGGTATCTCAAATTGGGGTACAGCAGTGTTGGCTTATATGTACAGAGAGTTGTGCACAGCCTCACAAAGAGGAAAAACGAATATAGGTGGCCCAATGCAATTATTACAAATTTGGGCATGGTCTCGCATTACAACCCTCGCCCCGATTCGCTCCACCGAGATTTTAGATTTGTGTCCTACTATAATTGACGATGAGAACGTCTTGCCTATACCTCCATATGCTGCACGGTATGCACTTGAATTATACCTATACTAGCAAAAAATGACTTCTAGATTTAATTTAAATTTAACTTATTTTCGTGTTTGTAGGTGGTCGTATCATGTGTCCCGAACACACACGGCTTCCAATGCATTGCGTATTATCAGAAATATATTGGACTTTAATGAAAGAGAATGAGGTATGCGGACTGTTGTTGTTTAAATATATTATGTTTCGTATTATATATGTTTCATTATATTGATGTAATTGCATAATCATGTAGTTTGCTTGGATACCATACGATAGTAACGCGGATGATGTGAATTCACTGCCTCTTTATGCATACAATACACCATGGAACATAAAATGTCCATTGATTCATTATGCCATTGTGGAGATGCACCACCCAGAACGGGTGTTACGTCAGTTTGGCATGGTACAAGATATTCCCCCAAACCCACTTCACAGTGAAAGACGATTGCATTCACTTGATAGGAGAGGACGCCACGGGGAAGATTGGGCATTGTCTCATAGAGATTATATTGCACAATGGAACAACGTGCTATCAATGGTTGTACTGAGGCCTTATATCGACAATAGTCATGGTACTGTCCCGGATTATATGAATTGGTATCACCAAATCACCCGCATTCAGATATCGCACGTAGGGACAGTGGCAGATGCTCACGGATATCGGTCTGTAAACCCAAGGGACTGGGAATATGTGGTAAGCAAATAATTCCCTGTTTCTAAATTCAATGCACGATAAGTATATTCTAAACTAAATTATGTTTGCAGGCGGACAGAATGGAACAACTAGCACTTGATAGTGATAATGTTGGGACAGATTATCAGGCATTGTTAGAAATGAGGGTTCGACATCGTGAAGTTTATCAGGAGATTTTGAATTTTTTCACGTTCACGTTATCCTGGTGTGCGTGTAGGTCCTACTAGCACATATGATCCGACGAACGTAGCAGGACCATCTACTGCACATGATCCGACGAACGTAGCAGGACCATCTACTGCACATGATCCGACGAATACTCCGTCGGATGATATTGGTGCTAACATATATACTCCATCCACTGCATATACTCCAGATTTTGCATATACGTATACTCTATCGGATGATACTGGTTCTAACGTAGCAGGTCCATCTACACATGATCCGAGTATGCGCCCGCATTATCCAGTATCACCAATTCCATTTGACGACTTTGATTTGAGCACTCCGATTGAGATGAGACAGGACGTCCCGAGACGAAATAGGCGACGTCGAGGATGTGGCACAGGGGGTCATTACTAGTGTTATGAAATAGACTGATGTAGTACAATGAGTATTGTAATCCAAATATATTTATGCAAATAAACATTTATTATATCCACCAAATGTTTTCAAATATTACATCATTACATGCATAGTAAATATTCTAATTATTTGAATTTCCTTCACGTGCCCGGTACTGCTGGAGTGCACGAGTCTGTGGTCTATCCATTTCGTTCTGAATACGAGTTGTAACATGACGACCTGGGCCTCTACGGGTACGCAACATAGGGTTGTGCACAAGATGAAATGGCTGAGGATCCCAGTACTCCTCCCCCCATAATGGCTCAAACCTCCCGCAGTAAGTGTTCTTGTATGACTGAATACTATAATAATATGGCACAAAGTTGGATGCATTTACCCTAAAATGCCGACATGCCTGTATTGCATGGGAACAAGGAATGCCATTACTTCCCCACCTGCCACACGAACACTGTTGGTGCTTCAACTTGACAACATACGTATGAGTCCCGGCACCGGTCAAGCTCAATGTAAGTACCGAGGCAGATTGCTGAGTATAATCAAATTTCTGTACAATGTGGTGTACTGCCTCAGTTTGTCGCGCCTCAAATAATCTGTATGCATAATCAGCCCATTGCTGATTGTCATTCATCATCTGGTGACAACGTGTTGTGCGCTCTAGGAAGTATTGCACTGAACGGAAAAATGTTATTTGCACAATTGCCATTATTGGTAGTCGTCTGGCACCTTTCAACACTCCATTTATACACTCCGACATATTCGTTGTTAGAATGCCTGTGCGCCATCCACCATCATGCGCTAGCGTCCACTGAGTTTTGTCAATCCTTCCAAGCCAATTATAAGCTCCTTCATTCAATTCTTTAATTTGTTCCATTACTCGCTCAAACTTGCGCACATTCTGCTCAGAACCCGCCTTCCAGCAGAGATCCTTAAGTTGAACATTGTTGAACTTGTTATTAAAGTTTGAGCACACATGCCGCAAACAAAATCGATGAACTCCACGGGGAAACTTAAAGGCTGGCACTGCATCTACTCCTTTAATCAGTCCGGTATGCCGATCAGAAATTAGACAAATTCGGTCGTCACTGCGTAGTAGATGCTTGGAAAGCATTTCAAGGAACCATCACCAGGATGCTAGGGATTCTTCATCAACCAGTGCGAAGGCTAATGGGAGGACTTGTTGATTTCCATGCATTGTGACTGCCACTAATAGCTTGTGTTTGTACCTTGTGTACAGATGAGTTCCGTCTACACTTATAACGTTACGACAATAACGAAATCCTTCTATACACGGTCTGAAAGCCCAAAACACATAGTTCAACATTTTCAGCCCAGGCCTGTCAGTGTCCAAATGCAACCACTCTAAAACTGTCCCGGGGTTCCATTTCTGTAATGCAGCCATGTATCGAGGCAATTTCTGTACAGAGCTTTCCCAAGTTCCATATACCTGTTCCCTAGCCGCCTTCAAAGCCTGCCAAGCCTTATGATAAGAGATTTCGAACCCAAATCGATCTTTCACATTTTGCTGGACATACTTGATGTCATATGATGGGTCTTGACGAACCATACCAAGCAAATGTGTTGCAATCATACTCTTACCTAAGTTACGATGATCTACAGAAATCTCATTCATCAAGCAGGTATGCGGTCCCACGTACCTGGTAATCTTGAATAACCCCATATTGGACTTGTAGATAGCTCGTAGCATCCAATCACATCCAGTCTCCGCATCATATTTGCACACGACCTTCCATAATTTTGGTGAACTCTCGAGCACACGGTATTCTCGTCTCGCACAACGCACAGAAAAATCTTAAACACTAGCTTTCAAGTGGTCTTTGCTCTTGAACACCATTCCTAATGCGAGCTCTCCAGTGCTCGGATCGTACAAGTTACCCCATTTACCAGTAGGGATATCCACCGAGTCGACAGGTACCTCTGGATGTGTTGTACTGAAAAATGGGATCACTGGATATAGAGAAGCAGGCTCTGATGTGGCTGGCATGTTCAAATCAATTCCGTGTATTTGTTGGCTTGTCACCCCATTAGCAATACTACCAAGCACTTCCAACATAATTGGGATGCTGACTTCATCGTCATTATCAGGATTCAAATTATTTTTAGCCTCTTCCTCAACCTCATCTGGTTCAGAGTTCACCGGCTCTGAATTTAAAAAACTATCGGCTTCAGGCTCCATATTAACATACTCATCATCTTGTTGGTTGTACGTAGAAGGCCCTGCAAAATCTTCATTTATCCCAAATCTTCCCATCTGTTGAGTTACTGCTAGCAAACTGGCCCCATCTTGTGTTAAAATTGACATGTATGTTCCATAATCACCAGCAAAAGGGTCGTCCAATACAATATTATTAATATTATGATAGACTTTCTCTGCTTCAACAAAACTTTCTACAGTAACATATCCATTCAACGGATTGAAAAAAAATTGCACATCTCGATCCGTCTTAATCGGCAATGCCATCTCTCGTTGACCTCCAAAATATATAATGATATCAATATTGTTTTGCTCCGCCATATCTTCACATCAAAATAACATATGCATAAAAAAATAATATTATTAATAATATTATAATGAAAACAAACAAATATATAATAAAACAAAATTTTAGAATATAAAACTTACAATTTTTGTTGCAGAAATTTCCAACTGGTGTAGTCTAAAAATGTGCCCTTTTTCTATAATTTTTTCGGTGAGGATGCTGCAATATTTTCTAACGTATACAATTCTTTCGAACTCATATGAACTGGAACAAGTAGTATTTATGGAAGAAAAACCGCATTTACACATAGCAGTTTTGCAGAAATAATTAAAGATGATGGGACGCATGCATGGCTCATGCATCCCATCATCTTTTTCCCATCATCTTTTTGATGGGATGCATGGGACGCATGCATGCGTCCCAGCATGCGTCCCATCCACGATAAAGGGGCAGACAATGTCTGCCCATCTTTCCTGAGAACCGCTGAGAAAGTCAGCGGTTCTCAGGTGTGTCAGAACCGCTGACAGTGTCAGCGGTTCTGACACAGGTTTTTTAATTTTTTTTTTAATTTAAAACTGCTGAATTTCTCAGCGGTTTTGCATAATTCTATAAAAATTTTAAAATTACGGTATTTTTGTAAATTATTATTTATTTTATAATATTTAAATAATTTTTCCCAAATTAATCCTAGCCATCCATCTCTCTTTTTAATCCCAACCATTAATTTAATTTAATGGAATATTTAAAACCTATTTAAATATTCCGATGGGCAATAAATAAATATAATAAATATAAATATTTATTCTAGGCCCATTAAATTAATTTTCTAATAAATCTAATTTATTAGATTAATCCCTTTTATCTAATAAAAGGAATTAATTCTCTCCAAGAAAATTAAGGACCTGATTAAATCCAATTTAATCATTCCATTTCTCCAATATTTAATTCTAAATTAAATACTTAATGTGTGTGGATTGTGTGTGACTCTTTAGGTTCACCTTTAAGCTAGACTTGGTCGGATTCCTAGAATCCGTCCGTTACCATGGGTGGCCATCTAGCAACGGTCCATGGCACTAGAGACTAGGTGAATATTCGGGGATGAACATTTAGGCTCTAACAGTACACTTGTCCTTCCGTCTTCGGTCTCACCACTTAAGGTCTAGGGCACGGAAATTGCAGGTACCCATATTGGACCTAAGTGTCGGTCTGTCCTTACTAAACGCCGCAAGGGAAACCTTCCCTTCTGTTCAGTTACAGTGGCCACAGATTTTAAGGACAAGACACAGAGCATATGTGAGACTCAACTGTCAATGCCTTTTGACAGGAGACAGATCCTTTCTTGGAGACTACTGTCACTCTCTACACCAGAGCTGCACTAGACATGGCTTATGACTACTAAAGTGCTTCTTGGTAATCTCTCACCATATCTAAGATACAGACCTGATATACAGGTAAACTCAGCAGTTCCTCAAGTCAAAGGACTTGACCTATACCGTTGGAATCGGGAATATACGTCATACCTCGCTGACCCTACTCAAGGTCCTCCGTAAGACGGTTCCCGCGAGTCACCTCAATCAGCTGCTCCCTAGCAGGCTAACTCACTAACACGGCTCAGACGACCTTCGTCACCCGTCGATGAAATACGACAACAGATGCTTAGTGTAAGTCTCTAGGGGAATCTCGGTACCCATTTTCGAGATTCCTTAACTTGTAGATTTTCGGACTGATTCGGCGAGACTGATTTCATGGACCTACCTCCAAGCGTAGTCCCAGTCCCCGAAATACATTTTCAGTTCGTGGGCTTTGTTTGCGTAGTGAACAGATATGTAATGCAGATAAAGTGAACACAAACAAAGTAATGCCAAATGAATTTCACTTCTTTATTCATTAATAATATATCAAATCCTTGAAATTGTCTAGACATAGGTTACATTTCACCTGCCAAGATTGGCTATATGGTCACCTATTCTAACAATCTCCCACTTGAACTTAAAGCTAATCGCCCATATGTCTAATCCCCATCTTCTCAAGATGTTGTGTATGAGCGCTCTGCGACATAGGCTTTGTCAGCGGATCTGCTGTGTTGTCTGCTGAGTTGACTCAGTCCATCCGAACGTCACCTCTTCCTACAATTTCTCTTGGAAGATGGTAGCGTCTAAGAATGTGTTTGGAACGGTGATGAGTTCTCGGTTCCTTTGCTTGCGTTATTGCACCGTTGTTATCACAAAAGATGACAACGGGCTCGGCGATGCTAGGCACCACACCCAACTCTTGTATGTAGTTTCTCATCCAAACCGCTTCCTTGGCAGCTTCTAAAGCTACTATGTATTCGGCCTCAGTGGTGGAGTCAACAGTGGTTGCTTGCTTGGAACTTTTCCAAGCCACCGCTCCTCCATTGAGTCTGAATACATAACCCGATTGAGACTTGGCATCATCGTCATCAGACTGGAAGCTAGCATCGCTAAAGCCTTCCAGGATCAGTTCTCCATTGCCATAGACTAAGAACATTTCCTTAGTCCTCCTTAGGTACTTAAGGATACCCTTAACATCATTCCAATGTGCCTCTCCTGCACAAGACTGATATCTGCTTGTCACGCTCAAAGCGTAAGCAATGTCAGGCCTGGTGCAGTGGACTGCATATTGGATGCTACCTACGGCAGAAGCATAGGGGATGACTTTCATCCTTTCAAGTTCCTCATCAGTCTACGGGGACTGTTTCTTGGATAACTTGATCCCATGCCTCATGGCAAGGAATCCTCGTTTGAAGTTGTCCATCTGATATCTCTTTAGGTCTTTCTCCATATACGAGTTTTGGGTGAGCCCTAACATCCTTTTAGATCTGTCCCTGACAATCTGGATGCCTAGGATGTAGGAGGCTTCACCCAAGTCCGTCATGGAAAACTGGGTTGACAACCATGCTTTTGTGTCACCCAACATTCTAACATCATTACCTATGAGTAGAATGTCATCCACATAAAACACTAGGAACACTATAGAGCTCCCACTGATCTTCTTGTATACACAAGGGTTGGATTCATTTTTGATGAAGTCATAGCCCCGTATCACTTCATCAAAGCGAATGTTCCAACTTCGGGATGCTTGTTTGAGGCCATAGATGGACCTCTGGAGACGACAGACCTTCTGTTATTCTCCAGCGACCGTGAAACCTTCCGACTGATCCATATAGATCTCTTCCTCAACGAAACCATTGAGGAAGGCCGTTTTCACGTCCATCTGCCATATCTCATAGTCATACCATGCTGCTGTGGCGAGCAGGATCTGCATGGATTTAGCCATGGCTACCGGCGAGTAGGTGTCCTCAAAATCGACCCCGGGTCGTTGAGTGTATCCCTTAGCTACTAGCCTAGCCTTAAAAGTCGTGACTTCTCCATCAACGCCAAGTTTGGCTTGTAGACCCACTTACAGCCAACTAGCTTAAGGAAATATTGTGGATCGTCCCGGGAAAATAGCGCGAATGCGGAAGCGCGGTATAAAATTAAAATATGAAATTTAAAAATACTTTAACGAAAATTAAAGAACACGTTCATGTTAGAATAGGTGACCATGTAAGCCAATCTTGGCAGGAAAATGTAACCTATGTCTAGACAATTTCAGTATGTGTTTGATAAAACATTTATGAATAAAGAAGTAAGATTCATATGGCGTTACTTTGCTTGCGTTCACTTATACATTTCTAT
Source organism: Sesamum alatum (assembly GCA_034509735.1). Lineage (NCBI taxonomy): Eukaryota > Viridiplantae > Streptophyta > Magnoliopsida > Lamiales > Pedaliaceae > Sesamum > Sesamum alatum. The sequence goes on along the minus strand of JACGWO010000001.1, from coordinate 29,865,072 downwards.
TACATATCTGTTCGCTACGCAAACAAAGCCCATGGACTGAGAATCTATTTCGAGGACTGGGACTTCGCTTGGAGGTAGGTCCATGAAATCAGTCTTGCCGAATCACTCCGGAAAACTCCAAGTCAAGGAATCTCGAAAATGGGTACCGAGATTCCCTTTGAGACTTGCACCAAGCACCTGCTGTCGTGTTTCATCAACGGGTGACGAAGGTCGTCTAATCAGTGTTAGTGGGTTAGCCTGCTAGGAAGCAGCTGACTGAGGTGACTCGCGGGAACCGTCTTACGGAGGACCTTGAGTATGGTCAGCAAGGTATGACGTGTATTCCCGGTTCTAACGGTACAGGTCAAGTCCTTTGACTTGAGGAACTTTTGAGTTTACCTGTGTATCAGGTCTGTATCTTAGATATGGTGAGAGATTGCCAAGATACACTTGAGTAGTCATAAGCCATGTCTAGTGCAGCTCTGGTATACGGAGTGACAGTAGTTTCTAAGAAAGGATCTGTCTCCTGTCAAAAGGTATTGACAATTGAGTCTCACGTATGCTCTGTGTCTTGTCCCTAAAATCTGTGGCCACAGTAACTGAACAGAAGGGAAGGGTTCCCTTGCGGCGTTTAGTAAGGACAGATCGACACTTAGGTCCAAAATGGGTACCTGCATTTTCTGTGCCCTAGACCCTAAGTGGTGAGACCGTAGACAGAAAGACAAGTGTACTGTTAGAGCCTAAATGTTCATCCTCGAATATTTTACCTAGTCTCTAGTGCCATGGACCGTTGCTAGATGGCCACCCAGGGTAACGGACGGATTCTAGGAATTCGACCAAGTCTAGCTGAAAGGTGAACCTAAAGAGTCACACACTATCCAGACACATTTAGTATTTAATTTAGAATTAAATATTGGAGAAAAGGAATGATTAAATTGGATTTAATCGGGTCCTTTATTTTCTTGGTGAATTAATTCCTTCTATTTGATAAAAGAAATTAAATTAATAAATTAGATTTATTAAAGGAATTTATTTAATGGGCTTAAAATAAATATTTATATTTATTTAGGCCTTTTGGAATATTTAAATAGGTTTTAAATATTCCATCAAATTAAATCAACGGTTGAGATGGAAATGAGAGATGGATGGCTAGGATTGGTTTGACTAGGTCAAACACTAGTTTGCTAGTCAAAGTCCTAGTCAACATAGAGTTCTTAGAGTTGGAGTTTAAAGAGGATTAAACTCCTCCTCTATATAAACCCCTAGCCTCCTACAATTTGTAGGATGATGATTCTTGAAAACAAACACAAGACACACTCTCCCTCTCTCTCTCACTCTCCAAGAAAATTGTTTTTCTTGTTCTCTTGTTCTTGGAACATTAGAACTAAGGAAGATCAATCCCGTTAATACATAACGTGTGGTTGATCTATCCTCTCCAAAAATACTTGTTCGTTGCTAGCACGACGGGCAAGAATACGTGGGTGAATCGTGTGTCACGATTTGGAGGATCTCAAGAACGAGGTCTTGGTGCAAAATGGGGAACAACGCGTGTAGCCGTTGAAGACGAAAACAACAACGGGTAGGTCTCGTTTTAAATTTTCGTCCCTCTCTTTAATTTACAAACCCTATGGCCTCCATGATTGTTGTATGCTTTAATTCATGAGATACACCAAACACCCGGGAAATTTCAAAGGCACACCCTTTGAACGTGTTCTTTACTTCAATTAAGCATGTTTTAAATTCCGCAATTTTATTTTATACCGCGCTTCCGCATTCGCGCAATTTTCCCGGGACGATCCACAATCTTTCAGTTCAAGGGGTGTGCCCTTGAACTTTCCTGGGTGTTCGGTGTATCTCATGAATTAAATACATACAAACAATCATGGAGGCCATAGGGATTAAAATTAAAAGGGGCGAAAACGTAAATCGAGACCCACCCGTTGTCGTTTTCGTCTTCAACGACTACTCGCGTTGTTCCCCGTTTTGCACCAAGACCTCGTTCTTGAGATCCTCCAAATCATGACACACGATCCACCCACGTATCTTGCACGTCGTGCTAGCAACGAACAAGTATAATTTTTGGAGAGGATGAATTAATAACACGTTATTGATTAACGGTATTAATTCTCCTAAGTTCTAATGTTCCAAGAACAAGAGAACAAGAAAAAATATTTTATTGGGAGAGTGAGAGGGGGCGGACGAGAGGGAGAGGAGAGAGCTCGAGTAGTGTGTGTGTGTGTGTGTGTGTGTGTGTGTGTTGGAATTTCAAGATTCATCAATCTTTGAATTGTAGGAGGCTAGGGGTTTATATAGAGGAGGAGTTTAAACCTCTTTAAACTCCAACTCTAAGAGGTCTATTTTGACTAGGATTTTGACCTAGTCAAAGTCCTAGTCAAAGTAGTATTTGACCTAGTCAAATCAATCCTAGCCATTCATCTCTCCTTTCCATCTCAACCGTTAATTTAATTTAATGAAATATTTAAAACCTATTTAAATATTCCAAAAGGCAAAATAAATATAAATATTTATTCTAAGCCCATTAAATTAATTCCCTTAATAAATCTAATTTATTAATTTAATTTCTTTTATCAAATAGAAGGAATTGATACTCCAAGAAAATAGAGGACCCGATTAAATCAAATTTAATCATTCCTTTTTCTCCAATATTTAATACTAAATTTGTGTGTGGATAGTGTGTGACTCTTTAGGTTCACCTTTCAGGTAGGCTTGGCCGGATTCCTAGAATCCGTTCGTTACCATGGGTGGCCATCTAGCAACGGTCCATGGCACTAGAGACTAGGTGAAATATTCGGGGATGAACTTTTAGGCTCTAACAGTACACTTGTCCTTCTGTCTGCGGTCTTACCACTTAGGGTCTACGGCACGGAAATGCAGGTACCCATTCTGGACCTAAGTGTCGGCCTGTCCTTACTAAACGCCGCAAAGGAAACCTTCCCTTCTGTTCAGTTACTGTGGCAGATTTTAGGGACAAGACACAGAGCATACGTGAGACTCAACTGTCAATGCCTTTTGACAGGAGACAGATCCTTTCTTGGAAACTACTGTCACTTTGTACACCAGAGCTGCACTAGACATGGCTTATGACTACTCAAGTGTTTCTTGGCAATCTCTCACCTTATCTAAGATACAAACCTGATATACAGGTAAACTCAGCAGTTCCTCAAGTCAAAGGACTTGGCCTGTACCGTTGGAACCGGGAGTACACGTCATACCTTGCTGACCCTACTCAAGGTCCTTCGTAAGACGGTTCCCGCGAGTCACCTCAGTCAGCTGCTCCCCAGCAGGCTAACCCACTAACACTGCTTAGACGACCTTCGTCACCCGTCGATGAAATACGACAGCAGATGCTTAGTGCAAATCTCAAAGGGAATCCCGGTACCCATTTTCGAGATTCCTTGACTTGAAGTTTTCCAGACTGATTCGGCGGGACTGATTTCGTGGACCTACCTCCAAGCGTAGTCCCAGTCCCCGAAATGGGCTTTCAGTCCGTGGGTTTTGTTTGCGTAGTGAACAGATAAATAAAGCAGTAAAGTGAACGCAAACAAAGTAATGCCAGAATGAATTTCACTTCTTTATTCATTAATAGTTTTATCAAAACACTGAAATTATCTAGACATAGGTTACATTTGCCCGCCAAGATTGGCTACATGGTCACGTATTCTAACACTTAACACCTTTCGGTGGATCTACAAGTCTCCAGACTTGGTTCTCGCTCATGGAGTCCATTTCAGTTTTCATGGCTTCAAGCCATTTACCGGAGTCGATGTCAGACATCGCTTCTCCGTATGTCTTAGGATCATTATCCAGAAGACCAGTCGTATTTAGAAAGCTATATCTCACTGGAGGTCTGGACTCTCTAGTAGACCTACGGAGAACGGGAACGTCAATGGTAACTGTGGGCGCTGACTGTATAGGAGCTGGCAGTTCAGGCATCGGGGTTGGTTGTTCCTAAGGCTGTCCTACATGCCTAGGATGCTGGACTTCTCGAGGTCGGTCAGCCCTTCGGGTATCTATCCTGAATCCTTTAAGCGAGGAGTCCGCGGCTTCCTCAGATGACTGGTTTCCATCACTTGATTCCTCAAGGATCAGTTCATCCGGTTGGATATCCTCTGGAAAGCCTTGCTCTAAGAACACTGCATTCCTTGAAACAAATACCTTTTGTTCCAAGGGGTCATAGAAGTAATAACCCGCAGTTTCTCTAGGGTATCCAACGAACCTGCTTAAGCTGGACCTAGATTCTAGCTTATCTCCCACTAACCTCTTGACGTATGCGGGGCTACCCCACACTTTCAAGTAGTTGTAGGATGCAGGCTTGCCGTGCCATATCTCATATGACGTTTGGGTCAATACACTGGTTGGTGATAGATTTAGCAACTTGGCCGTCGTTTCCAATGCATAGCCCCAAAAGGACAAGGAAAATTTGGTAAAACTCATCAATGGATCGAACCATGTCCAACAGGGTTCGCTTCCTCCTTTCAGAGACACCATTCAATTGTGGTGTTCCGGGAGGTGTCCATTCAGATATTATACCATTTTCTTTTAGATAATTAAGGAACTCGGTACTAAGGTATTCACCGCCTCGGTCTGACCGTAGGACTTTAATTTCGCAGTTGGTTTGGTTCTCCACTTCAAGTCTTAATTCTTTAAACCTCTCAAGAGCTTCAGACTTGTACCTCATCAGGTAAACATAACCATACCGTGCCTGATCATCGGTAAAGGTTATGAAGTAGGAGAACCCACCTCGGGCCTGCGTTCTTAGTGGTCCACATACGTCTGTATGGACCAAGTCCAACAAACCTGTGGCAAGCCTGCTTTGTCCTACAAAGGGCTTTTTAGTCATTTTCCCTCTTAGATAGGATTCACAGGTTGGTAGCTCACTCAAGTCCCCTACCTCTAGGTTCTTTAAGTCTACCAACCTTTTCATCCTATCTTGGGATATGTGACCTAGCCTAGTGTGCCACAGTTGTGCGTTCCCGTTATTATCTATTTTATGTTTGTGTTGGGCATTTAGAACAAAGTTCGTTTGTTGCAAGATATAGAGCCCATTGTTAAGTGTACCAAGTAGATGAGCAATTCCATACCTCATCAAATAAAAGCAATTTTTATTGGTCATAAACTCATAACCACTATTGTCTAACAATGGAATGGAAATGATGTTTTTAATCATACTGGGTACATAATAAACTTGCTCTAATTCTATGCTAATACGATCACTAACTACTAGAGTAGCGGATCCTACTGCTTCTGCTGAGATGGCCTTGCCATTCCTAAGCTTCAGGATCATATCCCTGCTACCCAGTTTTCTGCTTCTTTTCAGCATTGGCAAATCATTGCAAATGTGAGCTCGACAGTCGGTATCTAATCCCCAAGAGGCAGAATTAGTGACCATATTGACCTCAATCACAAATGTACCTTGGTTCGAGAAGAGTTTGGGGCACTCCCTCTTTCAATGCCCTTTCTCACGGCAATTGATACATATGTCATATGCCCTCGACTGTTGCTTGGTGACAACCTTTCCCTTTCCTTTGCCTTTCCCCTCTTTGGCAATGGGAACACTCTTAGTGTTCGTAGCTGCTTTGACGGCTTGTCCCTTCCCTTTCTTCCTTTTCCAACGTCCGGCACCCTTGCCTTTCGTTTTAGAAGTTGAAGCACCTCCAAACAATACCGAAGACGTGGACTTTTTGGTCGTTGTCTCGTATTACACCAACATATTGATCAACTCATGAATGCCCTTCTGAAGTGCGTTCATGTTGTAGTTGACAATAAATTGATCAAAGGAGAGTGGGAGTGACTGAAGGATCACATCTATGTACGTTTCATTATCGAGGCCTGCCTTTAGGTCCTCGAGCTTTTCCACCACGGTAAGCATTTTAACCCCGTGCTCTTGTACAGAGGATCCTTCTGTCATTTTAGTTCCAAAGAACGCCTTAGTCGCGACATACCTAGTATGCCGGTCGGGGACTGCATAGCAATCCTTAAGGTGAGCTATAATGGAAAGGACATCGTCTAGCCTTTCATATTGCTTCTGAATCTCATTCGTCATCGAAGCAAGTATGACGCTACGGACCTTCCGGTTATCCTTATGCCAAGTCTCGAACGTCACACGTTCTTCTGGTGTGGATCCTTCCGGTAAGGTCCTAGGGAGAGGCTCGTCCATGACGTAGCCTTGGTTCTCGTAATCCAGGACTATCCTGAGATTGCGCAACCAGTCGTTGTAATTGGTTCCATTGAATTTGTTGGTCTCAAGAATGGTTGATAAAGGGTTCTTAGACATTTTAAATCTACATTTAAAAAAAAAACAGAGTTCGCGATCAGCAGAATTTAAAAGACGGAGGTTTGATATATGTAATTAAATGCTTGGTCTTTAGTCATTTAATGCTCCCACTATTTATACGAAAACACGGTACTCTCAAACGTTGTTTTCGGGAAACCTTTTCCTAGTGGGCTTGGGATCCACAGCGAATTTCCCCATACCCCGCTTTTACGATTTGCATGGGAAGAATCCTGTGGGAGGTATGCCATACCATTCTCGTTCCATGAGATTCCCAAGATTATTGCCTCACCTTTTCACATGATCTCGAGGACTCCAAGCGAATCATGCTAATCGGGTGTTAGACCCGACCCAATCAACCGAACTATAGACCCACTGCTACCTCCACGACTCGTGAGATAGGTAACAGCGGTCTACTTTTCGTTCATGACATGGTGCAGCTTCTTTTAAGTACGATAGATGTGCCACGACTCGTGAGATCACACTATCGACCTAAATCAGCTTCCTCACTATGCCATGGATTGGAAGGCATGGACGGACTCCTAGAGTCCATGTCCACTTTGTCTAGTGTCTAATATTTGGACATTGGTCCAACCAATATGAGAGTAGTAAATGACCGAGATCTCATAAATAGATATTAACACATTCATCCATAATGCGAAAATAAATGGCATCACATGGCAGTTATATGATAAATAAAACACCATTCATCCATCATAATAACCACATGCAAAATTAAAGCCTAGCACGCTCCTGTTGGATGATCACGACCCCGAATCCTATGCGACCCACTGAGCCCGCAGTGGATCTATGGTCAATCTAGGGTTGGTCCTACACTATTACATTAATAGTAACCCAATCATCATTCTGATGGGCCGTGGTCTCTTTTCTCTTTCTTCTCTTCATGGAAACGCCTTGGAACCTCCGGTTTGGCCTCTCCATGTAGACCTTCCATCTTCTTTACCAATTACATAAAACAAAACCTCACTTCTATTCTACTCTCATCACATGTTAAAAATAGAAACCCCAGCAAAAACCCGGGGGCAGTACATAAGGAGGGAGGTAGAATGCCTTATTATTCGAAGGCAACTAGAAAGGGAGAAGGAGAAAGCAGTAAAAGAGGCACACAGGCCCAACAAGAAATTAAACCATACATCCGGTCTAGGGCTCGTGATCATCCGTTTTCATCCAACACACATAATCATATGATCCAATCACATAAAATACATGCTAACAACATATGATTACCAATCATAATTATCCAAGATAAAAAAAAATAAATGCATAACGTATGAAAGTATGGTACAACCGTTGGTAATAATATTTTCTCGTTTTAGGAAGACCTTTTCTCATTATTTCTAGGTAAATTATCCCCGGGATTCCAAATCCAATATAATTTTACATCCTAAAATAATGTCTTACAAAATTAGGCAAAAATTGAACAAAAACGTATTTTCAGAATTAGTTAAAAAAAACTAAAACTGAAATAAAATAAAAAGGGAAACCCTAACAGCCGGCAGCCGGCCGCCGCCACCAGCAGCAGCCAGCCGGCGCGCGCAGGCCCCCGCCTGCGTGTGCGCGTGCCTGGTCGGCAGCAGGCAACACGGCCGCACGCGTCGGCAGGCTGTCGCGTGCGCAGGCTCCCTTGCCCGTGCGCACTAGCCTGCCGGCCGCTGGTCGTGCGCCTGCCCCTGCGCACTGCACACGCGCACTGGGCGCACCTGCCGGGCGTGCGCGCGCAGACTCCTCCGTCTGCGTGCGCGCGCGCCTGGAGGCGCCGCCCCGTGCGCGCGCTCGCGCACGGCCTTGCTGGCCGCGCGTCCGGGTGCGCAGGCTTCCAGCGCGCTGGCCTGGCGGGCGCGCGTGGGCTTCCCTGCCTGTTTGCGCGCGCGCCGACCAACTGCCTGCCTGATGCCCTATCGCCCCACCGGCAGCTGGCTGCGCGCAACCATGCGCGCCTGGCGCAGGCGGCCGTGCAGGCTCCCTTGCCTGCGCGCGTCTGCCTCGCCCATGCGCACGGCTGCGTGCGGCCAGCCTTCGGCTGGCCGGCGTGCTGCGGCGTTTCTCCGTTTTTGCTCGATTTTCACCCCCCGTTCCCAAGAAAAACAGAAAATCCAACAATACCAAAAATCATACGAATTAAAAGCAAGAAAAACGACATGCTTAAATAATAATATAATCAAGAATTAATTAAAACATCGCATAACACGTTTTCATGCTTAAAACGCACGTAAACCCCTTGGCCTATACACCAAACGGGGCTCTGATACAACTGAAAGATTGTGGATCGTCCCGGGAAATAGCGCGAACGCGGAAGCGCGGTATAAAATTAAATAACAAAAATTTAAACATGCTTTACGTAAATTAAAGAACAGGTTCAAGGGGTGTACCCTTGAAATTCCCGGGTGTTTGGTGTATCTCATGAATTAAAAGCATAGAAAAGAATCATGGACGCCATAGGATTAAAAAATAAAAGAGGGACGAAAATTAAATCGGAACCTACCGATTGTCGTTTTCGTCTTCTAACCGGTACTCGCGTTGTTCCCCGATTTGCACCAAATCCCGTATGTGAGATTCTCCAAATTGTAACACGCAATCCACCCACGTATCTTGCACATTGTGCTAGCGAACAAACAAGTATTTTTGGAGAGGATGGATCAATCACGCGTTATTAGGTTAACGGGATTAATCCTCCTACGTTCGATTGTTCCAAGAACAAAAGAACAAGAAACAATATTCTTGAGAGAGAGAGTGAGGGCGGACGAAAGGGAAAGAGGAGAAAGCCGAGTTGTAGTGTGTATGTGTGTGTTGGAGTTTCATCATCTCTCTAATGATGAAGGGCTAGGACTATTTATAGAGGAGGAGTTTAATCCTCTTCAAACTCCAACTCTAGAAGACTAAGACCTAGTCAAAATCCTAGTCAAAGTAGTATTTGACCTAGTCAAATTAATCCTAGCCATCCATCTCTCCTTTTAATCTCAACCATTAATTAAATTTAATGTAATATTTAAAACCTATTTAAATATTCCAAAGGGCAATAAATAAATGTAATAAATATAAATATTTACTCTAAGCCCATTAAATTAATTTTCTAATAAATCTAATTTATTAGATTAATCCCTTTTATCTAATAAAAGGAATTAATTCTCTCCAAGTGTCTAGGGCACGGAAAATGCAGGTACCCATATTGGACCTAAGTGTCGGTCTGTCCTTACTAAACGCCGCAAGGGAAACCGTCCCTTCTGTTCAGTTACTGTGGCCACAGATTTTAGGGACAAGAGACAGAGCATATGTGAGGCTCAACTGTCAATGCCTTTTGACAGGAGACAGATCCTTGCTTGGATACTACTGTTACTCTGTACACCAGAGCTGCACTACACATGGCTTATGACTAATCAAGTGCTTCTTGGCAATCTCTCACCATATCTAAGATACAGACCTGATATACAGGTAAACTCAGCAGTTCCTCAAGTCAAAGGACTTGATCTGTACCATTGGAACCGGGAATACACGTCATACCTCGTGGACCCTACTCAAGGTCCTCCGTAAGACGGTTCCCGCGAGTCACCTCAGTCAGCTGCTCCCTAGCAGGCTAACCCACTAACATTGTTTAGACGACCTTCGTCACCCGTCGATGAAATACGACAGCAGATGCTTAGTGCAAGTCTCAAGGAGAATCTCGGTACCCATTTTCGAGATTCCTTGACTTGGAGATTTCCGAACTGATTCGGCTAGACTGATTTCATGGACCTACCTCCAAGCGTAGTTCCAGTCCTCGAAATACGTTTTCAGTCCGTGGGCTTTGTTTGCGTAGTGAACAGATACGTAATGCAGATAAAGTGAACAAAAACAAAGTAATGCCAAATGAATTTCACTTCTTTATTCATTAATAATATATTAAATCCTTGAAATTGTCTAGACATAGGTTACATTTCGCCTGCCAAGATTGGCTACATGGTCACCTATTCTAACACATTGATCGGGGCCAATTCAGCATGTGGGTTGTGAGGTATATTCGAGTGTAACTGGAAAATCTTCCAATTTCTCAAATTCTAGGGCATCTTTGGATAAGGTCAACCAAAAGTAGCCCTGCCTTAGACTTTCTGTTCCAGAGCTTGTCCTTCGGAATAATTTCGACAACTGTGTTCATGAATCTCCCTCATCACATAAAAGGGTTTCATCTTAAGAGGACACTAGATAATGATTTCTTATACAACTCTCCATCAATTACGATAAATTCTCATGATCTTATCCTTAACTTTTTGTTTGTCTTTTCATTAGACCGTTGCTGGGCTTTTTAAAATTCCTTCATTTCCTTCTTTCAAGAACCTTTCTAAATACAGACAGTAACAGCCGTTCCTCTCTAATCAATGATTGAGCAAATGCATTTTTCAAATCAGCAAATGCCTTACCACACTCTTTTGTCCACTCAAAGTTCTTCAAGTTGCGCAAGATCTTGAAGAATGGAAATCCTTTGTCGTGACACCATACGACCAACCAGGCTTTGGATGTCTTTCGCAGACTTTAGCAGGGGCATGGTAATTATAGCTTCAATTTTTTCAGAATTTGTCTCTATTTTTCGTCAAATAACCATGTGCACCAAAAACTTACCACCGCGTGTACTAGAGGTGCATTTGACATGATTCACCTTCATACTTTAGGCATGCATAATCCGAAACGACTCTTGTAGATGTGTGTGTCAAGTGATCTTCTTTCTTCAAGCTCTTTACGAACATATCATCCACATAAATTCGCATTGACTTATCGATTTGGTCCTTGAACATTTTATTACCAACCTATGATGTGTGGCTCTCGTGTTCTTGAGTCTGAAAGGCATGAATACATAACAATAAATTCCTTTTTGTATACGAAAAAGGTCTTTATGCGGTCTTCCTTGGCCATGAAAATTTTATGGTAACCCCAAAAAACATCTATCATACTAAGTAAAGCACAATCTTCGATTGGATCAGCAAGCTGATTAATTCAAGGTAATAGGTAAGGATCTCATAGGTAAGCTGTTATAATAGGTGACCAAAAAGTCAATTGGATTTGTGGTTTCATAAACTATTTAGGAATTCTTATATAGTGTAATATTGATTATTATGAATAAAGTAAGCGTTCATATTTGGCAATTGTGTTTGTTGTACTTACTATTATTGTTATAACTGCTTTAACATCACAAGAAAGCCCACAGACCAATCTAATAGTCCATGTCATTGGGATGCACATTAGATGGCGGCTATGAAACCAGCTCTGAGGGTTTGGTATAAAAAGTTCAAAGTCAAGGATCTTGTCACTAGACATCGAGAGTTCTATCAAGACTCACATTAAGTGTTGCATTCATTGGATGAGTGTCATGTTTCATCGATGACAAAATTGAACGTCTATACAACTTTAGTGGGTTGACAAGGTTGTCAAGCCTACTGAACTGATTCGTAGGGAGTTGTCATGTGGAAGTCTTTGAGGTTTGTTCGGTATGACTGGAACTCCTTGGCTTCGATAATACAGGATTAGTCCTTGAACTTAGGAACCACGATAGTCACATACATATGATGGATGTATCTTGGGTCTGCCAAGAGATGACTGTGTCTTGGATGTGGTCACTATAAGCCTTATCCAGTGCAGTCAGAATATGTAATGAGCACGGTGGGTTCCAAGATGGAATTCACCACCTGTCAGTATATGATAGTTAAGTCTCCTACACGCTCTAAGATGGTTTAAGCTCTTTAAGTCTATATCCACAGCTCATTAGTCGAATATGGAATGGTTTCATATGTCGATCTTAGAGTAAATGCATATCGAGTATTGAGCATAGCTGTCAAGTCCAGGATGGAAATTGATGCCCAATTTTATACCCTAGACTTAGACTGGGAGACAAGTGATGTAAGGACCGTACCTGTGCCTGTATGGAACTCGAGATCCTAAAATATTCATACCAACATTCACCTAGTTTCTAGTACCATGGACCGTTGCTAGACGACCACCTATGGTGATGAACATTTCTGATTAATGGTTAATTAAAAATAATTAATTTAATTTAATTAATTAATTGTGTTGGACACAAATCCAAATCTAGCTAAGGGTGAACTTAAAGAGTCACACAAAAATTATTATGGTAGTGGTAGAATTAATTTAGAATTAATTATATAAGAAATATATTAATTTAATTGGATTAAATTAGTTCATGGAGAATATAAATGATCGGATCATTTATTTGAAAAAGTCCATTTAACGAATACCCCAAGATTTATTTGATTGTATTAATTAAATTTGGGCTTGACACTTTTAAATTAATTGGAGTAATTTAATTGTTGTCTAATTAATTGATTTGATTAATTAATTACTATTTGGTTCGTGCTTATTTAATTGGATTAAATAAACTAGTGGGCTTTTACTGTGTTGAAATTAATTATATTAATTTAAATGCCCAAGGGCTTGATTTAATTTTGATTAGACAAGCCCGGTCCACTACTTGAAATCCAAGCCCTCTTGCATTGAGATATAGTTAAGGAGGAATTGTAACTCCTCCAAGAGTAGAGACGTGGACGACCATCATGGTGTGTGGTACACTAGTAGTGCACAAGTATGATCGGAGGTTATGCACAAGTTGTACAGATGTGTGTAGGTGGTTATCTTGGAGATAACTTGTTGTTTTGAGATTAGATTTCATTAGCAATCACACACAACCTCTCCTAACTCACTTGTCTCCAAGCACTAGCCATCTCACTCTTTCTCTATAGCGAACTCACTTTCCCCTCTTATATAGTCTTATTTGATTGTTCTTATTGAATTGGATTCAAGTTAAGACTAACAAAGTTCAGTTACACTACCCAGTAGTGCTAATTGAATTTGTTTCTTCTATGGTCTTCTTCTATCTAGCAATGATTAAGACTCCATTCCAAGTGTGGTGTGGACGAACTAGAGGGATCCTAGATTGGATTCTTGAAGTGAACGGATTGAAAATAACTCTTGTAGCAGTTCAACGTACAAAACCAAAAGGTAAAGTTTCGGTTTAAATTTCAAGTACCTTTTTTGTTTTCTTCATTAGCCACTGTTGTGTGTTTAGCATGTTTATTTTGTGTATGTTTACACGTTTAAATCGAACACCTGAAAATTCAAAGGGAACACTCCTTTGAATTCGTTTTTAAAATTCTTTCATTTTATGGTTCTGCCGCGTTCCCGGGCTGTGCTGAATCTTCCACAAGCCTTGTTCAAGCCAGTAAAACATTGTACATCCTCTACTTTCCCAAAGGTTTCAGGATAATCACAACATGGAGGGCCAACCAGTAAACTGAACCTCTACCAAGTACCCCATGTCCAAGAGCTTGTAACTTCTTCAATGATCTTGTGTCATTCTATATAGAAACTCGTTTTATTTAGCGAACAAGCTTTGCTTGAGGGTCAACATTCATATGATGCTCAAAATTGAAAGATTGTGGATCGTCCGGGAAATAGCGCGAATGCGGAAGCGCGGTATAAAATAAAATATAAAAATTAAAACATGCTTTGAATTAATTAAAGAACGCGTTCAAGGGGTGCACCCTTGAAGTTTTCCGGGTGTTCGGTGTATCACATGAATTAAAAGCATACAAAAATAATCATGGAGGCCATAGGGATTAAAATAAAGAGAAACGAAAATTTAAACCGGAACCTACCGATTGTCGTTTTCATCTTCTAACCGGTACTCGCGCGTTGTTCCCCGTTTCACACCAAATCTCATGTTCGAGACTCTCCAAAGAGTAACGCGAAATCCACCCACGTATCTTGCACGTCGTGCTAGCGAACGAACAAGTATTTTGGAGAGGATGAATTAATCACATGTTATTAATTAACGGTATTAATTCTCTTAAGTTCGATTGTTCCAAGAACAAAAGAACAAGAAAAGTATTTTCTTGTGTGAGAGAGAGCGTGGGCGGACGAGAGGGAGAGAGGGGGAGCCGAAATTGTGTGTGTGTGTGTGTGTGTGTGTGTGTGTGTTGGAATTTCATCACTCCTCAAATAGTGAGGGGCTAGGAATATATATAGAGGAGGAGTTTAATCCTCTTTAAACTCCAACTCTAAAGAAGACTATTTTGACTAGGATTTTGACCTAGTCAAAGTCCTAGTCAAAGTAGTATTTGACCTAGTCAAATTAAATCCTAGCCATCCATCTCTCCTTTTAATCTCAACCATTAATTTAATTTAATGGAATATTTAAAACCTATTTATATATTCCAAAGGTCAAATAAATAAATATAATAAATATAAACATTTATTCTAGGCCCATTAAATTAATTTTCTAATAAATTCAATTTATTAGATTAATCCCTTTTATCAAATAAAAGGAATTAATTCTCCAAGAAAATAAAGGACCCGATTAAATCCAATTTAATCATTCCCTTTTCTCCAATATTTAATTCTAAATTAAATAGTTAGTGTGTGTGGATTGTGTGTGACTCTTTAGGTTCACCTTTCAGCTAGACTTGGTCGGATTCCTAGAATCCGTCCGTTACCATGGGTGGCCATCTAGCAACGGTCCATGGCACTAGAGACTAGGTGAAAAATTCGGGGATGAACATTTAGGCTCTAACAGTACACTTGTCCTTCTGTCTACAGTCTCACCACTTAGGGTCTAGGGCACGAAAAATGCAGGTACCCATATTGGACCTAAGTGTCACTCTGTCCTTACTAAACGCTGCAAGGGAAACCTTCCCTTCTGTTCAGTTACTGTGGCCACAGATTTTAGGGACAAGACACAGAACATACGTGAGACTCAACTGTCAATGCCTTTTGACAGGAGACAGATCCTTTCTTGGAAACTACTGTCACTTTGTGCACCAGAGCTGCACTAGACATGACTTATGACTACTCAAGTGCTTCTTGGCAATCTCTCACCATATCTAAGATACAGACCTGATATACAAGTAAACTCAGCAGTTCCTCAAGTCAAAGGACTTGGCCTGTACCGTTGGAACCGGGAATACACGTCATACCTTGCTGACCCTACTCAAGGTCCTCCGTAAGACGGTTCCCGCGAGTCACCTCAGTCAGCTGCTCCCCAGCAGGCTAACCCACTAACACTGCTTAGACGACCTTAGTCACCCGTCGATGAAATACGACAGCAGATGCTTAGTGCAAGTCTCAAGGGGAATCTCGGTACCCATTTTCGAGATTCCTTGACTTGGAGATTTCCAAACTGATTCGACGGGATTGATTCCATGGACCTACCTCCAAGCGTAGTCCCAATCCCCGAAACATGTTTTCAGCACGTGGGCTTTGTTCGCGTAGTGAACAGATACGTAATGCAGATTAAAGTGAACGCAAACAAAGTAATGCCAAATGAATTCACTTCTTTATTCATTAATAAATTTTTCAAAACACTGAAATTGTCTAGACATAGGTTACATTTTTCCCACCAAGATTGGCTATATGGTCACCTATTCTAACAAAAATCACCGATGGACTAATACCTTGAATGTCTGACGCCTTTCCAAGCAAAAAACATCAGCATTATCTCTTAAGAAATCAATCATCAAAATCTCCAGACCAAATCTCCGGATTGGTGACATTTAACTACCAATCCTCATTGTCTTTCTTGGCAACCAAGTACTAGCTCAATAACTTTATAAATTAGTGGTTCAATTCTATCTATCTTATATTACCTTTCTTTGTTCTCCATTTGATAGCAAGGAAAATCTACCTTCATTTTCTTCTTCTCCAACACCCTTTTACCTTCAACCTTAAGTCTAGTCAAAGTCTGGTGACACTTGTGGGCTAGACGTCGATCTCCGAAAACTTCACCTAATTCTATATTTCATGGGGAATTTGAGCTTCAGGTGATAGGTCGAAACCATAGTCTAGTCAAAGTCTGGTAAAAACTTGTGGGCTAGACGTCGATCTCCAAAACTTCACCTAATTCTGTATTTCATGGGGAATTTGAGCTTCAGGTGATAGGTCGAAACCATCGCTTGAAATTTGTTGAGGCCTAACTGACCAAGAATTATATTGTATGAAAACGGGACATCAACAACTACTTTACCATTATTATTCTCCTACGAGGTTAAGTATCAATAGATGTCAAAAGGTTTATTTTGAAAGATTGTGGATCGTCCCAGGAAAATAGCGCGAATGCGGAAGCGCGGTATAAAATTAAAAATACAAAATTTAAACATGCTTTAACAAAAATTAAAGAACACGTTCAAGGGGTGTGCCCTTTAACTTTCCCGGGTGTTTGGTGTATCTCATGAATTAAATACATACAAACAATCATGGAGGCCATAGGGATTAAAATTAAAAGGGGCGAAAACGTAAACCGAGACCTACCCGTTGTCGTTTTCGTCTTCAACGGCTACTCGCTTGTTCCCCGTTTTGCACCAAGACCTCGTTCTTGAGATCCTCCAAATCGTGACGCACGATCCACCCACGTATTTTGCACGTCGTGCTAGCAACGAACAAGTATAATTTTTGGAGAGGATGAACTAATAACACGTTATTGATTAACGATATTCATTTTCCTAAGTTCTAATGTTCCAAGAACAAGAGAACAAGAAAAAATATTTTCTTGGGAGAGTGAGAGGGGGCGGACGAGAGGGAGAGGAGAGAGCTCGAGTAGTGTGTGTGTGTGTGTTGGAATTTCAAGATTCATCAATCATTGAATTGTAGGAGGCTAGGGGTTTATATAGAGGAGGAGTTTAATCCTCTTTAAACTCCAACTCTAAGAGGTCTATTTTGGCTAGGATTTTGACCTAGTCAAAGTCCTAGTCAAAGTAGTATTTGACCTAGTCAAATCAATCCTAGCCATCCATCTCTCCTTTCCATCTCAATCGTTAATTTAATTTAATGGAATATTTAAAACCTATTTAAATATTTCAAAAGGAAAAATAAATATAAATATTATTCTAAGCCCATTAAATTAATTCCCTTAATAAATATAATTTATTAATTTAATTTCTTTTATCAAATAGAAGGAATTGATACTCCAAGAAAATTAAGGACCCGATTAAATCCAATTTAATCATTCCATTTCTCCAATATTTAATTCTAAATTAAATACTTAATGTGTGTGGATTGTGTGTGACTCTTTAGGTTCACCTTTCAGCTAGGCTTGGTCGGATTCCTAGAATCCGTCCGTTACCATGGGTGGCCATCTAGCAACGGTCCATGGCACTAGAGACTAGGTGAAAAATTCGGGGACGAACATTTAGGCTCTAACAGTACACTTGTCCTTCTGTCTACGGTCTTACCACTTAGGGTCTAGGGCACGGAAAATGCAGGTACCCATTCTGGACCTAAGTGTCGGTCTGTCCTTACTAAACACCGCAAGGGAAACCTTCCCTTCTGTTCAGTTACTGTGGCCACAGATTTTAGGGACAAGACACAGAGCATACGTGAGACTCAACTGTCAATGCCTTTTGACAGGAGACAGATCCTTTCTTGGAAACTACTGTCACTTTGTGCACCATAGCTGCACTAGACATGGCTTATGACTACTCAAGTGCTTCTTGGCAATCTCTCACCATATCTAAGATACAGACCTGATATACAAGTAAACTCAGCAGTTCCTCAAGTCAAAGGACTTGGCCTGTACCGTTGAAACTGGGAATACACGTCATACCTTGCTGACCCTACTCAAGGTCCTCCGTAAGACGGTTCCCATGAGTCACCTCAGTCAGCTGCTCCCCAGCAGGCTAACCCACTAACACTGCTTAGACGACCTTCGTCACCCGTCGATGAAATACGACAGCAGATGCTTAGTGCAAGTCTCAAAGGGAATCCCGGTACCCATTTTCGAGATTCCTTGACTTTGAGTTTTCCGGACTGATTCGGCGGGACTGATTTCATGGACCTACCTCCAAGCGTAATCCCAGTCCCCCAAATGGGCTTTCAGTCTGTGGGCTTTGTTTGCATAGTGAACAGATAGATAAAGCAGTAAAGTCAACGTAAACAAAGTAATGCCAGAATGAATTTCACTTCTTTATTCATTAATAGTTTTATCAAAACAATGAAATTGTCTAGACATAGGTTACATTTTACCCGCCAAGATTGGCTACATGGTCACCTATTCTAACAATCTCCCACTTGACCTTTAAAGCCAATCGCTCATATGTCTAATCCCCATCTTCTCAAGATATTGCGTATGAGCGCTCTGCGGCATAGGCTTTGTCAGGGGATCTGCTGTGTTGTCTGCTGAGTTGACTCGGTCCATCCGAACGTCACCTCTTCCTACCATTTCTCTTAGAAGATGGTAGCGCCTATAAATGTGTTTGGAATGGTGATGAGATCTCGGTTCCTTTTCTTGCGCTATTGCACCGTTGTTATCACAGAAGATGACAACAGGCTAGGCGATGCTAGGCACCACACCCAACTCTTGGATGTAGTTTCTCATCCAAACCTCTTCCTTGGCAGCTTCTGAAGCTGCTATGTATTCAGCCTCTGTAGTGGAGTTAGCAGTGGTTGTTTGCTTGGAACTTTTCCAAGCCACTACTCCTCCATTGAGTTTGAATACGTAACCCGATTGAGACTTGGCATCATCGTCATCAGACTGGAAGCTAGCGTCGCTAAAGCCTTCCAGAATCAGTTCTCCATTGCCATAGACTAAGAACATTTCCTTAGTCCTCCTTAGCTACTTAAGGATGCCCTTAACAACATTCCAATGTGCCTCTCCTGTGCAGGACTGATATCTGCTTGTTACACTCAAAGCGTAAGCAATGTCAGGTCTGGTGCAGTGGACTGCATATTGGATGCTACCTACGGCAGAAGCATAGGGGATGACTTTCATCCTTTCAAGTTCCTCATCAGTCTGTGGGGACTGTTTCTTGGACAACTTGATCCCATGCCTCATGGGAAGGAATCCTCGTTTGGAGTTGTCCATTCGATATCTTTTTAGGACTTTCTCCATATACGAGTTTTGGGTGAGCCCTAACATCCTTTTAGATCTGTCCCTGACGATCTAGATGCCTAGGATGTAGGAGGCTTCACCCAAATCCTTCATGGAAAACTGGTTTGACAACCAAGCTTTTGTGTCTCCCAACATTCTAACGTCATTACCAATGAGTAGAATGTCATCCACAGAAAGCACGAGGAACACTATAGAGCTCCCACTGACTTTCTTGTATGCACAAGGGTCGGATTCGTTCTTGATAAAGTCATAGCCCCGTATTACTTCATCAAAGCGAATGTTCCAACTTCGGGATGCTTGTTTGAGGCCATAGATGGACTTCTGGAGACGACAGACCTTCTGTTCCTCTCCAATGACTGTGAAACCCTCCGGCTGATCCATATAGATCTTTTCCTCAACGAAACCATTAAGGAAGGCCGTTTTTACATCCATCTGCCATATCTCATAGTCATACCATGCTGCTATGGCGAGCAGGATCCGAATGGACTTAGCCATGGCTGGCGAGTAGGTATCCTCAAAATCGACCCTGGGTCGTTGAGTGTATCCCTTAGCTACAAGCCTAGCCTTGAAGGTTGTGACTTCTCCATCAACGCCAAGTTTGCGCTTGTAGACCCACTTATAGCCCACTGGCTTAACACCTTTCGGTGGATCTACAATTCTCCAGACTTAGTTCTTGTTCATGGAGTCCATTTCGGTTTTCATGGCCTCAAGCCATTTCCCGGAGTCGATGTCAGACATCGCTTCTCCATATGTCATAGGATCGTTATCCAAAAGACCCGTCGCATTTAGAAAGCCATATCTCACTAGAGGTCTGGACTCTCTGGTAGACCTACGGAGGACGGGAACGTCAGTGGTGACTATGGGCGCTGACTGTATCAGAGCCGGCGGTTTAGGGACCGGGGCTGGCTGTTCCTGAGGCTGTCCTTCATGCCTAGCATGTTGGACTTCTCGAGGTTGGTCAGCCGTTCGGGTGTCAATCCTGAATCCTCTAAGTGAGGATTCCGCGACTACCTCTGATGGCTGAATTTCATCACTTGATTCCTCAAGGATCAGCTCATCAGGTTGGACATCCTCTGGGAAGCCTTGCTCCAAGAATACTGCATTCCTTGAAACAAACACCTTTTGTTCCAAGGGGTCATAAAAGTAATAACCCGCAGTTTCTTTAGGGTATCCAACGAACCTGCATAAGCTAGACCTGGATTCTAGCTTATCTCCCATTAACCTCTTGACGTATGCGGGGCTACCCCACACTTTCAAGTAGTTATAGGATTGAAGGTTGCCGTGCCATATCTCATATGGCGTTTGGGTCAATGCACTGGTAGGCGCCAAATTCAGCAACTTGGCCGTCGTTTCTAGTGCATAGCCCCAAAAGGATAAGGGCAATTTGGTAAAACTCATCATGGACCGAACCATATCCAATAGGGTTCGATTCCTCCTTTCAGAAACACCATTTAATTGTGGTGTTCCGGGAGGTGTCCATTATGATATTATACCATGTTCTTTTAGATAATCTAGGAACTCGGTACTAAGGTATTCACCGCCTCGGTCTGACCGTAGGACTTTAATTTTGCAGTTGGTCTGGTTCTTCACTTCAAGTCTGAATTCTTTAAACCTCTCAAGAGCTTTAGACTTGTACCTCATTAGGTAAACATAACCATACCGTGAATGATCATCGGTAAAGGTTATGAAGTAGGAGAACCCACCTTGGGCCTGCGTCCTTAGTGGTCCACATACATCTGTATGGACCAAGTCCAACAGACCTGTGGCAAGCCTGTTTTGTCCTACAAAGGGCTTCTTGGTCATTTTCCCTCTTAAACAAGATTCACAAGTTGGTAGCTCACTCAAGTCCCCTACCTCTAGGTTCTTTGAGTCTATCAACCTTTTCATCCTAATGCTTTCCAAAAGCATTTAAACATGTTCTTCATGCTTAACACATAATAACATGTAAGTCCTATAGCCACAACACCGAACTGGGCTCTGATACCACTGCAAGAAACGGGTACGGCCCGAGAACGCAACGGAAGCGTAAAAAAATATGGAATAAAAGTATAATTTGAAACGGGTTCAAAGGGGTGTTCCCTGTGAAGTTCCCGGGCGTTCGGTGTTTGTCAAAGTACAAATAATAAAAACAAAAATGCTAGACATGTGGCTTAAAGGACAAGAACAAAAAGGTACATGTAACGTAAATGAAAACCAACCTTATGTTCGTTGCATGTAGAACCGGTTTTTAGCGTTGTTCCCTTTCCATTTATCCTTCCGTTCACTTGAGGATCCGAATTAGAATCCCTCTAATTTGTCCACACCACACCATGGAAGAGTTCTCTAAACTATTGCTAGGTAGTAATAGAGAAGAGAAGAAAAAAAATTTCCAAAACAACACTATTGTTTAGTGATTTTTGGAATGTTTTGTTGTTCAATCCTTTCCAAACGGTATGAACTCAAAAGTGAGAAAATTTGCAGAGATTTTAGAGTATATTTTATGAGTTTTTGCTGGAGAAAAACCAAGTATCAAATAAGTCTTGTGTGTATAGTTTTGTGTAGTAGAATTCAAAATTCAAAACAAGTTACCTCCAAGGTAACCTACATACACTAACATATTTCATGCATAACCTCCAACCATGATAGCATAAAAAATCATTCTATTATGCAGCATTATGGCTGGACATATGTGATCGATCATATGTAGAGGATATTAATTCCTCTTTAACTTTCTAGAACTTGTATTTTTCCATGGACTTGCACTACTAGTCTTAGACCTTGATTTAATCTAATTAAATCAAGTCCAAACAAAAGTTTATTGAATAGATATTAATCCAATTAATATCTTTCCAATTGATGCCAACTAGTTTATTTAATCCAATTAAATAAACATAAGTCCAAACTCTAATTAATTGATCCAATCAATTAATTACTCCAAACCCGATAAATTAATCCAATTAATTTAAAGGTTCTAAGCCCAAGAATCAACTACTCCAATTAATTAATTCTTTGACCATCCATCAAATGGATTTCCCAATAAATGATCCAATCATTTATTTTTCTCCTTGAATTAATTTAATCCAATTAAATTAATTCGTTTTTTCTAGAATTAATTCCAAATTAATTCTACCAATTCCATAGTGATTTGTGTGTGACTCTTTAGGTTCACCCTCATCTAGACTTGAGTTTGTGTTCAACACAATTGGTCAATTAAATCTAATTTAATTAACTGTTTTCCAATTAACCATTAATCAGAAAACGCCCGTCACCATGGGTGGCCGTTTAGCAACGGTCCATGGCACTAGAGACTAGGTGAATGTTGGCGTGGATGTTTACGCCCCCGAGTACCATACGAGTACAGTCGTTCCATCATCCGTCTCCCAGTCTAACTCTAGGGCATGGAATTTGGCATCGGTTTCCATCCTAGACTAGACAACTATGCTCAATAACTCGAGACACGTTTGCTCTATTGATCGACGTAGGAAACCATTCCCTACTCGACCAATCACTGTGGCCACAGACTTTAAGAGCTTAAACCGTCTCAAAGCGCATAGGAGACTCGACTGTCATATACTGACAGGTGACAGATTCTATCTTGGAATCCACCGTCCTCAATACATATTCCGACTGCACTGGATAAGGCTTATAATGAACGTATCCTAGATACGGATATCTCTTGCCAGATCCTAGATACAACCATCATATGCATGCGACTGCCATGATTCCTCAAGTCCGAGGACTAATCTCGTACTATCGGAGCCGGGAATTACAGTCATACCAACCAAGCCTCCAAGGCTTCTATATGACGATTCCCGCGAGTTAGTTCAGTCAGCTGGCACCATTGTCAACTAACCCACTAATATTGCATAGACGCTCAACGTCTGTCGCCGATGAAACACAACACTCATCCAATGAATGTAATCCTTAGTGCAAGTCTCTATAGGACCCTCGATGCCCTGTCTCGAGGTCCTCGACTTGGAACATTTCAGACCAACCTTCAGAAGTTGGTTTCATAGCTGCCATCCAATGCGCAACTCAACTACATGGGTTATCCAATTGGTCTGTGGGCATTTGTTGTGACGTTAAAATGCCGTTTAACGTAATTAGTAAGCACAACAAACATATAGTGCCAAGGATGAATACTTACTATATTCATCAAGTCAATATAATTTTAATAAAGTTTGCTAAATAGTACCCGAAACCCCCAATCCAATTGGCTTTCTGGTCACCTATTCTAACAGACACACTAGGTTCACAGAACGGTTTTTGGACGGCTTTGTTCAATATGCTGGGTACTGAGTTGAAGTTCTCGACTGCCAATCATCCTCAAATCGATGGTCAGACGGAAAAGGGTGAACGCGGTGTTGGAGGACTACTTGAGACATTATGCAACAGCAAGCCAGCGTACCTGGGTAGAGTTGCTGGATGCGGCCTAGTTTTGTTACAATTTGCACAGGTCGTCGGCAAACGGGGATGAGTCCCTTTGAGTTGGTGTATGGACAGCAACCTATGACACCTTACGAAATTACAGTGCAGAAAACGGGAGGCAAATGTCCTGCTGCTTACCGGTTTGCCAGGTCCAAGCAAGAGATGTTGGACGAGGCCAAGGATAGTTTGGCCAAGGCACACACAAGATGAAGAAATATGCTGATAAGGGGAGGAGGCTGGTGGAATTCAGTGTTGGGGATCATGTTTTGCTGAAATTGACCCTACAGATTTGGAAGAAGATCAGTGCCAAAGTTGTGAATCGTGGGCTGGTCCCAAAGTATGATGGCCCTTTGAGGTATTAAGTAAGGTAGGTTCCTTAGCTTACTGTTTGAAGTTGCCCGACAGATTGAAACTTCACCCAACATTTTATGTAAGATTTCTCAAGAAATTCCATAAAGACTTACTGACTACAGGCTCAGCGTGCTCCATCCGTGATCCGAACGGAATTTCAGAAGAAGTTGGTAAATTCCTTCGATCATAAGATAAAGAGCCAGAGTAAGAAGAATCAAAGAATTGAATACTAGGTCCAATGGTTGAATGAATCCAAGGCAGACACCACTTGGAAAAAAGGTGTGAACTTGTGGCAGTTTGAAAAAGAGTTGGTGGAATATTGGGCAGTGAGGGAAGAAAACATACTACCGACGAGGACGTCGGGTTCTTCTGGTGGGGGAAGTTTGTAACCCCCTTTTGGGCAAGGTCCCAGGCTGGCTCGAAGGTTGCTTGCCAGCATGCCCAACACAGAGTGCTGCGTGCGCAGGCATGGCGATGCGCGCACAGGCAGACTTGCACGCGGCAGAATTGGCGCACAGGCAGACGCTCGTGCGAGAGCGCTAGATGTGCGTGCGCGCCTAGCCATTTTGGCAGTAGTTTTGTCCGAATGGTTACCAGGAGTGTGCGGCAGTTGGTGTTGTTCACCCCAACAACTGTCGACCACTTGGAAGCTGACTTGGATGGCTTAGTTGGCTAGTTGGCCTAGATGGCTTTGTTTGATTGGCCCAGCGGTTGAGGGATGTTCACCGCACGATTTTGTATTTATAGGCCGACTATTGGCATAGTGAGTAGAGTGTGCAAGCCGTGGCATTCCTTGTATTCTTTGATTGGTCGATTAATGCAAGGTTGGGTATTCTTCCTGTAATTCGTGTGCCTTGTTGCCTTTGTGTTGGCTTATGCTTGTGACTTGCTTGAACATAACTCAGAACATAATTAAACACGAGTGCTGAGAGTTTGAGGGAAAGGCTGATTGGTTTTAAGGGGCGAGAATCAAGCCGCACAGTGGGAAAAAATTTGTTGCCAGAAATTACCCTGTGACAGTAAGGCCTGCTTGAGATGTATATCCAACCCATTTCTTCAGGTATGTCCACGATATCACAAAGTAAGTTCAAAAACTAAGTCTAGGAATCCTTGTTTTAAGCTTCCACCACTTCCATGGACAATGGAATTTGGTTGTTCCTATCCATTACTATGGCTTACATCAGCTGACCACCATATGACCCTTTCAAGTGATTGGCATCAAGGCCCATTACAGGCCTACATCCAACCATAAATCCTTTAATTTGTGCCGAGTATTAAACAAATAACCTTTGGTACATGATTTGGCCAACGTCTCTACTGTTACAACAACTATACTACTAGGATTGATTTTTCTATCATGCCACAATAGTCTCTAATCTGTAGAAGTCTTGTGATTATATATAATTACCTTAATAGCCTTAGACGTAGCTCTATATATCTGATTTTTGAAACAAATATGATTTGCTCCCTTCTCACTGTTCTTCTTATTGCCTTAAGTTTCCATTCTGGACTATCTATGGGCTTATTGAAGTATATTTTTGCTAATCAAGTAGTTGTAGTACTCTTTTTTTTTTTTTTTTTTTTATCTATATATTCTTGGATAAATAGAGTGCTCTCTCAAACTTCTGATTTGAAATGTATTTGTTCCTTGCATATTAGATACGGGAATTCTGAATGGACAATCATATACACACAGAATTGAAACTCTATTACCTTTTTTCTATTAATTTGAAAACTATAACCTTTTTTTTATTGAATGTTCTTCAAGGCAACTCTGAAGATGGTAGCATCTTTGAAAATCATCCCCGGCCTTAGCTTAGGATATTTCGTACCAGTAACTTCATTAAATATAGGGTACGATGTGTTCCCTCATGTTCTAGTAAATGCTTTTTCTGGACTTCAAAACTACCATAACCATCCTCATCACTCAATTTTTCACTCTCAAATGAACCAAAGTTTCTCGCAAACATGCTCTCATTATCGTTTGGCACATATTCATCATCTATGGGTATATCTAAATATCAGTGGCATCTTACCTTTACCATTATCTAATGAACCAAAAGATAATGCAAACTCTCAAAATTTTCATCATTAATACTCTTAATGAGATTGCCCTAATTTGCTAAAATATTATCAAAAAAGTGTTGCATCGTTATTATCATTTTTAATGTAAAAGGAATATCACATCATAAGCCTCAAGTTCCTTAAATATAACCACCATATACGTATAAGATATAATCATCTTCAATTCAGTTGAAAATCCAAGATTCGAGAATCAAGTAACAAATACTAACATTTTCTGGCAAGTCCAATTGTTCAATCCATTATTGTAGTTCAATCATACTAAATTTATTTGGGTATATATTATCAATTTGTTTCAAACCTCCTCCAAGATACTACATAAGTTGTCCTACTTAAAAATAGCATCTATAATATAATTTATGGAGTGTATAGCTGAAGATTAAAAAAAAAAATTATACATATATATCATAAAATTGAAAGAAAAACAAGAAAGCATATATTTTCATATTATGTTCAAGTTAATGTTTATCCCAAAGCAAGACAATTAGAAGCACAAATACTTTAATCACATAATATATTCAACTTAATATTAAAATTGTGTAAACACTAGTTTCTTCTAAATTTTGTTTAAATTAAGGAGATTTAACGAATATAATAAATAATCAAAGAAATGCTTATGTTCAAAAAATTGTTGTTTTCTAGCTTTGTGCTAAAATAATACCTTAGATCCGGTTTGTCCCAGCCACAAATTGCCGTTAAAACTCCTGTTGAAATGCGAAGCAAAATTCATTTGAACAAAGGAGGCTCTGCACCGTATAAATATCGGAGCACTAGAGTTTCTGTTGCATTTTGTTGAGAATTTCAAAAAATTATGGCCCATATGGTTTTATTTTCAGGCTTTATTTTCAATTTTTGTAGCATTTTCAATGGGATGAAAATACTTTATTGGTTTTTGTGCAATTTTATAAACATATTTGATTGTATGTTTTCAGCCATAGGTCTATAGGCTTGGGATATGAGAACTTCTTTGGATTGTATTTTCAAATAGTAGTTGTTTAGGTTAAAAAAAATCTAAAAAAAAGGGTTTAAACAGTTATACCATCTTGTTTTTGACATTTTGGATCTTGAAGTTGATGGGCGGTTCTTGAATGTTAATAAGAAGTAGCAGCAAAGATTAATATTTCTTGGGAGACAAATGATTTTTAAATTCATTCAATAATTTCAAAAGCTCTGTCATGTATGTTGATGGGTATTTTTTGAATTTTTTTAAATAATCGTCTTTTCGTTTATGGTGATTGTTTCTTTCTCTAAATCTGTTGGGGTAGAAAGATTTATTTGAATTTTTGATACTTTGAAATCTCGGAGTTTGTCGATAAAGTGGTGAAGAATTCTGACTAGTTGGAGAAAAGACGTAGATAGTTATGGAGGAACAAAGAGTTTCTTGTTGACAATGTGTATCTGAATGGAGCTTCTAAATGGGGCCGAGTCGGTACCTTCAAACGCTTCCTCATCGGAGAACAGACGAAATTGTCCTCAAAAGACTCAATGTTGTTCCCCACTTCAGTGTATATTGAAAGCGGTTTGGCACTCTGGGGAATAAGGGTGGAGGGTGAGACAGCCATTTGGAAATTGGGTTCAAAGAGAGTAGAAGATGACCCAATTATTGTTCTTATGATAGATGGTATTGAATGCGATATAAAAGGGGGCACGACTGCAGCTTTATAGGTAAAAAAAAAATAGGAATAATTATGTTGAAAATGGGTATCTCCAAAGGAATTTGGAAATGAATTCCCAACGAGAATGGGCAATTCTCAATGAGAATGGCCAAATGAACAGAATCCGAAATTCAAAATAGTTAGGAATTTGGAAATGGACTTTAGAAATAAAACCAAACTGGTGATTAATATATAAAGAGAATCAATCAGAATCTTCATGAAAAACATGTAAATCATTACATACTTTTATCAATATTGAAATACATACTTCAAACACAAAATTACTTAAACTTAATATCGACTATTCGTTAAAATAACAATATTTAGAAGCTTGTAGATAAGATTTAACTGATTACATTGTGTGAAACTAATTAAGAGGCAACTAATTTTACTAGTTTTTAGTGGTGGTTAGAAGCTTCGAATTTGACAATAAAATAAGAGAAAAAAAAAACACAATTAACTATAATGCAAGAACCTAAGTAGAAAAATATATATTAAACCTATTAGGAAAATTAAAGCTCCCACCACCATCAAATAAAAAATGATGAGGCACACCTGCAAGTTTGGGAAAAGAAGAAACCTGAGTTGTTTTTGGTTAATATATATATATATATATATATTGAGAGTGAGAGAGAGAGAGAGAGAGAAATTTGTGACTAATGTGGGGGTAATTTTATAAAGGTCGTACTTAGACATTAACCCTAGCTCTTTATCAACCTGCAAATAGCTCTGGACCTGCACCGTCCATTTAGGGTCTTTATGACTTAGTGTCGTTACCTCATAATCCCTAATATTATGGACCCGCCGTGACAACTGAATCATTTTTCCATATGTAGTTCATATAGAATCTTACAATGGGCAAAAATTTTAAATAGTCGCCCTACATGCCCTGGTACAAATTTGGCTGCCCTAGCATAACTTTACCTTAAATACCTTTCCTTATAACCTATCTAATTTAAGCATCAAAGGTGTATTACTAGGGCCTTCCCGATATGTTTTTAATGGTGTCTATTCTATAAGTCCTATTCTGTGAATATTTGAGGGGTTCTTTGCGCATCAAAGGCGGCGTAATCATAATCTCACTCTAAATACCTTATACCAATAAAACAGTAACAAAATTTGGCATCGTCTATGGGAAATCACCATATTTTTTTTCCTTTTACGTATAAATGGCTAAAAAATCCAACAAGAACGTAGTAAATCCATTTGGGATGCAACCCAATCCTACGGAAATGTCCAGCTGGAGACAAAATGATTACTATCTCATCACAGATCTGCGTCGTAAGTTCGAAGAGTGGGCTGAGAATTTTAGGAATAATAGGGTACCTTTATCAGCTCCGCCTTGTGCGATTGAGAATGTTGAGGGCTTACCTCAGCCTAATTTTCCGTCTCCACGCCCCTACAAGCCTCTGTTGAGAAGAGGGCTCGTTCCAAATATGGGGCTCGATAGGAAAAGGCATAGGACGAACAACAAAAGGCTGAATCATAAAAAGTTGGTAGTCATTTGGCCTTCAGTGACTAGGATGAATGTCATCAAAGAGATAAGATGTGTGCACTAAGTGACCAGATTGATCGCATCAGTAAACTAATTGACGAGCTGAGACGAAGACTTGCACCTCAAGAAAATGTGTTCTTAAGATGAGGGTCCTTATTCGACCTGGAGATCCTAGCTGAGACCTTGGAGCCTGGCATGAAAATTCCATATTTGCTCGCTACAAAGGTTGTGAAGATCCAGAAGAGCACTTAACAACCTTAAAAAACAACATGCAACTATATGGACTGTTACACGCTCTATACTGAGAAATTCACTATGACCTTTGGTCGTACAGAAAAATGGTTTGGCTCACTTTTGCCAGCAACTATTATCTCATAGGACTAGCTTGCTAATATTCCTATTCCATTTTTCCAGTAAAAAGAAGACAAAGAGGTTGCATGGCAACGCATTTGTTTACGATCTAACAAAAATATGATGAAACACTATGAGACTTTAGGAATAGGTTTAACACTAAGGTGTTGGAGGTACCTGACCTCTGAGTGGACATGACGACATCAATATTGATACATGGATTGAAGAAGGGGCTTTTGCATCTACTCTAGCCCATGACCCTCTTGAAGATGTCAAGGCGCTCATGGCTATAGTCGAGAGGTATATACATGAGGAACAAATGAATGCTTTGAAAGACGGAGAATGGAAAACAGAATTGTTTCGAACTAATCGTAACCTAAGGAAGGTGATGAGAAAGGAAAAGAACAAGGAAAGTTCGGGTCTGGAAAAGGCCTAGTACCAAAATACATGCACTTCCATAAGTATATCTATTTGAATATAAGCAGTGTGTAGGCCCTCATCGTTATTTAAAAGAATTTGTTACAATGGCCTAGAAACTCAACCGACCCCTTCACAGAAAGGGTCAAAATATTATTGCAAGTTTCATAAAAATCGTGGGTGTGATACAGTGGACTGCTTTCACCTGAAGGTCAAGATTAAACGGTTAATCTATCAAGAATATTTTTAGGACCACATGGAAAAGGGCGGAAGCTCTAGGGAAGAGAGTTGTGAATAATGTAGCAGTCGCTGGGAATGATCCAGAAGTGGATCATAAAGTAGGGACCAAGAGGCAGGGATATGGTACCTTGGAGCCTTAACCGCAACAACCTATACAAGATGACAATTAACCTCGCTGACGTGTCATCAACATAATTATAGGTGGACCCACTGGTGGGGATTCGTCGAATTCCCAACTAAAGTATGTTCGATGCTACATGAAGTTTGATAGGAAGCTCTCTGGAAGCATCAATTCTTATGTTCAAGCAAGTCACAAGCATAAGCCAATATAAAGGCAACAAGGCACACGAATTACAGGAAGAATACCCAACCTTGCATTAATCGACCAATCAAAGAATATAAGGAATGCCACGGTTTGCACACTCTACTCATTGTGCCAACAGCCGGCCTATAAATACAAAATCGTGCGGTGAACATCCCTCAACCGCTGGGCCAATCAAACAAAGCCATCTAGGCCAACTAAGCCATCCAAGTCAGCTTCCAAGTGGTCGGCAGTTGTCGGGGTGAACAGCACCAACTGCCGCCCACAAAACCTGGAATCATCTGCAACCGCTCCTGGTAACCATTCGGACAAAACTACTGCCAACATGGCCAGGCGTGCGCGCACATCTAGCGATCCTACGCGCACGCCTGCCAGCATGTCGCGAGTCTGCCGCGAGCGAGTCCTATCTGCGCGCTCATCATCATGCCTCTGTGCGCAGCACTCCGTGCTGGGCATGCTGACACACAAGCTACTGAGCCAGCCTGGGACCTTGCCCCAAAGGGGGCTATACTTAGTGATATCATGGACAGGTCTGAAGAAATGGGTTGGATTTACATATCAGATGGGCAAACAGTATAAAAAGTATTTGGGTTCATATTTCTTGTGAAGTGACTTCATATATAATGCCGATACTAACTATTTTTCCTTTTACCTATGATAAATATATAGAGTTTAAATTGGAGTTTCAAGAGCATTATGCCTGAAGTAGAGCATAGATTTTTGCATGAGACATTTATGTGCAACTTTAAGAATTTGTACAATGCAGGAGATTTGAACAGTTGGTGGGGGTTGCTACATCTGCTTATGATGTGCAAGATGTCAAGAAACATATGGATGAACATACAGAATTGAATATGGGAGCTTATGAATAGTTGATAACCAAAAACATCTTTGAATAATTTAATCAGTACATTAGAATGCAAAGAGATAAATCAATCATCACTATGATGGACATTATAAGACAAATATTGATGGCTAGATTTCAGGAGAAGAAAGACTTGGTGAGTAACATCAGTATTGTGATATGTCCAAGAATATTGAGAAAGCTTGAGCAAGCCAAGTTAGAGTCTACAAACTATTAAGTAAAATGGGCAGGGAATTGCATATTTGAAGTTTATGTAGGAATTACTTCATTCATTGTTGATCTAACAAGAAGTTAATGCTCATGTAAACAATTTCATTGACTGGAATACCTTGTCGTCATGCGTGTACAATGATAATGCAATGATAAGACAAGAGTTTGAAAATTTTGTGCATTAGTATTATTGGAGAGGAACTTATATGGTGAGACTTAGAAAGTTAAGCAACCCTTAGAGATTTGGGATTTCAAATTTATTGTTGTTTTAAAATTCACCACAATTATTTATTTTTCATATTATCTTTTAGATATTTTTTGTTTATTTTTCTATCCTATAATAGTAGAAGATGTGTTTCAACAAAATATATTTATATGATACATACAAGATCACAATCGCAATGTTACTCTAGTCATATAAAAAGACAAGAAAAATAAAAACAACTATTGTTTTCATCTCCAGCTACTATGAATCCACACAAGTATTTTATTACATCACTCCTTTTAATTATTATGACATTGCATATACGCCCCTATAAGTTTCACAGTATTAGCAAGAGTAACTTCATCAATAAAATATAAAAACTTTTTAATTACGATGGATAAGTTAAATATTCACCTAAATTTTTCCTTGGTACCATTAATTGTCTAAAATGCTAAAGGTGGAGTCTAATTCTAAACAAAGTATTAATGATGTATAAATGTAACTCTAAAACTTTTCAAAATAAAGTATAATTTCATACTTTTGGAGAAAATATCTAAATGTAATTAAACCCCTTGAGAAAACTCATTCCTAAATGCAACTTTCAGGAGAGTTATCATTTGACTGTTCATGCTTCAAATCAAGAGAAGAGCCATATGTGCCAACTAGGGGTGGCAATTTGGGTTAGACCTCATGGATCCAACCCAACTTAAGTAGTTTGGTGTTCGGTTGGGCTAAAAATATTTTACATGGATTTAAGTGGGTTTAACTTAATTAAATTTTTATCAAATCATTCGTCTTTTATGGGTCGGTGATGGGTTTTATATTGATTAATATAGGTCTTAAATGAGTCCAACTATGATTTGATCGTTTATATTCATTGTTGATCTAATTGTAATATATATCACTAACTATTTTCATATTTCTAACTTTTTTCATATTTTTTATAAAAAACAAATTTACCTAAACATATAGTATGTTTTAGTTGAACTTAATTAAATTTTAATTAAATACAGTTATCACCCTTGAAGTATATTATCTATCAAAAAATCCCCTGAAATATAGAAAACTTCAAAAACTTCTGGACTTAACAGTCAACACCTGAAATTGTCACTAGGTTAATTATTATATTTGAAAAGTTCATTGTGTCCCTGCAAATCATGCTTTTTTGAGAAAATAAAAATAAAAATTAATTTTAAAAATATCAAAAGTACCCTTTGGTAATAGAAAATCGTGGGTGAGCTAAGAACCCATCCTCTCCAATTTCAAGCCCTGAGTTTATCATTTCCCAAAAGTCAAGTTAAATTCTTACTTTAGGCAAAGGGAGAACTCTTAGAATAATCTTCTGACACCCATTTAAAGGCTAAAGCTGGTGTTTGTTGGTTTAATTTGGTGAATTTATCCCTTTTTTTTAATATCTCAAAATCTTTTATCAAAAGTTGCTTTTAGTAATTGAATCGTCTGTTAATGAACATTCTTAACATTCAATAGTCAACCAACAAATATTTTACCAGGACAATTTGCCGGCATGATGTTTGCACCATGGCCCGCTTTTTACACTTGCAACTTAAACCTAAAAAATTAGATAAATAATGAATTGGGCAACAACAAAAGCAACAACTAGAATGTAAAATTATAGAATCACTTGACCTTTAAAAATATTATAATAAACTTTCAAAGAGAATTGGCATAAAATTTGTGTGTTGAAAGAAAGAGATGGGGAAAAACTTGCAAAACGTCTTAATGATTATCCGACAAAAAAACAATTGCAAATATATGTAACTAGCACATAGACTTTTTTTGTACTTAATCTTCCAATATTTATCTTGTAGAAAAAATCTGCCACCTTAGCAAAACTTAATTATCAACACCACTAATGGATAGTTGAGTTCACAGGTTCTTTTTTAAGGTTTTTATTTTGAGGAGGGGGGGGGGGGAACATACCACAAAAGTGATAATTGTATTACATCCTAAATTTTTGGGTTAAATACACTTTGCCCCCTTAAACAATCTGACATGTTATATACACCCCTCAAACTATTTTTTGTGATATTTACCCCCTTCAATTTTAACGCATGCTTGCATTTCCATCTTCTTCAACTTTTCTTTGCTGAAAATGATGTATCTCTCAAGTTTTAAGGCTTGTGTTTGTATTTTCCCATTGTCCAATTATGAGTATTTTTTTTTTCTGTTTTGCTCGGTGTGTATTTTTCAATTGTTTCTGTATATGAATTACTTTTATTGAATTAGATAATTGTTTATTTGTGTTAATTGTGAATTAATTGTTTGTATCATTTTTTAAATTACTATTAGCTGTTGAAATTTACTATGATTTTGCTTGTTTCGTGTTGCTAATCAAGTTATTATTTTGATAATTTTCCAAAAGTAAATTATAGGTGCAAAAATTTCACTCACATGGAGTGAGTTGACTTCAAAAACTGCAAAAAGTTCACTCACTTGATTTAACTACAGCAAGAAATTAAATGGACCCTCCAAGTAAAAAATGATATGGAGATTGAACACTAATGTATCATAACAAATTAACAATATAGGTATTTTATTAAAGTAATGGAACACTAAATATTACTTACATGCTTATTAGGATGACAATACTTAGAAATATAAAAAGTACTTATTTTCTTTATAAGTTCTACAACAATTATCTTTAGATAATAGTCAAAACCAGCAATTAATTGATGATACCACCACTTATACAAACGTTGGCATTTAAAAGTGTCCACTTGACAATTAATTAGTTGCATTCACCATGAAATTGGAAAGCAATATTCCACATCAACAAAAGCAGTTGGAGAAAAATGGAATACCAGAGAGGCTTAAACTCCAAGGGGGAAAATGTTAAAAAAAATAGTTGGAGGGTTTATATATATATGCCGACATGTCAATTTATTTTGGGGCAAAGTGTATTTAACCCTAAAATTTATTAGTGATGGGTCTTTTATGTATTGATGGGTTTAATTGTTTGAATTTATTGTTGATTAATTGTAATGCATATCATTAATTATTTCTACATATTCTAACTTTTTGCATTTTTTTATGAGAAATATTTAGTAAAAGGAAAGTGAGATTCTATAATTGTAAGTTTATTTATCGTGTATGAATGAATAATTATGTTATATAATATAAATATTATTGAACTAAACATTCATTTTGTCTATTAATATTGAATATTTTAATAATATAAGTTAGGGTTAATTACACTTACACCCCTCTGAAAATGTATAATTACACTTTCCCCCAAAAAAGTTTTGAAATTATACTTACACCCCTCCGAAAATTCTCTGTTTACACCTGACCCCCATCCGTTAGAGTTTGGACGAAATATGTTCACGTCAACAAAAATAATTAAACAAATTTTCAATTTTTCCCACCATTTAACATTCTCATGTATATTTTTGTACTTATAAAAGGATAAGTGTAACGTATATGTATGGAGTGAGGCCAATATTATTATATTTTTTCCTTATAAGTACAAAATTATTGCACGAGAATGTTAAATGACAGGTAAAATTAAAAATTTATGTAATTATTCTTGTTGAAATGAACTTTTTCCGCCCAAATTTTTAACGAATGGAGGTCAGGTGTAAACAAAGAATTTTTAGAGGGGGTGTAAATGTAATTTCAAAACTTCTTTAGGGGAAAGTGTAATTATGTATTTTCAGAGGGGGTCTAAATATAATTAACCCTAAGTTCTATAAGTTATAATCATTTTCTAAAAAATTAAATATGCGATATACTAATTGAAATAAAAATTATTATTTTTTAGAAAAAATAAATATTAAAATCAAGAGATAATGTAAATATTAAGACAAAATAATATCTGTTTAATACATGGGGACAAAATGATCTTTAATCAATTAAATGTATTTTAGAAGTATGTTTCTCCCAAACACTACCAATTTAACTTTCATCTGCTTTTCACTTTTTTTTACAAACACTACCCACTTTTGATTCTGCTACAACTTCAACTTTTTATACGAAAATTACTTCTTTAAAAGCAAAAACTCTAACAAACACTCCCTAACAGTAACAGACTGCTACTTCAATGCATCGCACTCTGAGAATAACAGGACAAGGCAATTCTGCATCAGCGGTGGCATGACTTACAACAGATATAGCTCGACAATTCACTGACAGTGTGACTAATACAACAAAGGGAAACGAAGTGCACTAAGATTATTCAGTCCCAAAGAAGGACCAAACTATCAAGTTGAGACTGAACACTCGTCCTCATGAAAAACAGCGTAACACACAGGTATGCTGCTATAAATTTATACAGGCTTTCCAGCTATGATAAAAGGCACCAACAAAAACAATGTTCACAAAAATATTATTCCAAAGACGCGGATGACCATCTAGATAAGAACATCACTTAGTCGTCATTGTCATTATATCACCGTTTTGTTATTAACCACCACCTCCAGAACCATACTTCTTTCCCAAGACGAGAACCTGCAATTTGTCATAGCCGGCAAGCACACCAGCACCTGCAACAGCTCTTAAGATGTTTGCTCCAGCACCCTTAAAGAGTGACTTAGTTCCTTCTTTCTTGACAATCTGCGAGAATGCATCGATAGAGCTCTTATATTTGACAGCCTCTCCTGAAGTCATCATCATCCTTCTACGCACGGTATCAATTGGGTAAGAAGCCAAGCCAGCACCAATGGTGATTCCCCATCCCAGAAGGAAACTAGCTAAGAAACTATCCTGCACATACCAATACCAAGCCAAGTCATGTAAAGCCTGCAATTGGCAACTTTATCCTACAATAGACTTATGAAGCATGCATGAGATATTCATATCCATAATGCAATATTTTCCTGAAGATATATTGAACATTTGATTAAATTGTTATGCTGGCTCAACAAATTATTTAAGCAACCATTATAACATATCACTGTAATTTTTCAGATTAACTTCCACAGACATGAAGTAAAAGGCAGAAGCATTCAGGAGAGGATGCAGGGAAAAAAGCAATCAAACACAGAAGTCAAGACTACAAGATCCTTAAGTATACCAACCTGCAATGAACCAGTTAGAACGACTGGTTTCAGAGAATCGTACATTCCAAAATAAAGTCCACGGTAGACGATAATTCCAACACAAGAAATGTTAAATCCACGGTAAAGTCCAACAAGACCATCAGATTGGATTGTCTTTCTGTAAACATCAATCAAGCCGTTGAACTGCCTTTCTCCACCCTTTTTGGCAGCCTTAGCATCATTCGCCAACCTCGTTCGGGCATAATCAAGAGAGTAAACAAACAGGAGAGATGAAGCACCAGCAGCACCACCAGACGCCAAGTTTCCAGCAAACCATTTCCAGTAACCATCCTTGTCTTTCTTGAAGTTAAACAGTCTCTTGAAGTAATCTTTGAAGGCAAAGTTGAGGGCCTGCAAACAGTCACAACAAGAGGCATCAGAGATTGATAATCTGATATCACGGACAGTTGGCCAACAGTACGTGAAAAGATGCCGCATTTGAAACTCTGCATCTCCTTTCCGTTTCGAGTGCATAATCTAATGTGATCTAATCATAATTCAACAGGAAAAACTACTTCTATGAGACTGTTAACCTGAGTAGGGAAGTATCTGATAACGTTAGCAGTGTTGCCTCTCCAGAGTGAAAGTACACCTTCATCCTTGATAGTTCTAGCAAAGCAATCAGAAATTCCCTTGTAAGGTTCGGACAATCGACCAGCTCGGATCATCTCATCCTGGTTTTGAATCAAGAGTTTTACTCTCTCAATAGGAGCAGCGGCAGTCTTGGATACCGCCGCAGAAACCCCTCCCATGAGGAAATCCACCATAAAACCGGAAAACCCTTTTTCTTTTTCTGCTGGAGCCTGTATAAGGAAAGGAGAGACTGGTGAAACAATATCCAGGCCGGTTCCTTGGAATGATGGCGTTGAAAGACTCCGAAGACCTCCATTGACATATCCACCAGTCAAGTAGTTACTACCAGCATTTCTAGAGTGTGTGTGAGGAGAAATCCGAGAAAAAAGATAAGATTGCCCATGTATCTTTCGAAATACAGATGGATGTTGTGCACCATCCCCCATTTTCACAGTCAATACAGTGACCTGCAAAGAAAACAAGCAAATCTTAGAATATATAATGGCCGGTAAAAGAAATACACTAGACTTTTCAGTTAAATTGAGCTCCAAAGTTTTCTCTCCAAACATTTCAAATCTTAATTACAGACTCCTTTAAATTTTGTCGAAAGTAACAATACTAGGTCACTAAGTATCTCTTGAGAACTCCAGAGAACTTCTATTTCCATTTCGAGAAAATCCAGATTCCACACTATATATTTAGACACACACAAGTATGAAGACAATTAACAAAAACCAAAATAAAAATCCAACAATCATCAACAAGAATTTATTAGCACAGCAAATCCTTGACAAAATTACCAAAAAGATGGACCTAGTTCTTATGTCATCTTGATCTCAAGTACTAAAAATCCTTAACAAAAACCAAAATAAAATCTAACAATCTTCAACAAGAATTCATTAGCACAGCAAATCCTTGATAAAATTACCAAAAAGATGGACCTAGGTCCTAGTTCTTGTTTCATCTTGATCTCAAGTACTAAAGATCCTTCTGAATATTACTAACGGAAAACAACTAAAAATAACTAGAAATCCAGTGCAGTTTATTCCAGCATGAAGGCTGATGTCAGTTGCATGTGCAAATATCGATTTCTCCTCTCAATCAGTATCGTAACAGTGACAGTTGCACTTATGTTTAATAACTGAATCAAAGTATTCAGCACATCACAAGAATCCCATGAACTATAGCGAAATGAAAGCTAAATAGTCATAACCGTGACACTGATCTCATGATCCTACTGGAGTACCAAAGCATTAGACGTGCTAGAGAACCGCAAACAACAGCCAAAGCAATAACCAGAACTCATATCATTTCCCATGTCCAGTAGCT
Organism: Sesamum alatum; assembly: GCA_034509735.1. Lineage (NCBI taxonomy): Eukaryota > Viridiplantae > Streptophyta > Magnoliopsida > Lamiales > Pedaliaceae > Sesamum > Sesamum alatum. Next base: position 29,826,365 of record JACGWO010000001.1, on the reverse strand, counting down.
CTAGCTTTGCCCATTGAAAAACCCAAAAAGTCTATTATTTCACAGGGTGCAGTTCCACTAAACCACAATAAAAGCAATCAGTATAACTTGCTCACCATCACGACCACTTAGAAGCAATTCAACATGAATTACGAAATTCCCAAACAATGCGTCAATCAACTAAACTCAAGCATCTAAGAAAAAATGTTCCAAAAACAAAAGCATCAAGCTCAAACAGAAAACGACAGATAAACCAGCATCATAGAGGATTAAAAAAGCATCACAAAATCGAGAAGGAGGACTGAACCTAAAAATGATGAAGCTTTAGAGTGGAATATTCATGTACCTCCGATAGGTCGCGGGAGAACAAAAAGAGGAAAATGATGGCTCCAGAATCGGGTTTAAGAGGATGATCGAGAAATGGTGATAATATATATCACTCCTTTTCCTGAGACGCCCAGACTAGGGTTTTGTTGCAGTTACTGATCTCCCCCTGCGATTTCCGGAAATTCCTACTCTGCCATTGGCAAATGGCAATTACATTAAGAATTTAGAGGGTGTTTGGCTAAATTTAAAATATCTAGCACATATTATAAATGTGATAAGGTATATCGATATTTTTTTAAGATTAGGTCTAATTATATAAATTAGTTTTCGTGACAAGTCGTTCCATAATATAGTACTTTTCAAAAAAAAAAAAAAAGTAAAGAAAATTAATTTAGAGGTATTATGGGCATAACAAAAAATTTGTGTCACGCTGTCATAAAGTCATGTATGAGTGAGAAAGACCTTTTCTTTTTATATTAGTATGGGAGAAAATGCAAAAATTTCTCCAGTATTTTCACGAAGTTGCAAAAAAACCCCTGTATTAAAAAAAATAGGCTAACACCCCCCCCGGCGTGATATATATAATTCAGCAAAAAACAAACACCCCATTCTATCAATTTTTAACAGAGAGTAGGATTCACTCGCGGACGTGGGAGTGGTAACTTTTGGTAGGAGAAAATAATTATACATTATTAATTAATATTATTATTTAGTTTCACAAATATTGTAATACATTATTATCTTAATAAATTAGTAAATAATTTTTACACTATTATTTTAGTAAATTAGTAAATAGTTTATTTACAGATAAAAATTACAAAAGACTATATATTTATATAAATAAAAATTAATTTTTAGATTATAAATATTATTTTAGTTTTAAAATAAAAATTAATTTTTAATTATAAATATTTTAATTGTAAATAAAATTTTTAAATATAATATATATATAGAGAGAGAGAGAGAGAAGAGGCGACGGTAGTTGCCGACGTCGCATCTGGACGACGGCGACCGCCATCGCCCAGCGATTAGAGAAGGGGGGCGCCCTTCTCCTTCTTCTAGACGACGACAACGTCGCCCAGATCTCTAGGTGACGTTATCATCGCTCGATTTCGGGCGTCGCCCCCTTCTCCTGTTCCAGGCGACGACCGCCTTCTGTATATATCTATACATATATATATATATCATATTTATATATTTACTATTATTTATTTTCATAATTAATGATTTAAATATATTATTTATTTTTATAAATTTATGTAGTTTAAAAATATAAATTCAAATTTTTTAATGTGGACCTTTGATCTTAAAGAATTTATGATCCGATGGTTATTATTATTCATCATTCATCTATTTTATCTTATTTAAATATAATATTTAAATTTAAAAAGTTTGAATATGGACCATTGATTCTTATAATTTAAAATCTAATGGTTGTAAATAGTTGATTACATCTAACGGTTGCGATTGGTCTAACACAGATCAAGCGGTTATGAGAAGTAAGGGCATAACGGTCAAATTATTAAAAAAAATTAACAGTGGTAGTGTTATTTAATGAATAGGGGTGAATGTGCAACATTTTAGAAAACACAAGGGACTGTTTAGCCTATTTTCTTATCACATGGGGTTTTTTTGCTTTTTTCGTGAAAACAGGGGGGGTTGCATTTTACCCTATTAGTATGTTAGAATAGGTGACCAGAAAGCTAATAGGTTTGGCGTTTTGTAACCTATTTGACAACTTGATGTAATGTAATATTATGTGATGAATAAAATGAGTATTCGTCACCAATGGTACCTACTTTGTTATGCTCATTTTACATAAGTTAAAACAGTGTTTTACTAATATCGCAACAAAGCCCACAGACCATGGTTAAAAACTCATGCAGTTGGGCCACGCATTGGATGGTGGTCATGAAACCTAAAACAATCTGACAAGTGACATTTAAGTCCCTAAAATATTTTGCGGTAATATATACCTCCTGAATTAATGTTCGTTACACTATTTATCTGACATCTGCCTGTTATTTGTCCACTAAGGGTGCATTTACTTTGAGTATTCGATTAAATGGATGATAGAATAAATCTGACTAAATGTATGATAAAAAAGCCCTATATTATTTATAAGTCGTTTACTTTGTGGGATATTATTTTTCTGATAACATGGTGTAGTTTGTTTACTTTGATGGATTGATTATTTTATAACTCCAAATGACAGTTATACCCCTTCTAGTTTATATCACCACTTTTGCACTTTTCACTTCCCCATTTTCTTCTTCAGGAGCCCTAGCCCACCCGAAGCAACCATTTTATCCTGGAGCTATGAAATTGTTGCTACAAATCTGGTAACGTGAACTTCATTGTTTTGTTGGTAGTGAAGTCGAATTTTGACATGGGTAATGGTTCTTCGTAATTTTGTTGGAGTCTGTACAAATTAGAAGTAATGGAATTGACTTTAGTTATGCTATTTATTAACTAAGATTGCCTATTTGCTATCAGTATGTTTGATTTTAAACTGAAAAACTTTGATTGAAGCGGGGTAAAGCAGCAACAGACGCAAAAAATATGTCCAAGTTACATCGAAGTTTTTCAGCCAACAATAGTTCTGATTCTAGTAGTAGGAAAAGGTCAGTTACATCGACGGAAGGTAGATGGGTTGAATTGTGCAAATGTGGATATGTTGTTGTTACGAAAACTTCATGGACAAATTCTAATCCGGGTTGTAGGTTTCGTGGGTGTTCCGGCGTAAATGTTGGTATTTAAAATTATGCTATGTTTAGCTATAAAATTTTTTACCAATTCAGTTCTAACTCATTCTTACAACTAGGGTTGTTATTGTGAAACGTTTGAGTGGGTTGATCCTCCAATGTACCCTCGAAGTGTTGTTGTCATTCCTGGCCTTTTGAAGAAGCTAAGTGCCTATGAGAAGAGAATAGATGAACTTGAAGCAGTCTTGCAAAATTCGAGTCTATGAAGAAGATTTGGCGTTGTTCTATTATCGTATTATGCTTTTTTGTCTTGTTAAGCTTAACTATGTTAGGATACTTAGCTATTTTTCATAATAGTTAGGGGCACTCTCTGTTGCAAATAGGTTAGAAATGGTTGTAGTATCTTTAAATGTGGTTTTTACTAGTTTGTAATTTACTTGTCTCGTTTGAATGGAACTGTTTCTTTGTCCAATGTTGTCAGCTTTGGTAACTTTTCCTTGTGGTCTTGTGCAATAGTGATCACGAGAAAGTGAATTTCTTCCTTTACAACTCCTCTGAAATGACAACATATGCACTTTACAACTACTCACATTAGATTCGATTCCCTTTTACATAATCGAATTACTATTTAACATTTGACAAGAAGTCAAAAGTGTTTATAGGTTAAGAAATGGCTGCAATGCTGCTACTTTGCAACGCAGATGGTTTTACGATATGAATTGGACTAGGCCAATGGAGAAAACATTTCTGAGTATCATTGTTGAACAGATTGAGCTTGGTCTAAAAGAGCGAGGATTCCCTGATCCTTACTCGATCAGACAAGGCATGCTTGAAGTCAACCGCGTGTACAAAAAGACTTTTGAATTTAATCACTATGAAGATAAGGTAAGGTGTCTTTACAATCGATTCCTCGCATTTTCTTGGGTCCTATCACTTTCAGGGGTGGTATACAATCCACGTACAAAAGAATTAAGGGTTGATCCTCGTATTTGGGCCTCTGCATGTGAGGTATTTTTCGTAACTTGTTTGTATATTTTTTCCATATTTGATTTAGTTTTATTTGAACTCATGAACATTGTTTATCTTCGTAGAGGAAATGTATAACGATGGCGTATGTGGACCTTGTTGATCCTGCTTGGGACGAATTGGCTAAGATATTTACATATCCTGATGAGTTGGAAGCTACAAACAATGTTGATGATGATTTGGTTCCTGATGAAGGGGTTAGCCAAGATTTCGATGTTATTAGTTTGTCTCCTACAACAAGTGAAAATGGTTTCTGACGAGATCTAGTGTTATGCTTATTGCTTCCCTTGTGTTTTCCAGATCAGGTATCCTAATATGAGATGCAAACTCTATAAATTTTAGGACCTTATATATCTGCTACTAATGTATGAATGTTATTAATACTAGCTTGTTGAATGTTTATTAATATATTATGTTGAATGTTATCATTATTAACTCTGTTGGAAATGTCCAATATATTTATGAATGTATGTGCTGGTTTGTACACTTTAATGCGATTCACCCGAGACCAAATCTTTTGGATAATGCCTTGGTGATGCATCTCATCAAAATCCATCATGAAAGCCTTGAAAATGTAAAAAGGCTGAAGATTCTCTTGGCATGCCTTTTTTATTTTGGAAGTATATACTTTTTGTGACTTTTCACATCCTCCCACTCTTGGACTACTTTCATGTGTAGTATATATGAGGCATTGCAAAAGGCCAAGGCCATGCATGTTTTCTTTACACCATTTCCTCTTAGAAAATGACTAGATTCAATCCTTCAATCGCATTTTCTGCTGCAAATGGGAATGGGAACTATGTTCCTAAGCCGGCCCCTTCTACCCCATGTCAGCAAAGATTTTTGTATACTTCAGTTTGGACTGCTGCACATGATCAAGTGTTTTTGGATTGTTTGTGGGACTTGGCCATGGCAGGCAAACTCGAAGAAGGTGGAGTCATTCCACCCGAAGCATTAAAAAGGGCAACTGAGCAAACAAACCTAATTATGAAAGAGTCCTTCACTTGTAGCCAGAATCGGCATCGAGTAGAGAAGCTGCGTGACCGTTATGAGATCTTTCGTTACCTTCTGTCATGCCCGGAAGTAATTTCGGATAGATGGGACAATACTATTATCGCTCCATCGGATTTTTGGGAGAGGGTTACAAAGGTTAAAGGCTCATTTTATTACTCTATTTTTTATTATATCATTATACGCTACTTTACGTATGATTTTTACATGTTGTTTGTATATGTTAGACATATCCACTTGCAGCGTATGAGCATTACGGTGACCCAAATTGGAGTGCTCTACTGGCAATTTTTGGCCCTTCAAATCCATCAGTACACGCATCCTCATCGTCTTCATATGAAGGTAATGACAATGAGGTGGAAAAGATTGAACGTCCTGATCGCATTGTTGAGATTGATGGGGTGTTGCAGATTCCGTCTGATTCTGCGTAGGAAAAATCTATGCTTGGCATGTTTCTTTCTAGTATGACTTTTTTTATGCTTTCAATCAAATCGTGCTTATGTAAGTTTAATGTTGTGGTGTTTCTCATATTTCCACCTCTGTTGTGATGCTAAAATGTAATGTTATAATCTATAATGTGTGCTATGGAGATGGAGATAGCTATTTGCACCAAGTAGTAATATTAAAATGCACAATGAAAAGTTTCAGACATTAAAAATGCACCAACAGTCATAACTACATTTTCACGACGATTTCACAAAAGGTAGTGCAAGTGTTCGTTCTTCTGACAAGATAATATTATTGACTAGTGTATGTAAACATCCTAAAATCTGGCCATCCAAGTTAGGATATACAAAAAGGCCATGTTAAGTGATAATATAGCAACGCATAGCTAATTCAAAAGAAGCATTTGTTCTTGCCCCAACACGACATAATACTACCAGAGAGGCAAATTCCTAAACTGTTCCATCAACCATCATCTTCACAAAAACAACTTTTCCTTCCTTGGACATAGTCAAGAACAAATCTAGATCAGCCTTACTGTTTACGAGCTTCTTGGACACCCTACATTTTTTCTCAATTGATAATTCATGAACTCCTTCGACAATAGACCAAACCTGTCTACGAGCTTTAACTTCATCTGCCTCAGTTCCGAAACGATTTGCCAATTCCCCCAACCTATTGTCAGTTACACTCACAAATGTATCAAACTTTTCCTCAAATTTCTCATCAACAGTTTTAGTAGAAACCTTTCTCCTCTTCGAACTTACCCTCTCAGTTTCAGCAGCCTCATAGTTATTTTGACCCCCAGTATTACTAAACGAGTTCATGAAATCAAGATCGTCACCAAACAAGCTAGTATTGGGACTTGGGACATAGTACTCGGGGCTTAATTGAACAGGATCAGAAGTAACATTACAAGATGTACTCACAATGTCTTCAGCATGCTCACCGGTGGCTCTATCCTTCCTGAATACCTTGCACCATTGAGGATAGAAAGGGAAAGATTCGTATCGCAGTGAGCGTGCAAACGGATCACTCTACAACACAAGTAGATAGGCAAAAGAGATTCGGATTTAGACATGAACTATAAACAACACAACATGAACAATTACAATTAGAATACGGGTTTACCTTAGCGTAGTTATCAAATAGATCATCTTTAGCATCAATAGTGTTGTTCTCCTCGTTCCACCCAAACCCAAAACGTGAAAGCATACTCAACAAAGTCCCTTATGTTTTTTTCCAAACATGTATTTTGGAAGAAATATGCGAGACAGCTTTCAATCCGCTACAACGGACATCTCTTACGTATCATCTGCTCCAAAACCCCCAAATAACCCGTCCTAAAACCGTTGTCACACTTCTAATCTGCTTGAACAATCTCCTTCAAATAATGAAAAAGTGCCTCCTCCTCGACGGTGGACCAAATACGTCGGGTACCTTTACCATCCCTCTTACCCCCCCTCTCCCCCCGATGTCGAACGTTATTGCTTCCTCCTTCGTCCATAGTAAGCTAACAAGCAACAAAAGGACAGAAAATAATTACGAAAGAAATTACATGTACATTAAAATAACACCTCAAAACAAAAACACATTGCACCAACATAAAATAAATCATAAAAAATCCAAGTATGTTGTCATACAACATTACACAAGAAAACGAAAAATGAAATTCAACACAACATTTTCGAAAAATATAGTTTGTGTTCGAAAGAGATTAATAAGTGATATAGCTTTTAATTTTGGCCACACCAAGCATTGTACATTGCAAGAGCAATTTCATCTCTCTAATTGTTCCAAAACGGATTTGAATCAACAGTACCAATGTACTCCACACTTTCTCTATCCCCAACCGTGTCAGATTCAGGCAACATGGTTTCCATTGGATCCACGGGCATTACTTGACGAATACAGTTATGTAAAAGATAGCATGCCATGATTATTCGATTCTGAATCTTGATCGAATAAAAGGCCGGACTCCTTAGAATTGCCCAACGTCCTTTAAGCAAGCTAAATGTGCGCTCAATGACATTACGGGCAGACGCATGCTTCATGTTGAAATATTCCTCATGGTTCTGAGGGGAACTATGACCCGACTCCCATTCTTTAAGATGGTAACGTACCCCCTATAAGGTGCTAGGAAACCTTCACCATTGGTGTACCCACTATCAACCAAATAGCAGCAACCTTTGATAACAACACATGAAACATAAAGCAACGTTAAATACTAAAAATAACTACAGATTAATATTGAAAAAAACCATTCTTAATATCAAATACCTCTAGGTATACGTAAACCGTTTGGTCTGTTGATAGCATCCCGTAAAACCCTACTATCAGCTGCACTACCTTCCCACCCACATAAAACATAAATGAATCGCATTTCCCTATCACATACTCCCAACATATTAATAGCAATTGATCCTTTCCGTGTACGGTATCTAGCTTTGTCCTGAGCAGACACACGGACATCGATATACGTGCCATCTAAGGCTCCCAAACAACCCTACAAAACCATGTTAACCACACCAATTGTTCAACAATTTTTACAAGATACAAAATGATAAAATCCATCTATATAATTATCATATGAAAATAACGAATAAGCAATACCTTAAAGTTTTTCCACCTTGGACAACCTGTGTTTGCTGTTACGGGTGTCGACTTGGCATGCAATAATGTTTACAATGAGCTAATACACTCAAAAACATTGCCATTTGGGAGTATATTGTGACATGTTTTGTATCATTTAGACCACCCTGACATTGTAAAATGGTGCATAAGCTTCCAAAAGCATTTTGACTCATTCGTAGATTCTTAATACATGTTATGTCACTAAATTCGACTAGCCTTTCCATAGCTCTAACTTGATGTGGCACACAGTTATGTAAACTATAGGTTAGTGTGCGTCTAGCTCGAGTAACATCTAATTGAGCCCTCTGATATCGATAATAACGATAAAACAACAGTAACATCCTCATAACATCAACCATAAATGTCTGAATGGCAAGTAATATCTCTATTTTTTCTTCAGAACGCATCCTAAACAAGACAAGTTATTAAATACCACTTCCATAGAGATTGCTAGAGATTAGAAAATTTTTTACACCCAAGTACATAAAAAACAGTGAAAGCTTCAAGTGTTGAGCCAGCTGTTTCGAATCCAGATTAAATAAATTTCCAAAAACAACCGATGTACACAATGAATCGGATGTGCATAGACCCACTCACAGCATTAGTGCAAAAATGAAAGAACAACAAAACAACAGCTCAAAATATTATTGCAAAAACCAAAACAGATTGAAAAAAAAAATGTGTTGAGAAACACCAACCTTGAGCCCTAACTTTGCTTTTTCAGCTTGAATGAACTGAGAATCCAAAAAGAAAAAAAAAAAGAAATTCAAGTTAACTAAAAAGATTTACAGTCGACAAAGCCAGTCTCAAAAAATTAGAGAAAAAAAAATGTGCTCACCAGCTTCTACTTCCACGAGAGTGTCCTCACCAACCTTTCTCAAAACCAAATCCTCTTGCATTTGTTGCTGTCTGAATTTTTCAGACACCTTTAAGCTGGCAAGGTACTTAGCAAGGCGTCCAAAGAAGGATGGAGGATACTGGACCGAAGCAACTGATCAGTTGGTGGGACAGGAACCTTGACCATCCTTGGCATCGATGGAGCATCAGACACTCTTCCCAGCAGTGAGAATCTCTTTGATGCCGGTCCCTGGCTCTGGAAAGACTTCTGCCGTACCCAGGTCTTCCGTTGTTGCCTGATGGGAATGTTCTACCAGTGTTCCCGCTGCCAATATACCTATCTATAGTGTAGTGGTGATGTAGCGCGTTAGGGAGATCAGTCTCATCCATATCAATAACCAATGTATTTGCTATGAGTGAGTCTACTCCAGCTCTGGGTGAAACAACCACTGCGATTGCCTTTGACCATACCTTTCCTTTACCTATGCCTATATTCATATCTTCCAGTTTCGGATCCAGAGCGAGTAGTTGCTTCAGTAGAGCCGGTTGATTCCGGCGATTCTATTGATGAAGCAGTCAATGAAGAAAGACATGGTTGAGTCAGTCGAAGAAGCAGTCGACCGAGCAGTAGATCCTGTCGATTCAGGAAAAGTAGATCTAGAACCAGCTTCCCCACCACTACCTCCACCAGCAGCAGCATAAGGCCTAGTCCCAAATCCTGTAGCAGCAAAGGTAGTAGAGCCTACAGTAGCACTAAATAAAGTAGCAAAGCAAGTAGCAGCAGTGGAAGTCACAGTAGCAGAGTAAGCTAGAGACAGAAGCAACGAGAAAGGCAGGAGCA